>OZ026848.1:6257083-7457083 GCA_964023205.1 Lutraria lutraria | reverse complement strand
TTTGTTTACTGGTAGTTTTAAAATAGCTTATACCTGTATTATACTCTATTCAACACACTGCACAAAAGAATAATTAAGTTATAATTGATGCTATACTAAATTCACAAAGAAGTACTTGCATGCATGTGCTTTCAGCTGAAACAAACATTACAATATGGGCATTCACAACAAAATTTATACAAGGTAATAAAGATTTAAGATTATACAGTTGTCCTTGGATTTCATGTTCATATCAAACATTAATACAGCAAAACAGTGGCTGAATATATTTACACCCAAAAGTGTTCATGTAAAGCAATGTTTATCTGTCTAAATGTTTATCACATCAAAATCACATTAATCACTGATATCTGTCTTTTCTAATGTCACCATAAATTGTTTAACGACAGAAAAGTGTTTAAAAGTTCATAATCCTAAAAATTAATCGATTAGAATCCGGAATCTTCTTAGATATAGAAAAATAATGAGTTCGACGAAGCATCCATTTTCGTTTTGTTTTTATCTAAGTTAAGACACCTCGTACCTTGACTAAACTTTTAAGATAAAAATCGTCGATCTAAGAATTTTTCTAAGAATGTTTTTCACTCTAAGACGAAAGTTAAGAAAAATCTTACAAAGTTAGCAAAACTTGGCGAAAACTAAGATAATTTCGGGATTCTTAGATAATTGTTCATCTTAGTTGGTTTGTGAATACGGGCCCTGGTGTATATAAACAGTACAATCAATTTCTGCAATTTGATTGAAATGATATCTAACAAATATAACTCGACGTGCCCAATTGTTTGTGAGTCAATGTGAGATGCATTTAAAAAATTAATAATCAGGTAAAGTTAGCAACCATATAAAGGGATCTCAAAAATATGATTTTATTATCCTTCCTTTGTTGACACATCATTGAAAAATAGATATACAAAGTAGGTAATCTATATTATTTTATGACATGTTTTTATAAGTGACATGTGGACGTATGCCAAAATGATATATTTAGCATATAATTATATTATCAAAAATGAATTAATAATAAATTTCATCGTCTATTTAAGGTCAATTAGAACAATAGATGAAAACATTAGAACAATCGTAAAATATAAGAAATATATATTACTTGATCTGTAAAATATTTACATAATGCCTTCCATTAGGCATATCTCATAAAATAGTTGTCAGATGCCTTTTCTTATTTTTTGCAACATGATTAAAAAATACTGTGCTGTATTTCTATATATACTTTGTGATAAAAAAATTGGAACGTTTTTATTGCAAGTAAAAGTCAGTTTCACATCTGTCTAGGTAAAATAAGACCTACTTCAATTTTAACATCCAAAAAGCTAATGGGGCTTTAACAATAGTAAAAAACATTTATTTTATTTATGTTATTTTTTATAATATCAACAAATTTGGTTATAAATATCGATTTTGATTTTATACGGAAGTAAAGTAAAATATTTCACATATTCTAATATTTTCATCCATGTTGTAATATGTTTTAGTCTTCAACCTCAATTATCCTAAAACTTGATTCAACGCGTCCAATGTTTATTACCCTGTATAATTCATCATGCTGTGGCTGTATATACATAGATACCTAATCAGCAGATATGATCTTCGCCAAATGATCGTTGTTTCCGTAAACATACGTAAATGTCCGAGATTTGCCGAACGATTGACGAATTGAACTTAAAAAAATCTAAGGGGTAGTTTTAAAAATCATCAAAAGGGTCGAGTAAGATATTATTTGATTGTTTTCATATTTTACATGGTGAAAGAAATTAAATTTTCAAAACGAATGCAATGAGTACAAATTTGATCACATTTCCCCCAAAAAAGTTATGATGCTGAAAATATCAAATTTTCATTGAAAACCAATTTTACGCTTTTTACATTGAATATAGAGGGAATCGATAGGTGTCTTTTTCAAACGCAAAAGGGTCGAAGAAAGAATTAATTCAAAATAATAAAAAATACATCATTAGAAAGATAAAAGATTAATTAAACTTTTGTGATGAGTACAAATTTCGTATTTTAAATAGAATAAAAGTTATGACGATTATAGTGAAAATCCCCTTCTTTGTTTAATGTAAATTTTTTATCGATTTTCCAAATCAGCATGTCCGCGAAAGTTGGGTATAGTTAGCGGTGTCAACTGAAAATAAAGGTGTGTAGCGCGCTGTACATAATTGATCTACCAAAGTTATAAAAAAATCCATGCAGAACTCGTGGCAACCAATAGGAAAATCTTTAAAATAATTCTTAACTTGTCATAAACAACAATATCTACAGCATAGATACTTGGTTTGTACATGTAGCATTATCTAGTAGACCTCTACCTGGTTCAATCAAATTATGCTCATGGGGTAAAAATTGGCCCCGTCACGGGAGTTACTTAATTTTACATACAATCATAAATATATGAAATCGTTTAAAATCTTCTTGTCCGAAGCAAGTCCTTGAGCTATGATATTTGGTGTGAAACATTGTCTAGCAGACATCTACCAAGTTTGTTCAAATGATGGCTCCGGTGTCATTTTTTTCTTAATAATAGTCTTTTCTTCTTGTGAGCGATTATAGGTAAAAAGTAAAAGGATATGTTTATAGTCAGAAATTTATATTCATAATCAACCGGCTTTCATAAGTTACCCCCGATCACTGGCAAGTTCGAGATTCGCGAGGTATTTTTTCTGCCCGTAATTTTCCATTTACGTGCACCCGCATTTTGTTTACATACACTCAGTTTGAATAAAAAATATGTCAGTAACATTTTTTCCGTCATTATGTGAGTTTCATTCGTGTCCAAAACGCAGCAACTGGTCATAAATTGCATATTTGTATGTGCATTCAACATGACCTTGTGGCGTGTACAAATTTAAACAAAAACGAACATGTACATCTTTGAAAATACAGTGTTTCGGATTTTTTCTCTTCACAATAATATTTTTCATACATCGATGTCTTCATGATCAAGTTAAAGTATAAATCAGATTATCAACTCTTAGATAAAACAACCAAATTTGATGAATATTGCTCCCACCAAACGTTGTCTTTATGGGCTGAATGATTTACGTCATTTTGGCATGGTATAACTTTAGGAAACGTTACGACACTGAAAAAAGTAGCCTGAAGAGGTATGGATTTTTTTCGCTTAATGTGTAGATAAATGAATGTTTTACATAATGTTAATTTTGAAAAACTTCTACCACGGCGTTTTAGCTACATGCGCATTTATCTGAATATTTTACGTCGAAATAACGTTCCCATATTGACGTTTGGACGTCGATTAATTTCCGACACGCCGGGCGGTCATAGATATTCAAAGCATTGATGAAAACCATTCGGTAGACAACTGCATTCGCTCATTCGCAAAGTGCGAATTTTCAATCTATGACAATTTATAGCAAAGCTACAAGGGAAAAAGTACAACGAGTCGTTCACATAGCTGGTGCCGCTAGGTGGCGTTTTAACGTCGTTTAGTTGCTTAGTTACCGACGTCAAACTTTAAAAAGAACTATATTTTCGTAAGCGCTGCTACTTCAGGTATAACTCCTCCAAATTTCATGCCATTCTAACGCACTTTCTTTTTTGTCGAGCAACACTGCGAACTACCTTAAATGTAATAGGGGAAATGGGACACGGCCCCTTAGAGGTGGAGTTTCACTGTACTTTTGAAGAAATGGGAATGTGTGCAGTCTTGTTATAGTTGTTATGTTACAGACTCTCACTTGTTTAATCATTCAAGAGAAATGTCACATGACTTGTTTATTCTCTCATCTTATCGTTCTTGTCATTCATCTACACCCTCATTCATCACTCATTCACTGGTTAGATTAATGATTGTACTGGTTAGCTACATGTACAACCAGATGTGTGACGTTGTGAAGATAATGTTAGTGTTTTCTTGTTTTAAATTTTACTAGAAGGGGGGGGGGGATGTTTTCTTCACTTTAGGGAAAATACAAAAATGTATAACATTGTATTTAGAGGGGGGGGGGGGGAGGGAGGGAATGGCTCCTATTTTGGCATAAAAAAGAGGGCCCTGTTTTTATTCAAGATCTAAATATAAAAATATAAATTAGCAATGATAAACTACAGTAGGCTCTTATTGGCTACTACATATATATATCAGTTAATATAACGTGTATGAAATATCTACCAAAAATTACACTAAAATGTATCCTAAGTTTTTGTTAGTTGCGCTAATAAACATATCAATTTCATGATAATCGGATATACAAACACACATATCAAATTCAAAAGTAATCAATACATGTACTTTTACAATATATAACAAGACTATCTATCAAAACTTTATATTTATCTCATTACTAACAGGATACAAGTTATCATACAGATATTTTTTTTACAAATTTATGAATAAAAGCAAACTGAAATGTCTCAATTTCATTTCATGCGTTGTTCAACAATGTGCAGTTTATTCTGCAGGTTTACATAATGCAATCAATGTTCATCTACAGGACAGTTCCTGAATCCAGATTTATCGGTTTGAACCTACTTCACAGAACAATATAAATGGTATGTTCTAATAGTATTAGTATTACAGGGTATTTTCTAGACTTCTGGACCAGCTGGATTCATTATAAACAGAACAATTAAGCCAAGCATTTGGCCCTACATATTCTTGTACAGTGTATAACCACAAAAATTTTCTTTGAAAGCTCCATTTTTATGCAGTTAAATTATGTCAAATTGGAACTCCTTGGTGTTCGTCTAAAGAAAATGCCTAGGATATAATAGACAGGTCACCATATTTTTGTTCATGCAGGCTACTTTCCATCATTGGCTAACCCTGGGAATCCAATCATGGAAACAACCTCTTCCTTGTCAATGGGAATTTAAAGCCTATTTTTTAAATTTTATCAACCTCGAATGATTAACACGTTTGAAAGCGTGCCATCCTGAGAATGGTTCAGTTTAGGTCTTACTAGTGATTGGAAGGCGCGTTTCTTGACTGATTGCGGGCAATTTCTTAGATTTCTTTTCAGGAACCCCAAACGTTTTGCGGCCTTTGATGTCATGTTGTCTATATGGGTGTTGAATTTCATGTCTTCAGAGAGTTCGACACCAAGATAGGGGTGGTGTTTAACTTTAACCGTTTCTAGAGTCTGACCTTTCATTCTGTAGATAAATAATTAAATTGTGATTTTTTACGCTTTCAGTTTGTTGTAATATTCAAAATGGCACACTTGTCAACATTAATTCCATCCGCCATGTTCTGCTCCATTCAACCAATCTGTTAAGGTCGTCTTGTAATAAAAGGTGATATTCAGGTTTTTAATAGCCTACAGGTAGACGACGCAGTCATCAGCGCATAATCTTATAGTAGAGGAGATGTTTGAGGCAATGTCGTTGATAAAGACAAGAAAGATTGTCGGCCTAAGCACCGTGCCATGGGGCACTCCGGATGTAACATCGGAGATGCAGGATGATTCTCCATCAATCACCACCTGTTGTTGGCGTTGATGCAGGAAGGCATTCACCCAAGACAAAATGTCGTCTCGAATGCCATGAAGTTGAATTATTAGAAGGATAGCTTTTCTGCCAGCCTTTGGTACGTCACCTTGTGGAAGGCTTTAGCGAAGTCCAATATCGCCATGTCGACTTGTTGAGCTGTTTAAGCATTATGTCTTACTCTTGACTTAAAACAAAGTGTCAACAACTTTGTTGATGGCATTTGAATCTAGATTATAAATTAATAATATTAATGTCAATAAATGATAATTGATCAGATTAACGAAGATTTGATGAACTGTTTGCCAAATATTTCTCGATTTCCTTAAGCCTCAAGATCTATACTATAAGTTTTAATTATCGACAAAGAAAACTGTTTGCTTACGAATGAAACTGAAAGTGGACTTATTACTAATAGATCTAGCAGTTTTACTGAATCTAGAAGAACGCTGAATGCTTGACCGGATCCAACGAGCTCTGAAACCGTGCACCCATGTTGGTGCTACATGTATATATGAGTATGTGTCATCCTCATAAGACACTAGTTAGTTAACATTAGATGACAATCATGAAAAAATGAAATATTTACCTGGGGCTGGTGTAACAGTTGTTGTCTCGTCCCCCGTCGAAGGGTTAGCCCTCGTTGTACCTCCTAGTACGGTGTGAAACACAACACATAAAGTCCCGATCAATACACAAAACTTCATGTTGATAATTCGTACAATTAAGACAATAAATCTTTCGTTTCAGTTATCCTCCCAACTTCCTGTTGTAAACAGACTTGTCACTATAATATTCATACGCCACAAAATAGATTTCAAATTGAAAACGTTATTTTTTAAGAAATTAATCTAATTCTAGATATTTTATAGCTCATTTTTTCCAATGATCATTTAAATTTTCATCAATAGGCTATTGGATATTGGATAAATTGGACGGATGTGAAATATGTCAAATAACGCGTATGAATATGGAATATATGTGAGCGGAATCGTCCAAGGTATTCCGAATGTATAAACGGGACGGAACGGCCCAAATTGGAAAACGGCCACTGCCAAAGAGATTGGTTTTAACACATGCTTACTAATTACATGTACACGTACCTTCATTTGTGCACCCCTGAAATGAAAGTGGTTTAGAATCGTGAATGAAATTGAGATTTGAGCTTGGAGACTGTTTGAAAGTCTATGATAACCTCGGGGTCTGTAAGTGCTATATCTTCGCCAATACAAAGTATTGTACATAAGTTTGTTTTCATCGTGTATTCCTACCGGAATGAAATCTTACGCAATAGGAAATAATTAAAATTAGCGTAAAAAAAACAAAATATCACATTCTGAATTTATATAATACTTATTAACTGATAAAATCTCACCAGCCAGCGACACGTTAATCTCGGTTTAAATTACACTGTAATTATATATTTATCTGATTTGTCCGTCTGAGATTCAAATATCTAATGAAACAATACATGCTCGATCACTACCTCCAATGTCATCATGGCTTTGTATTAGGAAAATAGACTTATGCTTTACAAGCACACCCTATAGTAATCGGACCTTAATGATGTGTATTTCCTGCAGTTGTAACAACATCATGACGTTTGAAAAAATGCTTTAGTCAACAATATATCTTGTTTCTCGTTTGTATGTATAGCCATTTTCAAACTATTCGTTCGCTTAATGGCGAAAGTGACCCCATTACTGTTTTTAAATATTGCTAACATATGACTTCTATTTCTCTGGAAAACACTTGGTAGCAATTTTGTTGTTCAGACGAAGTACAAATCAAGGCCAGTGTAAGCAAAGTGGAGTGTTTCGGTACACGTACCCTGGACATGTTTTGATACATTTAATTAGAACATGTTGCGATACAACCTGACCATATTGTGATACCAACCCGAGCATATATCTAGAAACGCACTGAGCATATATCTAGAAACGCACTGAGCACAAATCTAAAACACACTGATCATGTATCTAGAAACGCACTGAGCATATATCTAAAACACACTGATCATGTATCTAGAAACGCACTGAGCATATATCTAGAAACGCACTGAGCACATGTCTAGAAACGCACTGAGCATATATCTAAAACACACTGATCATGTATCTAAAACACACTGATCATGTACTAGTCTAGAAACGCACTGAGCACATATCTAGAAACGCACTGAGCATATATCTAGAAACGCACTGAGCATATATCTAAAACGCACTGAGCATATATCTAGAAACGCACTGAGCATATGTCTAGAAACGCACTGAGCATATATCTAAAACACACTGATCATGTATCTAGAAACGCACTGAGCATATATCTAAAACGCACTGAGCATATATCTAGAAACGCACTGAGCATATGTCTAGAAACGCACTGAGCATATATCTAAAACACACTGATCATGTATCTAAAACACACTGATCATGTACTAGTCTAGAAACGCACTGAGCACATAAGTAGTGTATGGCGGTACCCTGGGACCATTTGCACCCATTTTGGTCCCCAAAGTAAACAAAATTGTGACAAATTAGGACAAATTGGAAATCAATGTTGTACCCCAAAATAGTATGAATTGAATTTTAGGAATGTTCTGGGACCATTGTTTTGTGTGTGTATAGACTTAGACAATGAGAGAATTTTCTTTCGAAAAGACATGGTGGCCCTGAAAAGGGCCGTTGGTGGTCCTGAAAAGGACCGTTGGTGGTTTTTTAAACCGTGTTTGCTGACTGATCTGGTTGGGTACATAGTTCGCATTGGCAGTCTGGTGGGGGATAGCAGAGCCTGCATGTTAGATCCCCACAGGACCATTCCTGTACTGGTGGTTGTTCCGTGTACTCAACTTGAGCGGTAGAGCGCCAATGCTCTTCTTCTTGTTGTTGTTCCCGTTGTCTATTTGCCGTTCGTTCCCGAGCATCTCGCTGCCTTTCTCTGACTTGATCTCGAAATTGCTCTCGCATTTGAGATAATTCTTCTCTATGATGAAATCGATTGGTTTCAATGGTATTCAAAGTCTCACCAATGAATTGAAGATCACGTTCCCTTTTTCTAACAATGCTAGCCGCTAAGCGACTGATTGAACGCCATACCCTGCTCTGTTTTTCAGTCAGTTGTTTTGCTGTTTTGAGTTCATTGAATAAAGCCTCCATCTTGAGCGTTTGAGTTCTCAGAATGAAATGAGGCATTGTAAGTATTGTATGGCCCACTCTCGTGGTTGGATGACGTCATATTGCTTGGATGACGTCACCCTAGGGTTGGATGGCGTCACGCGCCGATGCATGTGCGGAGCTTGATTTTTATGAACTTAGAAAAAAGACAACAGACACCTAGTTTCAGTTTTTCTAAACTTTTATTTTTGTAACAAGAAACAAGAAACTACATGAAACAGTAACATTGTTTACATTTAATGATTACCATAAAGAGTTGTATTTCTATGTATGATACTATGATACAAACGTCTGTGACCTTCTGGTCTAGAGTTACGTTGAGCAAAACACTTTTGTCCACATTTATTCACATATTGAGCATGCATGTAATAAGTACCATAATATTGTTGAAACCAATGCGTCACATAAGTGTCATTTTTTCCATACATGTCCGGTTTGAATCGGGTTAACAGTATCTGGTTCAAGTCACATTCACGTGAGATAAAATCCAAAGCGAATAGACAATACACACCACACACCGGTAACATATCGCCTTGTATTCTCATGGCATTCCACAGATAAGTTTTGTTGGCATGTTTTTTCACAAAGGATAGAATCTCTTCGAAAGGTGGTAATCCGTAGGAATCAAAGTACACTGCTTTATTGTCTTTTAAATAAAGAGCCACCCAGTGTTCTCCAGGTTGATTCCCGTTATGGGTATTCACAATATAGGCTTTCACGTCATGCGGTTTCTCTGAAGGTAATTGATCTTTAGCACAAACACGTGCACGTAGTGGTTTTAATAACGGTGAATGATCTAATAGGTATTGTAGTTCATTCGTCTCCATAATGCCAATTTCTGTTGACACGTTCAGCCCAAACACTGATCCACTGATCAATGAACTGATTCTGAGTGAGTTCTTCTTTAAATTGAATCAATAATCGACACGCGTCTCCTTTTTCACTATCGGTCAAGGTCACTAATTCAGGATACCACTTTTCCATGACACTGAACACGTCCAAACGTTGAATCGCTTTTTGAATGTAAAGTTCTGTCCACTCTTCCGTATTCGTGTATAAGCAGAGTACATGTTGTACTTGACTAGGATGATTCACTCGACAACCATAACAGTCTTTATGCACTTGATTATAAATTAAAGATTGGAGTGCTTCTGTGACGTGATGATTCAAACACTCTTGTAAAAAGTCCGTCTTTGAACTTGTACAACAAGGATACGCCAATAACTTCATTTCGTAATCTTGTCCTTTTTCCAGGTGTTCAATATCCATGTCTTCCATCTTAATAATCTAGAAGCACTTCTCTGAATTGATTGATTTCAATTTGATTGTCGTATTCCGCAAATACAATCACGTTGATGGCTTGTGCAAGTGCTGTTCCAAAGTGAAATTCCAATCTCAGATTGCCCGTTTTTATAGGATGGAGTTGACCTTCCTCGCAACCTTGATCTGCTGTCAAGTCCAACCCCCAGAGTGTGTATCCGTTCCGATAATCATTCATGCTCAATCCAAATGAACGATTGAGACCAAGAGCTCCTGTCGCTTGATAGAGTGACATGTAGGATCTTAGAACTTCTCCCGTTTCAAAATTGGGTTGAAACGCTTTGTTATGAATACTTTTTCCGTCAATGCTGACTTCTAGATGATTCAGTGTAAAATGACGGAACTCAAAGGGGTTGGTAGCCATGTCTCCATTCATGTCTCCATTTCTTACCATACCGATGATAAGCCGTTTTGGCAATTGACCTTGAAATAAATGATCTTCAATCTTGGATCGTTGACCGTTAGGAATCGTAAATGTTTTTACTTCAGTTCGTCGGATGGGGATTTTCATGTTATGTTGAGCAATCTGTTGATTGAGTTGATTGGCTACCACTGGCAGTAAATCTACTGTTCTTACATTAAATCCTGCTTCTAGAAACTTGATTTTAGCCGGTGAAGTACTCATGAGACAGAATTGAGGTGACGCTTTGTTTAGTCTTAAGCGTATTTCCATACCATTGGGTAAATATTTATCTTGCATCATCAGATCCAAATGAAGCCGTCCACATAGTTCCACCACACAACTTTGATGGACACGAGCACGTCTCTTACCATAGCCCTTGTTATTCCCGTCATGTACTTTTTCGAGCATATGACCAGCGGTGTCTTCAGCCCATAACTCGAGCGCCTGAAGCTGAGTGTCTTTACAGCTTGAGGTGAAGGAGAGTAAATTTTCTATGTATGCCCGATAGCCATACGTGTCCGCATTGCTGGTGATCAGTTTATTATTCAGATACACATCAATGCTTGAGAACATGCTGTGAAAGAAATTGTTGACGGTAGCAATTTCACTGTCGGCCGCTAGGTCTGTACCATCTGACTGTATAATTTTGAGTTTTAGGTACAGGTAAGATTGATTCAGATCTGTCCATTTTTCTGTCTGTGCAGGAATCACAAATTCAATCGGAGCATTATTGTCCAGGGCAGAAATGGGATAATGCTCAGTCCATTGACCTTCTTGCATGGCTGTCATGGTAGGTGGCACAACAGACACATCCAACTCTGTCTTACTACATTCACAGGAACCGTGTTGCATCATGATTAATCGAAAATATCAAGAGGTCTGGCCTGCTTAACTCGGCGATGATGAAGTTTCGAATGAGGTCTTTTCTTGACTGGTTTGCTCTTTATACGTCTTTTAGGGCTGGCCACGGCACGTAGCAAGGATTCACCCACATCTTTTAATACAGAGGCTCCACGTTTTCGTATTACTTGTTTAACGTTTGATCCTGTCAAGATATCTTTCATAGCGGCTTTTCCTTGCTGGAGTCCTTCTTTTTTCAAGGTGTGAACTCCAGATTTCACAAATGGATTTAGTAAAGGCATAATTCTTTTCATGGCTTTCTTAAACATGGATCCAAGTCCGTGTCCATATTGTCGAGGTTGACCTTGGTAAGTAGGTATCATTGTCTTTGACGTAGGTGTAGTTTCACCATAGACTTCCCATGAATAAACTGAATAGACTGGCCAGTGTCACCCCTTATATGGATAGTGATGGTGTCAAAGTCGGCTTTAGCCAGTGGTACATAGTGTAAATTCAAGAACTCGAAATGAATATGAGGGTTAGTTCCTGCTTTCGTTCTCGGATCAAATGGAGCTACACGTAAGATGGGGGCTTCTATGTTTCCCAAATAGGTATAAGACGCAAGGTCGGAATAAACAAACAAATGATTATGACCCATGTTAATATCTACGCCATGAGGAAACGGTTCCGGAGTGTCTTTAAAAAAGATGGTCGAAGAACTATCAGGGGCTCCACCCAGTTTAATAAACATGTGAGGATGAAACTGAATGCCTAGTTGATCCGAACTGTCCAGTTTTGCGCGTTTACTTTGTCCTGAAAAACCCATGGTAAATCGAAGGCCTTTCTGTCTAAATATTTTACCTAATTGATCTTTCACGGTAAAGTCAATCGTCTCGATCAAATGTTGGGGTGTGACATAAGTTCCTATAGGAATACAAAGTCGTACACCTTTTTCTTCTTTATTGGGGAGAGTACAATAGGTCTCAAAGTTTTCTAAGGCCTTACCCAGGACAGGATCATGTGTGACAATGTAGAAATGTCGCTCTTCTTCAGTGACATTAATGACCTGACTAGGAACAATCATTTCCACTAAGGCAATTTCCCAGTCTTGTTTATTGAGATGGATGGGTTTTGCCAGTTTGGTACGAAAACAACATTGCATATTGTCTTGGAATAAATCCATAGAGCTATCACTCATGAGTGTGATGTAAAACGAACTCATGTTGATTTAGGTTTATTGAATTTCAAGGAGGGATTCGGTAGAATATAACCTAGAGAACTACTTAAAAGCAGAAGCCAAAATTCCCGATCGGGTCGTTGAAAACACAAATTAAATAGCGATACGGTAATAATAATAAATACCACTACAATTTGTGACAAAAAAGTGACCTTATTTTTGGGTTCACACAATTTGGTTTGCTCTGAGGCAGTCACTACCACACTGGCCGTATCGGTTTGAGACATGATGTATTTATTAACAAACTTCAAACGAGATGGGATTCGGGAATCCAACTGTCAAATTTCGAAGGATAACCTTTCCAATGTACTTTAATTTCTCGTCTTCCGTCTACCTTACTCTGGCGATGTGCGAGCACTGATTCAATTTCATAGATAGCATCATCTTTTATAACCTGTACTTCAGAGAAATAAAACGAACCCAAAATGGGTTCTCCGTCTAAATCAGTCAATTTCACAGTAGCAGGAGAGGTCTTTTTGACTTGGATCACTTTAAACAGTTCAGTGGTCCAGTTGGGTAGATAACCTTTATCAAATGTACGTTTTGTTTTATTGATACGAACAATATCTCCCACATGAAGGGTCGTCGACGCTTTTTTTCTTGATTTTCCATACAAGGTCAAGGCCACTTGAGATTCGTTATTCTCATTTACGGATACGGGTGCCATTTGTATACTACGATGAACACGATGATTATAGGCATGCACGAGATCAGACAATACCTGAATATACCTTCGTGTTTTATGATGCGTAAAGTATTTCCACATGCGTGATTTTAAGGTCCGTTGAAAACGTTCCACTATACTAGCCTTAGTTTCTGGGTTTTCAGTCGTAAAATAATGAATCCCTACTTTGTCTAAAAACTGTTGAAACCTTTGATTCTTGAATTCTGTTCCTTTATCGGTTTGCAACGCTTTAGGTTGTCTCGTTTTAAGAATAGAGCGAAACGCTTCCACCAATGTGAGCCCCGTTTTATCCTTGAGGGGAACGACCCAAGCATATTTTGAAAACACGTCAATGACACACAACAAATATCGATAAGGGGTGTTGTACTGAGCCAAGGATTGCATGTCTGCCAAATCAGCTTGCCATTGATGATCAATACCACCCACAATCGTTTTCCGTCTCGAGAATACCCTACGGATAGGTTTGTGCAGGGTATAGGTCTTTTGTCCCTTCAACCAGGATCGCACTTGACTTGGCGTAATGGATTTCAGTTGAGTTCGAGCTGCTGTAGTAAGACGTTCTACCCCACCAAAACCAGCCGGATGGTGGGGATCATAATAAATCTGATGTAACAGACTGTCTACCTTTTTGTTCATGTTGTCTAGTAGGCTTCCCACTTAGGTTCTGCTTTCATCTGTTTGACAGGTTTACTTATAGGTTCTGCTTTCATCCGTGGAGGTGAACGAGACTCAACAAAACTATCAAATTCATCATCTTCCTCCGAGTCGTCTGCTTTTTGCATCCATGACCATCTCCGTTTATTTCCTATCACTTCTTGTGGTACATTGACATCTCTTAGTCCACTAGAAAACTGTTCCCATCCTCTAGGCTCCGACCCTTTTCTATGACGTATGACATCATTTACCAAATCAATAATGTTGGATCCTTGTATTGGTTTTCCATGATATTCCAACATCCCTTGATTATTCCATGACATGTGGGGATGATTTTGTAGAAAGTGTAATAAAAGCTGAGTTTTTCGACGCATGGTAGTAGGAACACTTTCAAGAATCCGATCCGTCAATGTAGCAGGAGCCGCTTGTGCACCTTGAGCGGCTGGAACAACCGGTGCAGCCGGTGCAACCGGTGCAGCCAGAGTAGCCGGTTCACGTGCTTTTTGATGAGACAGTTGAAACTTTTGCAAGACTTGCCCATAGTGTTGTGCTTTTTCTGATTCAGACAACGATTCATTTTGTAATACGTCTCCCATTTGTTTCTGTAAATCGGATGTTTGACTGACTTGCGGGGGAGGAGGTAAACGTGGTCGTTGTTCTGTTTTCCATCGATTCATCTCTTCTAGCATTTTGAATGGGACGATAGCCATTTTCTTCATAGCTTTTTCACCAGTGTGGCAACACCTCCACTGAGTGCTCCTGCAGCAACAGCTTTAGCAATGATTGGAGCAAGAGCTAGTAATGGAAATAATCCTCCTTTTTGATTCAACACACGTTTCTTTTTTTGAATGGATACTCTTTTATCTGCTAAAGTGCGGAGATGTTGACGCTTGGACTTCAACCTTTGCTTTTGAGAGGGGGATAAGGCAACATTGCCTTTTAAAACATTCTGACAGCATTCTGCCACACATTGAATCATTTCTTTAGATGCTCCATGTATCATCTTTCTTCTTAACCCATCTGGGGCTTGAGTTAAACCCAAAACCAGATGTCCGTATTTATGCAGGAGTGGTCGCTTTGGTGCCGTTATGTCAAATAATACCTGTTTTTACTTCTTCACAGCTTTTATACTAAAGCATCAAAGGCTTGTCTTGAAGCTTGATTCATAGGGCCCTGTCTCATCAGGTGAATACGATGTCTCAAAAGGGGTTTCAAGACAGCCTGTCTTGATAAGGTAGACAAGGATAGGGGTGAAAAACGGCACAATGGAGTGTCTGGTGAACTTCTTGAACTGGGAGATGATCTCAAACTTCTAGAACTGTGAGATGATCTACTGGGTGAACTCCTAGATGAACTCAAACTCAAACTACTTGGTCCACTGCTTGAATAACTACTTGGTGAACTGCTTGAATAACTGCTTGGTCCACTTCTAGATGAACTGCTTGGCCCACTGCTTGAATAACTTCTTGAATAACTGCTTGGTTCACTTCTTGATAAACTTCTTGAACTTCTAGATGAACTGCTTGGCCCACTGCTTGAATAACTGCTTGGCGAACTTTTAGGTGTGCTAAAACTGTTTGATCCACTTCTAGAAGAATTTCTTAAGCTTTTAGATGAATTTCTAGATGAGCTAAAGCTCAAACTACTCACAGGACTGATAGGAGACCATTGTAACTTACTGATTGGAGTTACAGCCATAGAGGGTGTTGAAGTGGTTTGCTTTCGACGACGGAGAGTAATAAAACGTTCATTGATCTTGGCAGGCGATTTTCTAGCTTTTTTAGCTGGAGCTTTTCTAGGTTTTCTAGCAGGCGATTTTCTTTTAGCTGGAGATTTTACAAATTTACGAATCGTCTTTTGACCATTCCATCGGAGTAAACTTCGTATCATGACTCCACCAAGAAATCCACCTCCTCCTGGTTTCAATATGAGTTGACGTTTAGTATCCATGTCCACTTGATCATCTCCCAGCTGCTCTAATTCATGCTGATGTTTTTGCATAAAGTTTTGTGTTTGTTTAGGTAGCACAATTTTCTTTTTTAAAATCACCTTTGCTGCTAAGGTGAACCACTTGAGCATTTCTTTTAATCCAGACCTTAGCATTTGCTCCCGTACAGTAGGGTCTCGTTCCTGACCCAAATGTTCTAACGATTGAGCTATGGCTGTGGCTGACATGATGACTGAATGATCTTATATGAGTAAACGATGTTTATATATACACAACTGGCCCACGTTTTTCTCCAGTGATCCAGTGATGAAAAATATCTGTTCTTAACCGATAACTGTCTGGTGTTTGAGGGTGAAAGTCAATCACTAAATACCCATGAGGTGTAGAGATAGCATCTTGATAAGCGGGTAACAAGTGTGGCAATTGAATTTGATTCGCCAACACTTTGATTTGTCCTTTATCTCTTGTGTTTTGAAATAAGATCATGTAATGTGCATTTAAACTCAGGGTACGACTGGCTTTCGATTGTTGAAACATGTTTTGTGTAATGTAGATCACACTAGCATTACGATGGTGACCTTTTCGTGTAAACCATAATTTGATTTTCTCTTCATCTTTATCACCAAGCATGTCATCAAATATAATTAAATGAGGAATGGATGTATCCTCTACTATCTCTTCATCCTCGTCAGGTATCCCCTGTATGAACCGAATACTAGGTTCTTGTTCTTGTAATTGTGCATAGGCTACTTGCCATTCTTTGTAACACCATACAATACGCTCTGGTACTACTTGAAACAAATCTGATTTGTATTCCAACACCTTTTTTACAAATTGTGTTTTACCAGAGCCACTAGGGCCTGAGATAAACATATTGCAAGGATGCTTAAAAAGTAAACTGGACTCCATGACGTGAAAATCACAACTAACACTATTGGAAGAAAAACATTTTATTTATTTGTGTAACAAGTTTATGTATGAGTACAAGAATAATCACAACAAGAACAACACATGTCATGTAATGGTAACAACAGTTTGTCAGAAAATTCAAACACACATTCTGAATGTCCAAATTGACTCAGAAATGTTAACACAGAGTCATTGTTCACCACCTGTTTGAACCAATCCGTTTCACTCAAGTCCATGGGTACTGATTGTTTATAAAATGAATTCATCACATGAAGTCCATGTTTCATTTCTTCAAACATGTCTGGTGTACTCAACTGTTGTCGAATCCATTCCAGAGAATGATGACCTTCAGGTATCTTCATACGATAAGCAAATACCAATGCTTTTCTCAACAGGGTATGGTTCATAATATCAAACTGTTCCATTCTTGAATCGTGTGAATCACTCTATCGTTACATACATAAGTATTCCAATCGTCTCGATGGATAGCTTTCAAGTCTAAGTGTGCACTGATCATAGCATCACGAATCATCTGTCTAAATAGTTCAAACGTGTGAGGGTTCAGAATCCACGCGCGAATGTCCTTGACCTTGACAAGGTCATCTTGTACAATACTGTATAACGTATCCGTATACAGCTCAAAATCCAAAATGTAATATAAACTTATAAATCGTCTAGATGGTTTAACCATAATTGAATATTTCCTGAACAAATCACTATTCTAGGTCGATTCGCATGAACGGCTTCAATCTCGTCTTTGACTTCTCTTAAGCGATGCCTTAATTTATAGAACACGGCACGATACTGTAGAATATGAATAACATGAGTGAACGGTACCTGTCTCTTAAATACCATGATACCACGTATTTTAAACTGTGAATACGGACGCCATCCGGGGTGAGATCTCCCATTGTCCTCTTCAGCCATACTGAACCATATCACATTGGGGGTAGAACGAAAATTGTTAGCTAAGGCAGATACGTCGCTCAAATTAGCATCGTGGATTAAAAAATCCCATGTCGTAGATAACATACGATCTAAGCTTTGTTGTACCACATTCAGTTTTCGTAGAATCGGTAATTTTTGGTTGAATGACAAGTCCTGGCGATCACCTACATCCTTCAACAGTCTCTCTATCCGTCGATGATTTGTATGTTGTAAGCTATGTATAGCATTATGAGTAGCCCATGTGTGCACTAACTCCATCTTCCATGTTTTAGCGTTAGCCCATATGACATAACGATAAATTTTAAGTCTCAGCTCTATCGGTAGTAAGGGTATCCAATCCATGTCTTTATGAATAATGAATTTTAGATGACTTGTTCTAGGCCTCTAGCTCAAAGGTCAAGGTCAGTCATGTAGATAACCATAAGGCACAGTCATATGATTCTCGACCACAATACGTTTGGTATATACCGAACGAAATGTTTTGACTTGTTTCTCACTGGTCACGGTTCTGTCCTTATGACGTTTAATCTGTTTAATCAAGTCTGTCTTTCACACAATCCACCATCGTATTGAAATTCACTTGTTGAGTGGCATTGTAGTCTAACGTAATGCCTTTCACTTTGCATTTTTGATGGAGTTCACCGTTTTCAATGTATTCATAGCCATAGTTCTTTGGACCTAAAGCGACATATCTCACAATACGACCCTTTGGTACCTCATCTGTCCATTTTCCCAATCGACTGGAGATAATAGGAACATTATAGCCATCAGGGTCATGAATGTACATACAACTGTCTGTGTCAAAATACAGTACTCTCTTTCCTAGAGGTTCAAGCACTTTGTACAGTTCTAATCGAGCATAAGCCGTCACAAATGAAGCCACCACAGGATTGGCTGATGAATGAGGGTCTGCTTTGTCCGATTCATCAGTATAATTCATTAACATGAATTCATCATGATCAAAACACTCTACATATTTCACAGACTTTTTAGGATCGTTCAGTATTCCGTAGAACTGGTCCAATCGATGAACATACTCTGTTTTAGGCAAGAGGTTGGTTTGAGCATTTTTACCCCAGAGACAATTCAGCATGGTTTTGGCAAAAGCTCGTTTTCCTGGATTTTTCTCCACCTGTTGCAAACGAATTCCTTCAGCTTCAAAATAATCCTGTTTAAATTTATCTTGAGCCTCTTCCGTATCCACCCCTGGAGGATATCCACTAGCCTCTTGTTTCATTTTCAAGTATTTGTCAATGTATTGCCGATAGACGTCCGTACTCCATTCATCCCAGTGCCATACATGATACACTTTTGATACTTGATAGCCTAAAGCAATAGCTTTAGCCAATTCAACATGAGTCCATGTGCCATACAAGAATCGTTCATACGGGGAATGTGTACAATAATCCATCTCCTTCTCAGCACAGGTACGGCATAGCGTAAACACCATTTTACTATTACAGTGTATGGGTAAGACAGGCATCCATAAATCTTGCGGGGGTAGAACACGGCATTTAATCAGTCCTTTGTATTTCTCAATATGCTGTTGATCAATTTGTTCTTGACTCATGATCACTGGATGGCCTATCGGATAAGCCCTGTACTTGTTCACATACGGATAGAGAGAACAAATATCCACATATTTGATTTCTTGGTCGTTGTCTACTTCATGATACAGTCGGACGGCATTCGTACGACCTCCGAACAAAGCTTCCCTGGGTTGTATAGGTTCTTGACCATGATAAAATCGTTCCACTCTTGTCTTATAGACAGGATCCTTTTGACAACGCTGATCAATTTCACATTCCCACATGACCACAACAGGGTACCCCTGTTCTTTCAAAGACTCCAGTCGTTTATACGTATCGTGATAGGCCTGTTGCATGCTTCTCAAAGTATACGGATTGATGGTACTTCGGTTAGGAAAACAGGTGGGGCACCCATGGTACCAACATCCCATGAATTCATACACGGTGTTGGTCTCTTGACAATAGCCATCCACGTAATAAGGTCCAATTTTGACTTCGCCTTTGTTATTCAAGGCATGCCGAATATGTATCTCTTCGGTGACAGCCATCATTTGTAGCCAACGTATGCCTTTCATGGAATACCGGGTTTTATTGGGATACCCGGCATCCGAAATCACGGCTAAACTATGAGGTGGCATGGAATTTTTGCGCCAGGCTTTGTTACACACTTGAGCTAATGTGGTAGCTTCAGTAAATGGATCTATTTGATCACTTTCCAATAATTGTTGACGAAATTCTCCACACCCGCGCCTTAAAATGTCTACATCCGATTGACAGTATTTCTCCATTTCCTTTTGAAAATCAAATACGTCACCTTTTCTTTCATTGTACCAGGTTAAAAACTCTTCACGTCGCTCTGGTTTCATACTATCCGGTTTGTAAAAGTGTAGCGGTAAATAAGGTCCCACATAATCTTGATACGTCAAGGTGTTTGCATAGAATGGAAACCATCCTTTGGCTAACTCGGTCAGTCCAAATGTATTGGGAAAATAGGAGAGAGGCATACTCAGGAAACTGAGGGAGTCAATCATGCGTATTCCATGCACTCTCAATTGAATGATTTTACTACCATTCATAATCAACTGGGGTTTCGCCGTCCCCTGAGTAACCACATATCTAAGAATAAACTGAGCGTCATAGCCTTGAGCATTGTGGGCTATCACTGTCGATCCTCGATGGGTAGGGAGGAATAGCCAAGTACAGAATTGTTGTAACGTATTTTCACCACGGAATGTCATTTGTCTGGCTTCATTCACCTTTTCACAATACTCACATGGAGCTTTCACTGACTTACACATACAGTCACCACAAGCACGTTGAGCCACACAAAAATTAGGGATATGTTCTCCAGAATCAAAACGACATTCAAAATAAAAAAAGATGAATGGTACTGCTGGTTGTTTTCTATTGGGTGGTTCATACGTTGGAATGTAACAGTCATGATCTGGTCCTACTATGGCTTTACAACACCTGCATTTCTTTGTCCCTGGGCAAACGTGACTCCGTTTCGTTTCAATCACCTTTTGCCCACATTTCTTACAATTCCATACGGATTCACAAATGGTTTTACGTCGTTTTCCCGTTTTTGTTTTATGATTGTCAAAACATGCCTGACTCTGGAATAGGCGACGACAATCCGGACATCTTATAGATTGTCCTGCTGGGCACAGGGTGTGAGCATAACACTGACAAATATGGCTACACTGGTGTCCTTCACGGTGATCATAACCGACATCACACCATTCACAATAATAACTCCGTCCGAGAAATCCGGTAATGGATACGATACAGTCATAATGATTATCATGGTGAAAGATATGAATCACACGACTTTTTTCAGTCATAGCAGGTGGTTTGAATAACAATTCACTTCCATAATGTTGTGGATGGATTTTAATCACATAGCCTGGATAGAGATAGTCCTGTAGTTTTTGGTATTCTTCTATACCACACGACTGATCCGATGAAATACCCACTTGCTTCAACAATGCTTCAGCTTCGTATTTTTGAAGATTTTTCTTAGAGTGACGTATAAGACCCCATCGTTTTTTCCATTCTGGGGTTTGATTTTCATGTACTTTACACCGTCCTACCACAATCGATCTAGCTAAACACATAGAGTCTTTACTATTGTCAATACACACAACACTTGTCTTTGACTTTCGCATACTGGATAAGTTTGGTGCTTTAAACGTTTTCTTTCCGGATCCCTGTGGCATAGCAATATGCGTAATTTCCATCTGTGCCGCCCCATCATGAATTTTAAATTGACGGTTACTTTGTGCCACACGTTCAATTTCATCCAATAATGTATCTCCACTAATACGAGATGCCTTATTAAACGGAACATGTATCCCAAAGTCCAAATCAGGATGTAGAATAGATACTCGAACTCGATCATTCGACTTCACTTCACATCTCTTGTAGAGCTGATCCATCATATCATTAAACACCCTGTTTGTAAATTCAAACGATTGATTATACGGCTGAAATGTCACATCATATACTCTAGATTGAGTCTTGAATTTTCTTGACTTTCTTTCCATGCGTGACTGTATGTTATAATAGTCGCGCACAGGCTCAAACTTGCTTCGTTTAGTTGGAGGTTCATCCTCACCACTAGTACTGTCGGTATCTGACATGATTATGATCTTAAAACTTCTCCGCCGTTTTTTATAGTTCGGGTTCAAGGTCATAACGCGTGACACTCTATAAAAGACGTACGCTCCGTCCGTTTTTTATCATTTCAACATGAGCGATCCTAAAATGAACCAAGTTGAAGAGAACCGAGATCAAACTTTGATGTATTCATTAAAGAAAAAAATTAAAGAGCTCAACAACTTAGCGGATCAGCTCTGTGGACAGAAAAATGTAACATGGGATCATATCAAGTGTTATCGTTGTGGAAAGAAAGGACATTATTCTACCAGCTGTACGGAACCCTTCAACAATGAATGCTTTTATTGTCATGAACAAGGACATTTCATCGCAGACTGTCCTAAGAAACAAGGTGAACAGGTCGATCTACAGGACGCAGAACAGAGTAAGAAAAAACGTAAATACAAAAAGAATCCAACAAAAACTGTGAGTGACTTTGTGTAATCCAGACAATGTGTTGGACAATGTGTTGGACAATTGTGTATAGACTTAAATTGGAGACTAAGTGAGTTGTATTGTGTTGTACTTTGTTGTACTTTGTTGTACTTTATAAATGTTTTCAAAAATAAAATGATAGACAATGTAATATGCTTTTGTCTTTGCTCGAGATATAAAACGAATCTAACACATATGGTGGCCCTAATAAGGGCCGTTGGGTAATTCATTGCATTTCTGCAAGAAATAGGTATCGCCAATAGTTGGCTCTCAAATCCTCATCATAAAAGATGGCAAGGTCAGGGTATAAATTACCCATCTTGATATCCATCTTCACTTCTACACACACATCTTGGAATTCAGACAAGTCTGGGTACAAATTACCCATCTTGACCACCCAAACATCTTCTTGTAACTCATCAGGTTCATCAGAAGAACTTTTCAAGCAGTTGCCCATGTTGAATCATGAAACATAAATGAGCTATGGAACATGAGAAAAACACTGACCTAGAACAGACCAATGAAATGCCAGTAAAATAGACCAATGAAATGCCGTTAAAATGGACCAATGAAATACCGTTAAAATGGACCAATCAGAGTCCTTGTATCATATGAGAGTCAGTGACCTTGCCTTGATCTAATTTCATTCTGTATCAAGATGTCACAGCGTACAGTCAATATTATCAAAAGAAAATATGCTGCCTTAGGGCGGTATATTGAACAACTAGAAATGCAGTTAGAAGAGTTGAGGTTGGAGGTGAAGACCCTGAGAGAGGGAAAGCAGTTTGCAGAGGAGGTGGAGGTCTGCTCTGGGGAAGAGGACTGGGGGGATACCCCTCAAGAATCAACCCCAGAGAACTGGGAAGATGAACTGGTAGAGGTTCCGTCGAACCTCTACCAACCCACACCGGACCCCAAGGATGTCCAGAAATGGGACAAGTGGTGTCCCGCTTGTATGGGGAGATGCGGTCAACGCCATTAATCCCCATACAAGCACCAACGGTCCTTTTCAGGGCCACCAACGGCCCTTTTCAGGGCCCCCCATACAATTCAGAAAGAATCACTCTCATATTGTCAATATTTACAGTCCTATCTGATAACACCAAATACAAATATATGGTGTGAGGTAAGTTTTCTATAAACATTTCCTACAAATATAAGTGATAGTATGATGTGTACAATCATTTTCAACAAATATAAGTGCTGTGATTGTATGAAGAACAAAGTATTTCCCCCACAAATATAAGTGATAGTATGTGATGTACAATCATTTTCAACAAATGTATACAGTATTCAAAGTGCTGTGATAGTATATATTAGGTATACAGTATTCAAATTGCTGTGATAGTATGATGTACAGTCTGCAAAGTGCTGTGATAGTATGAAGTGTACAGTGTTCAAATTGCTGTGATAGTATATATTAGGTATACAGTATTCAAATTGCTGTGATAGTATATATTAGGTATACAGTATTCAAATTGCTGTGATAGTATGATGTACAGTCTGCAAAGTGCTGTGATAGTATGAAGTGTACAGTGTTCAAATTGCTGTGATAGTATAATGTGTACAGTATTCAAATTGCTGTGATAGTATGATGTACAGTCTGCAAAGTGCTGTGATAGTATGAAGTGTACAGTCTGCAAAGTGCTGTGATAGTATGATGTACAGTGTTCAAATTGCTGTGATAGTATAATGTGTACAGTGTTCAAAGTGCTGTGATAGTATAATGTGTACAAAGTATTCCCACAAATATAAGTGCTGTGATTTTATGATGTATTTTTCTACAAAGTATAACAGTGATACAAAGTAGATACAATATAACCTTGAATTTGACACAACCTTGACGTGTCAAACACTTGTTCAAAAAAAAACTTGAAGTGTCACACTTATTTTAAAAAAACTTGAAGTGTCACACGTATTCAAAAAAAAACTTCTCACAATTGACCTTGACCTAATAGAACACTGGCGCGTGCAGGCAAAAAGTATAAATACCCCCCGGCGCAGACACTATTTTTTCATTATCTAGCATGGAGTCCTTCAACATGCCATACGATATATTGAGAGAAGCACTAGAATCATCTGAGTTAATAGACCCGAATGCGGGTATGCATTACAACCAGCCGAAGTACAACCAGCCAAAGTACGGTCAACTACAGTATAGGCAGCCACAGTACAGCCAATACAGTCAACCACTGTACAGCCAATACAGTCAACAGTCCATGGTAGATGTACAACCCCCCATGGTAGATGTACAGCCGATACAACCCATGGTAGATGTACAACCCACTATGACGAATACACAGCCTATGGTAGATGTACAACCCACTATGACGAATACACAGCCTATACAGCCTATGGCGAATACACAGCCTATACAGCCTATGGCGAATACACAGCCTATACAACCTATGGCGAATACACAGCCCCCTATGGCGAATACACAGCTTATGACGGATAAACAGTCTAATACAATGGGTGATACAAAGCCTACAACAGGATTGTCTGTTCTACAAGGTATCAAGGAAGAAATGGTACAGATGAATCAAGTGATGCAAGAGATGGTCAGACTCATGAAAAATCAAGAAGTACGGTTTAAGCCACAAGAAATGATTGTACCTGTACAGTTTATGTATGATTCAAAGAAACGAAAGCATGAGCATGAGAAAAAGAAACCGGAGCATGACAAAAAGAAACCGGAGCATGACAAAAAGAAACCGGAGATGACAGAAACGAAGAAACGAAAACATGACCTTGAGAAACAACCTCGGGGCAAGTATGGTAAAGAAATAAAGAAATGAAGATCCGAATAACAGCTATGAAGAAACCAACGGTCCTTTTCAGGACCACCAACGGCCCTTTTCAGGGCCACCATGTCTTTTCGAAAGAAAATTCTCTCATTGTCTAAGTCTATACACACACAAAACAATGGTCCCAGAACATTCCTAAAATTCAATTCATACTATTTTGGGGTACAACATTGATTTCCAATTTGTCCTAATTTGTCACAATTTTGTTTACTTTGGGGACCAAAATGGGTGCAAATGGTCCCAGGGTACCGCCATACACTACTCACATATCTAGAAACGCACTGAGAATATATCTAGAAACGCACTGAGCATATATCTAGAAACGAACTGAGCATATGTCTAGAAACGCACTGAGCACATATCTAAAACACACTGATCATGTATCTAGAAACGCACTGAGCATATATCTAAAACACACTGATCATGTATCTAGAAACGCACTGAGCATATATCTAGAAACGCACTGAGCACATATCTAAAACACACTGATCATGTATCTAGAAACGAACTGAGCATATGTCTAGAAACGCACTGAGCATATATCTAAAACGCACTGAGCATATATCTAGAAACGCACTGAGCATATGTCTAGAAACGCACTGAGCATATATCTAAAACACACTGATCATGTATCTAGAAACGCACTGAGCATATATCTAAAACGCACTGAGCATATATCTAGAAACGCACTGAGCATATGTCTAGAAACGCACTGAGCATATATCTAAAACACACTGATCATGTATCTAAAACACACTGATCATGTACTAGTCTAGAAACGCACTGAGCACATATCTAGAAACGCACTGAGCATATATCTAAAACGCACTGAGCATATATCTAGAAACGCACTGAGCATATGTCTAGAAACGCACTGAGCATATATCTAAAACACACTGATCATGTATCTAGAAACGCACTGAGCATATATCTAAAACGCACTGAGCATATATCTAGAAACGCACTGAGCATATGTCTAGAAACGCACTGAGCATATATCTAAAACACACTGATCATGTATCTAAAACACACTGATCATGTACTAGTCTAGAAACGCACTGAGCACATATCTAGAAACGCACTGAGCATATATCTAGAAACGCACTGAGCATATATCTAGAAACGAACTGAGCATATGTCTAGAAACGCCCTGAGCACATATCTAAAACACACTGATCATGTATCTAGAAACGCACTGAGCATATATCTAAAACACACTGATCATGTATCTAGAAACGCACTGAGCATATATCTAGAAACGCACTTAGCACATATCTAAAACACACTGATCATGTATCTAGAAACGCACTGAGCACATATCTAAAACACACTGATCATGTATCTAGAAACGCACTGAGCACATATCTAAAACACACTGATCATGTATCTAGAAACGCACTGAGCATATATCTAAAACACACTGATCATGTATCTAGAAACGCACTGAGCATATATCTAGAAACGCACTGATCATGTATCTAGAAACGCACTGAGCACATATCTAAAAAACACTGATCATGTATCTAGAAACGCACTGAGCATATATCTAAAACGCACTGATCATGTATCTAGAAACGCACTGAGCATATATCTAGAAACGCACTGAGCATATATCTAAAACGCACTGATCATGTATCTAGAAACGAACTGAGCACATATCTAAAACACACTGATCATGTATCTAGAAACGAACTGAGCACATATCTAAAACGCACTGAGCATATATCTAGAAACGCACTGAGCACATATCTAAAACACAC
The DNA here is from genome assembly GCA_964023205.1 of Lutraria lutraria. NCBI lineage: Eukaryota > Metazoa > Mollusca > Bivalvia > Venerida > Mactridae > Lutraria > Lutraria lutraria. Next base: position 7,430,317 of record OZ026848.1, on the reverse strand, counting down.
TGATCATGTATCTAGAAACGAACTGAGCACATATCTAAAACACACTGATCATGTATCTAGAAACGCACTGAGCACATATCTAAAACACACTGATCATGTATCTAGAAACGCACTGAGCATATATCTAAAACGCACTGATCATGTATCTAGAAACGCACTGAGCATATATCTAGAAACGCACTGATCATGTATCTAGAAACGCACTGAGCACATATCTAAAACACACTGATCATGTATCTAGAAACGCACTGAGCATATATCTAAAACGCACTGATCATGTATCTAGAAACGCACTGAGCATATATCTAGAAACGCACTGAGCATATATCTAAAACGCACTGAGCATATATCTAGAAACGCACTGAGCATATGTCTAGAAACGCACTGAGCATATATATAAAACACACTGATCATGTATCTAAAACACACTGATCATGTACTAGTCTAGAAACGCACTGAGCACATATCTAGAAACGCACTGAGCATATATCTAGAAACGCACTGAGCATATATCTAGAAACGAACTGAGCATATGTCTAGAAACGAACTGAGCATATGTCTAGAAACGCACTGAGCATATATCTAGAAACGAACTGAGCATATATCTAGAAACGAAATGAGCACATATCTAGAAACGCACTGAGCATATATCTAGAAACGCACTGAGCATATATCTAGAAACGCACTAAGCATATATCTAGAAACGCACTGATCATATATCTAGAAACGCACTGAGCATATATCTAGAAACGCACTGAGCATATATCTAGAAACGCACTGAGCATATATCTAGAAACGCACTGAGCATATGTCTAGAAACGCACTGAGCATATATCTAAAACACACTGATCATGTATCTAGAAACGCACTGAGCATATATCTAAAACGCACTGAGCATATATCTAGAAACGCACTGAGCATATGTCTAGAAACGCACTGAGCATATATCTAAAACACACTGATCATGTATCTAAAACACACTGATCATGTACTAGTCTAGAAACGCACTGAGCACATATCTAGAAACGCACTGAGCATATATCTAGAAACGCACTGAGCATATATCTAGAAACGAACTGAGCATATGTCTAGAAACGCACTGAGCACATATCTAAAACACACTGATCATGTATCTAGAAACGTACTGAGCATATATCTAAAACACACTGATCATGTATCTAGAAACGCACTGAGCATATATCTAAAACACACTGATCATGTATCTAGAAACGCACTGATCATGTATCTAGAAACGAACTGAGCATATGTCTAGAAACGCACTGAGCACATATCTAAAACACACTGATCATGTATCTAGAAACGCACTGAGCACATATCTAAAACACACTGATCATGTATCTAGAAACGCACTGAGCATATATCTAAAACGCACTGATCATGTATCTAGAAACGCACTGAGCATATATGTAGAAACGCACTGAGCATATGTCTAGAAACGCACTGAGCATATATCTAAAACACACTGATCATGTATCTAAAACACACTGATCATGTACTAGTCTAGAAACGCACTGAGCACATATCTAGAAACGAACTGAGCATATATCTAGAAACGAACTGAGCATATGTCTAGAAACGCACTGAGCATATATCTAGAAACGAACTGAGCGTATATCTAGAAACGAACTGAGCATATGTCTAGAAACGCACTGAGCATATATCTAGAAACGAACTGAGCATATATCTAGAAACGAAATGAGCACATATCTAGAAACGCACTGAGCATATATCTAGAAACGCACTGAGCATATATCTAGAAACGCACTGAGCACATATCTAGAAACGCACTGAGCATATATCTAGAAACGCACTGAGCATATATCTAGAAACGCACTGAGCATATATCTAGAAACGCACTGAGCATATATCTAGAAACGCACTGAGCATATGTCTAGAAACGCACTGAGCATATATCTAGAAACGCACTGAGCATATATCTAGAAACGCACTGAGCATATATCTAGAAACGCACTGAGCACATATCTAGAAACGCACTGAGCATATATCTAGAAACGCACTGAGCATATATCTAGAAACGCACTGAGCATATATCTAGAAACGCACTGAGCATATATCTAGAAACGCACTGAGCATATGTCTAGAAACGCACTGATCATATATCTAGAAACGCACTGATCATATATCTAGAAACGCACTGAGCATATATCTAGAAACGCACTGAGCATATATCTAGAAACGCACTGAGCATATATCTAGAAACGCACCGAGCATATGTCTAGAAACGCACTGAGCATATATCTAGAAACGCACTGAGCATATATCTAGAAACGCACTGAGCATATATCTAGAAACGCACTGAGCATATATCTAGAAACGCACTGAGCATATATCTAAAACGCACTGATCATGTATCTAGAAACGAACTGAGCACATATCTAAAACACACTGATCATGTATCTAGAAACGAACTGAGCACATATCTAAAACGCACTGAGCATATATCTAGAAACGCACTGAGCACATATCTAAAACACACTGATCATGTATCTAGAAACGAACTGAGCACATATCTAAAACACACTGATCATGTATCTAGAAACGCACTGAGCACATATCTAAAACACACTGATCATGTATCTAGAAACGCACTGAGCATATATCTAAAACGCACTGATCATGTATCTAGAAACGCACTGAGCATATATCTAGAAACGCACTGATCATGTATCTAGAAACGCACTGAGCACATATCTAAAACACACTGATCATGTATCTAGAAACGCACTGAGCATATATCTAAAACGCACTGATCATGTATCTAGAAACGCACTGAGCATATTTTTAGAAACGCACTGAGCATATATCTATAACGCACTGAGCATATATCTAGAAACGCACTGAGCATATGTCTAGAAACGCACTGAGCATATATATAAAACACACTGATCATGTATCTAAAACACACTGATCATGTACTAGTCTAGAAACGCACTGAGCACATATCTAGAAACGCACTGAGCATATATCTAGAAACGCACTGAGCATATATCTAGAAACGAACTGAGCATATGTCTAGAAACGCACTGAGCATATGTCTAGAAACGCACTGAGCATATATCTAGAAACGAACTGAGCATATATCTAGAAACGAAATGAGCACATATCTAGAAACGCACTGAGCATATATCTAGAAACGCACTGAGCATATATCTAGAAACGCACTAAGCATATATCTAGAAACGCACTGAGCACATATCTAGAAACGCACTGAGCATATATCTAGAAACGCACTGAGCATATATCTAGAAACGCACTGAGCATATATCTAGAAACGCACTGAGCATATGTCTAGAAACGCACTGAGCATATATCTAAAACACACTGATCATGTATCTAGAAACGCACTGAGCATATATCTAAAACGCACTGAGCATATTTCTAGAAACGCACTGAGCATATGTCTAGAAACGCACTGAGCATATATCTAAAACACACTGATCATGTATCTAAAACACACTGATCATGTACTAGTCTAGAAACGCACTGAGCACATATCTAGAAACGCACTGAGCATATATCTAGAAACGCACTGAGCATATATCTAGAAACGAACTGAGCATATGTCTAGAAACGCACTGAGCACATATCTAAAACACACTGATCATGTATCTAGAAACGTACTGAGCATATATCTAAAACACACTGATCATGTATCTAGAAACGCACTGAGCACATATCTAAAACACACTGATCATGTATCTAGAAACGCACTGAGCATATATCTAGAAACGCACTGAGCATATATCTAAAACGCACTGAGCATATATCTAGAAACGCACTGAGCATATATATAAAACACACTGATCATGTATCTAAAACACACTGATCATGTACTAGTCTAGAAACGCACTGAGCACATATCTAGAAACGCACTGAGCATATATCTAGAAACGCACTGAGCATATATCTAGAAACGAACTGAGCATATGTCTAGAAACGAACTGAGCATATGTCTAGAAACGCACTGAGCATATATCTAGAAACGAACTGAGCATATATCTAGAAACGAAATGAGCACATATCTAGAAACGCACTGATCATATATCTAGAAACGCACTGAGCATATATCTAGAAACGCACTGAGCATATATCTAGAAACGCACTGAGCATATATCTAGAAACGCACTGAGCACATATCTAGAAACGCACTGAGCATATATCTAGAAACGCACTGAGCATATATCTAGAAACGCACTGAGCATATATCTAGAAACGCACTGAGCATATATCTAGAAACGCACTGAGCATATGTCTAGAAACGCACTGATCATATATCTAGAAACGCACTGATCATATATCTAGAAACGCACTGAGCATATATCTAGAAACGCACTGAGCATATATCTAGAAACGCACTGAGCATATATCTAGAAACGCACCGAGCATATGTCTAGAAACGCACTGAGCATATATATAGAAACGCACTGAGCATATATCTAGAAACGCACTGAGCATATATCTAGAAACGCACTGAGCATATATCTAGAAACGCACTGAGCATATATCTAAAACGCACTGATCATGTATCTAGAAACGAACTGAGCACATATCTAAAACACACTGATCATGTATCTAGAAACGAACTGAGCACATATCTAAAACGCACTGAGCATATATCTAGAAACGCACTGAGCACATATCTAAAACACACTGATCATGTATCTAGAAACGAACTGAGCACATATCTAAAACACACTGATCATGTATCTAGAAACGCACTGAGCACATATCTAAAACACACTGATCATGTATCTAGAAACGCACTGAGCATATATCTAAAACGCACTGATCATGTATCTAGAAACGCACTGAGCATATATCTAGAAACGCACTGATCATGTATCTAGAAACGCACTGAGCACATATCTAAAACACACTGATCATGTATCTAGAAACGCACTGAGCATATATCTAAAACGCACTGATCATGTATCTAGAAACGCACTGAGCATATATCTAGAAACGCACTGAGCATATATCTATAATTCACTGAGCATATATCTAGAAACGCACTGAGCATATGTCTAGAAACGCACTGAGCATATATATAAAACACACTGATCATGTATCTAAAACACACTGATCATGTACTAGTCTAGAAACGCACTGAGCACATATCTAGAAACGCACTGAGCATATATCTAGAAACGCACTGAGCATATATCTAGAAACGAACTGAGCATATGTCTAGAAACGAACTGAGCATATGTCTAGAAACGCACTGAGCATATATCTAGAAACGCACTGAGCATATGTCTAGAAACGCACTGAGCATATATCTAAAACACACTGATCATGTATCTAAAACACACTGATCATGTACTAGTCTAGAAACGCACTGAGCACATATCTAGAAACGCACTGAGCATATATCTAGAAACGCACTGAGCATATATCTAGAAACGAACTGAGCATATGTCTAGAAACGCACTGAGCACATATCTAAAACACACTGATCATGTATCTAGAAACGTACTGAGCATATATCTAAAACACACTGATCATGTATCTAGAAACGCACTGAGCATATATCTAAAACACACTGATCATGTATCTAGAAACGCACTGATCATGTATCTAGAAACGAACTGAGCATATGTCTAGAAACGCACTGAGCACATATCTAAAACACACTGATCATGTATCTAGAAACGCACTGAGCACATATCTAAAACACACTGATCATGTATCTAGAAACGCACTGAGCATATATCTAAAACGCACTGATCATGTATCTAGAAACGCACTGAGCATATATGTAGAAACGCACTGAGCATATGTCTAGAAACGCACTGAGCATATATCTAAAACACACTGATCATGTATCTAAAACACACTGATCATGTACTAGTCTAGAAACGCACTGAGCACATATCTAGAAACGAACTGAGCATATATCTAGAAACGAACTGAGCATATGTCTAGAAACGCACTGAGCATATATCTAGAAACGAACTGAGCGTATATCTAGAAACGAACTGAGCATATGTCTAGAAACGCACTGAGCATATATCTAGAAACGAACTGAGCATATATCTAGAAACGAAATGAGCACATATCTAGAAACGCACTGAGCATATATCTAGAAACGCACTGAGCATATATCTAGAAACGCACTGAGCACATATCTAGAAACGCACTGAGCATATATCTAGAAACGCACTGAGCATATATCTAGAAACGCACTGAGCATATATCTAGAAACGCACTGAGCATATATCTAGAAACGCACTGAGCATATGTCTAGAAACGCACTGAGCATATATCTAGAAACGCACTGAGCATATATCTAGAAACGCACTGAGCATATATCTAGAAACGCACTGAGCACATATCTAGAAACGCACTGAGCATATATCTAGAAACGCACTGAGCATATATCTAGAAACGCACTGAGCATATATCTAGAAACGCACTGAGCATATATCTAGAAACGCACTGAGCATATGTCTAGAAACGCACTGATCATATATCTAGAAACGCACTGATCATATATCTAGAAACGCACTGAGCATATATCTAGAAACGCACTGAGCATATATCTAGAAACGCACTGAGCATATATCTAGAAACGCACCGAGCATATGTCTAGAAACGCACTGAGCATATATCTAGAAACGCACTGAGCATATATCTAGAAACGCACTGAGCATATATCTAGAAACGCACTGAGCATATATCTAGAAACGCACTGAGCATATATCTAAAACGCACTGATCATGTATCTAGAAACGAACTGAGCACATATCTAAAACACACTGATGATGTATCTAGAAACGAACTGAGCACATATCTAAAACGCACTGAGCATATATCTAGAAACGCACTGAGCACATATCTAAAACACACTGATCATGTATCTAGAAACGAACTGAGCACATATCTAAAACACACTGATCATGTATCTAGAAACGCACTGAGCACATATCTAAAACACACTGATCATGTATCTAGAAACGCACTGAGCATATATCTAAAACGCACTGATCATGTATCTAGAAACGCACTGAGCATATATCTAGAAACGCACTGATCATGTATCTAGAAACGCACTGAGCACATATCTAAAACACACTGATCATGTATCTAGAAACGCACTGAGCATATATCTAAAACGCACTGATCATGTATCTAGAAACGCACTGAGCATATATCTAGAAACGCACTGAGCATATATCTATAACGCACTGAGCATATATCTAGAAACGCACTGAGCATATGTCTAGAAACGCACTGAGCATATATATAAAACACACTGATCATGTATCTAAAACACACTGATCATGTACTAGTCTAGAAACGCACTGAGCACATATCTAGAAACGCACTGAGCATATATCTAGAAACGCACTGAGCATATATCTAGAAACGAACTGAGCATATGTCTAGAAACGCACTGAGCATATGTCTAGAAACGCACTGAGCATATATCTAGAAACGAACTGAGCATATATCTAGAAACGAAATGAGCACATATCTAGAAACGCACTGAGCATATATCTAGAAACGCACTGAGCATATATCTAGAAACGCACTAAGCATATATCTAGAAACGCACTGAGCACATATCTAGAAACGCACTGAGCATATATCTAGAAACGCACTGAGCATATATCTAGAAACGCACTGAGCATATATCTAGAAACGCACTGAGCATATGTCTAGAAACGCACTGAGCATATATCTAAAACACACTGATCATGTATCTAGAAACGCACTGAGCATATATCTAAAACGCACTGAGCATATATCTAGAAACGCACTGAGCATATGTCTAGAAACGCACTGAGCATATATCTAAAACACACTGATCATGTATCTAAAACACACTGATCATGTACTAGTCTAGAAACGCACTGAGCACATATCTAGAAACGCACTGAGCATATATCTAGAAACGCACTGAGCATATATCTAGAAACGAACTGAGCATATGTCTAGAAACGCACTGAGCACATATCTAAAACACACTGATCATGTATCTAGAAACGTACTGAGCATATATCTAAAACACACTGATCATGTATCTAGAAACGCACTGAGCACATATCTAAAACACACTGATCATGTATCTAGAAACGCACTGAGCATATATCTAGAAACGCACTGAGCATATATCTAAAACGCACTGAGCATATATCTAGAAACGCACTGAGCATATATATAAAACACACTGATCATGTATCTAAAACACACTGATCATGTACTAGTCTAGAAACGCACTGAGCACATATCTAGAAACGCACTGAGCATATATCTAGAAACGCACTGAGCATATATCTAGAAACGAACTGAGCATATGTCTAGAAACGAACTGAGCATATGTCTAGAAACGCACTGAGCATATATCTAGAAACGAACTGAGCATATATCTAGAAACGAAATGAGCACATATCTAGAAACGCACTGAGCATATATCTAGAAACGCACTGAGCATATATCTAGAAACGCACTAAGCATATATCTAGAAACGCACTGAGCACATATCTAGAAACGTACTGAGCATATATCTAAAACACACTGATCATGTATCTAGAAACGCACTGAGCATATATCTAAAACACACTGATCATGTATCTAGAAACGCACTGATCATGTATCTAGAAACGAACTGAGCATATGTCTAGAAACGCACTGAGCACATATCTAAAACACACTGATCATGTATCTAGAAACGCACTGAGCACATATCTAAAACACACTGATAATGTATCTAGAAACGCACTGAGCATATATCTAAAACGCACTGATCATGTATCTAGAAACGCACTGAGCATATATGTAGAAACGCACTGAGCATATGTCTAGAAACGCACTGAGCATATATCTAAAACACACTGATCATGTACTAGTCTAGAAACGCACTGAGCACATATCTAGAAACGAACTGAGCATATGTCTAGAAACGCACTGAGCATATATCTAGAAACGAACAGAGCGTATATCTAGAAACGAACTGAGCATATGTCTAGAAACTCACTGAGCATATATCTAGAAACGAACTGAGCATATATCTAGAAACGAAATGAGCACATATCTAGAAACGCACTGAGCATATATCTAGAAACGCACTGAGCATATATCTAGAAACGCACTGAGCACATATCTAGAAACGCACTGAGCATATATCTAGAAACGCACTGAGCATATATCTAGAAACGCACTGAGCATATATCTAGAAACGCACTGAGCATATATCTAGAAACGCACTGAGCATATGTCTAGAAACGCACTGATCATATATCTAGAAACGCACTGAGCATATATCTAGAAACGCACTGAGCATATATCTAGAAACGCACTGAGCATATATCTAGAAACGCACTGAGCACATATCTAGAAACGCACTGAGCATATATCTAGAAACGCACTGAGCATATATCTAGAAACGCACTGAGCATATATCTAGAAACGCACTGAGCATATATCTAGAAACGCACTGAGCATATGTCTAGAAACGCACTGATCATATATCTAGAAACGCACTGATCATATATCTAGAAACGCACTGAGCATATATCTAGAAACGCACTGAGCATATATCTAGAAACGCACTGAGCATATATCTAGAAACGCACCGAGCATATGTCTAGAAACGCACTGAGCATATATATAGAAACGCACTGAGCATATATCTAGAAACGCACTGAGCATATATCTAGAAACGCACTGAGCATATATCTAGAAACGCACTGAGCATATATCTAAAACGCACTGATCATGTATCTAGAAACGAACTGAGCACATATCTAAAACACACTGATCATGTATCTAGAAACGAACTGAGCACATATCTAAAACGCACTGAGCATATATCTAGAAACGCACTGAGCACATATCTAAAACACACTGATCATGTATCTAGAAACGAACTGAGCACATATCTAAAACACACTGATCATGTATCTAGAAACGCACTGAGCACATATCTAAAACACACTGATCATGTATCTAGAAACGCACTGAGCATATATCTAAAACGCACTGATCATGTATCTAGAAACGCACTGAGCATATATCTAGAAACGCACTGATCATGTATCTAGAAACGCACTGAGCACATATCTAAAACACACTGATCATGTATCTAGAAACGCACTGAGCATATATCTAAAACGCACTGATCATGTATCTAGAAACGCACTGAGCATATATCTAGAAACGCACTGAGCATATATCTATAATTCACTGAGCATATATCTAGAAACGCACTGAGCATATGTCTAGAAACGCACTGAGCATATATATAAAACACACTGATCATGTATCTAAAACACACTGATCATGTACTAGTCTAGAAACGCACTGAGCACATATCTAGAAACGCACTGAGCATATATCTAGAAACGCACTGAGCATATATCTAGAAACGAACTGAGCATATGTCTAGAAACGAACTGAGCATATGTCTAGAAACGCACTGAGCATATATCTAGAAACGAACTGAGCATATATCTAGAAACGAAATGAGCACATATCTAGAAACGCACTGAGCATATATCTAGAAACGCATTGAGCATATATCTAGAAACGCACTAAGCATATATCTAGAAACGCACTGAGCACATATCTAGAAACGCACTGAGCATATATCTAGAAACGCACTGAGCATATATCTAGAAACGCACTGAGCATATATCTAGAAACGCACTGAGCATATGTCTAGAAACGCACTGAGCATATATCTAAAACACACTGATCATGTATCTAGAAACGCACTGAGCATATATCTAAAACGCACTGAGCATATATCTAGAAACGCACTGAGCACATATCTAGAAACGCACTGAGCATATATCTAGAAACGCACTGAGCATATATCTAGAAACGCACTGAGCATATATCTAGAAACGCACTGAGCATATATCTAGAAACGCACTGAGCATATGTCTAGAAACGCACTGATCATATATCTAGAAACGCACTGAGCATATATCTAGAAACGCACTGAGCATATATCTAGAAACGCACTGCGCATATATCTAGAAACGCACTGAGCACATATCTAGAAACGCACTGAGCATATATCTAGAAACGCACTGAGCATATATCTAGAAACGCACTGAGCATATATCTAGAAACGCACTGAGCATATATCTAGAAACGCACTGAGCATATGTCTAGAAACGCACTGATCATATATCTAGAAACGCACTGATCATATATCTAGAAACGCACTGAGCATATATCTAGAAACGCACTGAGCATATATCTAGAAACGCACTGAGCATATATCTAGAAACGCACCGAGCATATGTCTAGAAACGCACTGAGCATATATATAGAAACGCACTGAGCATATATCTAGAAACGCACTGAGCATATATCTAGAAACGCACTGAGCATATATCTAGAAACGCACTGAGCATATATCTAAAACGCACTGATCATGTATCTAGAAACGAACTGAGCACATATCTAAAACACACTGATCATGTATCTAGAAACGAACTGAGCACATATCTAAAACGCACTGAGCATATATCTAGAAACGCACTGAGCACATATCTAAAACACACTGATCATGTATCTAGAAACGAACTGAGCACATATCTAAAACACACTGATCATGTATCTAGAAACGCACTGAGCACATATCTAAAACACACTGATCATGTATCTAGAAACGCACTGAGCATATATCTAAAACGCACTGATCATGTATCTAGAAACGCACTGAGCATATATCTAGAAACGCACTGATCATGTATCTAGAAACGCACTGAGCACATATCTAAAACACACTGATCATGTATCTAGAAACGCACTGAGCATATATCTAAAACGCACTGATCATGTATCTAGAAACGCACTGAGCATATATCTAGAAACGCACTGAGCATATATCTATAATTCACTGAGCATATATCTAGAAACGCACTGAGCATATGTCTAGAAACGCACTGAGCATATATATAAAACACACTGATCATGTATCTAAAACACACTGATCATGTACTAGTCTAGAAACGCACTGAGCACATATCTAGAAACGCACTGAGCATATATCTAGAAACGCACTGAGCATATATCTAGAAACGAACTGAGCATATGTCTAGAAACGAACTGAGCATATGTCTAGAAACGCACTGAGCATATATCTAGAAACGAACTGAGCATATATCTAGAAACGAAATGAGCACATATCTAGAAACGCACTGAGCATATATCTAGAAACGCATTGAGCATATATCTAGAAACGCACTAAGCATATATCTAGAAACGCACTGAGCACATATCTAGAAACGCACTGAGCATATATCTAGAAACGCACTGAGCATATATCTAGAAACGAACTGAGCATATGTCTAGAAACGCACTGAGCACATATCTAAAACACACTGATCATGTATCTAGAAACGTACTGAGCATATATCTAAAACACACTGATCATGTATCTAGAAACGCACTGAGCACATATCTAAAACACACTGATCATGTATCTAGAAACGCACTGAGCATATATCTAAAACGCACTGATCATGTATCTAGAAACGCACTGAGCATATATCTAGAAACGCACTGAGCATATATCTAAAACGCACTGAGCATATATCTAGAAACGCACTGAGCATATGTCTAGAAACGCACTGAGCATATATATAAAACACACTGATCATGTATCTAAAACACACTGATCATGTACTAGTCTAGAAACGCACTGAGCACATATCTAGAAACGCACTGAGCATATATCTAGAAACGCACTGAGCATATATCTAGAAACGCACTGAGCATATATCTATAATTCACTGAGCATATATCTAGAAACGCACTGAGCATATGTCTAGAAACGCACTGAGCATATATATAAAACACACTGATCATGTATCTAAAACACACTGATCATGTACTAGTCTAGAAACGCACTGAGCACATATCTAGAAACGCACTGAGCATATATCTAGAAACGCACTGAGCATATATCTAGAAACGAACTGAGCATATGTCTAGAAACGAACTGAGCATATGTCTAGAAACGCACTGAGCATATATCTAGAAACGCACTGAGCATATGTCTAGAAACGCACTGAGCATATATCTAAAACACACTGATCATGTATCTAAAACACACTGATCATGTACTAGTCTAGAAACGCACTGAGCACATATCTAGAAACGCACTGAGCATATATCTAGAAACGCACTGAGCATATATCTAGAAACGAACTGAGCATATGTCTAGAAACGCACTGAGCACATATCTAAAACACACTGATCATGTATCTAGAAACGTACTGAGCATATATCTAAAACACACTGATCATGTATCTAGAAACGCACTGAGCATATATCTAAAACACACTGATCATGTATCTAGAAACGCACTGATCATGTATCTAGAAACGAACTGAGCATATGTCTAGAAACGCACTGAGCACATATCTAAAACACACTGATCATGTATCTAGAAACGCACTGAGCACATATCTAAAACACACTGATCATGTATCTAGAAACGCACTGAGCATATATCTAAAACGCACTGATCATGTATCTAGAAACGCACTGAGCATATATGTAGAAACGCACTGAGCATATGTCTAGAAACGCACTGAGCATATATCTAAAACACACTGATCATGTATCTAAAACACACTGATCATGTACTAGTCTAGAAACGCACTGAGCACATATCTAGAAACGAACTGAGCATATATCTAGAAACGAACTGAGCATATGTCTAGAAACGCACTGAGCATATATCTAGAAACGAACTGAGCGTATATCTAGAAACGAACTGAGCATATGTCTAGAAACGCACTGAGCATATATCTAGAAACGAACTGAGCATATATCTAGAAACGAAATGAGCACATATCTAGAAACGCACTGAGCATATATCTAGAAACGCACTGAGCATATATCTAGAAACGCACTGAGCACATATCTAGAAACGCACTGAGCATATATCTAGAAACGCACTGAGCATATATCTAGAAACGCACTGAGCATATATCTAGAAACGCACTGAGCATATATCTAGAAACGCACTGAGCATATATCTAGAAACGCACTGAGCATATATCTAGAAACGCACTGAGCATATATCTAGAAACGCACTGAGCATATATCTAGAAACGCACTGAGCATATGTCTAGAAACGCACTGATCATATATCTAGAAACGCACTGATCATATATCTAGAAACGCACTGAGCATATATCTAGAAACGCACTGAGCATATATCTAGAAACGCACTGAGCATATATCTAGAAACGCACCGAGCATATGTCTAGAAACGCACTGAGCATATATCTAGAAACGCACTGAGCATATATCTAGAAACGCACTGAGCATATATCTAGAAACGCACTGAGCATATATCTAGAAACGCACTGAGCATATATCTAAAACGCACTGATCATGTATCTAGAAACGAACTGAGCACATATCTAAAACACACTGATGATGTATCTAGAAACGAACTGAGCACATATCTAAAACGCACTGAGCATATATCTAGAAACGCACTGAGCACATATCTAAAACACACTGATCATGTATCTAGAAACGAACTGAGCACATATCTAAAACACACTGATCATGTATCTAGAAACGCACTGAGCACATATCTAAAACACACTGATCATGTATCTAGAAACGCACTGAGCATATATCTAAAACGCACTGATCATGTATCTAGAAACGCACTGAGCATATATCTAGAAACGCACTGATCATGTATCTAGAAACGCACTGAGCACATATCTAAAACACACTGATCATGTATCTAGAAACGCACTGAGCATATATCTAAAACGCACTGATCATGTATCTAGAAACGCACTGAGCATATATCTAGAAACGCACTGAGCATATATCTATAACGCACTGAGCATATATCTAGAAACGCACTGAGCATATGTCTAGAAACGCACTGAGCATATATATAAAACACACTGATCATGTATCTAAAACACACTGATCATGTACTAGTCTAGAAACGCACTGAGCACATATCTAGAAACGCACTGAGCATATATCTAGAAACGCACTGAGCATATATCTAGAAACGAACTGAGCATATGTCTAGAAACGCACTGAGCATATGTCTAGAAACGCACTGAGCATATATCTAGAAACGAACTGAGCATATATCTAGAAACGAAATGAGCACATATCTAGAAACGCACTGAGCATATATCTAGAAACGCACTGAGCATATATCTAGAAACGCACTAAGCATATATCTAGAAACGCACTGAGCACATATCTAGAAACGCACTGAGCATATATCTAGAAACGCACTGAGCATATATCTAGAAACGCACTGAGCATATATCTAGAAACGCACTGAGCATATGTCTAGAAACGCACTGAGCATATATCTAAAACACACTGATCATGTATCTAGAAACGCACTGAGCATATATCTAAAACGCACTGAGCACATATCTAGAAACGCACTAAGCATATATCTAGAAACGCACTGAGCATATATCTAGAAACGCACTGAGCATATATCTAGAAACGCACTGAGCATATATCTAGAAACGCACTGAGCATATATCTAGAAACGCACTGAGCATATGTCTAGAAACGCACTGAGCATATATCTAAAACACACTGATCATGTATCTAGAAACGCACTGAGCATATATCTAAAACGCACTGAGCATATATCTAGAAACGCACTGAGCATATGTCTAGAAACGCACTGAGCATATATCTAAAACACACTGATCATGTATCTAAAACACACTGATCATGTACTAGTCTAGAAACGCACTGAGCACATATCTAGAAACGCACTGAGCATATATCTAGAAACGCACTGAGCATATATCTAGAAACGAACTGAGCATATGTCTAGAAACGCACTGAGCACATATCTAAAACACACTGATCATGTATCTAGAAACGTACTGAGCATATATCTAAAACACACTGATCATGTATCTAGAAACGCACTGAGCACATATCTAAAACACACTGATCATGTATCTAGAAACGCACTGAGCATATATCTAGAAACGCACTGAGCATATATCTAAAACGCACTGAGCATATATCTAGAAACGCACTGAGCATATATATAAAACACACTGATCATGTATCTAAAACACACTGATCATGTACTAGTCTAGAAACGCACTGAGCACATATCTAGAAACGCACTGAGCATATATCTAGAAACGCACTGAGCATATATCTAGAAACGAACTGAGCATATGTCTAGAAACGAACTGAGCATATGTCTAGAAACGCACTGAGCATATATCTAGAAACGAACTGAGCATATATCTAGAAACGAAATGAGCACATATCTAGAAACGCACTGAGCATATATCTAGAAACGCACTGAGCATATATCTAGAAACGCACTAAGCATATATCTAGAAACGCACTGAGCACATATCTAGAAACGTACTGAGCATATATCTAAAACACACTGATCATGTATCTAGAAACGCACTGAGCATATATCTAAAACACACTGATCATGTATCTAGAAACGCACTGATCATGTATCTAGAAACGAACTGAGCATATGTCTAGAAACGCACTGAGCACATATCTAAAACACACTGATCATGTATCTAGAAACGCACTGAGCACATATCTAAAACACACTGATAATGTATCTAGAAACGCACTGAGCATATATCTAAAACGCACTGATCATGTATCTAGAAACGCACTGAGCATATATGTAGAAACGCACTGAGCATATGTCTAGAAACGCACTGAGCATATATCTAAAACACACTGATCATGTATCTAAAACACACTGATCATGTACTAGTCTAGAAACGCACTGAGCACATATCTAGAAACGAACTGAGCATATATCTAGAAACGAACTGAGCATATGTCTAGAAACGCACTGAGCATATATCTAGAAACGAACAGAGCGTATATCTAGAAACGAACTGAGCATATGTCTAGAAACTCACTGAGCATATATCTAGAAACGAACTGAGCATATATCTAGAAACGAAATGAGCACATATCTAGAAACGCACTGAGCATATATCTAGAAACGCACTGAGCATATATCTAGAAACGCACTGAGCACATATCTAGAAACGCACTGAGCATATATCTAGAAACGCACTGAGCATATATCTAGAAACGCACTGAGCATATATCTAGAAACGCACTGAGCATATATCTAGAAACGCACTGAGCATATGTCTAGAAACGCACTGATCATATATCTAGAAACGCACTGAGCATATATCTAGAAACGCACTGAGCATATATCTAGAAACGCACTGAGCATATATCTAGAAACGCACTGAGCACATATCTAGAAACGCACTGAGCATATATCTAGAAACGCACTGAGCATATATCTAGAAACGCACT
Organism: Lutraria lutraria; assembly: GCA_964023205.1. Lineage (NCBI taxonomy): Eukaryota > Metazoa > Mollusca > Bivalvia > Venerida > Mactridae > Lutraria > Lutraria lutraria. The sequence goes on along the minus strand of OZ026848.1, from coordinate 7,412,959 downwards.
GAGCATATATCTAGAAACGCACTGAGCATATATCTAGAAACGCACTGAGCATATGTCTAGAAACGCACTGATCATATATCTAGAAACGCACTGATCATATATCTAGAAACGCACTGAGCATATATCTAGAAACGCACTGAGCATATATCTAGAAACGCACTGAGCATATATCTAGAAACGCACCGAGCATATGTCTAGAAACGCACTGAGCATATATATAGAAACGCACTGAGCATATATCTAGAAACGCACTGAGCATATATCTAGAAACGCACTGAGCATATATCTAGAAACGCACTGAGCATATATCTAAAACGCACTGATCATGTATCTAGAAACGAACTGAGCACATATCTAAAACACACTGATCATGTATCTAGAAACGAACTGAGCACATATCTAAAACGCACTGAGCATATATCTAGAAACGCACTGAGCACATATCTAAAACACACTGATCATGTATCTAGAAACGAACTGAGCACATATCTAAAACACACTGATCATGTATCTAGAAACGCACTGAGCACATATCTAAAACACACTGATCATGTATCTAGAAACGCACTGAGCATATATCTAAAACGCACTGATCATGTATCTAGAAACGCACTGAGCATATATCTAGAAACGCACTGATCATGTATCTAGAAACGCACTGAGCACATATCTAAAACACACTGATCATGTATCTAGAAACGCACTGAGCATATATCTAAAACGCACTGATCATGTATCTAGAAACGCACTGAGCATATATCTAGAAACGCACTGAGCATATATCTATAATTCACTGAGCATATATCTAGAAACGCACTGAGCATATGTCTAGAAACGCACTGAGCATATATATAAAACACACTGATCATGTATCTAAAACACACTGATCATGTACTAGTCTAGAAACGCACTGAGCACATATCTAGAAACGCACTGAGCATATATCTAGAAACGCACTGAGCATATATCTAGAAACGAACTGAGCATATGTCTAGAAACGAACTGAGCATATGTCTAGAAACGCACTGAGCATATATCTAGAAACGAACTGAGCATATATCTAGAAACGAAATGAGCACATATCTAGAAACGCACTGAGCATATATCTAGAAACGCATTGAGCATATATCTAGAAACGCACTAAGCATATATCTAGAAACGCACTGAGCACATATCTAGAAACGCACTGAGCATATATCTAGAAACGCACTGAGCATATATCTAGAAACGCACTGAGCATATATCTAGAAACGCACTGAGCATATGTCTAGAAACGCACTGAGCATATATCTAAAACACACTGATCATGTATCTAGAAACGCACTGAGCATATATCTAAAACGCACTGAGCATATATCTAGAAACGCACTGAGCACATATCTAGAAACGCACTGAGCATATATCTAGAAACGCACTGAGCATATATCTAGAAACGCACTGAGCATATATCTAGAAACGCACTGAGCATATATCTAGAAACGCACTGAGCATATGTCTAGAAACGCACTGATCATATATCTAGAAACGCACTGAGCATATATCTAGAAACGCACTGAGCATATATCTAGAAACGCACTGCGCATATATCTAGAAACGCACTGAGCACATATCTAGAAACGCACTGAGCATATATCTAGAAACGCACTGAGCATATATCTAGAAACGCACTGAGCATATATCTAGAAACGCACTGAGCATATATCTAGAAACGCACTGAGCATATGTCTAGAAACGCACTGATCATATATCTAGAAACGCACTGATCATATATCTAGAAACGCACTGAGCATATATCTAGAAACGCACTGAGCATATATCTAGAAACGCACTGAGCATATATCTAGAAACGCACCGAGCATATGTCTAGAAACGCACTGAGCATATATATAGAAACGCACTGAGCATATATCTAGAAACGCACTGAGCATATATCTAGAAACGCACTGAGCATATATCTAGAAACGCACTGAGCATATATCTAAAACGCACTGATCATGTATCTAGAAACGAACTGAGCACATATCTAAAACACACTGATCATGTATCTAGAAACGAACTGAGCACATATCTAAAACGCACTGAGCATATATCTAGAAACGCACTGAGCACATATCTAAAACACACTGATCATGTATCTAGAAACGAACTGAGCACATATCTAAAACACACTGATCATGTATCTAGAAACGCACTGAGCACATATCTAAAACACACTGATCATGTATCTAGAAACGCACTGAGCATATATATAAAACACACTGATCATGTATCTAAAACACACTGATCATGTACTAGTCTAGAAACGCACTGAGCACATATCTAGAAACGCACTGAGCATATATCTAGAAACGCACTGAGCATATATCTAGAAACGAACTGAGCATATGTCTAGAAACGAACTGAGCATATGTCTAGAAACGCACTGAGCATATATCTAGAAACGAACTGAGCATATATCTAGAAACGAAATGAGCACATATCTAGAAACGCACTGAGCATATATCTAGAAACGCATTGAGCATATATCTAGAAACGCACTAAGCATATATCTAGAAACGCACTGAGCACATATCTAGAAACGCACTGAGCATATATCTAGAAACGCACTGAGCATATATCTAGAAACGCACTGAGCATATATCTAGAAACGCACTGAGCATATGTCTAGAAACGCACTGAGCATATATCTAAAACACACTGATCATGTATCTAGAAACGCACTGAGCATATATCTAAAACGCACTGAGCATATATCTAGAAACGCACTGAGCACATATCTAGAAACGCACTGAGCATATATCTAGAAACGCACTGAGCATATATCTAGAAACGCACTGAGCATATATCTAGAAACGCACTGAGCATATATCTAGAAACGCACTGAGCATATGTCTAGAAACGCACTGATCATATATCTAGAAACGCACTGAGCATATATCTAGAAACGCACTGAGCATATATCTAGAAACGCACTGCGCATATATCTAGAAACGCACTGAGCACATATCTAGAAACGCACTGAGCATATATCTAGAAACGCACTGAGCATATATCTAGAAACGCACTGAGCATATATCTAGAAACGCACTGAGCATATATCTAGAAACGCACTGAGCATATGTCTAGAAACGCACTGATCATATATCTAGAAACGCACTGATCATATATCTAGAAACGCACTGAGCATATATCTAGAAACGCACTGAGCATATATCTAGAAACGCACTGAGCATATATCTAGAAACGCACCGAGCATATGTCTAGAAACGCACTGAGCATATATATAGAAACGCACTGAGCATATATCTAGAAACGCACTGAGCATATATCTAGAAACGCACTGAGCATATATCTAGAAACGCACTGAGCATATATCTAAAACGCACTGATCATGTATCTAGAAACGAACTGAGCACATATCTAAAACACACTGATCATGTATCTAGAAACGAACTGAGCACATATCTAAAACGCACTGAGCATATATCTAGAAACGCACTGAGCACATATCTAAAACACACTGATCATGTATCTAGAAACGAACTGAGCACATATCTAAAACACACTGATCATGTATCTAGAAACGCACTGAGCACATATCTAAAACACACTGATCATGTATCTAGAAACGCACTGAGCATATATCTAAAACGCACTGATCATGTATCTAGAAACGCACTGAGCATATATCTAGAAACGCACTGATCATGTATCTAGAAACGCACTGAGCACATATCTAAAACACACTGATCATGTATCTAGAAACGCACTGAGCATATATCTAAAACGCACTGATCATGTATCTAGAAACGCACTGAGCATATATCTAGAAACGCACTGAGCATATATCTATAATTCACTGAGCATATATCTAGAAACGCACTGAGCATATGTCTAGAAACGCACTGAGCATATATATAAAACACACTGATCATGTATCTAAAACACACTGATCATGTACTAGTCTAGAAACGCACTGAGCACATATCTAGAAACGCACTGAGCATATATCTAGAAACGCACTGAGCATATATCTAGAAACGAACTGAGCATATGTCTAGAAACGAACTGAGCATATGTCTAGAAACGCACTGAGCATATATCTAGAAACGAACTGAGCATATATCTAGAAACGAAATGAGCACATATCTAGAAACGCACTGAGCATATATCTAGAAACGCATTGAGCATATATCTAGAAACGCACTAAGCATATATCTAGAAACGCACTGAGCACATATCTAGAAACGCACTGAGCATATATCTAGAAACGCACTGAGCATATATCTAGAAACGAACTGAGCATATGTCTAGAAACGCACTGAGCACATATCTAAAACACACTGATCATGTATCTAGAAACGTACTGAGCATATATCTAAAACACACTGATCATGTATCTAGAAACGCACTGAGCACATATCTAAAACACACTGATCATGTATCTAGAAACGCACTGAGCATATATCTAAAACGCACTGATCATGTATCTAGAAACGCACTGAGCATATATCTAGAAACGCACTGAGCATATATCTAAAACGCACTGAGCATATATCTAGAAACGCACTGAGCATATGTCTAGAAACGCACTGAGCATATATATAAAACACACTGATCATGTATCTAAAACACACTGATCATGTACTAGTCTAGAAACGCACTGAGCACATATCTAGAAACGCACTGAGCATATATCTAGAAACGCACTGAGCATATATCTAGAAACGAACTGAGCATATGTCTAGAAACGAACTGAGCATATGTCTAGAAACGCACTGAGCATATATCTAGAAACGAACTGAGCATATATCTAGAAACGAAATGAGCACATATCTAGAAACGCACTGAGCATATATCTAGAAACGCACTGAGCATATATCTAGAAACGCACTAAGCATATATCTAGAAACGCACTGAGCACATATCTAGAAACGCACTGAGCATATATCTAGAAACGCACTGAGCATATATCTAGAAACGCACTGAGCATATATCTAGAAACGCACTGAGCATATGTCTAGAAACGCACTGAGCATATATCTAAAACACACTGATCATGTATCTAGAAACGCACTGAGCATATATCTAAAACGCACTGAGCATATATCTAGAAACGCACTGAGCATATGTCTAGAAACGCACTGAGCATATATCTAAAACACACTGATCATGTATCTAAAACACACTGATCATGTACTAGTCTAGAAACGCACTGAGCACATATCTAGAAACGCACTGAGCATATATCTAGAAACGCACTGAGCATATATCTAGAAACGAACGGAGCATATGTCTAGAAACGCACTGAGCACATATCTAAAACACACTGATCATGTATCTAGAAACGTACTGAGCATATATCTAAAACACACTGATCATGTATCTAGAAACGCACTAAGCATATATCTAAAACGCACTGATCATGTATCTAGAAACGCACTGAGCATATATCTAGAAACGCACTGAGCATATATCTAAAACGCACTGAGCATATATCTAGAAACGCACTGAGCATAGGTCTAGAAACGCACTGAGCATATATATAAAACACACTGATCATGTATCTAAAACACACTGATCATGTACTAGTCTAGAAACGCACTGAGCACATATCTAGAAACGCACTGAGCATATATCTAGAAACGCACTGAGCATATATCTAGAAACGAACTGAGCATATGTCTAGAAACGAACTGAGCATATGTCTAGAAACGCACTGAGCATATATCTAGAAACGAACTGAGCATATATCTAGAAACGAAATGAGCACATATCTAGAAACGCACTGAGCATATATCTAGAAACGCACTAAGCATATATCTAGAAACGCACTGAGCACATATCTAGAAACGCACTGAGCATATATCTAGAAACGCACTGAGCATATATCTAGAAACGCACTGAGCATATATCTAGAAACGCACTGAGCATATGTCTAGAAACGCACTGAGCATATATCTAAAACACACTGATCATGTATCTAGAAACGCACTGAGCATATATCTAAAACGCACTGAGCATATATCTAGAAACGCACTGAGCATATGTCTAGAAACGCACTGAGCATATATCTAAAACACACTGATCATGTATCTAAAACACACTGATCATGTACTAGTCTAGAAACGCACTGAGCACATATCTAGAAACGCACTGAGCATATATCTAGAAACGCACTGAGCATATATCTAGAAACGAACTGAGCATATGTCTAGAAACGCACTGAGCACATATCTAAAACACACTGATCATGTATCTAGAAACGTACTGAGCATATATCTAAAACACACTGATCATGTATCTAGAAACGCACTGAGCATCTATCTAAAACACACTGATCATGTATCTAGAAACGCACTGAGCATCTATCTAAAACACACTGATCATGTATCTAGAAACGCACTGATCATGTATCTAGAAACGAACTGAGCATATGTCTAGAAACGCACTGAGCACATATCTAAAACACACTGATCATGTATCTAGAAACGCACTGAGCACATATCTAAAACACACTGATCATGTATCTAGAAACGCACTGAGCATATATCTAAAACGCACTGATCATGTATCTAGAAACGCACTGAGCATATATCTAGAAACGCACTGAGCATATGTCTAGAAACGCACTGAGCATATATCTAAAACACACTGATCATGTATCTAAAACACACTGATCATGTACTAGTCTAGAAACGCACTGAGCACATATCTAGAAACGCACTGAGCATATATCTAGAAACGCACTGAGCATATATCTAGAAACGAACTGAGCATATGTCTAGAAACGAACTGAGCATATGTCTAGAAACGCACTGAGCATATATCTAGAAACGAACTGAGCATATATCTAGAAACGAAATGAGCACATATCTAGAAACGCACTGAGCATATATCTAGAAACGCATTGAGCATATATCTAGAAACGCACTAAGCATATATCTAGAAACGCACTGAGCACATATCTAGAAACGCACTGAGCATATATCTAGAAACGCACTGAGCATATATCTAGAAACGCACTGAGCATATATCTAGAAACGCACTGAGCATATGTCTAGAAACGCACTGAGCATATATCTAAAACACACTGATCATGTATCTAGAAACGCACTGAGCATATATCTAAAACGCACTGAGCATATATCTAGAAACGCACTGAGCATATGTCTAGAAACGCACTGAGCATATATCTAAAACACACTGATCATGTATCTAAAACACACTGATCATGTACTAGTCTAGAAACGCACTGAGCACATATCTAGAAACGCACTGAGCATATATCTAGAAACGCACTGAGCATATATCTAGAAACGAACTGAGCATATGTCTAGAAACGCACTGAGCACATATCTAAAACACACTGATCATGTATCTAGAAACGAACTGAGCACATATCTAAAACACACTGATCATGTATCTAGAAACGCACTGAGCACATATCTAAAACACACTGATCATGTATCTAGAAACGCACTGAGCATATATCTAAAACGCACTGATCATGTATCTAGAAACGCACTGAGCATATATCTAGAAACGCACTGATCATGTATCTAGAAACGCACTGAGCACATATCTAAAACACACTGATCATGTATCTAGAAACGCACTGAGCATATATCTAAAACGCACTGATCATGTATCTAGAAACGCACTGAGCATATATCTAGAAACGCACTGAGCATATATCTATAACGCACTGAGCATATATCTAGAAACGCACTGAGCATATGTCTAGAAACGCACTGAGCATATATATAAAACACACTGATCATGTATCTAAAACACACTGATCATGTACTAGTCTAGAAACGCACTGAGCACATATCTAGAAACGCACTGAGCATATATCTAGAAACGCACTGAGCATATATCTAGAAACGAACTGAGCATATGTCTAGAAACGCACTGAGCATATGTCTAGAAACGCACTGAGCATATATCTAGAAACGAACTGAGCATATATCTAGAAACGAAATGAGCACATATCTAGAAACGCACTGAGCATATATCTAGAAACGCACTGAGCATATATCTAGAAACGCACTAAGCATATATCTAGAAACGCACTGAGCACATATCTAGAAACGCACTGAGCATATATCTAGAAACGCACTGAGCATATATCTAGAAACGCACTGAGCATATATCTAGAAACGCACTGAGCATATGTCTAGAAACGCACTGAGCATATATCTAAAACACACTGATCATGTATCTAGAAACGCACTGAGCATATATCTAAAACGCACTGAGCATATATCTAGAAACGCACTGAGCATATGTCTAGAAACGCACTGAGCATATATCTAAAACACACTGATCATGTATCTAAAACACACTGATCATGTACTAGTCTAGAAACGCACTGAGCACATATCTAGAAACGCACTGAGCATATATCTAGAAACGCACTGAGCATATATCTAGAAACGAACTGAGCATATGTCTAGAAACGCACTGAGCACATATCTAAAACACACTGATCATGTATCTAGAAACGTACTGAGCATATATCTAAAACACACTGATCATGTATCTAGAAACGCACTGAGCACATATCTAAAACACACTGATCATGTATCTAGAAACGCACTGAGCATATATCTAGAAACGCACTGAGCATATATCTAAAACGCACTGAGCATATATCTAGAAACGCACTGAGCATATATATAAAACACACTGATCATGTATCTAAAACACACTGATCATGTACTAGTCTAGAAACGCACTGAGCACATATCTAGAAACGCACTGAGCATATATCTAGAAACGCACTGAGCATATATCTAGAAACGAACTGAGCATATGTCTAGAAACGAACTGAGCATATGTCTAGAAACGCACTGAGCATATATCTAGAAACGAACTGAGCATATATCTAGAAACGAAATGAGCACATATCTAGAAACGCACTGAGCATATATCTAGAAACGCACTGAGCATATATCTAGAAACGCACTAAGCATATATCTAGAAACGCACTGAGCACATATCTAGAAACGTACTGAGCATATATCTAAAACACACTGATCATGTATCTAGAAACGCACTGAGCATATATCTAAAACACACTGATCATGTATCTAGAAACGCACTGATCATGTATCTAGAAACGAACTGAGCATATGTCTAGAAACGCACTGAGCACATATCTAAAACACACTGATCATGTATCTAGAAACGCACTGAGCACATATCTAAAACACACTGATAATGTATCTAGAAACGCACTGAGCATATATCTAAAACGCACTGATCATGTATCTAGAAACGCACTGAGCATATATGTAGAAACGCACTGAGCATATGTCTAGAAACGCACTGAGCATATATCTAAAACACACTGATCATGTATCTAAAACACACTGATCATGTACTAGTCTAGAAACGCACTGAGCACATATCTAGAAACGAACTGAGCATATATCTAGAAACGAACTGAGCATATGTCTAGAAACGCACTGAGCATATATCTAGAAACGAACAGAGCGTATATCTAGAAACGAACTGAGCATATGTCTAGAAACTCACTGAGCATATATCTAGAAACGAACTGAGCATATATCTAGAAACGAAATGAGCACATATCTAGAAACGCACTGAGCATATATCTAGAAACGCACTGAGCATATATCTAGAAACGCACTGAGCACATATCTAGAAACGCACTGAGCATATATCTAGAAACGCACTGAGCATATATCTAGAAACGCACTGAGCATATATCTAGAAACGCACTGAGCATATATCTAGAAACGCACTGAGCATATGTCTAGAAACGCACTGATCATATATCTAGAAACGCACTGAGCATATATCTAGAAACGCACTGAGCATATATCTAGAAACGCACTGAGCATATATCTAGAAACGCACTGAGCACATATCTAGAAACGCACTGAGCATATATCTAGAAACGCACTGAGCATATATCTAGAAACGCACTGAGCATATATCTAGAAACGCACTGAGCATATATCTAGAAACGCACTGAGCATATGTCTAGAAACGCACTGATCATATATCTAGAAACGCACTGATCATATATCTAGAAACGCACTGAGCATATATCTAGAAACGCACTGAGCATATATCTAGAAACGCACTGAGCATATATCTAGAAACGCACCGAGCATATGTCTAGAAACGCACTGAGCATATATATAGAAACGCACTGAGCATATATCTAGAAACGCACTGAGCATATATCTAGAAACGCACTGAGCATATATCTAGAAACGCACTGAGCATATATCTAAAACGCACTGATCATGTATCTAGAAACGAACTGAGCACATATCTAAAACACACTGATCATGTATCTAGAAACGAACTGAGCACATATCTAAAACGCACTGAGCATATATCTAGAAACGCACTGAGCACATATCTAAAACACACTGATCATGTATCTAGAAACGAACTGAGCACATATCTAAAACACACTGATCATGTATCTAGAAACGCACTGAGCACATATCTAAAACACACTGATCATGTATCTAGAAACGCACTGAGCATATATCTAAAACGCACTGATCATGTATCTAGAAACGCACTGAGCATATATCTAGAAACGCACTGATCATGTATCTAGAAACGCACTGAGCACATATCTAAAACACACTGATCATGTATCTAGAAACGCACTGAGCATATATCTAAAACGCACTGATCATGTATCTAGAAACGCACTGAGCATATATCTAGAAACGCACTGAGCATATATCTATAATTCACTGAGCATATATCTAGAAACGCACTGAGCATATGTCTAGAAACGCACTGAGCATATATATAAAACACACTGATCATGTATCTAAAACACACTGATCATGTACTAGTCTAGAAACGCACTGAGCACATATCTAGAAACGCACTGAGCATATATCTAGAAACGCACTGAGCATATATCTAGAAACGAACTGAGCATATGTCTAGAAACGAACTGAGCATATGTCTAGAAACGCACTGAGCATATATCTAGAAACGAACTGAGCATATATCTAGAAACGAAATGAGCACATATCTAGAAACGCACTGAGCATATATCTAGAAACGCATTGAGCATATATCTAGAAACGCACTAAGCATATATCTAGAAACGCACTGAGCACATATCTAGAAACGCACTGAGCATATATCTAGAAACGCACTGAGCATATATCTAGAAACGCACTGAGCATATATCTAGAAACGCACTGAGCATATGTCTAGAAACGCACTGAGCATATATCTAAAACACACTGATCATGTATCTAGAAACGCACTGAGCATATATCTAAAACGCACTGAGCATATATCTAGAAACGCACTGAGCACATATCTAGAAACGCACTGAGCATATATCTAGAAACGCACTGAGCATATATCTAGAAACGCACTGAGCATATATCTAGAAACGCACTGAGCATATATCTAGAAACGCACTGAGCATATGTCTAGAAACGCACTGATCATATATCTAGAAACGCACTGAGCATATATCTAGAAACGCACTGAGCATATATCTAGAAACGCACTGCGCATATATCTAGAAACGCACTGAGCACATATCTAGAAACGCACTGAGCATATATCTAGAAACGCACTGAGCATATATCTAGAAACGCACTGAGCATATATCTAGAAACGCACTGAGCATATATCTAGAAACGCACTGAGCATATGTCTAGAAACGCACTGATCATATATCTAGAAACGCACTGATCATATATCTAGAAACGCACTGAGCATATATCTAGAAACGCACTGAGCATATATCTAGAAACGCACTGAGCATATATCTAGAAACGCACCGAGCATATGTCTAGAAACGCACTGAGCATATATATAGAAACGCACTGAGCATATATCTAGAAACGCACTGAGCATATATCTAGAAACGCACTGAGCATATATCTAGAAACGCACTGAGCATATATCTAAAACGCACTGATCATGTATCTAGAAACGAACTGAGCACATATCTAAAACACACTGATCATGTATCTAGAAACGAACTGAGCACATATCTAAAACGCACTGAGCATATATCTAGAAACGCACTGAGCACATATCTAAAACACACTGATCATGTATCTAGAAACGAACTGAGCACATATCTAAAACACACTGATCATGTATCTAGAAACGCACTGAGCACATATCTAAAACACACTGATCATGTATCTAGAAACGCACTGAGCATATATCTAAAACGCACTGATCATGTATCTAGAAACGCACTGAGCATATATCTAGAAACGCACTGATCATGTATCTAGAAACGCACTGAGCACATATCTAAAACACACTGATCATGTATCTAGAAACGCACTGAGCATATATCTAAAACGCACTGATCATGTATCTAGAAACGCACTGAGCATATATCTAGAAACGCACTGAGCATATATCTATAATTCACTGAGCATATATCTAGAAACGCACTGAGCATATGTCTAGAAACGCACTGAGCATATATATAAAACACACTGATCATGTATCTAAAACACACTGATCATGTACTAGTCTAGAAACGCACTGAGCACATATCTAGAAACGCACTGAGCATATATCTAGAAACGCACTGAGCATATATCTAGAAACGAACTGAGCATATGTCTAGAAACGAACTGAGCATATGTCTAGAAACGCACTGAGCATATATCTAGAAACGAACTGAGCATATATCTAGAAACGAAATGAGCACATATCTAGAAACGCACTGAGCATATATCTAGAAACGCATTGAGCATATATCTAGAAACGCACTAAGCATATATCTAGAAACGCACTGAGCACATATCTAGAAACGCACTGAGCATATATCTAGAAACGCACTGAGCATATATCTAGAAACGAACTGAGCATATCTCTAGAAACGCACTGAGCACATATCTAAAACACACTGATCATGTATCTAGAAACGTACTGAGCATATATCTAAAACACACTGATCATGTATCTAGAAACGCACTGAGCACATATCTAAAACACACTGATCATGTATCTAGAAACGCACTGAGCATATATCTAAAACGCACTGATCATGTATCTAGAAACGCACTGAGCATATATCTAGAAACGCACTGAGCATATATCTAAAACGCACTGAGCATATATCTAGAAACGCACTGAGCATATGTCTAGAAACGCACTGAGCATATATATAAAACACACTGATCATGTATCTAAAACACACTGATCATGTACTAGTCTAGAAACGCACTGAGCACATATCTAGAAACGCACTGAGCATATATCTAGAAACGCACTGAGCATATATCTAGAAACGAACTGAGCATATGTCTAGAAACGAACTGAGCATATGTCTAGAAACGCACTGAGCATATATCTAGAAACGAACTGAGCATATATCTAGAAACGAAATGAGCACATATCTAGAAACGCACTGAGCATATATCTAGAAACGCACTGAGCATATATCTAGAAACGCACTAAGCATATATCTAGAAACGCACTGAGCACATATCTAGAAACGCACTGAGCATATATCTAGAAACGCACTGAGCATATATCTAGAAACGCACTGAGCATATATCTAGAAACGCACTGAGCATATGTCTAGAAACGCACTGAGCATATATCTAAAACACACTGATCATGTATCTAGAAACGCACTGAGCATATATCTAAAACGCACTGAGCATATATCTAGAAACGCACTGAGCATATGTCTAGAAACGCACTGAGCATATATCTAAAACACACTGATCATGTATCTAAAACACACTGATCATGTACTAGTCTAGAAACGCACTGAGCACATATCTAGAAACGCACTGAGCATATATCTAGAAACGCACTGAGCATATATCTAGAAACGAACGGAGCATATGTCTAGAAACGCACTGAGCACATATCTAAAACACACTGATCATGTATCTAGAAACGTACTGAGCATATATCTAAAACACACTGATCATGTATCTAGAAACGCACTAAGCATATATCTAAAACGCACTGATCATGTATCTAGAAACGCACTGAGCATATATCTAGAAACGCACTGAGCATATATCTAAAACGCACTGAGCATATATCTAGAAACGCACTGAGCATAGGTCTAGAAACGCACTGAGCATATATATAAAACACACTGATCATGTATCTAAAACACACTGATCATGTACTAGTCTAGAAACGCACTGAGCACATATCTAGAAACGCACTGAGCATATATCTAGAAACGCACTGAGCATATATCTAGAAACGAACTGAGCATATGTCTAGAAACGAACTGAGCATATGTCTAGAAACGCACTGAGCATATATCTAGAAACGAACTGAGCATATATCTAGAAACGAAATGAGCACATATCTAGAAACGCACTGAGCATATATCTAGAAACGCACTAAGCATATATCTAGAAACGCACTGAGCACATATCTAGAAACGCACTGAGCATATATCTAGAAACGCACTGAGCATATATCTAGAAACGCACTGAGCATATATCTAGAAACGCACTGAGCATATGTCTAGAAACGCACTGAGCATATATCTAAAACACACTGATCATGTATCTAGAAACGCACTGAGCATATATCTAAAACGCACTGAGCATATATCTAGAAACGCACTGAGCATATGTCTAGAAACGCACTGAGCATATATCTAAAACACACTGATCATGTATCTAAAACACACTGATCATGTACTAGTCTAGAAACGCACTGAGCACATATCTAGAAACGCACTGAGCATATATCTAGAAACGCACTGAGCATATATCTAGAAACGAACTGAGCATATGTCTAGAAACGCACTGAGCACATATCTAAAACACACTGATCATGTATCTAGAAACGTACTGAGCATATATCTAAAACACACTGATCATGTATCTAGAAACGCACTGAGCATCTATCTAAAACACACTGATCATGTATCTAGAAACGCACTGAGCATCTATCTAAAACACACTGATCATGTATCTAGAAACGCACTGATCATGTATCTAGAAACGAACTGAGCATATGTCTAGAAACGCACTGAGCACATATCTAAAACACACTGATCATGTATCTAGAAACGCACTGAGCACATATCTAAAACACACTGATCATGTATCTAGAAACGCACTGAGCATATATCTAAAACGCACTGATCATGTATCTAGAAACGCACTGAGCATATATCTAGAAACGCACTGAGCATATGTCTAGAAACGCACTGAGCATATATCTAAAACACACTGATCATGTATCTAAAACACACTGATCATGTACTAGTCTAGAAACGCACTGAGCACATATCTAGAAACGCACTGAGCATATATCTAGAAACGCACTGAGCATATATCTAGAAACGAACTGAGCATATGTCTAGAAACGAACTGAGCATATGTCTAGAAACGCACTGAGCATATATCTAGAAACGAACTGAGCATATATCTAGAAACGAAATGAGCACATATCTAGAAACGCACTGAGCATATATCTAGAAACGCATTGAGCATATATCTAGAAACGCACTAAGCATATATCTAGAAACGCACTGAGCACATATCTAGAAACGCACTGAGCATATATCTAGAAACGCACTGAGCATATATCTAGAAACGCACTGAGCATATATCTAGAAACGCACTGAGCATATGTCTAGAAACGCACTGAGCATATATCTAAAACACACTGATCATGTATCTAGAAACGCACTGAGCATATATCTAAAACGCACTGAGCATATATCTAGAAACGCACTGAGCATATGTCTAGAAACGCACTGAGCATATATCTAAAACACACTGATCATGTATCTAAAACACACTGATCATGTACTAGTCTAGAAACGCACTGAGCACATATCTAGAAACGCACTGAGCATATATCTAGAAACGCACTGAGCATATATCTAGAAACGAACTGAGCATATGTCTAGAAACGCACTGAGCACATATCTAAAACACACTGATCATGTATCTAGAAACGTACTGAGCATATATCTAAAACACACTGATCATGTATCTAGAAACGCACTGAGCACATATCTAAAACACACTGATCATGTATCTAGAAACGCACTGAGCATATATCTAAAACGCACTGATCATGTATCTAGAAACGCACTGAGCATATATCTAGAAACGCACTGAGCATATATCTAAAACGCACTGAGCATATATCTAGAAACGCACTGAGCATATGTCTAGAAACGCACTGAGCATATATATAAAACACACTGATCATGTATCTAAAACACACTGATCATGTACTAGTCTAGAAACGCACTGAGCACATATCTAGAAACGCACTGAGCATATATCTAGAAACGCACTGAGCATATATCTAGAAACGAACTGAGCATATGTCTAGAAACGAACTGAGCATATGTCTAGAAACGCACTGAGCATATATCTAGAAACGAACTGAGCATATATCTAGAAACGAAATGAGCACATATCTAGAAACGCACTGAGCATATATCTAGAAACGCACTGAGCATATATCTAGAAACGCACTAAGCATATATCTAGAAACGCACTGAGCACATATCTAGAAACGCACTGAGCATATATCTAGAAACGCACTGAGCATATATCTAGAAACGCACTGAGCATATATCTAGAAACGCACTGAGCATATGTCTAGAAACGCACTGAGCATATATCTAAAACACACTGATCATGTATCTAGAAACGCACTGAGCATATATCTAAAACGCACTGAGCATATATCTAGAAACGCACTGAGCATATGTCTAGAAACGCACTGAGCATATATCTAAAACACACTGATCATGTATCTAAAACACACTGATCATGTACTAGTCTAGAAACGCACTGAGCACATATCTAGAAACGCACTGAGCATATATCTAGAAACGCACTGAGCATATATCTAGAAACGAACTGAGCATATGTCTAGAAACGCACTGAGCACATATCTAAAACACACTGATCATGTATCTAGAAACGTACTGAGCATATATCTAAAACACACTGATCATGTATCTAGAAACGCACTGAGCATATATCTAAAACGCACTGATCATGTATCTAGAAACGCACTGAGCATATATCTAGAAACGCACTGAGCATATATCTAAAACGCACTGAGCATATATCTAGAAACGCACTGAGCATAGGTCTAGAAACGCACTGAGCATATATATAAAACACACTGATCATGTATCTAAAACACACTGATCATGTACTAGTCTAGAAACGCACTGAGCACATATCTAGAAACGCACTGAGCATATATCTAGAAACGCACTGAGCATATATCTAGAAACGAACTGAGCATATGTCTAGAAACGAACTGAGCATATGTCTAGAAACGCACTGAGCATATATCTAGAAACGAACTGAGCATATATCTAGAAACGAAATGAGCACATATCTAGAAACGCACTGAGCATATATCTAGAAACGCACTAAGCATATATCTAGAAACGCACTGAGCACATATCTAGAAACGCACTGAGCATATATCTAGAAACGCACTGAGCATATATCTAGAAACGCACTGAGCATATATCTAGAAACGCACTGAGCATATGTCTAGAAACGCACTGAGCATATATCTAAAACACACTGATCATGTATCTAGAAACGCACTGAGCATATATCTAAAACGCACTGAGCATATATCTAGAAACGCACTGAGCATATGTCTAGAAACGCACTGAGCATATATCTAAAACACACTGATCATGTATCTAAAACACACTGATCATGTACTAGTCTAGAAACGCACTGAGCACATATCTAGAAACGCACTGAGCATATATCTAGAAACGCACTGAGCATATATCTAGAAACGAACTGAGCATATGTCTAGAAACGCACTGAGCACATATCTAAAACACACTGATCATGTATCTAGAAACGTACTGAGCATATATCTAAAACACACTGATCATGTATCTAGAAACGCACTGAGCATCTATCTAAAACACACTGATCATGTATCTAGAAACGCACTGAGCATCTATCTAAAACACACTGATCATGTATCTAGAAACGCACTGATCATGTATCTAGAAACGAACTGAGCATATGTCTAGAAACGCACTGAGCACATATCTAAAACACACTGATCATGTATCTAGAAACGCACTGAGCACATATCTAAAACACACTGATCATGTATCTAGAAACGCACTGAGCATATATCTAAAACGCACTGATCATGTATCTAGAAACGCACTGAGCATATATCTAGAAACGCACTGAGCATATGTCTAGAAACGCACTGAGCATATATCTAAAACACACTGATCATGTATCTAAAACACACTGATCATGTACTAGTCTAGAAACGCACTGAGCACATATCTAGAAACGAACTGAGCATATATCTAGAAACGAACTGAGCATATGTCTAGAAACGCACTGAGCATATATCTAGAAACGAACTGAGCGTATATCTAGAAACGAACTGAGCATATGTCTAGAAACGCACTGAGCATATATCTAGAAACGAACTGAGCATATATCTAGAAACGAAATGAGCACATATCTAGAATCGCACTGAGCATATATCTAGAAACGCACTGAGCATATATCTAGAAACGCACTGAGCACATATCTAGAAACGCACTGAGCATATATCTAGAAACGCACTGAGCATATATCTAGAAACGCACTGAGCATATATCTAGAAACGCACTGAGCATATATCTAGAAACGCACTGAGCATATGTCTAGAAACGCACTGAGCATATATCTAAAACACACTGATCATGTATCTAGAAACGCACTGAGCATATATCTAAAACGCACTGAGCATATATCTAGAAACGCACTGAGCATATGTCTAGAAACGCACTGAGCATATATCTAAAACACACTGATCATGTATCTAAAACACACTGATCATGTACTAGTCTAGAAACGCACTGAGCACATATCTAGAAACGCACTGAGCATATATCTAGAAACGCACTGAGCATATATCTAGAAACGAACTGAGCATATGTCTAGAAACGCACTGAGCACATATCTAAAACACACTGATCATGTATCTAGAAACGCACTGAGCATATATCTAAAACGCACTGATCATGTATCTAGAAACGCACTGAGCATATATCTAGAAACGCACTGAGCATATATCTAAAACGCACTGAGCATATATCTAGAAACGCACTGAGCATATGTCTAGAAACGCACTGAGCATATATATAAAACACACTGATCATGTATCTAAAACACACTGATCATGTACTAGTCTAGAAACGCACTGAGCACATATCTAGAAACGCACTGAGCATATATCTAGAAACGCACTGAGCATATATCTAGAAACGAACTGAGCATATGTCTAGAAACGAACTGAGCATATGTCTAGAAACGCACTGAGCATATATCTAGAAACGAACTGAGCATATATCTAGAAACGAAATGAGCACATATCTAGAAACGCACTGAGCATATATCTAGAAACGCACTGAGCATATATCTAGAAACGCACTAAGCATATATCTAGAAACGCACTGAGCACATATCTAGAAACGCACTGAGCATATATCTAGAAACGCACTGAGCATATATCTAGAAACGCACTGAGCATATATCTAGAAACGCACTGAGCATATGTCTAGAAACGCACTGAGCATATATCTAAAACACACTGATCATGTATCTAGAAACGCACTGAGCATATATCTAAAACGCACTGAGCATATATCTAGAAACGCACTGAGCATATGTCTAGAAACGCACTGAGCATATATCTAAAACACACTGATCATGTATCTAAAACACACTGATCATGTACTAGTCTAGAAACGCACTGAGCACATATCTAGAAACGCACTGAGCATATATCTAGAAACGCACTGAGCATATATCTAGAAACGAACTGAGCATATGTCTAGAAACGCACTGAGCACATATCTAAAACACACTGATCATGTATCTAGAAACGTACTGAGCATATATCTAAAACACACTGATCATGTATCTAGAAACGCACTGAGCATATATCTAAAACGCACTGATCATGTATCTAGAAACGCACTGAGCATATATCTAGAAACGCACTGAGCATATATCTAAAACGCACTGAGCATATATCTAGAAACGCACTGAGCATAGGTCTAGAAACGCACTGAGCATATATATAAAACACACTGATCATGTATCTAAAACACACTGATCATGTACTAGTCTAGAAACGCACTGAGCAGATATCTAGAAACGCACTGAGCATATATCTAGAAACGCACTGAGCATATATCTAGAAACGAACTGAGCATATGTCTAGAAACGAACTGAGCACATATCTAAAACACACTGATCATGTATCTAGAAACGTACTGAGCATATATCTAAAACACACTGATCATGTATCTAGAAACGCACTGAGCATCTATCTAAAACACACTGATCATGTATCTAGAAACGCACTGAGCATCTATCTAAAACACACTGATCATGTATCTAGAAACGCACTGATCATGTATCTAGAAACGAACTGAGCATATGTCTAGAAACGCACTGAGCACATATCTAAAACACACTGATCATGTATCTAGAAACGCACTGAGCACATATCTAAAACACACTGATCATGTATCTAGAAACGCACTGAGCATATATCTAAAACGCACTGATCATGTATCTAGAAACGCACTGAGCATATATCTAGAAACGCACTGAGCATATGTCTAGAAACGCACTGAGCATATATCTAAAACACACTGATCATGTATCTAAAACACACTGATCATGTACTAGTCTAGAAACGCACTGAGCACATATCTAGAAACGAACTGAGCATATATCTAGAAACGAACTGAGCATATGTCTAGAAACGCACTGAGCATATATCTAGAAACGAACTGAGCGTATATCTAGAAACGAACTGAGCATATGTCTAGAAACGCACTGAGCATATATCTAGAAACGAACTGAGCATATATCTAGAAACGAAATGAGCACATATCTAGAAACGCACTGAGCATATATCTAGAAACGCACTGAGCATATATCTAGAAACGCACTGAGCACATATCTAGAAACGCACTGAGCATATATCTAGAAACGCACTGAGCATATATCTAGAAACGCACTGAGCATATATCTAGAAACGCACTGAGCATATATCTAGAAACGCACTGAGCATATGTCTAGAAACGCACTGAGCATATATCTAAAACACACTGATCATGTATCTAGAAACGCACTGAGCATATATCTAAAACGCACTGAGCATATATCTAGAAACGCACTGAGCATATGTCTAGAAACGCACTGAGCATATATCTAAAACACACTGATCATGTATCTAAAACACACTGATCATGTACTAGTCTAGAAACGCACTGAGCACATATCTAGAAACGCACTGAGCATATATCTAGAAACGCACTGAGCATATATCTAGAAACGAACTGAGCATATGTCTAGAAACGCACTGAGCACATATCTAAAACACACTGATCATGTATCTAGAAACGTACTGAGCATATATCTAAAACACACTGATCATGTATCTAGAAACGCACTGAGCATCTATCTAAAACACACTGATCATGTATCTAGAAACGCACTGAGCATCTATCTAAAACACACTGATCATGTATCTAGAAACGCACTGATCATGTATCTAGAAACGAACTGAGCATATGTCTAGAAACGCACTGAGCACATATCTAAAACACACTGATCATGTATCTAGAAACGCACTGAGCACATATCTAAAACACACTGATCATGTATCTAGAAACGCACTGAGCATATATCTAAAACGCACTGATCATGTATCTAGAAACGCACTGAGCATATATCTAGAAACGCACTGAGCATATGTCTAGAAATGCACTGAGCATATATCTAAAACACACTGATCATGTATCTAAAACACACTGATCATGTACTAGTCTAGAAACGCACTGAGCACATATCTAGAAACGAACTGAGCATATATCTAGAAACGAACTGAGCATATGTCTAGAAACGCACTGAGCATATATCTAGAAACGAACTGAGCGTATATCTAGAAACGAACTGAGCATATGTCTAGAAACGCACTGAGCATATATCTAGAAACGAACTGAGCATATATCTAGAAACGAAATGAGCACATATCTAGAAACGCACTGAGCATATATCTAGAAACGCACTGAGCATATATCTAGAAACGCACTGAGCACATATCTAGAAACGCACTGAGCATATATCTAGAAACGCACTGAGCATATATCTAGAAACGCACTGAGCATATATCTAGAAACGCACTGAGCATATGTCTAGCAACGCACTGAGCATATGTCTAGAAACGCACTGATCATATATCTAGAAACGCACTGAGCATATATCTAGAAACGCACTGAGCATATATCTAGAAACGCACTGAGCATATATCTAGAAACGCACTGAGCACATATCTAGAAACGCACTGAGCATATATCTAGAAACGCACTGAGCATATATCTAGAAACGCACTGAGCATATATCTAGAAACGCACTGAGCATATATCTAGAAACGCACTGAGCATATGTCTAGAAACGCACTGATCATATATCTAGAAACGCACTGATCATATATCTAGAAACGCACTGAGCATATATCTAGAAACGCACTGAACATATATCTAGAAACGCACTGAGCATATATCTAGAAACGCACCGAGCATATGTCTAGAAACGCACTGAGCATATATCTAGAAACGCACTGAGCATATATCTAGAAACGCACTGAGCATATATCTAGAAACGCACTGAGCACATATCTAAAACACACTGATCATGTATCTAGAAACGCACTGAGCATATATCTAAAACGCACTGATCATGTATCTAGAAACGCACTGAGCATATATCTAGAAACGCACTGAGCATATGTCTAGAAACGCACTGAGCATATATCTAAAACACACTGATCATGTATCTAAAACACACTGATCATGTACTAGTCTAGAAACGCACTGAGCACATATCTAGAAACGAACTGAGCATATATCTAGAAACGAACTGAGCATATGTCTAGAAACGCACTGAGCATATATCTAGAAACGAACTGAGCGTATATCTAGAAACGAACTGAGCATATGTCTAGAAACGCACTGAGCATATATCTAGAAACGAACTGAGCATATATCTAGAAACGAAATGAGCACATATCTAGAAACGCACTGAGCATATATCTAGAAACGCACTGAGCATATATCTAGAAACGCACTGAGCATATATCTAGAAACGCACTGAGCATATGTCTAGCAACGCACTGAGCATATGTCTAGAAACGCACTGATCATATATCTAGAAACGCACTGAGCATATATCTAGAAACGCACTGAGCATATATCTAGAAACGCACTGAGCATATATCTAGAAACGCACTGAGCACATATCTAGAAACGCACTGAGCATATATCTAGAAACGCACTGAGCATATATCTAGAAGCGCACTGAGCATATATCTAGAAACGCACTGAGCATATATCTAGAAACGCACTGAGCATATGTCTAGAAACGCACTGATCATATATCTAGAAACGCACTGATCATATATCTAGAAACGCACTGAGCATATATCTAGAAACGCACTGAGCATATATGTAGAAACGCACTGAGCATATATCTAGAAACGCACCGAGCATATGTCTAGAAACGCACTGAGCATATATCTAGAAACGCACTGAGCATATATCTAGAAACGCACTGAGCATATATCTAGAAACGCACTGAGCATATATCTAGAAACGCACTGAGCATATATCTAGAAACGCACCGAGAATACCTAGAAACGCACTAAGCATATATCTAGAAACGCACTGAGCATATACCTAGAAACGCACTGAGCATATATCTAGAAACGCACTGAGCATATATCTAGAAACGCACTGAGCATATGTCTAGAAACGAACTGAGCATATGTCTAGAAACGCACTGATCATATATCTAGAAACGCACTGAGCATATATCTAAAACGCACTGAGCATATATCTAGAAACGCACTGAGCATATGTCTAGAAACGAACTGAGCATATGTCTAGAAACGCACTGATCATATATCTAGAAACGCACTGAGCATATGTCTAGAAACGAACTGAGCATATATCTAGAAACGCACTGAGCATATGTCTAGAAACGAACTGAGCATATGTCTAGAAACGCACTGATCATATATCTAGAAACGCACTGAGCATATATCTAAAACGCACTGAGCATATATCTAGAAACGCACTGAGCATATGTCTAGAAACGAACTGAGCATATGTCTAGAAACGCACTGATCATATATCTAGAAACGCACTGAGCATATATCTAAAACGCACTGAGCATATATGTAGAAACGCACTGAGCATATCTAGAAACGCACTAAGCATATATCTAGAAACGCACCGAGCATATCTAGAAACGCACTATAAAAGCATATCATACTACGCGTTGAACATACCACGATACACCGTGAGTATTATATCGATGTATCGCGAGTCACTGTCAGCGCGTTTATACGTTTGTATATTTTGAACATTGACCATCGTAGATGATTTCGATGGAAGAAGAAGTTATGACCATTGACCACATGCAGTATGGGCAACAAATGTCGACATTTCTGACCGCGAAGATGCCCACTCATCCTATTTTGTTAACTTCAGTAACAGAAGTGTTCTGGCAATCCATTATTTGATAACTTGTAAGCATATAGGTTTGATTAGACCCCCTTTCATTTGATAATCACATAGGCGTACACGTACAATAGATATGGTCATGACGTAAAACATGAAGTTCAGCAATTTGCAAGACATTTTATTGGTTTTATAAGATTTTCTTCATGGTAACAAACATTACAGAGATATTAAGGTTTATTCTATATAACTCAGACAAGACACAACATTCTGAAACGAAAAGAAAAACACATTTTTATTCGACATGTTGTCTATTTTTAAGACATAAACTATTTCTGGTTGTCCGTCCTACCAGCGGGTACGGTTTCCGCGCGACCCTAGACTTTTTATACGGTTTGTGGATTGATACATCCACTGTTTCACTTTTTTACTTTTCCACACGATTTCAATAATAATAATGATAGCTCGCTACCTACTCTATTTTTTTTAAATAAGCATGTAAACAGAAACAAAACGAGAAGTCATAACCATATACAATGTACATGTACTGGTATATAAGTTATGTAAAAGGGCGCTTTACTTATCTAATTATATTTATAACCCGTGCTAATTAACGGCATCATTATATTTCCTATTTCCTACATGGATTAAGAAGTAAATATTATTCTTATTATGTTACGCTAATACAAAAGAATAAATAACTGTACTTACGTTATTCACGTTATCATTTGATAATGCGAATATTTCACTTTTTATATCAGGCAGGCGGGCTGGTTTTGATGGCTTGATAAATAAATCCGATCTTTTCTGGTATTTTGCTTTGCCTATAGATATGGAAACAGAGAAAAATATACAGCTAAGTTAATAGCAAACGAAATGTATACAACAGAACACAACTCGAAAAATCTATCCACGCAAGAACACCTGAAACCAAGGGACACAACTTAGATAAATTTAATCTGAAAATCAAACAGAGTTGTTTCCCTTTGAACAGCTGTGTTACCGATGGACAAAACGTTCGGCTAACATTGCTTACTCCGAATATATCAATATTGTTCGGAAGCCACATTTGTCCTCAAGTAAAACTTCTACCGCGGATGTATACTTCCCACACATAAAAACTTTTTGTATATAAACCGGGTTACGGTCTTTTTCACGGTACTTACTGAACCACTATACATGTGCACATGTACTTTCATTTCAATGGTAAAACATTGCACACTCATGCACAATCATGTACGTACATATTGACGAAACATGCTCATGAATAACAATGCATGCTATATAAATAAGGCACTACTTAAAACATGACGGTTTGCAGATAACGATTTTGCCTTTTTCTTCTTTTTTCTTTATTCCAGCATTCCGGTGGACCGCATAATCGCATACAAACACTTCGCTATTGATAGCCAATTGATTATTCTTTACCTTTAAAGTACATGTGGCTGGGTCCGGATCGCTGGCTAGTTTTTTCTTTGACTTTCTTCATTGGTATTATCGGAAACTTCTTCGTCTTTCGTACAGATTGTTCTTGTTTTACAATCGATGAATGAGTGTCTGCAAGTTAAAATAACAACTAAATCGACTGAACAGAAAATGTCGAGGGCTCAGCGCAACACTGTAGTAACTTGTTCTCATTTCAATATGAGTTACGACACTGTTGCGTTGAACCCTCGATATCATTTTTAAAATGATAATAGGCAGACTTGGATGTGGGATCTGTTATCAAAATATGGTGTCATATATTATTTACTTACGTACTCGAATGCTTAGTTTAATTCTTGTTTGTAATATAAAATACAAATGATACTTTTATTTACTGTATCCATGGAAACGAAAATATGCTAATTTCCAACGCAAATGAAATTAGAAAAATATTAGTAACTGGACATTTCTCCAGACCATCAAATGAATACATAGTAAAGAAAACTATCAATATGTTGCTTTTTTACACGGGATTACTATCGATAAAACCTTCATTTGATTGAATCAGATGTCTTATGTCATTTTAAAATGATGTCTTATGTCTTTTTAAAATGTAGCCAAACTTGATTGCATTCTATTGGTATATCATAGTTGAACCTTTCTATTCCGAACTTGTTCTGACTGACAAAAATGTTCAGGTTAGAAAGGTTTTCGGACTAGAAAGGTTCCAGATGATGATGTTGTTTAAACATTAAATACGTAATACTAGTATAATGATTGGGACCAACTGAAGTGGTCGGCTTAGAGAGGATTCCTGATTAGAAAGGTTCCGATAAGGGAGACTAGACTGTATTACAAGTGTATAATTTCTGCTTAAAATGTTCTTGTATACATGTATGTTCTTAATAATACATTAATTATTCAAATCATTGATACTTATTGTCTGTACTATTTCCCGCAATTACTACCAAATGAAGTAGATTTCAAGACTTCGAAAAGAGCAAAAGCGTATAATTTCACGACCCTGACTAACTATTGGAATTTGAATATTTCATTTTATGGTCTACTAATTATGAAATGTTTTAATAATTAGTACAAATCTATAGAATAACACAGTTATAAATAGAGTTTTGAGCGTTCACGTTAAGATGTCGGAATTTAAATCCTGTAAAAAAAGACTAGATTACTACAATATGTTAAAAAGATTTACCTGAAAATTCGCCCGTCAGCTTCCGTCCAATCAAATCATTTCTTGCCGCTCTCAGCTCCGCCCTATGTTTGCAATAATCCAAATATGGAGATGCAACGGGAGTTGAAACATTTGACCGGTTATCAATCAGTTTGCATCTTTTAATATCATCTTTATAAATTCTTGTTTCAGACGTTACGGGACACTCAAACTTCTCTCGACACGTGGGTGCAGATATATTCTTTAGCCATTCATTTTCGTTTTTTCCCGAGCTACTATCCGTTTCTTCTCTTTGAAAGCGAAACTTGATGTTTCTGTCCATAAATTTTATCGACATTTCTTCGCAGTTCTGTTTCCGCGAAGTGGGGGCGAGTAACAGATTGGATGTTGTAGACTGGGCAGGCAACTGCTCTTTCTTTTCGGAGCTGTTTGTAATTTTTTGAACGGCAACTTTAGGCAAACCACCAGACTCGTCACAACCACCATCTAGTTTCCAAATGTCTTCTGTATGTGATCCACAGCATTGCTTATGTGACTCTTTTAGCTTACACTCGCTTTCTCTTCTAAAGATATTAATTGTTCGGTCTGAACTATTCCGACTGTCTTGTCTTTCAGATATGCATCCACATGAAGTGCAGACTGAGTGTAGTCCTGGCAATGGTCTTGCTTTTAGCAGAAGCATGCTTGGATCTTGTTTATCAAATTTGTAAGGTGACGTACACACACCAGCCCTTACAGCGACACCACCGTACATAAAGCGATGTGCACACTTGTTACGTGTTTGCACTTCTAACTCATTGCCTCGTTGTGATGCAAGGGATTTCACGGATATCGTTGGTAAGTCCAGTTCCTCTGATGTTTCACCAATGTCCTTGATATCGCCAGGTTGTCTTGGAATGTTTCTTCGTGCTTTAGTGCCAGTCTCAACTGTAGACGGAGAAGTAATATCCGGAAGGTTGTACGTACTTTCAGCTGTCAAACCTATACTGGACGTTTTAGGTTCAATACTGTCACCACTGATAGATGGTAACTCGGGTGTTTCCCTTGAAGACATTGTTTGTTTAGCAGTCTTTGAAGATGCTATCGCGGATCTATCGAAGGCTTTTGATCGATTTTTATCGGCACTCTGACTCAATTCGCGTAATTGCTGGGCTAACTTTTCAGAGAGATTTATACTAGTCGTGACTCTGACGCCAGTACGAACGCTGGTTTCGATGTTGTAGTTAATACAGGGTGAAAGTGGTACATTGGCAAACGACCTATCCAAAAATGATGTATCGTTCCCGACAATGCCGTTTGATTTGGTCAATCGTAATTTTATTAGTTTCGCGGCCTTTTTGTAGTCACCCGAAAATCCCGCTTGATGTTTAAAATATTTCGATGTGTTAGTGATGTCGTTTGGATCATCCAAGTCATCATTCCCTGAACTTGTAGAGTAGGAGTCTGTTGGAGTACGTTTATATTTAGGATTGTCGAAATCAAAGGCAATATCAGGAGTTACTGTCGATGACTGTATATTGATAGATTTCTGAAAAAATATGCAAATAAATGTTTATAACATATCCATACCCGATCTATGCAGGTTTTACTTATCTCTACGATTTAAGTATGTGTGCATTTATTTGTATATACTGATAGAGTTTTGTTCGTCAGCGATTGTTTAATTCCGGAGGATTTCAGTTTTATAGACCTTAATGGTTTTGTTGAATTTTAACGTCACATCAACAGCCATGGTCATGTTATATTTTCCCCAGTTTTAACTATGAAAGCAGACCACAAGCGTTCACCTGGGAATAACCATCGAACTTCCATAATCTAGTTCGACAGCTTTATTGCATGTGAAATTTGGTCCTATGTTGAATTCGAACTTACTCTGGAGAAGGGCTAGTGAATACTATAGTCAGAGACCATAACCACGGAGCGCCCTCCCCTTTGTTTATCATACTTACACTAAAGTTATGATTTAACATTACCTTATTATCTATTGGAGAATACATTGGCGTACTAGAGGACGGACTCCACATGGGAACACCGAAATGTTGACTCATTGTCTCACAGGGAGAATGTAGCTGTTCAGAGAATTCGAGATTATCTTGTTCTTCGTAACTACGCGCAGGAGTTCCCCATCCTTCTAACTCATCCAGCTGATTCAAGTACATATTCTGAATACTCTGGCGACCGTCGCTTATCTTAGATTGTCCTTCGTCTCTTTCTAATCTGGTTCCCGGCTTTAAATCACTCGTGATGCATCGGCGTTTTAACTTGTTAAGGCACGCTTCTTCCAGCGCGAAGCTTGCCTTCAATCTACGTTCCAGTTTTTGTTTCGCTAGTCGTACTATTGACATATCCTCATCACGTAGATTGCTTAAATTAGCCGTCTTATATTTATGTTGGTTCAGACTTTTCTCTCGCATCTGTGGCGAGAATATCTTTTGTTCAACTAGTCGCTTTACTTGTCCAATTTCTTCAACACCGCTTCTTTCGTGTAGCCGTTCTGAATTCATAAAAACAGGAATGAATTGAATTTAACAATATATATATACAAAATGTATATGTAATTAAATGACTGTATCTTATATGATTAAGTACAAAGTATTCTAAGACAAGGCGGAAGTTAGAGTTGTATCAATTACATTTACACCAAGCTTGCATAACAATTGTTTTTCAAGCTGTCTTTTTTTTTAAAATGATTAACTTCTATTGATTTTAATTAGATTTAATTCAAAAGGCGCTTTTGTTACTTCAGCGCTTTGTTCACTAGAAGAGGTTATCGAAGAATTGAGGATAACAATGGCGGCTCTGTATATCAATGGTCTAAGGTTACATGAACATGTGCATGTGCAGTTCAATAATGTTAAAATATAGACTGACAAATCACATTTGAAATGACTAAATCAATGCACATATTTTCTACGTTTTACATTATCACTTACCTAGATTAAACATGCAGACTATTTGAAATTTGTCAGATTATATTTGGAGAATTGATTTTAAACAAATAAACCAAACAAAGACGTAGGTGTATCTTATGTTCGGGTTTGAATATAATCTAAGCTCGACAACTTAATGTGACAACTAGGCAAGGAGGAAGTTTGCTTACACAATAAATGGCGACATGGCTTTGTGAAAGTTGGAGAGAAAACGTGAAATTCCTATCAGTGTTTTCTTTGCCCTTTTGTCGCAGCGGGAAGGTAAACCACAAACATTCTGTCTGTATAAGTGAATGAACTTATCAGCAACAAACATGACTATTTTGTTTGTTTGTTTGTTTGTTTATTTATTTGTCGGTGTATGTTCAATTTGATTAATGTACAAGAAACATGAGTTTTATCCTGATCTACGAGCCCTGCAGTTTCAAAGACGATGTAATCTGAAAATCGCGAATGAAAAGAAAGTGAATTAGCCTATGTTCGCTACTTGCAACACCATGTCAGTGCTAACAAACTGACAGATTCGTTCTTATTTACCGTCATGGCAACTGGTTGGAACACTCTCTGCAGTAACATCACTTTTATCTCCTGTTACTTCCGGGGTATTTGTATGTTTGGTTTCGAGCTCTTCCGTGTTCTCAAGCCTGCTGTGTATGTTTAATTCTCGGTTCTTCAGACATATTTGTCCACTCGTAGTCATCTGTATTTTGGGAGGCGTGGTTTTAATTTTGTCTCTGAAAAGAAATAGAATTTAGATAACAAACTGTAACAAAATATTACGAATTTAAAACACAATGCGTATCTTTCATCTTTATATGCAGCAATTGTTTTTAATTGCATGTTTGTCTAAAAGTTGTTTGAAAAATACAAATAGGGTTGGTAGGTCGAATAATTTTCTTTTCTGATTTTTAAACTTTAATACATGTACTAGTATATGCCAATTGTACTTTGGAGGCACGATTAGTCCCTAAACAATTTGCATTTTAGATTTTTTGGGGCGACGCCAGAAAATTTGGTCGGGTAAACGAAAACACGATGTCCAGTTTTGTCTGGCCTAACTTAATTTCATACTTGTTAAGAATTAAGTATTGCATGTTTGTACGAGACAGATGGTGACCGTCTTTTCTCAGCATCCACAGTAGTGTTTGCAATACCTTGTTTCCAATTCCCAAAAACGCAAGTGTTTGTGAGTTACGTCTTGTTTACTGGATATAAGATCTCGCTGGTTCATGGGCTTTGTTTCAGAATCACAAGTTGGTTTAGATTTCTGTTCATTCAACGTTTTATCGTTGTCTGCTAGACACTCAACTGATGCATTGTCACGTTGCATTTCTTCTAAGAAACCACAAAGGAATGCTTGTACGGAGCCATTTAGAAAACTGAAATTCATGTTATTTCAGTATTAAAGAGCATTACCAGTAACTACCCAATAAAACACTAAGTACTTCCAAGCATTTATTTACTTACTAGCCTTCTTACTGACATAAATCCACCAAAACATCTCTCCATCGAAGGAAATCATCCGTCAATTCATCTCACCCTTTCATCCTCAAAATGTCTTCATCGATCGGACCAAATCCTTTCTCCCATCAAATCGTTTCATCCATCCAATATTTTCACCATCGAATATTTTCGTCCATCAAATGTTTTCTCCCATTAAATCTTTTCATTAATCCAATATTTTCATCCATCGAATCTTTCCGTTCAACAAATGTTTTCTCCAATCAAATCCTTTCATCCATCCAAAGATTTTCATCCATCGAATCTTTTCATCCATCAAATGTTTTCTCCCATCAAATCTTTTCATCCATCAAATCATTTCTCCAATCGAATCTTTTCACCCATCAAATCATTTCTCCAATCGAATCTTTTCATCCATCAAATAATTTCACCTTCGAATCTTTTCATCCATCAAATGTTTTCTCCCATCAAACGTTTTCTCCCATCAAACGTTTTCTCCCATTAAATCTTTTCTCCCATCGAAATGTTTTCATCCATCGAATCTTTTTACCGATCAAATAGTATCATCGATCAAATCTATTCATCCATCGAATCTTATCATCCATCGTATCGCCCATTCATCAAATCTTTTCATACATCAGATTGCCCATCCATCGAATCCTTTCATCCGTCGAATCGCCCGTTCATCCATCTTTCCATCGAATTCGTCCATTTATCGAATTTACTCATCCATCCAAACCATTCGTCCATCGAAATCACCATTTATGGATTTCACACATTTATCGAATCCACCCCATTCATCTATTGAATCCACCCCATTCATTTATTGAATTCATCCATTCATCTATTGAATTCATCCATTCATCTATTGAATTCACTCCATTCATCTATTGAATTCACACATTCATTTATTAAATTCATACATTCATCTATTGAATTCACCCGTTCATTTATTAAATTCACACATTCATTTATTAAATTCATACATTCATTTATTAAATTCATACATTCATCTATTGAATTCACACATTCATCTATACTGAATTCACACATTCATTTATTAAATTCATACATTCATCTACTGAATTCACACATTCATCTATATTGAATTCACACATTCATTTATTAAATTCATACATTCATCTATTGAATTCACCCGTTCATTTATTAAATTCACACATTCATTCATTAAATTCATACATTCATCTACTGAATTCACACATTCATCTATATTGAATTCACACATTCATTTATTAAATTCATACATTCATCTATTGAATTCACCCGTTCATTTATTAAATTCACACATTCATTCATTAAATTCATACATTCATCTATTGAATTGACACATTCATCTATACTGAATCAACACATTCATTTATTAAATTCATACATTCATCTATTGAATTCACACATTCATCTATATTGAATTCACACATTCATTTATTAAATTCATACATTCATCTATTGAATTCACCCGTTCATTTATTAAATTCATACATTCATCTATATTGAATTCACACATTCATTTATTAAATTCATACATTCATCTATTGAATTCACACATTCATCTATATTGAATTCACACATTCATTTATTAAATTCATACATTCATCTATTGAATCCATACATTCATCTATTGAATTCACACATTCATTTATTGAATTCACACATTCATTTATTGAATTCACACATTCATCTATTGAATTCACCCGTTCATTTATTAAAATCACACATTCATTTATAAAATTCATACATTCATCTATTGAATTCACACATTCATTTATTAAATTCACACATTTATTTATTAAATTCATACATTCATCTATTGAATTCACACATTCATCTATTGAATTCATACATTCATCTATTGAATTCACACATTCATCTATTGAATTCACACATTCATTTATTAAATTCACACATTCATTTATTAAATTCATACATTCATCTATTGAATTCACACATTCATCTATTGAATTCACACATTCATTTATTAAATTCACACATTCATTTATTAAATTCATACATTCATCTATTGAATTCACCCGTTCATCTATTGAATTCAAACATTCATCGAATCCTCTACATCTGTATGTGCTGTACGTTTTTTTATCCAGATAGTTTCTAGAGCGGACACTCACGCATTCAATGAAAATATCGGGCGACAAAATCAGAAATAAATCACTTCTATACATTGTATAAGCAGGTGCAGTTTTTTTTTCATGAACGAATAAGAAAAAAGCGTCGGCATTTTCTGAGACAATTTTGGAATCATAATATGAAAAATAAACTTACAGATCCCAGCTCGACGATTATACTGACTAATTGTATTGATGTAATTATTCATCTACCTGTCAACAGAATCCTGTGCCGCTTGCTCGGTGTTGGACACTGTTCTGTGTTTAGCCAAATTTTCACATTCTTCAACATAGTTTTCAAACAGTGCCGCAATTTCTGAGTCAGCTTCGTCATCGTTATTATCACCATACAGTAATTCAGCCAATGATCTTTTCAACATATGAGTAGGAACTCTAAATTCTCTCAGCTTTCTACATCTGTTTTTAAAAAGATAAAATACACATTAGGTTAAACCAAACAGGGTGTCAGAATAATTGCCATCATATGAACAGCTGACTCTCCTTAGCTAATATAATGACATATAAAATTTGATAAAGATCACTTGCGATGTTGCTTACAGTGACTGCTTCATACTTCTTGTACTATTGTTGATTCGACTTGATGACAATTTGTACATTCAAGCATTATGGCAGTGCAAAAAATGAGACGTGGATTTTGACCATAATATTATTATGATAATTTTTATCTCACCTAAATTCCTGATTAGGGGTAAGGTTTTCACAGCTGTTTCCCATTCGGAGTCCTGTTCGCATATGCATTTTATGCATTTGATTCCTTATATCCGGGGAACCAGTGTTGTAATGTGAAGATCTTGTTTTCAAAAGTCGTCGATGGTGCATTGCATTTTTCTTTTTCCTGTAAATGTACTGAGAAAATTTGACAAACTGCCGAAAAGAATTTACATCACTTTCTGACAGAATAACAATATTGAATTGAATTGATTTATAACTTTACCATAACTACGACATGAGGCGTCGGTTGCATCGGTAATTTGAAACAGAACATTGGTTCATATTTCACAATAGATTCAAAGATAGAGGACTTGGCTGTTCTGAGGAAACATATCTATCACCGGTTCGTTTTTTTTTTACTTTTTGAGACCTACTTACAGACAATAGAAATAGATTATGGTTATATTACGTATATCAAGGCCAGTTAGAACTAATCACCGGTTGAGCCTAACGTGTCTTACCTCATTGGTTATACCGAGCGTAACTAGTATCCTAAACTTTAATATTTCATATAAAGCCTTGTATAAACTGGAGTTAAAACATGCTTTTAAATTTACTCGGATCGAACATAGGGAATGGGACACATGAGCTAGCCAAATTAAGAAATATAAGAATTATATCGTTTTTCACCAACGGACTACAAAACATGGTACGTAACATTTGTAAGCGTTAAGTACAGTCCGATCGTTTATCTGTTGTTTAACGACCAATTCGACAGCTATGGTCATTTCAGGCTCGCCCAAGAGAGAAAATACAGGAGAATCGGGCATTTGCATCCCTGACCTTACTACGAACAGGTTATCCTTTATGGGACCCGGTGTAAAGCATTGATACATACCTCGCCCCTTTTCCTGTGATTTTCTTAACACAGTACTTGGCTCGGTATTTGGGATGGGGACCCTGAATAAGCGTCCCTGATAATTCGGAAGGTGTGGCAGTGATTCGAACCCTCGACCCTTCGTTCAATAGTCCAGTAGTAGTTACCACTAGACCACCGATTATCACAATCAGACAGACAACACATGAACGTACGTTGGTAAGTCTTGTATTTCACTGTTCAAATATTTCTGTTTCAGAACTTCCGTGTCTTCTTGTCTTCGACCAGAGCAAGATTCTATGACTGTTTTATTTGTTGAATTATCTAAATCAACGTAGTCGTCATGGTGAAATGACGTCATTGTTACTCTTTGCTTTTCATTTGATCCCCCGTCATTGCTAGAAAGAAAAACATATATGTAACATAAAAAGGAAAACGTTACAAAAGTAGAAGCTGAGAATATGATAGGCAGTCCTAATTACGCCAAGTTCATATTTGTCAGCTTTAGTAAATATTTTTACTATTTATGATTCAATAAATATCATCAAAACATATAAAACGGATATTTTGGGGGCAAGAGTTCGACCTCTGAGAACCGCCATCAATTTATCTCATTTCTTCTTTTATTTAACCGTATGTCTCCGTTTGGAGAAAATGGTCAATATTTTTATAATTAGAACATTTATGTGTGTGGATGCGAGGCCAAACCATAAAACTATGTACACTTTTGTATATGTATAATACTGTGAGAAAACCAAATGATTAGTAAAATTCATTAAAACGTCATATGATAGCCATTTCACACTCATTATACATCGTACTCAGTGTTGTACATTGTATAAAATACTTACCATATTTTCGAAGACTCCACAGGTGCAACTGAAGAGTTGTTTAGTTCTTTAAGTTCGTCTAAAAAACAACAACAAAATCATAATCAACGTACATGTATTTAAGGTGTCATTTTTCTCCAAAGCTTGAAAATGTTTTACCGTTTTACCGACATTTTGACATCATTCGACTAACTATTTATCTAGGTGACGTTGTTATATCAATACATTGATAAAACATGGCTTATTAACAGTTGCCAAAACATGTATTTAGTCTTTTTAATGGAATATGTGTAATGTTTAATGGGTGGCAAAGACAACACTAAGGAGGAAATATGACCCAGTAAGTATTATTACAGACGAACAGCTTAGATTTGAAATATCGCGCGATATTATACGAAATGTGTGAGAGATTTTAAACGATACTAACCTGATGACCGGGTAACAACAATGTCCTCATCGGATTCCTGTACTGTTTTCGTACGTTCCGTCGGAATCTGTCGGAATTTTGACGATCTCATGGACTAGGTTATTTCGGAATTCTGTAAAATACGAGTATATACATTATGTGCAACATTTTCTATCATTGATACCAACACAAAATGGTGTATGCAAACTCCTGGGTGACTATATTTTTGATGCAGTGATATTATAAACATTAAATAATCGAGCAACTGACTAAATTTTCTGTACTTTACATTAAACAGCATTCAAAACTCTTTCGAATAATTGCTAGAACGTCAGTAAGCTGCATGGTTTGTGTTTTGTTTCTATGGTTTCAGTTATATACGGCGCCCGGTTAACCTAACCGGGTTTCCACGACTGTTAATACTAGTATTAACCCTTCAAAAAGGAGCTGGTAACACATATGGAGGAAAATGGGCATTTTTTGTCAAATCTTCATGGAATGGTATGGCCTGCCGCGGCTGGTATCTGAACCAGGGTCGCCGGGTAACAAGTCCAGTGTACTAACCACCGGACCTCGGCCGCGGCCCTCATTTGTGTGTTAACTCCAAGACAGACAGTACAACGGTCTGCACATACTGGAATGAATCATATGTACCGCTTAATATAAGCATGGAAGAATTACTACACAGACGCCGCGGAATCTTCGAAGCAATGGTCGCAAGTCGACCGATTCCGGTTTGTGGTTTTGGATTCGATTGGACTTTGCCGAATCGTCTTTGACCGAGGTTTATAAGTCTTTCTTAGTGGGTTCACATTGTAATTTCAACACTGTTTGTCAGTCTATGTGTAATGTATATGAGCGATTAGTCAATCTCTCATAAAACGTATAAATGGACACATAAGTTATTTCGGTGTGACAGAGGTCTGTATCATCATTTTGGAACCTGAACATAAGAACTAAAAACAATTGTTACAAGATTTTTGGAAACTGAACGAATGCTTTCCATATCCGCCTCTCGCTCGGCGCGCATGGAATTTTATGCGGACCTGAGTACATGAACTATGTTTATCTTCATCCGCTATGCAATCGTAAAACTAGTTCCCGTTCCATGTTGCAGTGAGAGTCTATGTGAGATCATTTCCCATGAATCCTTTCAGTTCTTTGTTACCGATGATTATGTAGTAGTGTCTAAATTTATTTTGTCGCTCAGCAACGTGAAAGTGTACATACATTTGTATTTATTTTTGAAATTCACGTTATTTCTTTATTAATCAACCAATAAAATGTACACCAAACTCTTTCATTTCAATATAAATATTTGTATCTAAGAATTGATACCACATTTCCCCTTCACTATCATAATTTCATTATGTACAAGAAAAATACCCCAAAAGGTGTGATTAAGGCTTTCAACTCCTTGCGCAATGTTTATTTATAAAATGTCTTTTCACTCAGCTGCAGTGAACGGTGTTGACATACACTCTTCCACTGATAACAAGTCTATTAATAAAAACGTTTCGGACATCGATGATGATTATGACCCCGGATTATTTTTTATATTACATGAACTCAATTGAACTTTTTAACTTCTTTTTTAAAGAGTAGTAAAAGGGTTTCTCGGTGCATTCTCATTAAATTGATAACCAGGGACTATGCTTATCACCACGCTAGGTGATATATTTTTTCATTAGATCAGGATTTACATCGTATTTCGTTGAGCTCATTCAATATTTTGACGTTGTATGGTATCTTGAGGTCATATAGTGTATGCATGCTTAGTGCAGGTTTGTAGTAAATCACCCTGGTTTAGGTAAAATTTAATGTAACCCCATCATGCATACAGAGGCCAAACTTTCATAATTGTTAGCTCGTCTGTTTTTGAAGAAAAAGTCGAGCTGTTGCAATTACTGCAGCGTCTGCGTCGTGCAAATACTTTAATGCAGCTCATAATTCATAGGTGGCTAGAACTCATAGAGGCGATGAACAGATGAGCACTGGCAACGCCAGCGGCGCTCTTGTTTTCTACACGGATTTTAGTCACGGGTACAAGTTTATTCTAGTTGTTTGTGGGTATTACTAGTCTCGGTAATCCTGGCCATTTGATTGGCTAATGGTGATGTAGGTAATTTTTGTCATGTTTGAATGAATCTGTTGTCTGCTGGTAAGTGAATCATGCAGGCATTGCATAGATAAGTTGTTGTGTGGCATAATATCGGAAATGCTACATGAAGTTCAATGTGGTTGTATCATAGCAGATTATAGTGAATTTATTTAACATTTATGGTATATTCTATTTGATTGATGTAGGGTATGATATTACCATGTGCTTGTGAATTCATTCAGTTTTCAAATACTCATGATTGTCAATATATGTGTATTATTCATAACATGTAAATATGTTACTTATACTCTCCATAATGTAGGATTGAATAAATACACAGTCAATATCCTTTATGAAAAAGCAACTTCATACAAAATACAAGAACCAATGTGTAATATAATGATAAACCTAACAATTTGATTTAATCAATGCCATCTTGAAATACATGACTTTCATGAAGTGTCAGTCTTTTTCTTTATTGATAATTACTTTAAAAAACATCTCACCTGTCCCTAACATTTAATCAACTATTTCCATGATTTTATCCTTGAATACTAATCAACAGAATGAATGCTTTTTACAACTTTTAGGTAGCCAATCAAATTAATAGTTTAAAGAAAACCTTTACTTTTATAAAATAACTGGTCAGTCTGATTTGATATTGATTTGTACGAAGACATCAACTTTGTTGAAGTTATTAAATAGCATTATACATTATTAACATTTGAGCCATACTTAAGGTAAATACTATTTTTTATCATTAGTTCTATGTAATTGTATATTGTTTTGTAATTGTAAATGTGTTTGTATTTGTTTCTGTACTTATATGTATGTCTTTTGTATTTTCAGTGTAATTAAAATAATGTATTGAGCCAATGACGAAATAAATCACATCTAAGCCTACAACCCGAGTTATTGTGATAAAACCCAAATATAACAATGTAATTCGTCTACTTATAACGTTTCGTTATATTTTTTCTTGTTGTATACTAGTATACAATGTTCTGTATTGTCACCAGAAATACTTCAAATAGTAAAAACATGAAAATGAATAGAAAAGTCAGTGTGATTCAATGGGTTTTTAAAATGCATATGAAATTAGAGTCAAAACAGAATCAAGGACCACTTTTGCACAATTGTTACCTTGAGAAAACATTTTAGAACACTAATGAAACTTATGTAAGCAAAACTTATCTCTCTGTTGGTCTTTGGTGACTAATTTGTCTTAATCATGGGTAAATTATCTTTAATAGTACTGACCATGCAGAGTTTTTAATTTCAATACATTCGAACCTTTCAAAGGAATAGGCAAAATTCTATTACATAAGTATAATAATATATACGTTACGTGGGATGGTAGGTAGCTAACTACGTCATCGACTTTAATTTAACACCTTATTTCAATTTTAACAAACTTTAGTCACGTCACGATGACAAAAGCGACTTTCAAATCCCATATTCAATGTCTTATATTAATTTTGGAGTAGTAACTCACCGGTCAATGGTTTAGTATGTATTACAAAATCTGATTGGTTAGAATAGCCGAAACGATATTGTCCGTAGATTTGATAAATATTGAAAGAGATGGATACGTACAAATTCCGTCGTATTTTGAGCTTAAGATAAGACTGTGTGGGTTATTGATATAACAATACCAGTGTCTATATATTGCTTGACCTAAATAAAATATCTTTGATCTCCGTACTTTTGAAAAAGTACAATTAATTTGTCAAATGTTTGTGATATAATTTTGTTTATTAATATATTGACCGACAAATAAACAACAATTTCTTTTTATAAAATTTGTAAAACTTTCTGCAATTATCGATAATTCTATTGAAACATGTTCTGTGTTTGCATATACCATATTTTTTACTCGGTAAATAGCAAAAGGTATAGCGTATGTGCCGATTAGCTTTAAATAAAGTGTAAATGGATAATTCATAAGTAAAGTCTACATTTCGCTATAGCCTCACAAGACATTTTTATAACTATAACGGGTGTGGTATATTGTATTTATAAATTGGCTGGGATATTCACCAGCCGATAAGCTCAGTTGGTAGAGCATCTGACTTGCAAGCAGGAGGTTGCGTGTTCTAGCCCCGCATCGGGTTCATTATTTTCCTCCTCCTATTACATTTGTGACTAGTCTTGGAATCCTGGAGCGAGGATGAAGCGAAGGCTGTGTTAAACCTTCTGTACAGAAATATTTACAATTGATAAGCAATGTTGATAAATCAGAGTTAATTAATATATCATTGTATGTTAAATTTGCATTAAAAATCCGTTCTAATATTACTTATGTTGAAAGATAAATTCTGTTCATCTCCATTACCTATATATATTTGTGCAACTTGTGTATGATTCTTTGTTTAAAAAGTTATGTCCAATTTTGTTCATTTTATCGTTTAATTGTAAATTATGTTGACAGTTTATGTTTGTATTTATGTATATAGATGATGTACCATGTACAAGTCTAAATAAAAATATATGTCTGTCTGTCTGTCTGTCTAAAGAGTCTGTGGTTGTCGCGATAAATTACTTTGAATAAAAGGAAGAAGGAATGTAGGTGTGTGGTATATATTATTTATAAATTGGCTGGGATATTCACCAGCCCGATTAGTTCAGTTTATAGAGCATCTGACTTGCAAGCAATCAGCCGTACATTTTTTAATAAATGACCTAAGTTGATATGCTTGACGTCGCGGAAAACAGTTCTCTGCATACGGACATTGACACTTGTGTAAACAAAAATAAGATAGAGACTTATGAATCAAGTCTTAAAACCAATAGAAAAAATATTTTTGCTTAAACATGAATTTATAAGAAACAGAAATAACTCTACAAAACGTTTACAAACTACAAGACAACCTCTTTTTTAAATAACACGAAACGACCATGTTGTTTAATGGTAAGGTACATTAAAATTAATTTTTATACTCACATTTTACTGTTCCTGTTTACTATTTATTCATTTTCTGTTCCGTTTCAACATATTGCTAATTTGGTTGCGACGTTGTTACTAACTGAATGATGACGTCACAGTCATAACGTCATCTAAAAATAGACACAACGTCGTCTTTTTTTCCGCCTTTTTATTGAAGAACGTTGTGTCGGTACGTTTACTTTGCGGCACTATCTTCTGATAGTCTATTATATAAATGACCATTTTCCTTATCATTATTTTCAAACAATTCAAACAGTGAGCTGAGTAATAAGGACTCATCATATTTATGATATAATAACACATTTGACATATCAGGTTGTTACTTGTAAATGTATTATTCTAGAGATGAAAATGGAAAACGTACGTACATTTTGTACTTATATTACTGATATTTGTGAACAACCCATGAATTTCTGATATCATGTATAGATGGGAATTCGAAATGACAGTATACATTTATAGTCGAGGCTTTCCAGTAGAACGGTACTTAGTATGTTGTATGCAATACATTTTCCCTCTATTTTATACGATACCCGCTTCCGTTGGTGTTGATAATTGTGATATTAAATGCATTATGGTGGCACAGCAGCTGTTGACTGTGATAGTGATTTTAATTTTTACGATCTAAACCCCAAATCGTAAATCATTCAATGATAACAGTCGGTTATTTCTTAGCGACCATAGACGAACGAATTTCTTACATAAAGCGGCTCTCAGGCGGCTTCTTGTATAACCAAAACATACTGATTGACCTTTTTTATATAAAGAAGTAAATACGACGTTTATCTTGACTTTCTTACTCAATAAACACGTCTGTTAAACTCGGACCGATAAGGAATAACTTAATATTGATACTGATTAGTTTTCATGTTATATAAATTTTACGTAAACATATAGAACAATATAAAAAATATTATACTTGTTTACCAAACAAAATGACTATATTGAATTATAATAACAATAAAAATTATAATAACTTAAAATATTTAAGAAAAACAACAACATTTTTATAAAAAGATCAAGGACGAGTAGCTTGGTAGCTTAGTTTGGCACTTTGACTACGCGCACAATCTATTTGGTCATTATTTTGACATATATTAAATCAGAGATTTTACTATAAATAACGAATAAAAGTTGCAGAAACCATGGAAATACATTATTTCTTTTATCAATATTTATACAATAACGGAATAAAACGCCATGAAATGAAATACATTTTGTACTACTTTTATTAAGGAATAAGATTAAATCATAAGTTTTTGTCCTGAAATCCCACTTTTCATTTACGTATTCTGCACATACAGACTCGTGCAATTTAGGTGTCACGTGATTTAATTGTTATCTAATCTCTTACACTGATATCATTTCTAAATTAGGATATAGCGCAAATGATAATTTTATATAGTATAAGCATAAAATGGAGGGGAATCTCGCAAAAACAACATGTTTCTTGTTGGTTCAAACACGCAGGAATGCGGTAAACAACATTCAAAGGAACATGCATATTGGCGACAAAACTACGGTCCCAAATTCATCGCCATTTAAATGACATTTTAATTAACATACAGATGTCTATTCTAATCAATGGTGTATTGTACCGCATCTATAAACGATATTCCTTAAAATCATTTAATTACATCCCCATTGCATAGATGTACATTTTAATGTCATCTATATTATCCAGAGCAGTTCATTTCTCCAAAGCTTTTAACGTTAATCCCGGGGCTTAACCGGACAATACGGCAGTTACTGCGTACCTAACAAATTCTCTAGTTTCCATCAATTTTGTAATAACTCAATGGGGACAGGTCACGAATGCTACCGCTTTAAGACAAAATTGAATCTCGATGTTCAATGGATTAAATTGAAAGTAAGAACAAACAGGTTTACAATAGAGTTTGCCCATTTATCATCGGTACATGAATAGTGTATAGCCAAATGTGAGATAGTGCTGTTAGATTTGGTGACCGGATAAAAGAATCGAATAGTACTCCCTTATATACAAAACAAAGTCATTCAGGACAAACTGAGCGATTTTTCAAAGCTGGCAATATTTTTCGAAAAAGGTTAAAAGTTAAATAATCATATCACGTGACAGTCGCAGATTGTATAAAAGCCGGTCGTTCGGTCTGAAACCACAAGAGAGGCTACGGGCCACAGTGTAGAACTTAACGTTGAAGCCCCAATAAAACTTCTATCTATTTGAACGTTTCGACATTGTTTTTATAC
Organism: Lutraria lutraria; assembly: GCA_964023205.1. Taxonomy (NCBI): domain Eukaryota; kingdom Metazoa; phylum Mollusca; class Bivalvia; order Venerida; family Mactridae; genus Lutraria; species Lutraria lutraria. The sequence goes on along the minus strand of OZ026848.1, from coordinate 7,369,201 downwards.
AGGATAGGATTTGCTTACAGTAAAGTGTCATAGATCTAATATGGCACTCGGTGCCTTGAAGATCAAAGCAGCGTGCTTTGCGTTGCTTTGTTGTACGGCTCTTGTTGATTCAAGGTAAGAATTCATTTTTAATTCACCATTTTAACTTTGACTAATATTTTAAGGCAACTAAAACGAGTTCTTTGAACTTAAATTGATTGATCAACGCCATTAAAACACGTTGACTATTTTTTCTGTTTTTATTTTAATTGTGGAAACGAAATTACAATTTTATGGTTACAACCTGTTTTCGCCCCAATGATTGAAAATGACGGATTCATAATGCGCTTTTTAAATTATTGCTCATAGGAGCCTTTCTATGGTGTTTATAAATCAAATCATATTTCTTTTTACGTTATGGAACTTAAAGTTAATTTCAATAGATATGTAGACATCGTTTCTGCATTCTGTATGCTCGCTTTGTGTTATATTGAAATTTACATTGGTTTTACTCTGTTAATTACTCATATACTTTAATTGTTGTATAATTTCGAGGAATTAACTGCTCTAAATGTCGTGCAATCATTAGGAAGCAAATTTGAACAGAGATAATCTTCAGATTCCTTTTCGTTTATACATTTTAATCAACTGTTTTAGATATCTCTACAAGTAAGGACCATACATGTATTTATACATCTCTCTATATATAATTATGTAATACGCTTTGGTCTAATTTAGTCTTTTCTATTTTCAAAATGATTTGTTTTATGAAAATGTCAATAATTAAAATCAAACTAAATGAATATATTTTTCGTTCCAGAGCTGCAAGAAGGAAACGACAAGTCGGTAAGTACAACTTACCCAAATATCCACTACGTAAAGCATTTGGAACGTATTTTGTTAGCTCCTTAGTTATCCCTAATGGTTAACTTTGTGAGCTATGTTTGATGATGATATTCAAACAAAAATAGATTTTACAAGTTTGGTAGGCGACTGATATTTACTGTACAATCGTTATACATTTGTATTGTAAAAGCAAGACCGACAAGATTCCGAATGCTTAAAAGTTTGTTTTTCTACAAAATATTACATAGAAGTTGACTCTAAATAAAAGATGGCAATATAATCAACTATAGTTAGTCTAAACATTATCTGGCAATATAAAAACCAGAGAAGACAATTGTTCGTTCCAAAGTCTTTTCGTATTAATGAATAATGCATCACAATGGTTGTTTTGACTGCTTGCTGAAATGTTTTAAAATAGTTCTTACGTCTAAGACTGAAGTTTAGATTTAATATATCAACGGTCGGATGTATAACTTCAAATCAGTTTTATTTATTTTCATCTCTATCCAGAGTGGTCTTTCTTGTTTATTTTTAATGATATAATTCAACTGGTCCCCAGTTTTGGGTTCAATATTAGTGCAGGAACGGTAACTCTGCGTAACGATTGTCGGTAGTTATGATTCTCATACTTAGAACTACAAAATTGTTGTTGCAAAATATTTACTAAACACAAGAAAGGTCACCAAATCGTGGTGGGTGAGCTCTGAGTATATTTTATACACAATAAGCTCTTTCAAAGTAAGAGATATGCTAAATCTACCCGACCGGTCAAGTCGTTTTAATCAAATTTGGGTACTGATTACCGAGGCATTCATTTGATTCAATGTTTTGATTATATGGAGATAGTGAACCGATCCGTGAACCTCAAATCTGTAATTTAATGAATATTCAGGTGTGAAAAATGAATATTTGTCCTTAAATCCATGTAACTGTTCATAGGTTATATTTACATGACCTAACGGTCAAAGATTAAAGAGAATGTACCTCTCTATCTATATTGAAATATTAAATGACTTTCTCTGATCGCGAAAATTGATGAATTATAATGAATATTTGGTAAAACTTCGGCCTAAATATTTTGTCGAATTGGTAGTACAAGAAATTAAATAATCACACCTAACGGACGAACTTCATTAATAGAAGGTATAAATACGGGAATTTCAAATTTATTTCGACAAAGGGGAAAATTCGCCTTAAGGAAGCGAATTCGGCATAATGAGAGTCGACTGTATACAGTTTACTAGTATTCGATTGTTTTCGTGTACTGTTTACTTTTACAAAATGTTCTACTCTACTGGTTCTCTATTTGTTTTATCTTACTCTATTTTTATTGACAAAATCAGATACAATATTATTGCAGCAAGGAGACCTAACATGTCATGTGATTAATCAGTTAACCAAATTTACATACATGTAATCAACCGCTAAACGTGACGTAACTTTTATAAAATATGACCATTAATTTTATTTTAGTCTGACATGTGTACACATAAAAACCTTATACGAATCTATTTTACATGACTCCATGTTTGAATAAAATGAAGTTCGTATGATAATAATGCATCAAAATTCTGAAGTGAATTTGGCAAGACATTTAAACAGTGCGTGTTTGAACAAATACGACATAAAATATTATCTGAAAAAAGCCTTGTCACTAATATTCATGTATAGCACTTTGTAAGTACAATGTATCTGCATTATAATACGTGATTTATTTATTATAACGGACACGGATCTCTTGGCTACTACTCTAACTTTATCCACATATTTGTTGTGTCCGATTACTATACATGTTTTATAATGTCACAAAATATTGCATATACATAGTAATACTTTCTGAAGCAGGTTTAAATTCCAGACACAAGGTTTATGTATTTGACTAACTGATTGATAAGAAATATGTAGGCGTACTAATTCTCTACTTTTATATGATCAGTATTTTCAGGGACGGGAAAAACTACGTCTATATGTATTTGTCTGTTTATAAAAAAAAATGTATTCGTACATATTCAATGTTGTTATTTCAGACTCGAATCTCGTCGGACAAACGGGTGGATCAAGTAAGTAAAATTAGTCTTTGACGTAATCATTCATTATTTCTTCGATACTCTGTAGCTAGCTATGTAATAAAAACAAATGTATCTATTTTCTTACATTAACGAAGACCTATTACGTTTCCAGCAAATTAAATGAAACTCTGTTTAAAGAACGTATAATGTCTGTGTACATAAATTTACATTGAGTATGAATTTGAAGACATTTTTGTTTGTTTAACTTTACAGACACAAATTTATGTCAGCCATTAACTGCCCCTGCCCATGGTACAATCGCTTGTGGAGCCGGATTTCCGTTCTAGTAAGTTCTTGCTCAACGCATGCTCGTTGGAGAATAAAGTTAATAAATATAAATGCTCGTAAACTGATCTTATACATTACAATGTGACAATATATATTTTATTTGTGTCGACGTTACCATAGTGATCTGACATTTATCTAATAACGCGAGAATAACTTATTTGAATCGGATATTGTCTTGCTAAACGTCAGTGCAAATTTAACCAGTTTGTAAATGGAGTCGAACTTATGAATACAGCTTCATTATATTTTATTTGTATAATAAATTTCAGTTGATGTAATAATATAAGAAAAAAACATATGTTGCATATGATAAATTATAATAATCAACAAGTGTGTAGTTGAATAGTGGTTCTAAATAAATATACAATTTAAAATTGTAAGCCGTTCTCTGATCGGTCGATATAAATTTGCTGAGTGAGAGTATTTATGATTGGTTGATTAATTATGAATAAATTACTTTCCAGCTCTTGTTCAGCGTCCTGCGATTCTGGGTATCAATTTCCAAATGGAATGACGTCAGACAAACGTGAATGCGATCAGATGTTTGGAGAGTGGTTCGATCCTCCAGGCAAAAATGTCCCTAATTGCGTTCGTAAGTGTCTTATTTGATAAAATGATTTATATTATAAACAACGTGCTAATTTCGAAATCTGTCAAATGAGTGAAGCTTGTCATAATCACATCTTTCATAATTATCATATGTAATCGCAATTTCATCTACAAGAAAAAATAGAATTTTATATCAAGCATTTATTAGTGTATCATGCTATAAGTCATATCAGATAACAAAATCAATGATATCAATTAAAAACCTTGACTGTTGTCAATTATGTAAAAGTATTATAACAATGCCACAATCTTCAGCACTAAAATCACGTGACATACTTCTGTTTGAATATTTTCAGCTGTCTGTAATCCTAAATGTGAAAATGGTGGACTTTGTATCCTACCAAACACATGTACTTGTCAGAATGGGTTCATGGGAAAGAACTGTCAGTATCGTAAGTAAAAACATCGTCTTTCAACTTTTAACGGAAATATTTCCAAGACAGATAGAAGATAACTCGTCCGAGTTGTAATAATGCAGGGTCCGAGTTCTTAAATTTGAGGTCAATCTCCAAGCCCAAGTCTAAATTCCATTCTCAACGTATTATGGTTGAAAAGATAGAGCTGATTAAAATGTTTATATACGTACATGTTCAGACCATTTATGCTAACAGACTAATCTATCAATCATATAATTATTATCTTATCATAATTGACTTATACATTTGATAGACAAGATATGAGATTTGAGATTGGAGACGGATCTCAAGTTTAACATCGGGCCCACGGTGGTGTACATATACATTAGTGTGATGATGTTCTGCAACGAACAGTACTAGAACACAAAGTTATTAGGGTACATGTAGGAAAACTGTCCCCAACTTCTTAGTTTTTTAGTCAGAGCTCAAAATCATTCCGCTTGTGACAGAATATTTTCTATTAAAATGATTGGACCATGAAGAATAATCTCAACAAATAAGAACTCGCATGAATTATAATACGCATTGAATTACATAATTCGTTAAAATACATTTATGTATATACTATATTGAACAGTGTCATTGAATAATGGATTCAACTTTAAACATAACTCACAGAATGGATGGTTTGATAAAAAAGTTTTTTTTTATGATTTTGTACTCTATACGAGTGTTTTTATTTTCATACAGCTGCTAGTAACTGCGCAGCTCCTTCCGATCCCCAAAATGGCAAGATCACGTGTACCCAGGATACATCAGGGGCCAGATGTACAATGAGCTGCAACCAGGGATTCAAACCCAAATGGGCAATCGCCCCACAATATGTGTGTACTCCAGACGGTTTCTGGGCTCCACATAAGACAGAAATTCCCGACTGTGTCTCACGTATGTTAATTTATTTAATTGATTGGCACTAATGACGTTCAGAAAATATCTATTTTTGTAATGAGTTATTTTCGTAACATTGGTAAATGTTGAAGCCTGCAACAATAATGTTTTGCATATTGCATTATATGCTAAATTGTTTATGCATTGTCTTCGTAATTGTGATTTAATTCATTTATTATGGTAAGATAATGCACTTCCTGAAGGAAATTTTGATAATACGTTTAATATTTTCAACAACCAATCAGATTAATTATTGACAAGGAAACACCAACTACTTAAGACAGAAACAATATGCATAAAAAAGTTTAACATTATTCATAATGTTATTCACAAGTGCGTACATTTCAGTATCCACTGTCCTTAATACTACACACGCTGCCACCAGCAATAATCACCCAAGCACCGGAAGTGCTCGCTGTGTTGCTTGGGGACAAGACCACTATCGAACATTCGACAACAAGGTCTTCCACTACAAGGGATCATGTTCATACGTGCTGGTGAAGGACGCTGCAGCCAATAGTTTCCACATCCATGTCAAAAATGACAAAAACTGTCAACCCGGTCACAGATGTAAACGTGAGCTTGAAATCTTCATGGGAAAAGATAAAATCACTATTGAACGAGACGATTCTGGACCAAGTATCAAATGGAACGATCAACCAGTTGCAATTCCAAGCAGTCGCGGAGGTGTCATTTTCGAGAAAGTCAGCCATTACACAATCATCAGAAGCAATATTGGTTTCCAGGTTCGTTGGAACGGTTATGAAATGGTATTTGTGACAGTTACAGATGAACTTCGAGGTAAAACACAAGGTCTCTGTGGGGTCTATGACGGAGATCAGACTAATGACTTTACAACAGATAGCGGAAATGTTGTGACGGAACCAGGAAGCTTTGTTACCACATGGAAACGATCGTTCACAGGAGGTATGCATATCCATGTACATTTGTTTATTTGCTTTTTTTCTTGCCACATTCAGTATGAAATATTTCTTTTTTATCACCTGTACTGAAATGGTTGACAAACAAAATGTAATTTTGATTCTCATAAAACTCTTAAATGTTTGCAAAAATGAAACTAAAGTGACAATGTCATTATACAAAATGTGTGTTTATAACGTTTTGTTTGGTCTGACACTTTTACCACGAACTCGTCGAACCCTTAACCTTGCAATCCATCTGTATTTAGAAACATGCGCCGACTCCCCTCAGACCGGATGTAGCACAGCAGACGCCCAGGTTGTATCAGCTGCAACAACATCATGCGATGTCCTCAATGGAAAGGCTTTCTCTATTTGCCACCACGTGAGTTGAAATTTCAACACTATTACCATAACATGTTAGCCCTACATCAAAATAAATCAAATGAACAATACATTGTATTTGCTCATGTGTACATGGCAACGTTCTCACAAATCTCTTTGAATGTTTTACAAATTACAAAGATGTACGTTTTATTGCAATAATAACTTTTTATGTACAATGTACTCACAGTGATATAACATGCATGCAACATCGCATTCGTTGACTTTACAACTGAATGTGTTAAATATTCTAGTAAACATGAGCGACATCACATCGATCAAATACAAACTTCAATCTATACCAAATAAGTTCTCGTAGTGATACATTTACAGATATGCTCTTTCACATAAATCCAATTAACAATAAACCTCATGTACACGTGCTATATTCAGCATTTTAAATTGGACAAGAGCATTGCATTATTGCTCAACATTAATTTTGAGCTATTGCAGTCTCATTAAAACCACCTTTGGAAATCATTGAAGGGGAATGATGGTACATGCAATAATTTCAATGATAATGGTGATTTTTATTGTTTCAATTTTCCACTGACAGGCTGTTGATCCAGCCAGATATATCGCTGCATGTAAAGAAGACTGCTGCTCACAATCGGGACAAGGATGTACATGTTCAAGTTTAGAAGCATATGCTAGTGAATGTTTGAGCCAAAACATTGCTCTCGATTGGAGATCAAGCAGTCAATGTCGTAAGTAGGAAGTTTGGTCTGTTTCTTGTAAATATGATCTTATTTCGGTAAACAATCAACACTATCAATCCGTATACTGAAATATATATCTAACTTTAAGTAGAAGTTATATCAGATTCCTAGCTAGTATTGCAATTATTATAAGAATTTTCACCACGTTCGAGATAGTTAAATGTTGTACAGGCATTAATGTAGTCCTGGTGTCAAACATTTGTACCGTCTATATACATTTTTGTATTTATTTTACAGCGGTACAATGTCCCAATAATCAGGTACACAAAGAATGTGGCAGTATATGCCAGAAAACATGTCAGTCACCAGTCTCAGCGTGTGAAACACACGATTGTTTAGACGGTTGTTTCTGTCCAGACGATATGGTGTTACATAATGATGTATGTATTCCAAAGAGCGAATGCCCTTGTACATTAAACAACAAGGAATATAAGAGTGGAGACGTTGTCCCCAAAGAATGTAACAAATGGTAAGCATCTGATGACAATCGCTTGCGAAAGATAAATATAGATTATCAAAACCATTACAATTTAATGAAATTCCATTTTTCCATATAAATTCGGTATTTACGACAATGAAAATATTGTACTTTGGTCAAAGATTAAGAAAGACAAAAAACATAATAATAACTTGTTTGTAATATTTTTCAAAAAAGGATACCATATTCGTTTAATAAATTATGGTTAAGTATCGCTTAATCAGCAACATTAAAATGCTCGATTTAATGGTGTTATATATATTTTTAATTTTAATCGATTTATTTCTTATAGCACATGTATGAACGGAGCATGGCAATGTACCAATAAGAAATGTGAAGCCACATGTTCCGCTATCGGAGATCCTCATTATATGACATTTGATGGAAAACGATACGACTTCATGGGAACATGTTCCTACTATCTCATTTACGACCCCAATTTTGATATCATCGCCGACAATATGAAATGTGGACATGGACAGGCATCTTGTACCAAGAGCGTAACTGTGCATGTTGGGGGTCACCAAATCAAGATGGACCACAATCATGTGCTTTTCGTTGACGGCGCCGAGGTGACCTCTACTCCTTTTGAAATTGATGGCATAAAATTGTACATGGTTTCATCTTTGTTCATGAAAGCAGAATTATCTAACGGTATCAAGATTTTATGGGACGGCCGAACAAGAGCCTACATCACTGTTCCACCATCTTTTGTGAACAAAACCAAAGGTATATTTAACGTAAATGTTCATCAAGTTGCAATTGTGTCAGTAAATATATAAAAAGTAATGATTCTGAAATGATTTTATATAAAAGTACTACATTATATAAGAATGAATATGATTTTTACAAATACTACAAGACTCACAAAAAAGTTTAATTGAAATAAGGATGTGCACGCGGAAGAGGATCTCCCTCTCCCTCTGTTCCCCTTTGTCATCTTTTGTCACAAATTTTACTTTCGATTCTTACAGGTCTTTGTGGTACATACGATTTCAATCAAAAGAACGACTTCAAAACAAAGGAAGGAGATATTGAAACTAACATTAATGCTTTCGGCAACCGTTGGAAGACTGTACCAACTTGTACTGATGTACCAATCAACGCCACTGGTCACCCATGTGATGAGAACGTGAATAGAAGAAACCAGTCTGAACAATATTGTGATTATCTGAAGGGGGATGTCTTTAAATGTAAGCCCAGTCTAACCATCATCACGTAATCAAGTGCTTGTGTGAAGTTATTAATTTAAGACTGCTCACAAACCACTTCTAGTTCCTACTGGCTTAAATATATATTTTACTTATATCTTTAGCCATTGTCTTAATGTGAATTGAGCATCAAATAAATGGCAAAGCAAGCATTATTACCCACACTATATAATCAATATTTTATGCACTACATATATTTACATCTCTGATAAATGTTACGATATTCTTGATATATGTTACAGCAATTTTCGTTTCTTAAATCTTTATTCTTAATTTTCCAGCATGTCACGATGCTGTGGACCCAGAAGATTTCTACAAAAGTTGTTTATATGACATGTGCGCATGCTCAGAAAATTTGAGAGATTGTTTGTGTCCAATGCTCGGAGAATACGCTTCAACATGTGCTGCAGCCAATGTCAACATCCGCTGGAGATTACAAATACCAGAATGCCGTAAGTAAATCTCTCTTGGTTTCCACACGATTGATGTCCTATATAATGCCGGATGTCATTAACAAGAGCCATCAAGTAATGTTTGTCTGTCAGTTGACGTAACAATGAATTATCCACCAGACCCAAAACCGTCTATTGCTTCAATTTAGGCAAGGAACAGAACAGTCGGTAAATTGGTCTCGCTAAGGAACATTATTCAGATTTAGTTAGGTTTACAGCGGTGAATCATTTCACTGCTTACTTCACAAACTTGCAGATGGAATAAACAATAAACGAGTTCTGTTATAGTGGAAATAAACAGATAGTCATTATTTTATAGGTAAACTTATGTGTTTGAATTTCCGAGTACCATAATACACATGATGTATAATTTCTGTAAACAATTCCATTGCAGATGTACCTTGTAACGGTGGACAAGAATACCAGGTATGTCCCAATGAATGCACCAGAACATGTTACAACATTGCTAACGACCCTGGATGCGTACAATCGTCCGTCTGTGCTGAAGGTTGTGGTTGCCCTGCCAACCAGACATTAGATGATACTGGAAACTGTATTGGCATCGCCCAATGTCCTTGCAAATTCTCTGGAAAGGACTTCGCTGCCGGCACTACCGTAGAACGAGGCGACCAACTATGGTAAGCATATTTATTTTGTTACCATTCTTCATTGTATGTTACTAGTACTTAGCATATTTTATTTCCGAAGTTAATGACGTTTACCCCATCATATCTTGTTGACAGTTCCCAATGTTGCTTAGTAATCAGTTTTGTTTTCCTTATAGCACAGCTTGTTGATATATATGACGTGCAGCCAAAAATTCGTTCCAATTTGTTGGTTTAGTATATACAATAAGTATACAAAATGCACATGTATTAAAATTAATCAAAGATCTACTTAAACACACATATACTTAGCACTTTTATTTGAAACTGTGTGAAAATTTGTGCGCTTGATGCCTCTACTGTTACCAATGTCTCTTTTTCAAAATTAACTTGTCTTTGATTAAGTAATAAAACTATAATATCAATGCAACTATATCTCGAGTTCTAAAATACGCATGTTATTCTATTTAGAGAAAAAACTCTTTCCTGTATTTTTCAGTACATGTTTCGAAGGTCGATGGACATGCGCAGCTAAACCAATCTCTGTACACATCGGAGGAGTAGAAAATATATGCCCACCAAATATGGAATATTCTAGTTGTGTCTCAGACTGTCCAATGACCTGTCAAAACATGAATAACAATACTGCTTCACAATGTAACACAACCATTTGTCGTGACGGATGTGTGTGTAAACCCGGATATGTTCGTGAAGGTACGTACACGCATAAAAGTCTTAGGTAATTAACGTTGCATGGCCGAACTCCAATGTATGTCAGAGCTTTTATAATCACAAATCCATGTCATCGTAACACTCAATATTCTTTTTACAGAATTTTTACCTCAAAATCATGTCTCTTGTTCATATAATTTTTAATAAGTGTGCATTTTTGGAATATTGGCATTGAATTTTTATTTCAGGAAATGTGTGTGTTCTAAGATCCGAATGCCCATGTTACCATGGAGGCGTGGCTTACAAAGAGGGCGAGACGTTTAGTATGGATTGCAATGAATGGTAAATAATTCTACTACTAACAATCTATTAGTAACAATGAAATTGTCTATAAGTCATTGACAAACCAAATTCTCTTACTCGAAGCCGCCGTCCTCAAAATGTTTTGTGTGACTTTGTAGTTCATTTCACCCTGTAAACAATTTCTTAGTACAAACAATAATTAACCGTATTTGCTAGGCTCGAACTGAATATGATAAAATAACAATTACAAAGTATCACTTACGTCCATGTTACAGTACATGCAGAAGTCGACTCTGGGTCTGTGAATCAAAAGACTGTCCCGCTGTCTGTAGCGCTTACGGTGATTCCCACTATACAACATTCGATGGTAAATCCTACGAGTTCCAAGGAAGTTGTGATTACGTATTCGCCAAATCTACTTCTGATAGTCCAATCAAATTCGAGATAACAACTGAAAATATTCCCTGTGGAACAACAGGAGTCACGTGCACACGTTCTATTTCGTTCAGCATCGGAGAACAAGGTAAGACGAGATCAAAGGAATGATGACAGTGTAGACAGTTTTCAGAGAGAACGTTTCATTGTAAACATATCTTAAACTGCTCATCTTTCGGTGTCAATTTCGTATTGAGTTTTAAGATAATGTAGTAAAGTACCTATGATAAAATCATCGTTGTCTATCACACTGCAACCCATATAATTGTAAAATTACAAATTAATATATTAAGGTCAACTCATTGTTCTCAAGCTCAATTCTTTCTGTTCGTACCCAGTCTCGTATGAAAGTTCAAGATTTCAGGATAACAATGTCACGGTATGTTCAAAGAACGTTCTGTTTGTTTCAGGTACAGCTAATTTCTACCGTATCCAGCTTATCCAAGGTAAACCAGTCGTTCCAGAGGCAGGTTCCCCATTCGAAGTACGCGAAGTTGGCAATTTTGTTATAATCACAACACCACAAGGTATCACACTTGAATGGGACAAAGGAACCAGGCTTTATCTTAAACTCAGGACTGAACACAAAGGAAAGGTGAATAGTAAACTGTATTTTTTTTAGTTATTTGAATTTCGATTTCATTGACCGTCTGAAGCTTCGTGAAATGATTTTTTATGTGAATTCAATATATATGTAGCAAACCTTGATTAACGCTAAGATTCTTCGTAACGCGATTTTGTAATAGTCCATGCGTTCAACTTTCTTTAGAGGATTTTGTTTTTAGTGGTGTACATATATATTATTGAAAATATATTATGCGTTTTAAAACCGTTACCCGTCCGAAGCTTACTAGAATGTGGCCTAAAACCTTAACTCATATTTACATTTATTCACAGTCGAGGCGACCATCTGCATCGTATACAAACGGTTATAATTTTTTCACTTCAGGTTGAAGGACTTTGCGGTAATTTTGATGGAAACCAGAAGAACGATTTCACTACACCACAAGGTGGTCCCGCTGCTTCCAGACCGACAACATTCGCCGACAGTTGGAAGGTATACAATATGAAAACATCCATATTCTGTTCAGGGGTTTCTGAAAAAATATATGAAACGATTGAGAGCTTACTTATTGAAAACTGTGGCCGATCGGCTAAATTGAGAAAAAAACTAATGTAAACAATAAAGGAATACAGTTCTCTAAGTAGTACGGGGTATTTTGTTTAGCTGAACCAACGGAGGCAGTTCTTCCCAGGAATGATGATTAGGTGAACCTTCTGCCTCATATGACTGATTGTTGAAAAGGGGCGTAAAACCCGATGAAATAAACAAAATAATATCTGTTATTAGTGTATTTTGTTTTGTATAACAATAATTTGTTAGGTTTTATAACGATCTTGATGATTATTTTCAAAGGTACATGCCTTCTGTGGCAACTCAAAAGAAATCGTAGATACATGCCAAGCCAACTCTAACCGTCAACCTTGGGCTCAACAGAAATGTAACATCATTGCAAGCAAAGTATTTGAACGATGTCACAACATTGTCCCCTTCCAAGAATACGTAGACAGGTAAATAATGTTATACAACTCATTAAAGAAAGAACATCGAATCCGTACAACATTTTTTTAAACTAAATTATGTCCTTATACCTGTTTATCAGTTGCCACCGGTTCCATCTGTCATTGAATCCATTTGTTAATGTTGTTGATTTGTTTCATACAGATAGTCTCTGCTGACGATCTGAATAACTTAAACTTAAGTTAAAGAAATTCTATCAGGACATTGCTTGGTTGGAAAGTTTTGTTGACGTATGTAAAAAACAAACACACAGTATTGCGGTGCTTAGTACATGTACCTTGAACTTAGATATGTGTATTAATCTTGAAATACAGTAGTTGAATAAAAAGGAAGACAATATTACCGTGATAAATAAATTTCTTTTGGCGAGCTTTCATTTCCGATTTAAACTGATGTTTGTGCTTGACATGCAATCATGTGCTGCTATAAGAGTTGATTTTGAGTTTAACTGAAATGGATAAGTATGGTGTTTAGCTATACCAAGCATTCCTTACATAAATAATTATAATGTATGTATTTGTGTGTCTGTTCTAGGTGTATATTTGATGCCTGTGCATGTGACACTGGTGGTGATTGTGAATGTTTGTGTACAGCTGTTGCAGCTTATGCTCACCAATGTGCGATGAATGGTGTACCAATCACATGGAGAACTGAGGACATCTGTCGTAAGTTCTGGTTCTTTTAAGTGATCGCTTAAGTGATAGTACGAGTTCAATTTAATGGACCAAACTTATGTCAGACTTAGACAAATTAATTGGTGTTACACTGTATGCTTCGCTCTACAAGACTTTGTTTATATTTTAGAATTAATAACAGACCAAAATCAATGAATGTGCATTAGAAAGCGCATAAATAATTACATATCTTTCGCTTTAATTAATGTGAGTACATGTATATGTATTATAAAAAAATATTGATAATGAGGATTCGAAGCTTGAAACTTTTATGCATGTAAAATGTTGAAGCTGTCCGAATTACTAAGTTTTGGATCGACCTCTTGTGGATTGATTGGCATAAAATAAATTCGTCTCAGTGGATTTTGTCCTGACATAGAATCGAACCGGATCGCTTGGTAACAAGTCCAGCGACTGACCACTGAACCATGGCCTATGTAATATTGTACTTATCATTTACATGATTGTATTTCAGCAATAATGTGTGAAGACTGTCTTAAGTATAAGGCTTGTATCAGCATCTGTCCAAAGAAGACTTGTGATAACCGTTTGGTATACGACACACTTACACAGGATTGTGGACAGGAAACATGCGTCGAAGGTTGTGATATAGAACCATGTCCACAAGGTATGTAGAATGATATATGTTAAACATCTAACAACATTTTTTAATGGTATTTCATTTTTGTGCAGTATCAAGCTGATTGTTCATCAAGGCTGTGATTTGAAACTTTCGGTGAATTAACTTGTGTTTATTTTGACGAACAATAATAAGTACACTAATGCTTGCAATTAGAACGAACCGTTAATGAAGATTTGTTAAAATTCTTTAAAAACACTGCTTATCCATGTTCTGTTTTAACAATTGGCTTTCGTATTGTTTTAGGACAAGTTTACGAGAGCGATAAAGCACCATTGAAATGTATACCGGAAGCATTCTGTAATACCACATGTCTTACCATCAACGGTAGAGAGTACAAAGAAGGGGAGAGAATTCTCGACGAAACAGTGTGTAGAATGGACTGCGAAGTATGGTAAGAATAAAAGTATTTGTATTGTTTTAGTTCTTTGGTTTACCACACTGTGAATGAATGGTACAATTATGGTTTGAGCTATACTTTTTCAAGGTACTGAAAATTGTTATTGGTTACAAAGTTGTTTTTTTCTGACAGAATGATATATTTTCCAGTTTACTTAAAAGTTATTATATGTCATAGAAAAACCTGACAAAATTGTATCAGCTATGACGGGATATCACATCACTATAGTACTTTGGAAAAAGTGGTGCAATCAAGTCAATTTCTATTTTCAGTTACTGCGATAGCAATGAAATCAAACGAACAGGAGTGTGTACCGGAACCACCCCTGGATTTACAACATTACCTACAATCAGTCCTGTATTCAACACAGCATCACCAGGAATAGCATCAACTCTTCCACCAGCATGTGTACAAGATGGACCAACCAGCTGGATGAGCGCCGGAACTCCATCTCCATTCAACCAAGGTGATGTTGAGTCATTTGCCGTCCTAAGACGCCAGTATACTTTCTGCGACAACAGTCAAATGTCAGCCATTGAGTGCCGAGTTGTCGGTACTCAGACTTCCTCAGCCGCTTCCGGACAACGTGTCTTCTGTGATCTTAAAAATGGACTCAAATGTTACCATAGCGACCAGACCAACGGCGAACAGTGTTTGAACTACGAAGTCAGAATCACTTGTAACTGCAGTAAGTAAAATTGTTGCGACGCATGTTTGTGGTGGACATTATGATGAGCTTTGGTGTTGGTTTTACGTTTCAAAAATCACTGAATATCCTAATGTGTTTCTTTGAAAGAAATATTTTGACAAATGCTCTCATTATGATTTCCATATAAACTAAGTGCAGTTAATTTTGAATTAGTATTGCTGATATTATTATTGGGACAAATAATCAAAAGAGTTAATCAAATAAGTAAGATCACCATACCAGATCGATTTGTAGATACATATAATAAATTAATGCTAATAATCAAGAGTTCATAACATGTAGATCTAGTCTGTGATTCATTTTTCAACAATATACTTCTTTTTTAACATTGCTTTTTATCTATATTTCCATATTTATTTTTCAATAATTTAAAAATCCGCTTTAACGCTATCTCTTGATGCTTTCATTGCTTGCAAATGCTTATCCTGTTACTTTTTTATATCTTCTATTTTTTACATTATTATTTCGCTTCAATTCATCTATCTTACGGGATTTTTTTTCGAAGAACTAGTTTTACTGTAAACAGTATTAAAAAGGCAATAAGTATATCAATCAAAACGATTATTTTCATTTTTGACTGAGCTGTAAGCTATGACGTCATACGTGTGCCATTAATATTGAAAGAGTATAAAAATGTATATTTGTATTTTTATAATATCAATACATTTTTGTTTGAGTTATTAATCATAAATTACCTTAATCAAAATAGCATGTACCGGAAATTACCGAAGAACGCCGGACACAACCGAACGTCATCGAAGTATCCGTACTTGTATACATTTGTAATCAAACTTCTAACATCTTGTCTTTCAATGATCATACATATTTGATTAGATGAAGTTTTGATCAGGAACCATAGTGTACATAACTTGATATTTTTCTATTTTATATTACAATACGAGTATATCTTTTATTTCTGATCTTAATTTTCTTAGCAAAGAAATAAACCAATAAAATAGCAGTCGAATGTTAGTTATCATTCATATCTTACATATCTGAATAAGAAAGTACAATGCAAACCTCTGGGTCTCCGAATTAGTATTATGAACCCTTTATCATTCTAACTATTAAATTTTGTATTGTATGACAAGAGAATTCCATTGTACTTTGTTATTATTTACGTTGAACATATCACTAAAACACATGTTTATATTGCGCTTTGGTGTGGCTTGGCAACACAATGCTTTCTGTCAATGGTTTGTTTGAGATATATGGTAAAGGTTTGAGTGATTGGTGTGGTGTTGGTTATCATTGCAATGTATCTGTTATTGGTAGTGGAATAGTTACAAAATTGTAATGTCATTCGTGCTTTTTTATGAATAAAACTTCTCCGCAAATCTGTCATATTCAAATGAATAAATGCTTTTTTCGGTCTTAACATCACCAATTTTGTAGGTCAAATGCCAAAATTACGTGTTGAATAAAAAATACCGAAACTTATACAAAGATATCGTTTTAAAAATAAAGGACGTAAATCACGCTTTGCTCATTTTTGCAGGTTTAACAATAACCGCAACAATCACTCCAACCCCGGTCTCAGGATCGCCAACATTCAGACCACCAAGCACCAGCACGAACTCGCCACCAACATTGCCAGGCGCAAAACCAAACAACCAATGTAAAGAACCTGGATGGACAAACTGGTTGAACTTTAACAAAGTCACTGGTACTGATGATATCGAAACGTTACCCAATATCATAAAAACTTACGCTTTCTGTCGAGAGGACCAAGTAGAATACATTCAGTGTCGACAAGTTTCAAACAAAGCCAGCTATGACGTAGCTGATGACGTCAATAATATATGTAGCACTAAGGGAGGTTTTGCGTGTTACGGATCAATGCAGCCTGATAAACAATGCAATGATTATGAGATCAGAGTGTACTGCAAATGCGATCTATCATGTAAGTATAACTACAACATCAACAACACAGACATAAGGAGAAACTTACTACTTTCTTTAAGCAAACACTATTTAAATAGTTATCTTTTACGGGAGCCCTACTTTACAAGCAACAAGTCCCATGAATACATATTATGTTAATGAAATAACCTTTTGATTGGTCGACTTTTTACTCCTCTTTAACTTTGTTCCTGTGAAAGAAATTTTGAAACGAATTCAAACGTGGGTTTCCACTTTTTCTTATAACAATAAACATAAAAATAATGGACTAAGTTCAAACATTATTTACATCGGAAGTACAATATGACACCATTATCACATGACAAATGAGTAACACAGTTTATTACAGTATACAAGACGGCATTTAGCAAAATATATTTAATAAGACAATAAATGCCCTTAATGTATAAATGATAACAGACAACTACGTGCACATGCACAAGAATCAATGAGTTTTACCAATCTGATCAACGTTCCTTTATTCTGTACCAGTATTAAGCCTTATACTCCATTAAGTAACTGCCAACTCCCCGCCATGAATCACTCAGGTTCGTGATGTAAAATAGACTTAGTCTTAGAAGCATATCGTCCCGAGTATCGCCATTGACAGACTGAAGCCATGGCCTTTTCAAATGCTGCATTTAACTTATAAATATCATTTACATCACTTAGTGTGTGAGAAGCCAATGATAAGTGACATTAGATCCGTACCAGACAGTCAGTTCACAGCATCGTCATCAGCTTCTGGTATTTCACCATCCGATTCAAGAATGTACACGATTGGAGGATGGCGTGCACGTGATGGTGACCAGTCACCATGGATACAAGTGGATTTATTGGAAACGGTCGACATTGCTGGAGTAATAACACAAGGAATGAGCGTATGTGTGTTTAGTTTTTTTCCAGGAATTATAATCACAATGAATAAAATAATTTTTCACGAAAATGCAACACATGCGTATCATCTGTCGGCGTCAGACTAATTACATGGCAATCAAAAGCATACACACACTTCATTTGGTTTATACGAAATTCTCTCGTTTTAATTGGCCATCAGAACAAATAATGACGCTTCTAAAAGTTTCGAAGAGCAATTATAAATTACATGTGTCCACTGTATCTTCATTTCCTTCAGGCTGTGCCAGTGTTCACCAAACATTACACTATATCGTACAGTGATGATTGCAATACATTCACCAATCTGTCTGTTGAAACTGGAAAAGCTCAGGTAATCTTATGTTATTGTATTCGTGTAATTTTATCAACAATAAAACTTCAAAATTGGAACTTCTAGCAACATTTGACCATTTTGAAGCCTTAGTATGTGCTCATGACGCAATAGAAGTTTTACAGCAAATATTACAATTGTTCCTCCTTTCGAACTAATTAGCCTGGTTTTAACGAAAGATTATTATGGCATTTATCATTTTGTGATTAAAACAATTGGCAGTTCACGAAGAGAATCCAGGGAAAGAAAGCAATAATTAAATGTACAACTGTACTTACATTAACAACATGTAATTGCCTTTCCAATAGGTGTTTGAAGGCAATACTGATTTTGATTCTGCGGTCCAGCATATGTTTATCAACCAGATAAGTGCACGCTGTGTACGACTACAGCCTACAGATTATAGTGTTGCTCCTGGTCTGAGATTCGAGCTTCTTGGATGCAGAACTTTCGGTATATATATTGTTTTTTGCTATGTAAATACACATTCATTTGATATCCTTTATTTCGGGTATATTTATCTGAAAATTTGTTCATTCACTCCAGAGTTATATCGACCAATTCGTTATTTTCCTTATTCATTCAAATTTCATGTACCTCTTGCAGCTATGATCTAGTTTCCCCCTAATATGAGAACATGTATTGAATTCCATGAAAAAGAATTAGTACGTGTTTAAGGAAGCAAAAACTAAGCCAAAAGTCATTCTGAACAAATTAAATAGCTTTAAACACACAATTGTGCATATGATTCATAACATAGATTACTACTATATATTGTGGTCACCTTTTCAATATCTTATAGTTCCAGGACAATTTACAACTTTAACTACTGAACAAACACCTGGCACCCGAACATTTTCCCCAAATCTAGGATCAAATAAAACACCAACTGCTAGTCCGGGAGTTCAAGGTACCGAAACACCAACCGCTACACCTAAGTTAGACAGTGGAGGAAATACTCCTACAGTGGTCCCGAGTACCCAGACTACTGCAATGCCATACGTATGTAAACAAGGATGGTCTGACTGGATGAACATCGATTTACCAACTGTTGTCAAACCATGGGAAACGAAAGGTCCTGGTGATATCGAATCAATAACAGAATTGCGTAACTATCATAGCTTTTGTGCAAAGCCTACCGGTATCAAATGTCAGTCCGCTACCACATTCACACCTTACACAGACCCTTTGAATCAAGACATTGGCGTTAGCTGTACACTTGAAAAGGGATTGGAATGTCTTAATGCCGACCAAGGTGGATATGATTGTGACGATTACGAAGTCTCTGTGTTCTGTGATTGTATCCGTAAGTAATCTTTGTTTCAAATGCTTTTAATTATTGTCTATACGGCTAGATTTCTTGAAATCAACAATTAAAGTTCGTAAATGAAATATTTAAATTGAGCATCGACATTTTTATAAAAAGCAATTTCACCTTTTTGTATTTCATAGCAACTCCATCGTTGACTACAAGTACTCCTGGTATTACCGGTACACCATTCTCACCGAAGCCGGCTTGTGGATGGACTAAATACATGAATGGTTATCAACGTATACCATCGAGCACTGGCGAGTATGAAACAATTCACAACCTAAGAATGGTGCACGAATTTTGCGAGTTCCCAGCACAAATCCAGTGTCGTGAAGTATCTACTTTGAAGGATTTCAGTGCCGTGGGTCAGACTGGCGTCACATGTGACGTCAATCATGGATTGGTATGTGAAGATGTTGGACAGAACGGTAATACATGCTTTGATTACGAAATCAGAGTTTATTGCACAGATGCCTGTGAATCTACTGTGTCACCAGGCATTGGACCAAATGGAACACCAACCGCTTCTCCTGGTGTTGGACCAAATGGTACACCAACCGCTTCCCCAGGTGTTGGACCTAACGGAACACCAACTGCATCACCAGGTGTAGGACCCAATGGAACACCAACTGCTTCACCAGGTGTAGGACCAAACGGAACACCAACTGCTTCACCAGGTGTAGGACCTAATGGTACACCAACCGCTTCCCCAGGAGTTGGACCTAATGGAACACCAACTGCATCACCAGGTGTAGGACCCAATGGAACACCAACTGCTTCACCAGGTGTAGGACCAAACGGAACACCAACTGCTTCACCAGGTGTAGGACCTAATGGTACACCAACTGCATCACCAGGAGTTGGACCTAATGGTACACCAACTGCATCACCAGGTGCAGGACCAAATGGAACACCAACTGCATCACCAGGTGTAGGACCTAATGGTACACCAACTGCATCACCAGGAGTTGGACCTAATGGTACTCCAACTGCATCACCAGGTGTTGGACCAAACGGAACACCAACTGCATCACCAGGTGTTGGACCTAATGGTACTCCAACTGCATCACCAGGTGTAGGACCTAACGGAACACCAACTGCATCACCAGGTGTAGGACCAAATGGAACACCAACTGCTTCACCAGGTGTAGGACCAAACGGAACACCAACTGCATCACCAGGTGTAGGACCTAATGGTACACCAACTGCATCACCAGGAGTTGGACCTAATGGTACACCAACTGCATCACCAGGTGTAGGACCAAACGGAACACCAACCGCTTCTCCAGGAGTTGGACCTAATGGTACACCAACTGCTTCTCCAGGTGTTGGACCTAACGGAACACCAACCGCTTCTCCAGGTGTTGGACCTAATGGTACACCAACTGCTTCTCCAGGTGTTGGACCTAACGGAACACCAACGGCTTCTCCAGGTGTTGGACCAAATGGTACACCAACCGCTTCTCCAGGAGTTGGACCTAACGGAACACCAACTGCTTCTCCAGGAGTTGGACCTAATGGAACACCAACTGCATCACCAGGAGTTGGACCTAATGGAACACCTACTGCTTCTCCAGGTGTTGGACCTAATGGTACACCAACCGCTTCTCCAGGTGTTGGACCTAATGGTACACCAACCGCTTCTCCAGGTGTTGGACCTAACGGAACACCAACCGCTTCTCCAGGTGTTGGACCTAATGGTACACCAACCGCTTCTCCAGGAGTTGGACCTAACGGCACACCAACCGCTTCTCCAGGAGTTGGACCTAATGGAACACCAACTGCATCACCAGGAGTTGGACCTAATGGAACACCAACTGCATCACCAGGAGTTGGACCTAACGGAACACCAACCGCTTCTCCAGGAGTTGGACCTAATGGAACACCAACTGCATCACCAGGAGTTGGACCTAATGGAACACCTACTGCTTCTCCAGGTGTTGGACCTAATGGTAAACCAACCGCTTCTCCAGGTGTTGGACCTAATGGTACACCAACCGCTTCTCCAGGTGTTGGACCTAATGGTACACCAACCGCTTCTCCAGGTGTTGGACCTAATGGTACACCAACAGCATCACCAGGTGTTGGACCAAACGGTACTCCAACCGCATCTCCAGGAGTTGGACCAAACGGAACACCTACTGCTTCACCAGGTGTTGGACCAAATGGTACACCGACCGCATCACCAGGTGTTGGACCTAACGGAACACCAACTGCATCCCCAGGTGTTGGACCAAACGGCACACCGACCGCATCACCAGGTGTTGGACCAAACGGAACACCAACAGCATCACCAGGTGTTGGACCTAACGGAACACCAACAGCATCACCAGGTGTTGGACCTAACGGAACACCAACAGCATCACCAGGAGTTGGACCTAACGGAACACCAACGGCATCACCAGGTGTAGGACCTAACGGCACACCGACCGCATCACCAGGTGTAGGACCAAATGGAACACCAACTGCCTCACCAGGTGTTGGACCTAACGGTACCCCAACAGCATCACCAGGTGTAGGACCAAATGGAACACCAACTGCCTCACCAGGTGTTGGACCTAACGGTACCCCAACAGCATCACCAGGTGTAGGACCAAATGGAACACCAACTGCCTCACCAGGTGTTGGACCTAACGGTACCCCAACAGCATCACCAGGCGTAGGACCTAACGGCACACCAACCGCATCACCAGGTGTTGGACCAAATGGAACACCAACCGCTTCTCCTGGTGTTGGACCAAACGGCACACCGACCGCATCACCAGGTGTAGGACCAAACGGAACACCAACCGCATCACCAGGTGTTGGACCAAACGGTACTCCAACAGCATCACCAGGCATTGGCCCTAACGGAACACCAACCGCTTCTCCAGGTGTTGGACCTAACGGAACACCAACTGTTTCACCAGGCGTTGGACCTAATGGAACTCCAACAGCATCACCAGGCGTTGGACCTAATGGAACACCAACTGCATCACCAGGAGTTGGACCTAATGGTACTCCAACTGCCTCACCAGGTGTTGGACCTAATGGAACTCCAACAGCATCACCAGGCGTTGGACCTAATGGTACTCCAACTGCCTCACCAGGTGTTGGACCTACCGGAACACCAACCGCTTCTCCTGGTGTTGGATCTGAAGGGACACCAACCGCAAGTCCAGGAACCGTTTCACCTGTAATGTTGATTCCACCATGGTTTATGATTTGTCATGAGGGATGGACCGATTGGATAAATAAAGGAGATCCTAACAAGGACAAGGGCGATTTCGAGTCCTACAAAAGCATTCCAGGTTAGTAACAAGAATGTTTGTGTCACTACTTGGATCTTTTATCGAATATACTGCTTGTTATTAAGTTGCAAAGTAGGTGAAAACGTTGCTTTTTTCTTTATCTATGACAATAAACCATTTAAGCTTAAATCATAATTTATGTAATTCTAATTTTAACAATCTTTATACATACATGATAATACTAAATCTTATCTTAAGAGTAACTTCTTACACTTTAGGTTATCCAAAGACGTGCGACGAAGTCGTAACATCTGATTGTGCTATAGCATCTACTGGTCAAAAATATACTTATTCCGGTCAAGACGTGAAGTGCGATCGAAATGGATTGGAATGTGTTGATGGTCCGATGCAAAAGTGTTTAGATTACAAAATCAGATTCTACTGTTCATGTAAGTTTAAACTATGACCAGTGGTTTATCAGCTGCTGTAATCACTGTGCAAACCAAACAGCCGTTTTCACTATTTACGCTTCACGTTACATAGTGTGTATGTAATACAAAGTACAACAGATAAGTACACACCAACATGCGTATACTGTATTAAAAATCAAATGTATCATTAAAAGTAATACATGTATTTTGATCACGAACTGTTCATATCGCTATCCATGCGATGTTGTCTCGGACTAACACTAACAATATTAATCATTTCAAAAGTAGTTCTATTACAGAACATTCAATAAACAGTATGTCAATTTTCGAATATCTAAGTATAAGCTAATTCATGCGTGATTGTTTATCTAGGCAGCCCTACTTTGACCACAACAACTCAGGGACCCAACACTGGAATCTCAGGAGAGCCGACTGGTCAACCAACCCCTATCTCAGGAGAAACGCCAACACGAAAGCCAAACACTGACAGTGGTATGTCCCCAACAGCTTCACCGTCTTTTATTTCCGGTCACTCCCCATCAGCTTCACCGTCTTTTGTAAGCGGAGTAATTCCAACGCTAACGCCACCGGCAGGAACTGGACAAACACCTAATCAAGTGACCCCATCAACGGGCTCATACAATTGTATTCAGGGCTGGACTAAACCAATGAGTGTCAGCACGCCATCCATCACTGGAGATGATCTCGAATCAATTAGCGACTTGAGAAAGAAGTACGATTTCTGTAATGAAACTAATATAGTCGCTACAAGATGTACTGGTCTTATATCTGAAAAGACAGCTGAAGAAATGGACGAAAAGGTCACGTGTGACAAAACTAATGGTCTTGTGTGCAACGGAAATGAACAGACAGACGGAAAGTGTGAGGACTACGCTGTCCAGGTTTACTGTGATTGCAGACTTAGTAAGTAATAATGTACACCATAGATAATAATCCCAATGTGTAAATACATTCATTGTTGTTTATCTTTATTTATAAAAGCAAGATCACATTTATATGATGGATTCGATTCGCGCATCAACTGATTAAGTTTCTAGGTTACTGGCTTAAGATTATGTTTTATGTTATATAATATCTGTGAATCCCATCCTTTTTTCGACAAAGTTAATGCTTAGTGTGACAAGGACGCGTAGAAGAATATATAAAACCTTAGTATTGTAATACATGCAAATATACTGCAAAAATAACATTACATGCTTCACATTTCTTTCAGTAATTTGCGAGCACATCTTAATTAGATTTATAAAGGATAAAATACCCGACAAGTGATTATTTATGTTAGATACTGGCTTCAGTAATCCTTAAGAGTAGTTTGAAACTAAACAATATATGCTTTTTTGTTACCAGCCACACCAAATCCAGATATAACAACGACCGCCGTTCCACCTTTCGTATCTGGATTAACCCCAACACTACGTCCACCAGGATTTTCACAGGTTACGCCAACAGCTCGCCCACCAATGTTCTCTGGTGAAACACCTACTCCTCGACCACATTGTGATATTCCTTTGGGAGTAGCTGATTCTTTGATGATATCAGACAGTCATATGTCTGCATCTACTGCATATAATTTCTCATTCGAGGCTTCCAATGGACGTTTGAATGGTGCTGGTGTTTGGGTACCGCGGTAAGTTAATGCTCGTGAGAATATGTACAGATCAGAAACTGAGAATATCGTTTATGCCTGATATCTCTCAATACTTTCTATGAAAAGATAATCTTATAATTAATATATATCATGTACCCGTGGGACTGGTCAAAACATGTTTTGTTAATTAAATTACTTCACAAATTAAGTTATTGGACTTTTTATGCGATAAAACAATTCATCAATGATATAAACTTTTAGATTTATGAGTTGTTGTACTTTTTAGATTTTCTGATAATCAGCAGTGGGTCCAAGTTGAATTCGGTGAGCACACGTCTGAACGTATCGCTGGTGTCTTAACACAAGGTCGTCCGGATGCTGACCAATGGGTGGAGTCTTTCTATTTGGAAACAAGCATGGATGGTACCCATTGGTATCATTATGTTGACTCTGGCGCATCCAAACCAACATTGTTCCAGGCAAATTTCGACAGGAATACTGCAGTACCTTCCATGCTTGACAGAGAAATAGATGCTCGATTTGTTCGAATTTCACCTAAATCATGGCATGGCTCTGTGGCCTTACGATTTGAAGTTTTGTCTTGTTACGGACCCGAGCCCACAGCAACTACTGGTATGCCAACACGTGAAACAGAACCTACTCCAGGTACTGGATCAAGTACAAAGACGTTCACGGGTGATTTTACTGGATCAACTGCCGCACCAAGTAAGTAAACCACAATATAATTGAGTGCATAGTAGTGTATTCTAATGTTAATATGTTACAAAGCGCTTACATTCGGTGTGTTTTTATTACACCGTTTATCAATAGAATAGTTGGCTTTCTTCAGCACCTTATCTCCACAGTCACTGACGAATATTAATGTAAAGTACTAATTAATCTAGTTAATAGAGTTAATTTCAAGTGAACTTAATGGAAATATATATCCTTTACTGTGAAATCAACTACCCAAACATTTCATGAAATCTTTTCTCTTAGTTTGTTTGGAACCAATGGGTATTGATAACTCCTTGATGGTAAAGGACAATCAACTAAAGGCAAGTACAGAGAAGGACAGAACATCAGGAGCAGCTTCAGCAAGACTTTATAATGAGTTTGGTGGATGGCAACCAAGGTAGGAGCAAATCCATATAAGTTTGCTTATTACTTTAAAATCTTAAACAGACATAAGAAAGGTTGGATTTAAGATCTTATATCTTACAACGAATTGACTGACACATGTCGGTATTTTTTACTGGCGGCATCATCCGGTACCCACAAGAACTGTCAAGCTAAAGTATAAAATCGGGGATATAAAAATATATATATTTTGTTTCAATAACTGGTCCCATAATTTTAATTGTTCGTATCATTTATATCGGAGATGAGCCTATTTATGAACGACTTACAGATTAAGTGACAAGAGTTCTTCATAATTGAAAATGATTTGATATATAAAACAGTGCTATAGAGAATATACATGTATCTATACAAGCTTATAAACCTTGCATTATTGTCATTTCAGCACCACTGTCGGTAAACAATGGATCCAAGTAGACTTCCTCACACCACACTACATATCAGGTGTTCTTACACAGGGATTACCAGATGTAGACAAATGGACCACTCAGTTCTACGTATCTACATCAAAAGATGGAATGATCTTCACTCCTTATACAGAAGTTACTGGAGGTCAACCAAAAATATTCACTGGCAACACTGACCGAGAGACCATTGCAAAGAATGTGTTCTCGAGAAATGTTGAGGCCCGATATGTAAGACTTAATGTTATCGAGGGAGGCCCATCCGGTATTGGAATGAGATTCAACCTGATTGGTTGTTACAGGTAATTATTTACTGATTATATACTAATTTTTCTTATAACATTGAGCATTTCTTGTGGATAGAAAAAATTGAAGTGCAGTAGATTTTCAATAAATAATAAAGCGAACATTGGCCATAATGTACAAAATAAAATAAAGTTTAAGCTCAATGTTCATCTGATTTATGTATACGGTACAACCTCTACAGAGCGGCCCTCTCTTGAGCAACAAACTACCTTCAACAAACACTATGGGGGTTTCCAACTGCACGATTTAAATATTAATTCAACCTCTCTAGAGCAACAACCTCTCAACCACAACACAATTGTGCTACTCCAAATGGGTGTTGCTTTGGAGAGGTTGCACTGTATTGTAATGATGTCTTGACTAATTTCACTTGGTTTTATGTCAGTGCCGTTCCTACTCCATCCCCTGGAAGCCAGACAACGGACATCCCTACCGCAGTTCCACCAACAGCCATACCAACACCAATTGTAACACAGGTGCTTCCAGGTAAATTCATATACTCAGGAATTATACTTTTTCATCTACCAGTTTTTTATCATCTACAGGTCGTAGTTTTAACACTTCACTCATAATATGATAACTCTATATTGATAGTTGCATAAATCAGATAATATAAAGACTTTAATTTTTAACTTTATACTGTGCTTCTTGTTTTTCATCAGAATAAAAGAAAACAAAATACATAATAAAGAAACAATTAAATTACACAAATCACGAACAACTAACTAATAAACTTATACCAGAACCAATTTAAACCTCAATCAGAATTCGTTAAAGCAATCGGAAGTACGCAATAAAACCATTCTGGGGTTAAAAATGAAGCAACAAACTAAATGCAGATAATATTTTAAATAATACACTGCACTCGCAATGCTATTGTCTCTTTCTTTTGTAGTATGTACAATCCCTATGGGAGTTGAGAACAGATACATTATATCTGGTGCTCAAATCAAGGCATCTTCTGCACTAGGATCAAACCACTCCCTTTCTAAACGTGAGGCCGTCGGAGTAAAAATGCCATGGACACCTGAGTAAGTTCTATATGATGTGGTTTATTGCTTTATCGATAGGCAATAGTCTTGTCGCATGTTTGAAATGGAGATTGTTAAAGTTTGCCAGTATTTGCAATGGATCATTCATATTAATCGTATCTGCTATAAATACATTCTCAGATGCAGACGTAATTATCATTCAAACTAATGATATTGATAAACATCTTACATTCGTTGCGATGTATACATCATGAAGACGACTTGTATGGGTTTCCGAAACTGATCAAACCTAGTCATAATTATCCATGTACATTGTATACACATTTTTAAAGCATGATTTATTCATAATTTGCAGCCCAACTGATCCAAACCCATGGATTGAAATAGACTTCTTAGAACCTAAAACATTGTCAGGAGTTATAACTAAAGGTCATGCTTATAAAGCAGAATGGGTCACAAGCTACCAAGTATTCACAAGCTTAGACGGAAAGAACTTTACCCCATATTCTCACGTAATCAACTCTACTACTCCGACAACATTTACTGGTAATACTGACAATACCACGGAGGTTACCCGTCTCTTTAATCGAAACATCATCGGGCGCTTCTTCCGCATTTATCCTAAGACATGGCATACTGCGGCATCACTTATGTTCGAAATTGTTGGTTGTAACCCATCCAAACAAATGTGGACAACCACACAATCCCCTGACTTATCGAGCGAGAAAACACCAACCGCATCTCCGGGTACCGAATCAACAAATACACCAACGCTTGGTTTTGGAATTAGCACCGACAAACCAGTAAATCCATCGACTACACAAGGTTTTGGAATGTTCAAGCCACCAACTCCAGATTTCACTGCTCCACCAAGAGGTATGTTTTTTGTTATGCTGTTTAGTACATGTTTTGATTGCAAAATAATAGGACAGTAGAAAGCAAGTTGTCATCATAGTGCTTCATGTATTTACAATTTGCGTTGGGGATTTAATTTCGTGAATTTCGTGTGTCGACTCATCCACGAAATCAAATCCCCACGAATATAAATGAAGAGATTAGGCATTTTCTTCCAAACATCAAATTCCACGAATTTATGTACCCACGAAATAGCCATTTTGGAAAAAAAACACGAAAATACAGTATTACTCGATCTAAAACGATATGAACATTATTGCAAATGCGACTATTTTCAATCTTTGGCGCTTATTACTAACTATAATGATCATGTTATGCTCAGCTGTTTTAATCAAATTTTCAACAGTTTGTTTAACGCCGATGGGATTAGAAAATTCTGCAATTGTTGGAGACAGCCAAATAAGTGCTTCATCCCAACAAGGACCTACTTTCGAAGCTGCTCAAGGCCGTATCTACAGTAATTCAGGCTGGGCACCAAGGTATAGACTATTTGTATTATTATTCTTACCAATTAACTGATTTAAACTGAGTCTTGTCATTTAAGAAATGTAGGTAAAATGCTTTCACACTTTCTCACTAATAAGGCATATTGCTAGTTACATTCAAACTGTGTTTCTGTTTGTCTTAATTTCTTGCTACAAATCTAGATAACGATGTACAAATGTATTGAAATGCAATCCGTATTAAACGTACGAATCGTGCAAGTCTAAGATAAGCGCAATGATAAAATCTAAAAATAAAAGGTTAAATGTTTAATTACATTACATTATCCTGCAGTCCTGATGACAAGAAACCATGGATACAGGTTGACTTTAAAAGACCTAAACTCATCACCGGTGTCCGTACTCAAGCTGAGAACAACGGCAATAGATGGATCACAAAGTACAGTGTCAGTACAAGCGTAGATGGCAAGACCTTTATTCCATACTCAGATAAATTAGGCGAAAGTACAGCGAGAGAATTCACTGGGAACAGCAATAACAATGACCTCAAACGACATCTTTTCAATCGCAACATCACAGCTCAATATGTTCGTATCTATCCAATGGAATGGCATGGCTCATCTCCAGCTTTCAGATTCAATATCTTAGGTTGTAATCCAGATAAACCACAAATCCAAATTATTACAACAACTCCCCCAGAAACAACAACTGTTGTTATATCTCCAAATGGAACAACTGATTCATCAGGCACAAGGCCATCAACAGTACTTGTCCAAGGAAGCACAACATCGGTGTACAACAATCTTAT
This sequence comes from Lutraria lutraria, assembly GCA_964023205.1. Classification (NCBI taxonomy): domain Eukaryota; kingdom Metazoa; phylum Mollusca; class Bivalvia; order Venerida; family Mactridae; genus Lutraria; species Lutraria lutraria. The sequence continues at coordinate 7,339,202 of OZ026848.1, read as the reverse complement.
CACAGTTCCTGGCTTACCATTGATACCACCCTCATGTAAGTACTAGTTGCTTGATTGTTACTACGCGTACTTGGCGTAGTCCACCTTTTCTCACTGATGATAAGCTTTGCGCTATCGACTTGTCGCCGATACGCGTTTTCTTTTTTTTCACTTAGTTTTTTAAAGTTTAATTTCGTCCATAAATCTATGGTCAATATACAACTTTGCCCGGCACTCTGAAATTGATCGACTCTTACATAATGAATCATTCCACTACGCAAGCCAATTACATAGGCAATCGATTCCGTGAAAAGATAGCGAGTTCACTACCTTGGTGTATTTTATGCACTAAATAAGGGAAAAAATGAAGAATTTTCTTTCGACAGATTTGCATTTTTTGATGGGTGAAATTGCAAAAGAACGTCTGTAAACGTATAAAAATCACGGAATCGAGTGCCTATGGTCAATTATACATAAATGTAACAGATGACAAACATGGTGGTGATTTCAAACATGTATATTTTGATATAGCTCAAGTCATACATGTTATTAGTAATCTCTTGAGTCGTTTTACTCATCATGCTTTCACTTTTACTACAGTCTGTGTTTTGCCAATGGGAGTAGAAAATCAACTTATTGTCAAAGATCAACAACTAAGTGCATCGTCGTCCAAAGATATGTTCTCAGGCGCAGAACGGGCCCGTCTCTATGGTGACAAAGATGGAAGTTTTGTTGGAGCATGGGTTGCTGGGTAATATAATTACTCATTGTTCATTGTCAGTGTTCCACTTGCTTTTTTACTTATTTCACTCAGCATTTTTGTATTCAGTTTAGTTTAGTCTTATGGTAAATAATCATCCGAATACTGTATACGACTTAATATTGGCGTCAGTTTTATTTTGGCGATTTTGTGGTAAATGCGGGTAATGTTTTAACACAATAAGCGTATCGTATAATACTAGTTTTTGTTATCATTGCAGCGAGAACAATCTGAAACAATACATCCAGGTAGATTTCTTAGCTCCTTACTACATCGGAGGAGTTGTTACACAAGGCAGAACAGACATGCCCCAGTGGGTCACAAAGTATGAGATATTTTACAGCAGAGACGGAAAACACTTCCAGTCTGTACCCAGATCAGTGGTAGACAACACACCAATGATATTTACTGGCAATACGGATAAGAACACACCAGTCAAACATATGTTCCCCTTGGTAGCTGCTCGTTGGATAAGGCAAGAGCATTTATTTATCTTAATACGTACATCATAGAAAATTGAAATATTTAGTTTTATGAATTAATTGAATGTTGTTTCGTAAATTTGCGATGGTGCCATTAGATACCAAAGGAATTTAGGACAAGAGGTCATAAGGAACGTTTTTTTGGCATCATTGCAATATCTTTTTCATTTTTCCAAAATAACTATTCATAGTCTATAATCACAAAATCAGCGATTAGTTTTAAAATTTCGAAATGCATTACCATACATCGGTGAAACATTTTTTTTAAATAGAAGATAATTCTTATTTTAGAATTCACCCTCTTGAATGGCATGAAGGTATTGCTATGCGTTTTAATATGCTTGGCTGCGCATCACCAACTACCCCACTCACAGGAACTACAACAAAATTTACACAATCACCTGGTGTGTCGACTGTTACTACAAGTACTGATGTCATGGCAACTTCATGTGCCTATTGGACACCATGGGTAAGCGCCAGTAAACCAGATATGGTCGGAGAATATGAAACTGCTTGGGAATTAAGGAATATGATCAGTTTCTGCGATATGAAATTTGTCACTATGACAGAATGCCGTACAGTTGGCACACATATTCCATATGACCAAGCTGGTGAGGCTAACATTGTCTGTAACAATGATGTGAAAGGACTTGTATGTTTCGCTAAGAATCAAACTGATGGAAGCTGTATGGATTACGAAATAAGGGTATTCTGCGATGAATGTTCCCCAACAACAACAACCAAAGAAGTCACAGGTCAAACATCAACATTGTCGAGCTCTTGTAAATCAAGATGGCTTCCATGGATAAATAACATGACACCAACATCTGATTTGCAATACGTTGAACATGAGTTTATGTCCTTGAAGAAACAAGCAGAATTATGTAGTGATGGACATATAACCAGAATCGAATGTCAAACATCCACTGGTATACCGTCATTCAGCGCTGGTGCTTTGGGAACAACTTGCGATGTTACAAGTGGGTTTACATGCCGGAATAGTGACAACGATCCCGTTCCGTGTGAAGATTATAAAGTGAGATACTATTGTGAATGCGATGGTAAGTTAATGTAGCACAAATATCACTTATAATAACGTAAATAGTTGGAGTAACTCTGTATATTCCACAAAATGAACAAAATTTTAATGCAGTAACTGACAAAAATACATAAAATTTCTTAAATATGAAATAGTGAGTTGAAAAAGATATATCTGTATACTATACGTCACTTATTTCATATTCGTATTTCAGTGACAACAACTGCACCAACATTAGTATCAGAACTTACACCATCAGCTTCACCACCAACTGGATCTGGCGGCACACCCACTGCTCAACCACCAACTGGTTCTGGCGGTACACCAACTGCTCAACCACCAACTGGATCTGGCGGTACACCAACAGCTCAACCACCAACTGGATCTGGCGGCACCCCCACTGCTCAACCACCAACTGGATCTGGTGGTACACCAACAGCCGAACCACCAACTGGATCTGGTGGAACACCAACAGCTCAGCCTCCAACTGGATCTGGCGGCACCCCCACTGCTCAACCACCAACTGGATCTGGCGGCACCCCCACTGCTCAACCACCAACTGGATCTGGCGGCACCCCAACAGCTCAACCACCAACAGGATCAGGCGGCACCCCAACAGCTCAACCACCAACAGGATCAGGCGGTACACCAACTGCCCAACCACCAACAGGATCTGGCGGCACCCCAACAGCCGAACCTCCAACTGGCTCTGGCGGTACACCAACTGCTCAACCACCAACTGGATCTGGCGGCACCCCAACAGCCGAACCTCCAACTGGCTCTGGCGGTACACCAACTGCTCAACCACCAACAGGATCTGGCGGCACCCCAACAGCCGAACCTCCAACTGGCTCTGGCGGTACACCAACTGCTCAACCACCAACTGGATCTGGCGGCACCCCAACAGCCGAACCTCCAACTGGCTCTGGCGGTACACCAACTGCTCAACCACCAACTGGATCTGGCGGCACCCCAACAGCCGAACCTCCAACTGGCTCTGGCGGTACACCAACTGCTCAACCACCAACTGGATCTGGCGGCACCCCAACAGCTCAACCACCAACTGGATCTGGCGGTACACCAACAGCGGAACCTCCAACTGGTTCTGGCGGTACACCAACTGCTCAACCACCAACTGGATCTGGCGGCACCCCAACAGCTCAACCACCAACTGGATCAGGTGGCACCCCAACAGCTCAACCACCAACTGGATCTGGCGGAACCCCAACAGCTCAACCACCAACTGGATCAGGCGGTACCCCAACAGCTCAACCACCAACTGGATCTGGCGGAACCCCAACAGCTCAACCACCAACTGGATCAGGCGGCACCCCAACAGCTCAACCACCAACTGGATCTGGCGGCACCCCAACAGCTCAACCACCAACTGGATCTGGCGGTACACCAACAGCTGAACCACCAACTGGATCTGGCGGAACCCCAACAGCTGAACCACCAACTGGATCTGGCGGAACCCCAACAGCTCAACCACCAACTGGATCAGGCGGCACCCCAACAGCTCAACCACCAACTGGATCTGGCGGCACCCCAACTGCTCAACCACCAACTGGATCTGGCGGTACACCAACAGCTCAACCACCAACTGGATCAGGGGGTACACCAACACGCCAACCACCACAGCCGACGACTTGTCGAGTTGAAGCAAAATGGTCTAATTGGATTAACAGGCATTCTCCCACAATTGACACAGACGAACGTGAATTCATGACAGTGGCAGAAAAAATTACTTTCTGTGGCTCCGGTAAACTGTTAGCTATTGAATGTCAGACAATTTATCAAATACCAAGCTACAGTGCTGGAGATCTTGGCACAAATTGTGATTTATTATCTGGACTGACTTGCAGTGCAAGTGACAATGCTCCTATCGGTTGCCAGGATTATATGATTCGATATCAATGTCAAGAACAAATATGCGGACGTAAGTGATTTATTTCAATTAGTTCTTGGTCAGATCTTATAACTATACATTTACTGGTTTTCATTAATGGATCTTTTATATTTCCCTGTTTTGTATATAAGAAATTGCGCATGTTTCGGTGGGCTCTTACAAATGATTTTGTAATTATGTTCACTATAGTAAATGGTATAACGGTGTGTAAAGTCGCTCATTGTTTTTCTTCGGCGATGCATTTCTTTAAAGAATACTTCATGTGTGTGAAAATTCTCACCTGGAACACAATGGCCTTTCTTGACCTATGTCGATCGACATATTTTTACCACATATCTACACAATGTACACTTTAATTTCTTAGCACCAACAACAATGCCAGTGCCTGCTACATTAAGTCCACGTATTGGATCAACTGTTACTCCTTCGGCTGAACCAAACAAAGACACATCAGTGACTCCATCTGCGGTCCCAACGACTGTATGCAAGAATATACAAACATGGAGTCCATGGATAAATAGAGATAAGCCATCCGTTGGTGGAGCTGACCGGGAGGTATACATTTTAATTAATTTATGTATCTGTTGTTTAACAACGCCTCTGAGATGACAAAATGAATAAAATTGTCGAATGGGTCATTTCAGAGCCGCCCCAGAAAATGGGAAGATAAGATACAGTAGAACCGGGCATTTGTATCCCTACTCTTTTCGAATACTTGTATTTGTTCCCGGTTCTTTATCATGTCCAGTATAAATCACCGACACACGCCTCATCATTTGAAATATTCTAGAAACAGTAATTGGCTCGGTCGTTATGATTGGGATACTGTGAAACACTCCGGAAAAAATCCAAAGGCGGAGCCGAAAATCGAACCCACGACCTTTCGTTTAGTAGTCCAGCGGGTTACCACTCGACCATCCCTTTTACATTCTAAATGCAGACAGTGAACAAACAATTATCATTACAAATGTCATGGAAGACACTTTAGATCGAGTCCATACTATAACGGTGTACATTTTGGTACATTGGATGTTTAAAATTAGCTGCAGTTGTCACACTATGTAGAGAATTAGAGATATTGTGTCCTCATTTTGTAGGATGCCAATATTAACAACTAACTATCACCTATTAAACAAGTAAGTTTAGACTTGCAAACAATATTGAAATACAATTATAAAGTCTTGTAATATATTGGTGTTTTTGCTCATTCGTCATGTTCATGTAGAGGATAGATTAATGTAATAATCTTACCAGTTTGGATCACTTGAATTAAGGTGTTATCCACCCCACATATTGAATACTCTAGTGCTTGGTGAAATCTACAAGATATACGAAACATTTGAAACGCAGATGCTTGTATATATGCAAGATCTGTACGATTATGAACCTATTAAATCTACTTGACAATCATGAAAGATGTTATGCAATAACACGGCAATGGTACAGTCTATGCATTTATTTTACTTATTTTGTAGGTTATGACAGGAGAAGAGAAGAAACAATTCTGTACTACTGGTAAGATAGTAACCGTAGAATGTGCTGCAGCTGACGGAACACCTTTTTACGATACAGGAGATATTGCTACATGTTCGGTAGAAGGTGGTTTAGAATGTCTGAATGACATAAACTTCATATCCGGCTGTCAAGACTATATGATCCGATATCAGTGCGAACAGCTTATATGTGGAGGTGGGTTCAATACTAAACAGATAAGAAATGACTTTGGTCTCTATAAATCCACATGCATGTTTGTCAATTACACTTACTTTAGATATCCATCTTTCCTTAGCTTTGGTTCAACTCAATTCAAGGAGATTGTGTTGTTTAATTAAATGTATCATATATTTACTGTGGAAAAATACATGCTTCTTACATATGATAACATTTCGTTATTTAATTCCAGGAGAAACACCAATTCCTCCGAAGAGAACATCGACTGCACCACCTACTGGAACCTCTAGAACACCATACGGTGACAACGGTAAAACACCAACCGCATCACCAAATCTGAACAGCGCCATCACACCGACAGCATTCCCACCAATAGGTTCGTTCGGAACTCCAACAGCTGCTCCACTTGTTTGTAACAATGTTACACGTTGGTCGATGTGGATCAACAGAAACCATCCAAGTACTAATTCAGGGGATAAAGAGACAATGACTCCAAATGAATTACAAAGGTTTTGTCAGGAGGGAAGCATAACTCAAGTAGACTGTGAAACAACTAATGGCAAATACTATCAGCTTACGGGCGATATAGTGTCATGCACAGCTCAATCTGGGCTCGAATGTAGTTACGTGGAAAATTTCCCAATGGGATGCGCAGACTACAAGATTCGATATGAATGCACAGAATACCAATGCCAAAGTAAGTTGAAAAATTAAAAAAAGGATAAAATCTGTCTGATTATTATAAGACAATACCATCCATGTATGTGTATATCAATCAAGCTTTACAAAAGAATGAAATTTCTTCACGAACACGGTATATTATTTAAGACACGTTGTTTGTTTGGCCTTCAGATATTAATGTATTCATAAAACAAATGTAGATATACACATTATCATCTTTATTTTAGCACCAACAGCTCAACCACCAACTGGATCTGGCGGTACACCAACAGCTCAACCACCAACTGGATCTGGTGGTACCCCAACAGCTCAACCTCCAACTGGATCTGGCGGCACACCAACTGCTCAACCACCAACTGGATCTGGCGGCACCCCAACAGCTCAACCACCAACTGGATCTGGTGGTACCCCTACAGCTCAACCTCCAACTGGATCTGGCGGCACTCCAACAGCTCAACCACCAACTGGATCTGGCGGCACCCCAACTGCTCAACCACCAACTGGATCAGGCGGCACGCCAACGGCTGAACCACCAACTGGATCTGGCGGCACCCCAACAGCTCAGCCACCAACTGGATCTGGCGGCACCCCAACAGCTCAGCCACCAACTGGATCTGGCGGTACACCAACTGCTCAACCACCAACTGGATCTGGCGGCACCCCAACAGCTCAACCACCAACTGGATCTGGCGGTACACCAACAGCCGAACCTCCAACTGGATCTGGCGGTACACCAACTGCTCAACCACCAACTGGATCTGGCGGTACACCGACAGCTCAACCACCAACTGGATCTGGCGGCACCCCAACTGCTCAACCACCAACTGGATCAGGCGGCACCCCAACGGCTGAACCACCAACTGGATCTGGCGGCACCCCAACAGCTCAACCACCAACTGGATCTGGCGGCACCCCAACAGCTCAACCACCAACTGGTTCAGGCGGTACACCAACAGCTCAACCACCAACTGGATCTGGCGGCACCCCAACAGTTCAACTACCAACTGGGTCTGGCGGTACACCAACAGCTGAACCACCAACTGGATCAGGCGGTACACCAACAGCTCAACCTCCAACTGGATCTGGCGGCACCCCAACAGCTCAACCTCCAACTGGATCTGGCGGCACCCCAACAGCCGAACCTCCAACTGGATCAGGCGGTACACCAACAGCTCAACCACCAACTGGAACTGGCGGTACACCAACTGCTCAACCACCAACTGGACCTTACCAATCGCCCACTATTACCGTTTGTTCTAAGACACATTGGAGTAAATGGATAAATCAAGACAACCCAAGTGTAGGCGAAGGCGACTTCGAAAGTCTATCTAAGCAAGAACTTGCCGCCTTCTGTATAGGGGGGACTGTATCCGCCATTGAATGTGTAACTGATACCGGAATCCCATCATACAGTTCGGGAGAAAAAATAGCTTGTGATCTTAGCGATGGATTTTCTTGTAGAAATGCAGATAATGCACCAGTACCATGCTCCGATTACAAGATTCGTTATCTCTGCAAATGTGAAGGTAACATTTTAATTTTGTCAAGTTAAACCTTCACTATCCCCAAGTTAAATTACATGGCTCTCAAACGCGATTATAGGAGTGAATGAATAAAATATGTTCCCTTCGTCAGAAAAGTATATCAGAAACAAACTTCCATTCAGTAGTCCACCGCGTTACAACTCAATCATTGATCGTTTTTAAAGTTTTAACAGTTAATGGTATCATTGATGCCCATTCTATTGAAATTGCTAAAATTTACTACTCATTTTCATAGATGTTTCTACCACAACACAGAAGCCATCTACCACAGATATCATCGATCCGACAATACATTTACGTTGTGGCTGGTCTCCATGGTTAAATGGAGATAGACCTAACTTTGGATCCACTGATGTTGGTGATTTGGAAACAATTGCTTCCCTAAAAACCAAATTTGGTCTCTGCAAGAACATTGTGGACATTAAGTGTCGTGTGGCCAAGACTAACACAGATGTAACAGCCGCTGGTCAGGTTGAAGTAGCATGTGATGCTGTGAATGGACTTCGGTGTTATAACAGGTTCGTATCAAGTAACATACACAGAATAGCCTCATAAGACCTCCTCTGAGGCAAACATAAAGGTCTTCATATTAAAATCCAGTTGTAACAAATTGCAATATGGAAGAATTATAAAGATTTTAAACATTAGGTCAATAATTAACAAACTTTGTAGCACGATCATTTGTAAATGATCAGCTGTTTGGCGGTAAGAATGAAGTTGTGGTCAAAAGCTAATAAAACCGTTTCAAGAATCAGATCCAGAACAAATCTTGAGCGACAACTTTTCAGCTGGCTTCTAGAAGGTCATTGGCTCCACCTATGTATGTATGTTGTTTATATCAGAAGTGCACTGTTTATCGAATTAGTATGTATTGTAAGATGTACAACTTGTGTTAATACATGTTAAGTGATCGAATGAACCACAGTTATGTACTAAAACTTTTGTTTATACACAGGGATCAACCTGGTGGAATGTGTTATGATTATGAAGTAAGCGTACTATGCTGGGGCGCGGAGTGTTCGGCCACGCCTACAGGTCCATCAACTTTAACACCTGGTACGGGTCCAACAGCTGTCTATACATTAAGTACAGGTACGTTCTTTGTTCTAAATATTTATGTCACATAATATTTGACATTAAACCAATATTTATTTCACACATAATCAAGTTTTAAGAAGTTACATTTATGAAAAATTAATTTGAAAATTAATAAGAACTGAACGCTGCTTCTTTCAGGATATTTATCAGGACTCCATAAGTTTAAATTTTAAAAAAATACTATCAGTAATGTCTCCACACATTAACACAGTCACAATAGAATGTGATTATTGAATAATGACAAATGTTTTAGTATGTTTATCATAATTATTATAATTTTGTTACAAGTTCAGCCTCTTATAGTTACACAAAAAAAGTTAACAAAGCCTGGACCAAATAGATACAATTTTGTCGCTGTTGCATTTTCTTACATATGGTACAATTTTGGTCAATTTCCGTAAGTAGTCTCCCTTTCGAGATCGAGCTGATTAAGCTGATACCAACTATTGGATTGTTTCCCTTTAGGTCATCTGATAGAACACATGATACTGGCCAAAATGTACCGTGTCACCAATATAGCCCCAGGAAATCGATAGGCAATAAAACCGCGGGTGGTATTATACAAGCTTGTAATATACGTAATTATCTGTGTATGAACATCGATAGTATAATTTGTATAACAGAGAAAATGCTAGCGTAGTTGGCAAGTAAAAGATGTTAATGCAGTTATAGAAAAAAAATTTTTTTTTAATTGAATTTTTTAAAATTCGAATATCCATGATTATATTATTTTATTAATTTGGTTGTTGATAGCGTTATACATCACGAGAACCAATTTTCTTATTCACTAATATTACAAGTATTCGAAAACGAAAGTTTGTATGCATGTAAAATTTAATATAATTTATTTGTTGCTTATTGTGTCTTAACCATAAAATGAGTAAAACATTGATATATTAATATGTCGTGTATGACTTTGAAATAGAAAGACAATTCGGATTTTGATCCATTAACCATTAACACCCAGAGCTAGCATTAATTTACACTGGCTGTGTGTAATAAGAATATTTAAACATAATCTAAATAGTCTAGAACAAAGATCGAGGACTTATATATGTATATATAGTTGTAATTGTTTCTTGAACAATTTCCTCAAAGTCAAAATCCTTCTCACTTCACGCGTACGTGAAAATATGAGGAACATAATGTACAAACAATGGTATAAAACTAGCTCTTAACAAAATCAAAATTCTGACTATCAATATTTACATGATCCTCAATATAAAAAATATCTAAATAAAAAATTATCGCTTTTTAATGGAGTATTTCGCACCTTTTCTCGAAACAACAATCAAAAGACCTGCTCAATTCTAATTGCATTAAAACTGTTTATCGACAGATAAACGATATTATGTATAAACTATAGTATTATTATTTTCATGTGTATGTCAGTTCGAACTAAAATAAAGCGCAGAAACAATCATGATGAATAGTAAAGATTTTAGTACATTTATTAAAATTAAACATTAGAACTGTACGTATCATAAACACTCGTTTAATCATTTAAAAAATAGAATGCTTTAAGTTTTTACCCCCAAAAAATAGAACATTTCTGTTTAGAATGATTCACTCTTGAGATATTTACTACCGCAGTAGAATTTGTATTAACTTTATAAAAAAAAATACTCAAAACTTTCCTTACAGTAACGCCATAATTGTCTACTGGAATCATCAATTTACAATATCTTATCTTATTACAATAGAATTATGGAACTGAAATTGTATTTTAGACTTAAGTATAACAACTCATCGTGACTACAACATACACATAACTATGAGTACATGAAATAAAATTTAATGTACAATGGAAAGAAATATTAGATCGTATCAAGGGCATACATATATACATACATATGTATATAAGTCCTTGATCGATATAGCAAATAAATACGGTATTATCAGAATTTTTATTGATATATTGTTTCATGCATCTTTTCAAATTCACAAGAACTTAAATTTACGTCTACAAGGGATTTTCTACCATAAAGCTGTTTAAGGATATATATCTACATTCCAATGTGTATAAACCACCCGCTGTGCTAAATTTGTACACGCATCGGTAAACATCGGCCAAACGGAATTTACCGAAGATCGAGCTCCAACGAAAGCAATATTTGTCAAAACATGGTGTTACAAATCGTTAAAAATACTGTACAAGATGTATATTTATTTTATTTTGGTTTATATCATTTTACGGGAAAAGAATTTCTCTAAAATGTCATATGTGGTAATTTATTGGCAACTTATGAATTGTTTGTCAATTTTTAGTCTGAAATTTGGCAAAAAATCATTTTCTTCAATATTTACATAGAACATAGAGTAAATTTTGAACCGTTTTACCTATTTCATAAAAGTGCAAAAATACTGCCCAAGACAGATAGTTATTTTAAATTAAATTACACCATTTGAAAGTTAATGATTTTATCTACAATGTCATATGTGCTAATTTATTGGCATTTACCGAATAAAGATTTTATAGCAAGTTTTAAATTATTTCCCTATATAATCTGTATAGAGTCAAACTGGGCAATTGTTATCTGATTGTGGTTTATCGAGTCATTTCAAGGGAGATAACAACATCGATTAAGACGATTATTGGTTCAGTATTGTTCCATATGCTGCAATAAAACTCCTGTAAACCGGACTTCCTGAAAACTGTATTTTGGCCCTGTCCGGAAGGGGTCCGGTTTTCAGGGGTTTACTGTATACTTCATAATTACATTAATCATTTCAGCCGTCTGTCCGCCTGGAGAAATTTGGGAACCATGCGCAACAAAATGCGAATATTTGTGTGAAGGTTACGCAGCTACTACAGGATTATGTAAAACCGATAATCCATGTGTACCTATGTGTGTCAATCCACTCTCTAGACCAGTTTGTGGCTCCAACGAACTTCTAAAGGACAAATCAACATGCGTTAAAAAGGAAATGTGCCCATGTTTGAAACCCGACGGAACTATTGCGCAAGTATGTGATAAGACCGGACGTCCATATTCCGTATTTCACTTCCGAATCAATTACCACTCATTCAAAAGTACCGCGAAAAAAATCGTATATTTATTTTTTATCTATAGATGCATAGTATTTCGTAATAGTTTTTACAGACTTAAATCTTTGAACTACATGTAGTTCTTCTTTCATTCCAATGTTTCAAAATGATCTGACTTTTCCATTGTGGATGTCATTCTGAGCAACGGAGCTCAGTGAAGGCGTATAGGAACCATCATAAAAAGTATCGCCATCAGCTAAGTTTGATAACTACTGCATGTTATATACTAAACCTCTCTCTATTATGTTACAGGCATATGAAACATGGCTCAGTACAACTGACAACTGCTCAAGCTGCCAATGTGCAAACAATGAAATTCGTTGCACGAAGTTCGACAATTGTTCTGCCGTTCATCAAACTCCATCGACCACAGTGTCACCACCACCCTACAATGGTTCCACGCCGACAATCCGTGAGTTCCCTTTCTATTCGAATTTTGAAATACCAGTTATCACGGGCAAAACACTTACATTACATATTTCAACAATCATCTGAGATTAATTTACGAAATACATTTAAAAAATGCCTTTTACCAATGGTAGTACTGACACAGCATTGTCTTCATATCGTATACATCAATATTGCTTTTCTGCCTCCCTGACACAACAAGTAGTAAGAAATAAACTCTGTTAATGTGTTATCAATTTATACAGGAAAGGTTCACATCAATGCGAACTTGGTTATAATAATTTCTAAAATATGTTTTTAGGACCCATTATTACACACCCAGAATGTGGCTGGACAGCTTGGATTAACAGCGACAGACCATCGTTTGGAAGTGGTGATTTTGAGACCCTCTCAAAGATAAGGAGACTCCATCAGTTCTGTATGGCTCCTGTTATGATTGAATGCAGGGATGTTCATACAAGAACACCAGCCCAAGATAATCACCAGAAAGTGACATGTGACTTACAGACAGGCTTGAAATGTTTGAACTGGGACAACGACGGCGACTGCTCTGACTTTGAAGTTCGATTCTTCTGCCCTTGTCTGTGTGCGTATTTTGTCAATAACATTTTTTAACTTTATGTAAAAGACGAAATATAATTTTTCATTTTTAGTATTTATTTCTATAACTAATAAATTGTAACTCTTGTTTAAAACCCGATTTGTAAAAAATGGCTATTCACTGTATATTTATTTATATTCAGCAACACCTAGCGTAGGTACTGGTGGTACCCCAACAGCTAAGCCTCCAACTGGATCTGGCGGTACACCGACAGCTCAACCACCAACTGGATCTGGCGGAACCCCAACAGCTCAGCCTGCGACTGGATCTGGCGGTACACCAACAGCTCAACCACCAACTGGATCTGGCGGTACCCCAACAGCTCAACCACCAACTGGATCTGGCGGCACCCCAACAGCTCAACCACCAACTGGATCTGGCGGAACCCCAACAGCTCAGCCTCCGACTGGATCTGGCGGTACACCAACTGCCAAACCACCAACTGGATCTGGCGGTACCCCAACAGCTGAACCACCAACTGGATCTGGCGGCACCCCAACAGCTGAACCACCAACTGGATCTGGCGGTACACCAACAGCTCAACCACCAACTGGATCTGGCGGCACACCAACAGCTCAACCACCAACTGGATCTGGCGGCACACCAACAGCTCAACCTCCTACTGGATCTGGCGGTACACCAACAGCTCAACCTCCTACTGGATCTGGCGGTACACCAACAGCTCAACCACCAACTGGATCAGGCGGCACCCCAACAGCTCAACCTCCAACTGGATCTGGCGGCACCCCAACAGCTCAACCTCCTACTGGATCTGGCGGCACCCCAACAGCTCAACCTCCAACTGGATCAGGCGGCACCCCAACCGCTCAACCACCAACTGGATCAGGCGGCACCCCAACCGCACAACCACCCACTGGGTCTGGCGGCACCCCAACAGCTCAACCTCCAACTGGATCTGGCGGCACCCCAACAGCTCAACCACCAACTGGATCAGGCGGCACCCCAACTGCTCAACCACCAACTGGGTCTGGCGGTACCCCAACAGCTCAACCACCAACTGGATCAGGCGGCACCCCAACCGATCAACCACCAACTGGGTCTGGCGGTACCCCAACAGCTCAACCACCAACTGGATCAGGCGGCACCCCAACCGCTCAACCACCAACTGGGTCTGGCGGTATCCCTACAGCTGAACCACCGACTGGTCCTGTTGGTAAACCAACGGCTGGACCTGTGCTTTGTGGATGGACTAACTGGATGGATGGCCATAAACCGGATGATTTTGCTGGAGAATCAGAATTATTCTCTGACTTACGAATGACATATCAGTTCTGCAAAGATACTGATATCCAGAGCATTCAATGCCGTGTCGTCAGTTCCCACTTGATGATTAACCAGACACAACAAACGAATGTTTTGTGTGACATAGCCACGGGTGGATTAATGTGTATGGCATTTGACCAGCCATCAGGTATGTGTTTGGATTACGAAATCCGTGTGTTCTGTGAACCTCAAGGTATTGATTGTTCAGCAACGCCAACAGCATCCCCACCTGTACAATCTAGTGTTACACCCACACAAGCATTAATACAGTCTACTCAAACTCCAACAGCAAATACTGTTCAATCAAGCACGGTAACTGTCCAGTCTCATTTGAAGTGCAACAACACATGGTCTGAGTGGTTAAACAGGGATACCCCACCAAGTGATGGACGTGAGGTTGAAAACATGAGTCCTGCAGAAAAAGCCCAATTCTGTCCTGGTGGCAAGATAACGGCCATTGAGTGTGTTACGACAAATGGAATTCACAGCTACAGTACTGGTGAGGTACGGTAATAGTATTGTTTTTATGAGAATTTTATGAGATACTGAATTTATTTGTAATTGATTCTTTTAAACCATCAATTATGAACAAAAAAGTCATAATGAAAGATAACGTGAGGACCATATAAGTAATCAAAAATAACTGTTTTATGCGTCGCAATAAATTGTTGAATGGGAATCTTGCCCTTGCTCTTCGGCTACTTTAGATTTGTAGCTGAAACGTAAAATAATCTGATGTGTACATGGTTTGGTTCTGGGTAAGAATATCTTTTCGTTTAATTCATCAGTTTTGCTTTCTTGAAAATACCAGGCAATTTGATAATTGTTTAAACAAATGGAAAATAATCGAAAAAAAAGATTGTGTGTGACACGCGAATATTGTTTTGCTCATTTCAGATTGCAGAATGCAGCATTGAAAACGGACTTACTTGTAATGACGCCGATAATGCCCCTATCCCTTGCAGCGACTACAAGATTCGATATGAATGTACATGCCCACCAGGTAAGATAAGGTTCACTGCAAACAAAAATTAAATTTTCTGTGTTAAACACATTTTCTATAGCTTATGATATTTGTTTTCTTGTTTACAAAGCAAAACAATCAAGTAATTAAGATTGGTCTTTGGACTAACTCAATAAAGAGTTAGGATAAATGCTATACAATAATTATAGACCTTAAGCATATTGTCAATGATTCATTCAGTATGTCATTTACGTGCTCTGTACTGATAGTTGTGTTGTAATATTGTAGAAACAACAACACTTGGATACACCACAACAACCGCCATGCCAACACCTAATATCAACTTCCCAGGTATGTATGTTAACGTGTGTGTAGTTATATGCATACCTCTATACTTGGTCGTTTTAATTTAACAGTTTTTATCATAATGCACAATATTATGTGGCCACCTATATCATGGTACATGATGTATGTACGCTAGCATATATGAATAGAAATGTCGCCATTACCTTTTACAAACAACATTGAACAACATTCCTTACGTGTTTTTTTCGTTAATTACCCCGCGAAATATGGAGTTGACATATGCAATAAAACACTTTACTTACAGTTGTATGTCGGGAGAAAATGGGCATGGAAAGTGGATCTATCAAACGTGAAATGATCACTGTCTCCTCGTCACGTGATCCTACCATTAATCCTACCAATGCCAGATTAAACAGTCACGGCGCATGGGTTGCAAACAAGAATGACAAAAACCAATACATACAGGTTTGTTCCACATAACTTTCGTGCATTTTCTCTACATGAGTTTGTGTTTTTTTCTTATTGTGGTGTAGCTTTCGTCATTAGCCATCATGGTTTTGAGGAAATAAAGCGATATGTTGGTCGATTTAAACTGTGTTACACAAGTTGCTTTTCGCCCATATTAATTTTCCTTTCTTTCATTTAAATCCAAACAGTATGACACAGTCTCTTTTTGCAATTGTATTCATATCCATTAATGGTGAATTCGATAAATATTTCGAAAGATATTTTGATGATGTGGTCATGGTTTTGATAATGTGATATTATTTATAATACAAATACACAAACGTGATAGTTGGCACATGTATTTGTTCATTTTATACTCATTCCTAACGTAACTCTAAAACACCATCGAAATTCAGTTATGACTTTACTGGACATGGCAAATATACGTACATCTGCTCATTTCGTTTTTTTATGTTTGCAATTATGTATCTCTACTATCTTGTTTATAATCATCAGGTCAACTTCTTGGGTCTTCAACTCATAACTGGACTGATCACTCAAGGAAGATACGGAGTGCCATCATATGTGACGTCATACAAAGTATACCATTCAACAGACGGCTTCACTTGGACACCATACCAAACTAATGGCGTTGACATGGTAAGATGAATGATATAAATTCCACAGGGAAATACAAAGTTATTACAATAAGTCATCTCATTTTTCGTGTGTTTAAAACAGATCTATATGACAGTGGTAAATCATGTTTACATTATGTGTTCGTCTCAACTCTTTATAAACATCATACATAAATGTATCGACACACAATTAGACAGTGTAGTTTTATATGTCCATCACTGTATTGTGAGAGAATATTATGTCAAAATAAAACTGCTAATAAGCTACTGCAAACAATCCCAAAGCTTTTCAGTTAATATCACAAGCGATGGTAATAATTTAGAAATAATTAACAAAACTGTGGTAATGCTTCCAATTGATACCATTGTACTAACATATAATGATTTGTAATTATATCATTGAAAGGTTTTCACTGCCAACAAAGATTCAGACTCCAAAGCAACCAACTGGTTTGAACATCCAATTAGAGCACAGTACATCCGTGTCGTACCTCAAACTTGGCAAGGTGTTATCGCTATGAGACTCGAAGTTCTTGGTTGTTACCAGGGATATCCAAGTAAGTGTTCCTTTGTTGCTACGGTATGCCATTATGTATTGTGAATAATGTCAGCTTTCTGAGTAATTATATATGATGTGTGTCTGTTTCATAACGTATGCATCAGTGGCTTTATGTCAGTTGTGTGTATTCAAACACAATGTAAAATACGTTAAACATTGATTAATTTCTATTTTCTTTACACTCAGAAATAAACGTTTCTTTTTCTCCAATTGTTATAGAAAGTTTCAAATTAATACAACTAATGGTAAAATAACATTAATTGCAAATACGTGTATTTTTCTAGTATGAAACTAAAGTATGTACATGTCATGTTCTAATTTGTACAGCTGTTGCCACACCACCACAACCACAGACAACATTAGCACCAGTCAAAACACCAGTTACCCAACAGATTGGTAAGCTTATTGAAATTCAAGTCTTCCAAATTTGTGTACGAATATTTTAATGCTTGCATGATCAAGATGCATTTTATGTCCATATATACGAAGTCTCTTTGTTAAAATATTTCGTATTTCGAATTAGCACTGTCACGTTTAAGAACTGTTGTTACAGAAATAATAATTGGTCGCTAAAAATGGCTCAAAGGAAAATTTGATTAGTAAGATATAGCAACAATTTCTTTTATTTTAGCTGACAGTTGTATCGCCTGGGACAAATGGGTTAACGAAGGTCACCTATCACTTACTTCTGGAGGTGACACTGAACCAATCGCTGATGTGCAGGCTGCTTCTCAAGTATGCACCACACCAATTAAGATTGAGTGTGTCCGTGCTAGCGATGAACTACCAGCAAGCCAGACTGGACAAGTTGTTAAATGTAACTTATGGGATGGCTTTGTGTGTTTCAATGCTGACAATGCACCACTTTGCTTTGATTACAAGGTTAGACTTGGATGCTTGAAGGACACGCCAGAATGCAGTAAGTAAACGACAACTTGTTCGTTGAAACTAATCACATTTATATTTAAAGTTTCTTATTTACGATTTACTATCACATATACATAGAAAATATATCAACAAAGATTAATGTTGCTTTCATTGATTTGTTATTGAAATCTTGTGATGCGATGTTATTATTATTGTTATGCTAAATGAATAGAAAGTCAATAATGCATTTGTTCTTCACACTTCCCTCTGTAGTGGCTACACCTGTTGGACCATCAACAACAGCTTTCACGGCAGCTCAACATGGCTCAACTCTCCCAGTAACTGGTGTTGTCACCCCTATGTCATTACCTTGCTTTGAGGGAATGGACATGTCTGCCTGCCCGTCCGAAGGTTGCCAAGAAGGTCTCTATTGCAATGGTCGCCAGTGTGTCAGAAAGAATGAATGTCCTTGCTTCATCGATGGTAAAGTAATCCAGGTAAATATTCAGACTATATACTAGTAACGTTTACATTACACTTTAATTGCCACAATTAAACTTCATTACGACATTGCAGATTTATTTACGATCCTCGACATATTAAGAGAGGTTTAAGATTTTTATGAAATTAAAAAAGGATAGTAATACAAACCTAGACGACACTATATCCTTCAAGAGCATTCACTCTTAACAGGTAATGTGCTAGCTATAAGTAATGAAAGGGCAAGTAGTAAATACTATACACGAAACCTCGTGCCATTTGTGTCAAACGTTTAGAGATAAATGTTACTCTTTCAGCCTGGTAGTTTCAAGGAGAACTCTTATTGTGATACATGTCAGTGTATCGCTGGTGAAGTCATGTGCACACCAAAGAGCTGCCCAACTTGCGATGCTGTAAGTCTAATATTCAACTTTATTAAATGTATTTATCTTAGTCTTACCCGCCTCATAAGCCGGGTTGTGTTACATACAACAACACTATCATATTGAAATAATATATAAATGATATTGCGATGTCCATCTTAGGCCAGCCAATTGAGCACATGTATCACTTGAGATTAGAACACACAACAGGCACGCACGCTATTCCCTTTTGCATGGCACTAAATTATTTTGTTATAACCACTAAAAATTGTGTGCACGAATTTTATTGGGAATCGCTGAAAATACTCCTTTACTGAAAATGCAAATGAGAATAATATTTGATTCACCAGTCAGAAAATGAAGAAAACTGTACCGTCCAATCAGACTTTGAGATAATAGTGTGTATACCAATCAGGCAACGTCGGTCTGTTCTTGTGTGACCTTTCAGATGTTGAAAGACGTATATTGACCAATAAAATAAAAGTGTTTTTGGCGGTATTCATACCTTTATCTCAGATAATCAAACACGTGTTTTTATACTCAGGGATTCGTGGTAACAATGAATGAGACAACATGTAAATGTGGATGTGAAGCGTGCGAGACTGGTGAGTTCAGATGTGCCAACGGTATATGTATATCAAATGAACTTCGATGTGACGGCATTGTGGACTGTATTGATGATGAAGTTGGTTGTGGTAAGTCAATGGATCTATGTTTCATGCCGTCTGACTTAAAGTCTAAAGTGGCACCGTTGTCTTCCTTCTTGTATCTGCTATTGTATCATATTGTAAGGCAGTTCTTTTTCTGATTTAGATACAGAATGTAAATCAAAGTGACATATGATCAATCACACATCTTAAGTTTAACACACAGTAGAAATACAGAAATGTTTTCAACTCGAAGATGAAGCGAATTAAACAATTGCAGTTTTGTACAGACAATATGAGAGGATAGACAGTCCAAATATGATAGGAATGTTCTGTAATGTTATATACTGGTATTTGATGTATTTTCAGTGTCTACACCAATGTTTACTCCACCTATTGGTAATACTGCTACACCAAATACAAAGACATTCACTGGTGAACAAACAGCATCTATTGCGCCAGGTAATTGTATGAAAATAACTTTAAAACCTATATGCATGTAGTCCTAAATCCGTATTCTTATGAGATAAACACAATGAATATGATACAAAATAAAGTTAACTGTCGGTATGCAGTCTTGTTTGTCTTATTTGCTCGGTATGAAAGTATATATTATTTAGCTCACCCTTCGTCAGTTTCTTTGCCCACTGATCAATTTAACATGAAATTATAACAATTATAGGACTAACAGGCCGCATTGAGCCTTATATAGTAATATTATTTTGTATTTAATTGTCAATATTTTTCTCTGGTAGTTCTATGTAACGATTCGTGGTCACAGTGGTACAATCGAGATACACCTGACACGGATGGTGGTGATTTGGAAGTACTAACACCGAAAGAACTTGAGGCATTCTGTCCATACGGCAAGATTACATCTATAGAATGCATCACAACTGATGGTAATATTTTACTTCAAGTTTATGAGAATTTTTTCTTTATCTATAATCTGTATTCCAATAGACCTATGCGTATTTGGGTTCTATGCCTTGTTTTTTCCTATATCATAATTATAAGCCGCAGCAAAGTCGGCTTACATCGAAATAAGATTGAAATGGCATCAAATTCAAAATGCATCACTGACTTGTGAATTGTGTTAAATAGTTAAACAATGCGAATGATATTGGAAAAATCCAGAAAGTTTCATGTTATTTTTTTAATAAAACTATAAATTCTGATGTATTTGATTACTGGTGGCTTTCATAATGAAACCAGTCAAGGAAGTTTACCCTAATCGTGAACTTCAACTCGATCTATAGGCCGTCAATATTGGTTCTTACTGAGCTTATGTCATTATTAATATTTCAGGAATATCATCTGAAAGCGCTGGGGAGATAATGCAGTGTACCATTGAAGGTGGCGCTGTTTGCTTGAATATGGACAATGACCCAATACCTTGTAGTGATTACAAGATCAGATACTTCTGTAAATGTGACGGTAAGAGTCTTTAAAACAATTAACAAGTTCAAGTTTCATGCTTTAAAATGTCATTATTTGATAATAAATGCACAACTTATTGATTCAGTGAAATTTTAGATGTTTCAATCGAAATATATATGTGTATGTCTTTGAGAAATAAGTTCTGTATCAACAGTTCTATTTTACTTTCTTCAGAGAAACCAACACTTCCACCTTCTGGTGTATCAACTCAGACACCATCAATGAGACCACCCATTGATACCGGAAGTAAGTATACATGAAGTAGAATTCTTAGAACTTCTTTGATGTAGTTATGTAACTGATGTTAATTAGCTCTTTTGACAGCATGAAGATTTGAACTAATACAATGTACAATGACAATTACGGTTTAACAGTGATTTAGTATAGTCAACGTAGCGTTATTCCTCTTTTTCAAATTCGGACACTTGAAACTTAAGAATATCTAACTTCATCCAATTTGTGATCGACACTGCTTAATTTGATGATAACAGTGGACAAACCAAACAATGAAGACATGGATATAATAAACGTTTGGATAATGAGCTGATGAATTCCTTTTCAGTGACACCATTCGTACAAAAAACATCCATGGTACCTCCAAACCCTTGTAAAAGTTCTTGGTCGGCCTGGATTAATACTGACAGCCCAGATTCAGGAGATGGTGATTTAGAGGTAAGCCAATAAGTTGGCTGAATGCACTGTGAATAAATGACAGTAGTATTGTCTTGTCCACATGGTGTATGCCATAAACTATTATTATTACATATATTATCAATTGTTCATCACTTTCTTTATTATTCATTCTGCTGCTACAAAATGCATTCAAACAATCCAAACTTTCGCTATTAATGCCAATACTCGTCTTAATATTTGTTAGTTCTCATTATTAAGTTTTGAAATAAATCTAAAATAAAACAGTCCGAGCTTGATAACCAATATGATTCAGATATACTACAATTGTTCGATTACTTTCATTTTCTAGTCCTGGACCAAGAAAGAAATGGAAGCCTTCTGTATTGGAGGCCACATTACCACTATTGAATGCGTTACTGCTGATGGTATTTCATCAGAGAGTGCTGGTGAAATCATGCAATGTACACTTGAAGGCGGCTCTGTATGTTTGAATGCTGACAACGATCCAATACCTTGCAGCGATTACAAGATCAGATACTTCTGTAAATGCGATGGTAAGAGAGTGATCTTATAACTAATATTTTATGTTTGTTGTAATCGTGTTATAAGGCATTAACAATTATTTGTACTTGCATGGAATCAAATTTATTATAGATAGATTTATTTGGACATAAAATGAACATTTACATGACAATCATAATATTAAAACATACAAATACAGTAAATCGATACATGAGTAAGCATGAATTAATAAAGCAGCCATGTCAAATAAACATTAAATGTCAAGGATAACACAAGAAAGGGTTCAGATGAACCCTTATTGCCATTGTGGTCCTTGATTGTTGAGTGGTATTAATATCATTAAGGTATTTTCTTACATTTAACAGCTGTGCCAACTCTTGGACCGAACATGCCATCCACAGAAACACCTACAAGACGCCCAACAGGAGGTATGGTTGAATTTAATTACTTATTTTAGTTCTGACCAATCGCTGTTGGTGGCCGTTTTCTGTATTACACACTCCTGTCTAACCAAGAAATTGAAAGGTCTGAGGAATACTTTTTTAAATGATTATCATTTGAATTTGACAGTATAATATGTTTTCGTATATATACTAATATTAAGTCGGTATCAGCAGGCTTTTAAAGTTTTAAAAATAATTTGTTGATGATTCTTTTGTTTGTTCTTGTTACTGTTAGAAGTAAGGTATACTTGGTACCTTTCATTACGTTCCCTGTATTGATTAGCATGATGCGAAACACTGTTTTATTATTACAACTTTCGTTGTTTCTTTTTCAAGATATTAGTACAGACTCTGGTATGACACCAAGTTTATCAACCACACAGAATGTACCACAATGCGTAGACAGATGGTCTTCTTGGATCAATAAAGACATTCCTAGCACTGGCGATGGTGACATCGAGGTAATAAATGAATCTATGTTATAGTGTTTGTGTCAGTTTCATCATGTGTAACAATTCTTATTGGCAAAACGTAAAATCAGTGTTCATTACAATGGTAGTTTATAACAGGACGATGTTTATTTGCTTGGTTGAGCCAATGTTAGTGTTGGTCATTTTGTTGATACGCGATATATACTGTATACATACAGTAATATTCTGCGTTGCGTTATTTCAGTCTTCGAATTAGTGGGTTGCCCCTGCCCGAAAGGATTTTTTTCCTTCTTTAAGTCTTTGGGGGACAACCTAGTTTTAGAGAGTTTCCTTCATTAAGTATAGAGTCGGGCAACCTGTCACAAAAAATTAATTCAAAGACAGTTATTTCAACGTTCAGAAATGGTATGCTGTGTTTAGGAATCGACACTCATGTTTAAGCATTTTTTTCTCAAAAATATATGAAATATATATGATGATCTGTGGCATACAATAAAGAAAACACCTGCAACAATTAATGTTGATAAGTTGTATACTAGTATATCAGGCTTATCAAAAGCTTAAGGAGTTGACTTAAAATTAAATTATCTGATAAGGCATTTATGAAAGATTCACATACATATCCATATTATGTATATTTAGACAATGTCAAGAGAAGAGAAGAAACTTTTCTGTCCAAATGGCAAGATTACCAGCATTGAATGTGTTACAACTGATGATATTTCTTCCGAGAGCGCTGGTGAGATAATGCAGTGTACTGTTGAAGGTGGATCCGCTTGCTTGAACGCTGACAATGATCCAGTACCATGCAGTGATTACAAGATCAAATACTTCTGTAAATGTAATGGTATGTATCTTATTACAAATGTATTTTTATGTTTTTATTGTTACTTTATGGTGTAGTAAATGAGCGTTATAGACTGAAAAAAAGATCAGTCTGCACTTAAAAATGTTTTCTTCAAATGTTTCAATGTGCTTAAAAAGAACGTTATAGTTGATAACCATTAACATACACACATTTATAAATATTTCAGAAGTAGTGACTACAGCTCCACCAACTGTAACAACAACTGAACGTGGTGAGTATTTTCTATTTGATAAATATGTATTGAGTGGTATATAATAGCACTTTTGAACATATTCTATACTTGAAAAAAGTGCTATAAGAATGTGGTATAATGATAATATATCTACAGTGTAGTTGTAAAATAATGATTGTTTATCTTCATTTTAACATCACGCATGTGCGATAAATAGCTTACTAGTAGTTTGTGAAGATCTTATTTTTGTAGTTTTGTTCCTTTAATATTGCCATGGTAAGTAGAATGAAGTGTTATTTATGCGTTATTCATACGTTTATCAATAACTTGTTTTATTGTCTTTCAGCACCACCAACCATCAAGTACAACACACTTACAACTGGAGGTCAAATTGGTCCACATACGCTAGCTCCTCTAGCTTGTATCAAATCACGATGGTCTAAATGGATCAACAGAGACAGTCCTGACGTAGGTGATGGAGACATTGAGAAAATGACATCCCAGGAACTTGGCATCTTCTGTCCAGGTGGTCGTATCAACCAGATTGAATGTGTAACTGTTGATGGTATTCCTTCATATAGCTCTGGAGAAATCATATCTTGTTCTGTGAACAATGGACTCGAGTGTTTGAATATGAACAATGCGCCAGTTCCCTGCAGCAATTATCAAGTCAGATATTACTGCCTCTGTGAAGGTAATGATGTATTTTATACAAAATTTCAATATATGTATAATATTTATCTATTAGTTACAACTGTTAAATAATTAATATTTAAAGATCCTTTTCGTTTGTTCTTAATATCCTTGTAGTTTTTTACATTGAAACATGTGTCCATGTTTGCGTCAAATTTGATGATTATACTAAATGTAACATTGAAAAATGCATCCAACCTGGCATTAGGTACTGGACCATATATTGTAACTTACTTAATACGTATTTTTAGACCAAGCTACTGCTAAACCACCTCGCAACGATGGACAAACACCAACCCTTGCCCCATCTGCCAACCACAATACAAACATTCCAGGTAAGCCAAAAAAAAAACTCATGTCATGTATAGACTTTTGGTACTAGTATTTGACTTTATGAATTTGATCAAATGTTTTCGCTATTTACCAACATAATCGCTTCCATGAATGATATGTCGATACATCCTATTTACAATAGAGATTAATGGTTGTATGTGTAAGTGCCTATCCAATTTGTTGAACATTAGAAGATTTCGAACTCATTGCAACATGCATATTCTACCTTCACAAGAAATTAGTCATGATTGAATACCTGCAACAGTAACAAAATGGAATGTCTTATATATCGTGGCTATTGAAAATCTTTTCATTTAATTTTACTTCTTCATTTCATTTCCAGTTCCAATATGCGTTCCTGAACAGTGCCCAGTACCTGTTCGCCCAATGACCAAGGAAGGTGAAGTAATACGTACTGTAATGGATGATATGAATTGTTGTATGCAATTTGAAGTGTTCTGCAAACCCGACCAATGCTCTGTATCCCAACTACATTGTCCAGCCCCAATGATGGTACAGCCAGCCAACCTTCAAGACTGCTGTCCTACTTTCAGATGTAGTAAGTTGCCCATTGCCACTCTTTCAGTATACCCACTTTCACAGCATTTTAGTTCGAAAGAATATCGATTATGCGTTAAAATTTCATTCCGAAGTTCCATAAATCTTTCAATTATCACTGAGGAGAAATAATCGTGCAATGAATAAAACTGCATTTTATTTTAGTTAATGTTATTCATGATTCATTTGTAATTACTTAGAATGTGTGCTTCATGCTCTACATTACAACATGTTCTACATATTTCAGTGTGCCCATCACAATGTCCAGATATGAAGAGACCATTATGTACAGATGTAAGAATTCACTATCATTATAGAGAACACAAATTTTAATCTTGATTTTAATTTCAAACAATTTTGCAAAGAATATTGTGATTGCCTAAAAAGTGGATGCTAATATGATTGTGCCATTATCTAATGCTACGCGACACTCTAGTACAACGCCTTCTAGAAATGAAAAGGCATGTTATATTCTTCATTGACCAAACCAATATGATTAGGGAATTCATGTTGAATGAATGTTACATAATACGGCGGTTGGTTGTGAAACCACCAAATATAGAACCCGCCAATTCATGAACATCTTAAAAACGCCAAATTTTGCACCCGCAGAAATAAAAACGTACATGTATACAGTATTGTATTAATGTTTATATTGCCGTATGTTTCACGTGTAGCTTTATTTGATTTGTTTCAGGGAACATTGATAGAAATCAAAGCAGAATGTAACTGCACACAGTACGCTTGCTGTAAGTATTTGCGTTTATCATTTTCATGTTAATAACCATAAATATATCATATATGAACTAAATATCAGGAGCCGGTGCCGATAATCGGAACCACGACCTTTCTATTTGTGATCCAGTGCGTTACCACTAGACCGCCGATCGTCACTCGGGCATTTTAAACTTGGAAATTCTCACCTCCTGGCATAGCCTACTTCAGTAATAATTGTGTTGTGATCAACATTTCAGTGTCTAAACCATTGGTAACTGGAACTGTACCACCACCAAGAACCTGTAAGTACACTGCATCCAGGACTATTGTCAACGGTACTGACCAGACACTCGTCTCACCAATGGAACAAGTTCACCAGGTGCGTTATCTTTAGCAGTATGAAAATATATAAAACTTTTAAACACCTTATTACTTACTTACCTTTATTCTGTTTAGATTTTACTGAAATAATGGATGCATTCGTATATACATAACTGCTAAGTCTCCTTCAAAGTGATTGCCAACTCAGACATCGTTACATGAACTAACATATGCTTCTTGTATTTTATATATTTATGATGTAATTTTGCAGATTGGCGATACATGGTCAGATGGATTATGTAGACAGTGCTTGTGTGAAGAGCGATCTGGTTCTGCTGAAACATCTTGTCATGAACAAAGTTGTCCAGTTTGCCTTGTGGTACGTATTATTTGAGTTTAAGCATTTGTAGCTTATTTATTACAATATTTTGTTATTTACAATGATTGTGTTATTTGCAAATCATGCATCGAAAAATCTGAACGAATGCGCAAAATGTTATTTTATTGCGATTATTGCTATTCGAAGTTCAATATTTGCAATGGATTCTCAATATTGGGGTTATTCATGTATACAGTTGTGGTTAAAGTCTTCAAATCTTCAAATTGGGAAACTTGATACGACCCAACAGTCAATTACGCTGCCTTAATACAATCTCTTGCACAGCTGTCTCATTGCTAACAACAATAATCTCCGCTATATGTGATAAGCGCATCAAGTTATTTTTTAGTGATTAGCACATTTTGATCAGGAATGTAGCACACTGGGTAAAGGACAATGTGTTTATTATATGCTCCCACATCATAAAGTGTTAGTGCCATAAAAACGCAGCTCATAAAAAATACACATGCAGAAGTTCGAATGAAAATAAATCTCTGTTTGGCTGCCAATTGTTATTTCTGTAAACATACAAGTATTATATTGTTTGTTGTAGGGTTATAAGAAGATTGATGTAGCGGGTAAATGTTGTGGTGAATGTAAACAGATTGGATGTGCTGTCAAAGACAAAGTATACGGTGTAAGTATTTGGTCGTTATAGCTTGCTAGTTTTATCAATATGAGTCTCTTTAGCAGTTTCATTTGCATCTAAACATCGTCCAACAATTAATAATCAATACTTACATGCAGTCAATATATATAACATATTAAGTCACATGTCAGTAGCAATACGAAATACAATATCTTGTATTCATTCTGTATGCGTAGGGCAACCAGCAAATAATTATCCAGTGCTACACTTTTGCCAATATGAAAATTCCTAATATAAACAGTATATTAAAAACAAGTGCAGAAAGGTCGTCCATGCGAAAGACAAAATATGACAGGTTGCCTTTATTTAGAGGTCATGTTGTTCAAAATAATCAATGACTACATGAATTTTTAAAAGAAAGATCATAATTCACAAGATGATGTTTATTTGGAGGTGGCACAAGCAAATGTTTAACTGTTACAGTTTGGTGGGATTCGTGTTGTTATTAAATGATATTGTCTTCTATTCACAGGATGGTGAATCTATGCCTACAAAGAAGAAGTGCTTTACAAAACAATGTAATTACGATTTCGCCCTTGGTTTGTTCGTAGCTACAGAAACGTCTGTCAGCTGTCCAGCATTCGATAAACTAACAGTATGCAAACAGGTAATTCTTCTACATTACAACGTTCTCATTGAGGAATTTACGATTCAATCATAGGAAACTAACTTAATAAAGCTCATTGATTGCAAAACTTGCATCACAATTACATACAAACCAGATTAGTGATACCCATCTTATATATACTCTATAATGCAACAGCTGTTTATCAGTAACTGTTGTCTTATTTGGTTTGTCACAGTTTTTCATCTGTCGGTCATTTTTTGTATAGAGGACTATTTACCAAACAAATATTCCTGAGATAAACTACCAGTTTTAAATCATTATCCTTCTCATCTGTCAAACATTTTACCTTCAATAAATATATTTTTATTATCCTTTTCGCTCATTTATTTGCAGAATCAATCAACTTATGACGCTCGTGGATGTTGTGTGAAATGCATACCAGAAGGTAATAATTCTATATCCGACGTAAACAAATGTTTGTTTCTGGTTACCCTGACAACGCTAATTTGTTTCCATGGAACCCTGAACTGTTTATTTGGCCAGAGGAACTGTTTTACTTTTTACCTTTCCACAAGATTTTAATAATAATAATAATATATCCCTACCTACCAAATCCTTGGTGTGCATAAGATCAGAAACAAGCATTTTTAGGCCTTACCAATTAAATACTTGACCATCTGTGTCTTATCTGTTATTTTTAATTGCACATAGAAATGCATTCATTCAATATGTAGCGCTTACAAGCCTAAAATAATGGCTAAAGATTAGCAGATCAACATGATACCTAGCTTCATGTACATAGGTGACAGCAATTAATTCAATGTAAAATACAACATCTGCTCGTTCATCTTAGAGACTGATGGTAACAAAGCTACATGACAAATATATGTTACATTTCAAAATAACTTCATCAGTGCATTATTTTTTAAAGTTTACGATACATTAAAGGATTGTGTATACATATTTCAGCTCAACAAATCAAACCAAATACAACAGATAGTGTATGCCAGACATGTGCACCTCGCCTGGTTTTCGGCCAACCTGACAGAAGTGTCGGTTACTTCAAGGTCATGGATAACATGGAATTGTGCCAGAACCTTGCTCCAATCCCAGATCTGAAAGAATGCTCCGGTTATTGTGGCTCCAAATCCTCATACAGTCACGTGATGCGCGGCTTCACAAACAATTGTAACTGCTGCCAATCGTCCAAGATTGAAACAAGAACGATAACTCTTACCTGTAAGAGCGGACGTACAATATCCAAGACTTACTCGGCGCCTACTGCTTGCGGATGTAGCGCCTGTTCAAGCGGGAAATAAGCAATTATAAAAACACTTTACTGTTTGGACTTCAATCTTTTGTGCTTCGTGGACATCGCTTTTTCTTGTTGAATATTTATTATTTATGTTCTTGTATTTCCTTATCATCGTAAAGTGATGTTCATTGACCTGACTTTAATTTGTGCATACATTTAAATGAATAGTGTGATGTTGAAAAATATATGATGTTTAATTCGGTTTGATCGCTTGTCTCATGGACCGTATATTATTTAGAAAATGATAATTTGAACATGTTACGTGTTAATAATTATGCTTCCGGTGTTTATGTTCAGATGCTATGCCCATAATAAAAGTGCACACTGTCTTTTTTGTGTTAGAACATTATTCAGGAATTATGTATTGGACTTTTAAAATATAAATACTGTGTTATGTTGACGCAATTGTATTGTGTATAATGTTATGTCTTATTTTGATCCACTCTTCTAACATCGAGTGTGTCGATTATATTTCGCATTTGCCCAGATGATTTGAATGTAAGCAGCATTGTGATATACATAGCATGTACAATTTTACTTTGATGGGGAAATAAAGCATTTGAAAATTTAAATGTTGTTTTGGTATCTGATAAAAACTATTTAAATAAAACAATAAAAAAAACGAAACAGGAGACAATCGACTTGACAAATAGTGCTTTGGTCATAAAAATATAATATAATAAAAATACAAAATACAGAAAGAAAAGAAAAACGTTTTCGATGTATCTAAAGGTACAAGAATGCATGTACATGAATACTAGTATGAGTGTATGGTCTAAGACATAAACTACAAAAAATCAAGTTCAGAAAGTGCTCTTGTGAGTTGAACGTAATGCAAGCCTTTAGATGTTGCAGGTCTTGGTTAGTTAATTAAAAAGCATCAGATGTGCTTGATATTGTAACTGAAACTGCTCCAAATATTTTACTTTTGTATCGAATTCCTTTTATTCATCATTTCCTGCTCTGTGCTTCAAATAGAGCTGTAAGTCACAGTTTCAATTGATTACTATTTTATAGTTTCAACAACTTGTGATTTCAAAGACCTTCATATATAACCGTTTGAAGTAAATTTCAATTTTTTAAAACAAAACTGACAAAAGAATAGTTAAAAAGTTTTATTTGGGCGCTACTGTTCTTAGCCAGTTCAGTTGCGTATACCTTTGTATATGTTGAAAGATGATATATAGTAGATCAATATATAGTAGCTTCAGTATACATGAACATCACGCTGGTGTTATAGTCTATGAAATGAACTACAAAGGGTCAAAGTTCTGCAAGTACTCGTGAGAGTTGCACTTATTGCAAGAGGTTGCAAATGTTGCTCTATTCACCGAAAATAGCTCCTGTACAAAATAAGAACCTGTATTCAGAGTTACTGCTGATATTCCCTGATAGAGATCCGCAATTATTTTATGCAAAATGATATACAGTACACATTTTAAAAATATCAAAAACATGTGTATGGTCATGTACACACGTATGCACGGGATGTCACTTGAGACATGAAATTAATCAATTTTGTTTTGTCTGAGATAATAAACCGGGTAAGTAGAATCTGGACCATCATCGGATTATTTCTACAATCCCTTAACTCAATATTTGGCGATATTGTGATATTGCTATACCTTTCTTTACGTCTCGGTGGGCTCTTTTCAATGGAAATATTTACATATTTATAGATCTCCCCTAAATAGGATTAATCCAAATTCGACAAACCCGTAACTCGCTTTTTTACGCCAAACATCAAATGCGACTTGCTCAGAAAAATGATATACGGGTTTGTAGAAATAAGCCGA
Source organism: Lutraria lutraria (assembly GCA_964023205.1). Lineage (NCBI taxonomy): Eukaryota > Metazoa > Mollusca > Bivalvia > Venerida > Mactridae > Lutraria > Lutraria lutraria. The sequence continues at coordinate 7,307,568 of OZ026848.1, read as the reverse complement.
CGCCAGGTGTGCCAGCACAGCTTATAACATTGCGACATCAACAATGGCTTGTATTGATTGTCTGTAAAGCTTTTTATGGTTGAAAGTCCGTACGTATTGTGAACCAGAAAAAAGAGACCATAAAGTGTAAGAATGTGACAGATATATATGTTAGTATTAATAATGGTTTCTATGAGGTATAGATTACATGTGGGGACTCTAATTTGTTTGTTACTGTGCAGTAATGGCATTTATTACATGTTGTTCTGGGGAAGTAATTTTGCTAAGACAATTAAAAGTCAGTTTAACTGTAAGTATTTTTCATCATTTCTTTTAAATTTACGTCTTTGTGAAATCAATGTAAATGTGTTTGAGTGCGTTGGACTTGTTAACACGGCGATTCGGGTTCGAATCCCGGTCGCAGCATGTCATACTTGTCAATGAAAATTCGACAAAGATGTCGATATTGCTCCACATGTGGAAAAGTTGCCGGCTTTGTGTGGATGTAAATAATTACTCGAGAATACAGTCAATGAAAACTGGTTAGTTGAAAAAAAAAGCGTTAAACTGAATGGAACGAACGTGTATTTGGAAGTCTTAAATGCACAAAACACCGAATTTGTCCAGCGTTAGCAAACGCTTGAAAACTTTACAATCATCATATTTTAAAATCCCAAAAGCTTATACATTTATCAGTCGTAATAGTTTCTGTTTGTCCTATAACAGAGGAACCCGGTGTGCTTTCCTCCCGTGCACGAAAATTTGTTTCCGAAACAACCATCGTATTTTTCGCGAAGGTGTCTAAGCTCACGTTCGACCTATATTCCTTGGCATGACGTATTAATTATTCAGAAGAAATTCCTCATTCTATTGGATGGTTCAGAGGCAAGCCTTCCTTCCATTGGGTGAAATCTACAAGCGTAGAAAAATTAAGGCCGCGCCAACTTATAGCAATTGTTTAATGTGTACTTCTTGTGTTTGTAAAATTAATAAAGCAAAAATGTACGAAAATGTATTCTTCTGTGGTCGAAATAAAGTTATAAACCGTTCTAGACAAACATTTTATATCAGTGGAATTAATATACATTAAATATGACTAAATTCGTAATTGATTTAACTGACATAACATTTATGAATGGATTAAGTTGCGTCATAGTGCCGTGAATTACAATGGAAATCCCCATATTCGTAAACTTAGAACCATACATATTCAATTCAAATGGCTGCTCTGAAACGAAAATTCAAGTTTTTTCGACTGTCTTTGGTCAAACACTACTCTATCTATACTGCGCAATAAACAATATGTATCCCTTCACTTCAATGTGTATGTCTATGACTATATGTGCATAAAGGCTTATAAGTTATAAACACACATATGTTACATGTGTATATATTACAACATGTATTAAGTCCTTGATAAAAAGAAAAAATCCCGTAAGATCAATGGAGCATGTGCAAACGATTTGTTCACTATAACTATAAGGGCAATTTAGGAAATTCTTAAAATCATACTTATTGGTTTGAACAGTGTAAATAACATAAAAGAAACTTCGCGACTGTCTTTTTTAAGACATTTCTTGTTTAATGTGTACTTCTTGTGGTTATAAAATTTGTAAAGTAAAAATGTACGAAAATGTATTCTTATGCGTCGAAATTAAGTTATAAACCGCTCTTGACAAACATTTTACATTTATTTGAAATAATATACAGTAGATATGACTAAATGCGTCATTTATTTAGCTGACCTAACATTACCATTTTAAGGCGCGACCTAATTGGACTGCTAGCTGATAAAGGGTATTAACACGGTACTATAACGGCAATTTAGGAATTTAATAAAAATCAAACTATGGTTTCAACAATGTTAATAACATCAAAGAAACTTCGCGACTTTTTTTTTTAAAGACATTTCTTGTTTTCAATATCACTGAAAAAAATACTAATTATATAACAGCAATGTTTTCCCGCAGTCTATTTTACATTCAAGCGCATGCGCACGTCACGTCACTTCTACTTTGACGAAAGATAATGTGCTACTTGAAGTTGATTAATTTTGCATTTACTTGTTAAGTGTCATGATAAATATTATGATAATGGATGCGTAAGATAGACAATATACTCACAGACAACGACATACTACTGCCCGAGTCAACCATGTTGTTTACAGTCAATCGGAATGTGTCGGTGTCATGTTATGCTCACGTCATGAAGTGACGTCACGCGCTCTATATTTTTCTAGTTTTCAAAAGCAAAAATCTCAGCGAAGTTAGTGTTTTTAGAAGAAAAAGGGCTCGTTTCGTCGGTAATTATAATCTTGGGATAATATTAGCAATTGCTTATTTTTTGCAAATATATTTATAGCAAAACGCTAATGGGATTTCAAATATAATTTATGAAAAAATATTAATTAATAACATTAGGCATTCTGTCTCCTCTCATCTACAATACATTAAACAGATATATTACTGTATCTGTTGCTTACAAATTTGTATATAATTCTATTGGTTAAGCAAGACAAATTTGCATCCTTTATTAAATAAATCAATCTTATTTATTCACTTTCAGCAAATTCAAGCGAACCCTTAAACAGACTCACAGAACTGAGAAATCTAAAAATTAATGACGAAAGACCATTCAGTGTCGTGAGAGAATCAACAAAGATATCACATACAACAGTTCCAACATCTAGTGAAGCGTCTGAACCACGTTCTTCTTTTTCATATGTTAAAACGATAGAAGAACAAAGCGCGTGTAAAGTGAACACCGACTGGGACAGATTTCTACCTTATCCGTCCATCACAACCAACCTAAGGCATTGGAACTATACGGGGACGATCCGTTGTATGTATGAAAATGTACTCAAAACGAAACATAAAGAGACAATGCTTAATTTTTCTTTTAAATGTCCCGACAAATACTCACCGTCTGTCTGCACTACTCGATATAGCAAAAATTGGGCTAAGGTAAACAAAGACATACAAGCGGTGGATTTCGGTGACAAATGTTTGCTCCGTTTTATAGAAACATGTTGCTATGATACACACAGAGTTCCAAATGTCGTTCATTACGTCTGGTACCAAAAATTGAGATTCACGTTCTTTGAATATGTGAGCGTTTATAGCGTTATACGGTTTGTTCGACCATGTGCCATTTTGATTCATGGCGACAGTCTACCAGTCGGAGTTTATTGGGAACACATAAGGGCGATCTTTCCTAATATAATCCACGTGAGACGATCACCACCGTTGATCATCGGGGGCAAAAGTCGTGGATATCCTGAACATTCAGGGGACATGATGCGAATTGAAGCCCTGATTCAATATGGAGGCATATATTTGGACTTAGATACTGTCTTCGTCAAACCAATCGATGAACTTCGTTCATTTCCGTTCACAATGTCGTCACAATCATCTGGATACATGTCGTCGGCATTCATATCATCCGAAAGAAACTCGTCGTTTGTATACAGATGGTTCGAATGTTACCAGACACAATATAAGCCATCATCTTACACGTATAATGCAATGACATACCCTAAGTTATTGTCAGGTCGATTTCCGAGCGAAATACATATTTTAAAAGGAAAGTTGTCAAGACCTTGGTTCCAGATTGGACGGGTGGTATATACAACAAATTACGATTGGCGATCGATTTATGGAATACATTTATTTAGTCGAATCTTTAATCGATCCATGAACGAAGAACTCATACAGACATTCAACTCAACCATTGGTTCAATTTGCAGACATATTTTATACGGAAATAAAGAACTATGTGACATGAATTTCAGATAATGATTATGATAATTAATTACTAACATACTAATTTTGTTTTAATAAATTGAGTAGAATAAACTTGGTCTTCAGTTGATTATACAATTAATATCGTCTATCTGAATCGACGGAGATATATTTTTTATTTCGGTTAAAGCATAATTTCGGATAATCCCTTTATAATCCTCATGGTGTTGGTGACTGGTGAAGCTTGTATGTTACATGAAAAACGACACAAAATTGAATTGAGAAAGGGCTTTATTTTGTAAAGCCAGAGACCTTATACACAGTATAAGAATTTCGGATAATCCCTTTATCTAACCATGACTTAGGGAAATATTACCCGTGTATTTTGTTGTCTATTTTTTATCATGTCTACATTGACACTACAGTATCTAAGGCTAGCAAGCAATAATAGTATACTGGTATCAGGAAAACATTTGAGTTACACATTGCTTTGTAATGTGACAATGGGACTATTGGTGGATTGGTTATGGTCTCTAACTAGTAATCACTAGCCCCTCACTGCTGTAAGTTATGGTCTCTAACTAGTAATCACTAGCCCCTAACTGCTGTAAGTTATGGTATCTAACTAGTAATCACTAGCCCCTCACTGCTGTAAGTTATGGTCTCTAACTAGTAATCACTAGCCCCTAACTGCTGTAAGTTATGGTCTCTAACTAGTAATCACTAGCCCCTCACTGCTGTGTGTTATGGTCTCTAACTAGTAATCACTAGCCCCTCACTGCTGTGTGTTATGGTCTCTAACTAGTAATCACTAGCCCCTCACTGCTGTAAGTTATGGTCTCTAACTAGTAATCACTAGCCCCTCACTGTTGTGTGTTATGGTCTCTAACTAGTAATCACTAGCCCCTCACTGCTGTAAGTTATGGTCTCTAACTAGTAATCACTAGCCCCTAACTGCTGTAAATTATGGTCTCTGACTAGTAAACACTAGCCCCTCACTGCTGTGTGTTATGGTCTCTAACTAGTAATCACTAGCCCCTCACTACTGTGAGTTATGGTCTCTAACTAGTAATCACTAGCCCCTCACTACTGTGAGTTATGGTCTCTAACTAGTAATCACTAGCCCCTCACTACTGTGAGTTATGGTCTCTAACTAGTAATCACTAGCCCCTCACTGCTGTGTGTTATGGTCTCTAACTAGTAATCACTAGCCCCTCACTGCTGTGTGTTATGGTCTCTAACTAGTAATCACTAGCCCCTCACTGCTGTGTGTTATGGTCTCTAACTAGTAATCACTAGCCCCTCACTGTTGTGTGTTATGGTCTCTAACTAGTAATCACTAGCCCCTCACTGCTGTGAGTTACGGTCTCTAACTAGTAATCACTAGCCCGTCACTGCTGTGTGTTATGGTCTCTAACTAGTAATCACTAGCCCCTCACTGTTGTGTGTTATGGTCTCTAACTAGTAATCACTAGCCCCTCACTGCTGTGTGTTATGGTCTCTGACTAGTAAACACTAGCCCCTCACTGTCATGAGTTATGGTCTCTAACTAATAATCACTAGCCCCTCACTGCTGTGTGTTATGGTCTCTAACTAGTAATCACTAGCCCCTCACTGTTGTGTGTTATGGTCTCTAACTAGTAATCACTAGCCCCTCACTGCTGTGTGTTATGGTCTCTAACAAGTAATCACTAGCCCCTCACTGCTGTAAGTTATGGTCTCTGACTAGTAATCACTAGCCCCTCACTGTTGTAAGTTATGGTATCTAACTAGTAATCACTAGCCCCTCACTGCTGTACGTTATGGTCTCTAACTAGTGATCACTAGCCCCTCAGTGTTGTAAGTTATGGTCTCTGACTAGTAATCACTAGCCCCTCACTGCTGTGAGTTATGGTCTCTAACTAGTAATCACTAGCCCCTCACTGTTGTAAGTTATAGTCTCTAACTAGTAATCACTAGCCCCTCACTGCTGTAAGTTATGGTATCTAACTAGTAATCACTAGCCCCTCACTGTTGTAACTTATGGTATCTAACTAGTAATCACTAGCCCCTCACTGCTGTAAGTTATGGTATCTAACTAGTAATCACTAGCCCCTCACTGCTGTAAGTTATGGTCTCTAACTAGTAATCACTAGCCCCTAACTGCTGTAAGTTATGGTCTCTAACTAGTAATCACTAGCCCCTCACTGCTGTGTGTTATTGTCTCTAACTAGTAATCACTAGCCCCTCACTGTTGTGAGTTATGGTCTCTAACTAGTAATCACTAGCCCCTCACTGCTGTAAGTTATGGTCTCTAACTAGTAATCACTAGCCCCTAACTGCTGTAAGTTATGGTATCTAACTAGTAATCACTAGCCCCTCACTGCTGTAAGTTATGGTCTCTAACTAGTAATCACTAGCCCCTAACTGCTGTAAGTTATGGTCTCTAACTAGTAATCACTAGCCCCTCACTGTTGTGTGTTATGGTCTCTAACTAGTAATCACTAGCCCCTCACTGCTGTGTGTTATGGTCTCTAACTAGTAATCACTAGCCCCTCACTGCTGTAAGTTATGGTCTCTAACTAGTAATCACTAGCCCCTCACTGTTGTGTGTTATGGTCTCTAACTAGTAATCACTAGCCCCTCACTGCTGTAAGTTATGGTCTCTAACTAGTAATCACTAGCCCCTAACTGCTGTAAATTATGGTCTCTGACTAGTAAACACTAGCCCCTCACTGCTGTGTGTTATGGTCTCTAACTAGTAATCACTAGCCCCTCACTACTGTGAGTTATGGTCTCTAACTAGTAATCACTAGCCCCTCACTACTGTGAGTTATGGTCTCTAACTAGTAATCACTAGCCCCTCACTGCTGTGTGTTATGGTCTCTAACTAGTAATTACTAGCCCCTCACTGCTGTGTGTTATGGTCTCTAACTAGTAATCACTAGCCCCTCACTGCTGTGTGTTATGGTCTCTAACTAGTAATCACTAGCCCCTCACTGTTGTGTGTTATGGTCTCTAACTAGTAATCACTAGCCCCAAACTGCTGTGAGTTATGGTCTCTAACTAGTAATCACTAGCCCGTCACTGCTGTGTGTTATGGTCTCTAACTAGTAATCACTAGCCCCTCACTGTTGTGTGTTATGGTCTCTAACTAGTAATCACTAGCCCCTCACTGCTGTGAGTTATGGTCTCTATCTAGTAATCACTAGCCCCTCACTGTTGTGTGTTATGGTCTCTGACTAGTAAACACTAGCCCCTCACTGTCATGAGTTATAGTCTCTAACTAATAATCACTAGCCCCTCACTGCTGTGTGTTATGGTCTCTAACTAGTAATCACTAGCCCCTCACTGTTGTGTGTTATGGTCTCTAACTAGTAATCACTAGCCCCTCACTGCTGTGTGTTATGGTCTCTAACTAGTAATCACTAGCCCCTCACTGCTGTAAGTTATGGTCTCTGACTAGTAATCACTAGCCCCTCACTGCTGTGAGTTATGGTCTCTAACTAGTAATCACTAGCCCCTCACTGTTGTAAGTTATAGTCTGTAACTAGTAATCACTAGCCCCTCACTGCTGTAAGTTATGGTATCTTACTAGTAATCACTAGCCCCTCACTGTTGTAAGTTATGGTATCTAACTAGTAATCACTAGCCCCTCACTGCTGTAAGTTATGGTCTCTAACTAGTAATCACTAGCCCCTCAGTGTTGTAAGTTATGGTCTCTGACTAGTAATCACTAGCCCCTCACTGCTGTGAGTTATGGTCTCTAACTAGTAATCACTAGCCCCTCACTGTTGTAAGTTATAGTCTCTAACTAGTAATCACTAGCCCCTCACAGCTGTAAGTTATGGTATCTAACTAGTAATCACTAGCCCCTCACTGTTGTAGCTTATGGTATCTAACTAGTAATCACTAGCCCCTCACTGCTGTAAGTTATGGTATCTAACTAGTAATCACTAGCCCCTCACTGCTGTAAGTTATGGTCTCTAACTAGTAATCACTAGCCCGTCACTGCTGTAAGTTATGGTATCTAACTAGTAATCACTAGCCCCTCACTGTTGTAACTTATGGTATCTAACTAGTAATCACTAGCCCCTCACTGCTGTAAGTTATGGTATCTAACTAGTAATCACTAGCCCCTCACTGCTGTAAGTTATGGTCTCTAACTAGTAATCACTAGCCCCTAACTGCTGTAAGTTATGGTCTCTAACTAGTAATCACTAGCCCCTCACTGCTGTGTGTTATGGTCTCTAACTAGTAATCACTAGCCCCTCACTGTTGTGAGTTATGGTCTCTAACTAGTAATCACTAGCCCCTCACTGTTGTGAGTTATAGTCTCTAACTAGTAATCACTAGCCCCACTCTGTTGTGAGTTGTGGTCTCTAACTAGTAATCACTAGCCCCTCACTGTTGTAAGTTATAGTCTCTAACTAGTAATCACTAGCCCCTCACTGTTATAAGTTATGGTATCTAACTAGTAATCACTAGCCCCTCACTGTTGTAAGTTATGGTATCTAACTAGTAATCACTAGCCCCTCACTGCTGTAAGTTATGGTATCTAACTAGTAATCACTAGCCCCTCACTGTTGTGTGTTATGGTCTCTAACTAGTAATCACTAGCCCCTCACTGCTGTAAGTTATGGTCTCTGACTAGTAATCACTAGCCCCTCACTGCTGTGTGTTATGGTCTCTAACTAGTAATCACTAGCCCCTCACTGTTGTAAGTTATAGTCTCTAACTAGTAATCACTAGCCCCTCACTGCTGTAAGTTATGGTATCTAACTAGTAATCACTAGCCCCTCACTGTTGTAAGTTATGGTATCTAACTAGTAATCACTAGCCCCTCACTGCTGTAAGTTATGGTATCTAACTAGTAATCACTAGCCCCTCACTGTTGTAAGTTATGGTATCTAACTAGTAATCACTAGCCCCTCACTGCTGTGAGTTATGGTCTCTAACTAGTAATCACTAGCCCCTCACTGTTGTGAGTTATGGTCTCTAACTAGTAATCACTAGCCCCTCACTGTTGTGAGTTATGGTCTCTAACTAGTAATCACTAGCCCCTCACTGTTGTGAGTTATAGTCTCTAACTAGTAATCACTAGCCCCTCACTGTTGTGAGTTATGGTATCTAACTAGTAATCACTAGCCCCTCACTGTTGTAAGTTAGTATAGTCTCTAACTAGTAATCTCTAGCCCCTCACTGTTGTAAGTTATGGTATCTAACTAGTAATCACTAGCCCCTAACTGCTGTAAGTTATGGTATCTAACTAGTAATCACTAGCCCCTCACTGCTGTAAGTTATGGTCTCTAACTAGTAATCACTAGCCCCTAACTGCTGTAAGTTATGGTCTCTAACTAGTAATCACTAGCCCCTCACTGCTGTGTGTTATGGTCTCTAACTAGTAATCACTAGCCCCTCACTGCTGTGTGTTATGGTCTCTAACTAGTAATCACTAGCCCCTCACTGCTGTAAGTTATGGTCTCTAACTAGTAATCACTAGCCCCTCACTGTTGTGTGTTATGTTCTCTAACTAGTAATCACTAGCCCCTCACTGCTGTGAGTTATGGTCTCTAACTAGTAATCACTAGCCCCTCACTGTTGTAAGTTATAGTCTCTAACTAGTAATCACTAGCCCCTCACAGCTGTAAGTTATGGTATCTAACTAGTAATCACTAGCCCCTCACTGTTGTAGCTTATGGTATCTAACTAGTAATCACTAGCCCCTCACTGCTGTAAGTTATGGTATCTAACTAGTAATCACTAGCCCCTCACTGCTGTAAGTTATGGTCTCTAACTAGTAATCACTAGCCCGTCACTGCTGTAAGTTATGGTATCTAACTAGTAATCACTAGCCCCTCACTGTTGTAACTTATGGTATCTAACTAGTAATCACTAGCCCCTCACTGCTGTAAGTTATGGTATCTAACTAGTAATCACTAGCCCCTCACTGCTGTAAGTTATGGTCTCTAACTAGTAATCACTAGCCCCTAACTGCTGTAAGTTATGGTCTCTAACTAGTAATCACTAGCCCCTCACTGCTGTGTGTTATGGTCTCTAACTAGTAATCACTAGCCCCTCACTGTTGTGAGTTATGGTCTCTAACTAGTAATCACTAGCCCCTCACTGTTGTGAGTTATAGTCTCTAACTAGTAATCACTAGCCCCACTCTGTTGTGAGTTGTGGTCTCTAACTAGTAATCACTAGCCCCTCACTGTTGTAAGTTATAGTCTCTAACTAGTAATCACTAGCCCCTCACTGTTATAAGTTATGGTATCTAACTAGTAATCACTAGCCCCTCACTGTTGTAAGTTATGGTATCTAACTAGTAATCACTAGCCCCTCACTGCTGTAAGTTATGGTATCTAACTAGTAATCACTAGCCCCTCACTGTTGTGTGTTATGGTCTCTAACTAGTAATCACTAGCCCCTCACTGCTGTAAGTTATGGTCTCTGACTAGTAATCACTAGCCCCTCACTGCTGTGTGTTATGGTCTCTAACTAGTAATCACTAGCCCCTCACTGTTGTAAGTTATAGTCTCTAACTAGTAATCACTAGCCCCTCACTGCTGTAAGTTATGGTATCTAACTAGTAATCACTAGCCCCTCACTGTTGTAAGTTATGGTATCTAACTAGTAATCACTAGCCCCTCACTGCTGTAAGTTATGGTATCTAACTAGTAATCACTAGCCCCTCACTGTTGTAAGTTATGGTATCTAACTAGTAATCACTAGCCCCTCACTGCTGTGAGTTATGGTCTCTAACTAGTAATCACTAGCCCCTCACTGTTGTGAGTTATGGTCTCTAACTAGTAATCACTAGCCCCTCACTGTTGTGAGTTATGGTCTCTAACTAGTAATCACTAGCCCCTCACTGTTGTGAGTTATAGTCTCTAACTAGTAATCACTAGCCCCTCACTGTTGTGAGTTATGGTATCTAACTAGTAATCACTAGCCCCTCACTGTTGTAAGTTAGTATAGTCTCTAACTAGTAATCTCTAGCCCCTCACTGTTGTAAGTTATGGTATCTAACTAGTAATCACTAGCCCCTAACTGCTGTAAGTTATGGTATCTAACTAGTAATCACTAGCCCCTCACTGCTGTAAGTTATGGTCTCTAACTAGTAATCACTAGCCCCTAACTGCTGTAAGTTATGGTCTCTAACTAGTAATCACTAGCCCCTCACTGCTGTGTGTTATGGTCTCTAACTAGTAATCACTAGCCCCTCACTGCTGTGTGTTATGGTCTCTAACTAGTAATCACTAGCCCCTCACTGCTGTAAGTTATGGTCTCTAACTAGTAATCACTAGCCCCTCACTGTTGTGTGTTATGTTCTCTAACTAGTAATCACTAGCCCCTCACTGCTGTAAGTTATGGTCTCTAACTAGTAATCACTAGCCCCTAACTGCTGTAAATTATGGTCTCTGACTAGTAAACACTAGCCCCTCACTGCTGTGTGTTATGGTCTCTAACTAGTAATCACTAGCCCCTCACTACTGTGAGTTATGGTCTCTAACTAGTAATCACTAGCCCCTCACTACTGTGAGTTATGGTCTCTAACTAGTAATCACTAGCCCCTCACTGCTGTGTGTTATGGTCTCTAACTAGTAATTACTAGCCCCTCACTGCTGTGTGTTATGGTCTCTAACTAGTAATCACTAGCCCCTCACTGCTGTGTGTTATGGTCTCTAACTAGTAATCACTAGCCCCTCACTGTTGTGTGTTATGGTCTCTAACTAGTAATCACTAGCCCCTCACTGCTGTGAGTTATGGTCTCTAACTAGTAATCACTAGCCCGTCACTGCTGTGTGTTATGGTCTCTAACTAGTAATCACTAGCCCCTCACTGTTGTGTGTTATGGTCTCTAACTAGTAATCACTAGCCCCTCACTGCTGTGAGTTATGGTCTCTATCTAGTAATCACTAGCCCCTCACTGTTGTGTGTTATGGTCTCTGACTAGTAAACACTAGCCCCTCACTGTTATGAGTTATGGTCTCTAACTAGTAATCACTAGCCCCTCACTGTTGTAAGTTATAGTCTCTAACTAGTAATCACTAGCCCCTCACTGCTGTAAGTTATGGTATCTTACAAGTAATCACTAGCCCCTCACTGTTGTAAGTTATGGTATCTAACTAGTAATCACTAGCCCCTCACTGCTGTGAGTTATGGTCTCTAACTAGTAATCACTAGCCCCTCACTGTTGTGAGTTATGGTCTCTAACTAGTAATCACTAGCCCCTCACTGTTGTGAGTTATAGTCTCTAACTAGTAATCACTAGCCCCTCACTGTTGTGAGTTGTGGTCTCTAACTAGTAATCACTAGCCCCTCACTGTTGTAAGTTATAGTCTCTAACTAGTAATCACTAGCCCCTCACTGTTGTAAGTTATGGTATCTAACTAGTAATCACTAGCCCCTCACTGTTGTAAGTTATGGTATCTAACTAGTAATCACTAGCCCCTCACTGCTGTAAGTTATGGTATCTAACTAGTAATCACTAGCCCCTCACTGCTGTGTGTTATGGTCTCTAACTAGTAATCACTAGCCCCTCACTGCTGTAAGTTATGGTCTCTGACTAGTAATCACTAGCCCCTCACTGCTGTGTGTTATGGTCTCTAACTAGTAATCACTAGCCCCTCAGTGTTGTAAGTTATAGTCTCTAACTAGTAATCACTAGCCCCTCACTGCTGTAAGTTATGGTATCTAACTAGTAATCACTAGCCCCTCACTGTTGTAAGTTATGGTATCTAACTAGTAATCACTAGCCCCTCACTGCTGTAAGTTATGGTATCTAACTAGTAATCACTAGCCCCTCACTGTTGTAAGTTATGGTATCTAACTAGTAATCACTAGCCCCTCACTGCTGTGAGTTATGGTCTCTAACTAGTAATCACTAGCCCCTCACTGTTGTGAGTTATGGTCTCTAACTAGTAATCACTAGCCCCTCACTGTTGTGAGTTATGGTCTCTAACTAGTAATCACTAGCCCCTCACTGTTGTGAGTTATAGTCTCTAACTAATAATCACTAGCCCCTCACTGTTGTGAGTTGTGGTCTTTAACTAGTAATCACTAGCCCCTCACTGTTGTAAGTTATAGTCTCTAACTAGTAATCTCTAGCCCCTCACTGTTGTAAGTTATGGTATCTAACTAGTAATCACTAGCCCCTCACTGTTGTAAGTTATGGTATCTAACTAGTAATCACTAGCCCCTCACTGCTGTAAGTTATGGTCTCTAACTAGTAATCACTAGCCCCTCACTGTTGTGAGTTATGGTATCTAACTAGTAATCACTAGCCCCTCACTGCTGTAAGTTATGGTCTCTGACTAGTAATCACTAGCCCCTCACTGTTGTAAGTTATGGTATCTAACTAGTAATCACTAGCCCCTCACTGCTGTAAGTTATGGTCTCTGACTAGTAATCACTAGCCCCTCACTGTTGTAAGTTATGGTATCTAACTAGTAATCACTAGCCCCTCACTGCTGTAATTTATGGTATCTAACTAGTAATCACTAGCCCCTCACTGCTGTAAGTTATGGTATCTAACTAGTAATCACTAGCCCTTCACTGCTGTAAGTTATGGTATCTAACTAGTAATCACTAGCCCCTCACTGCTGTAAGTTATGGTATCTAACTAGTAATCACTAGCCCCTCACTGTTGTGTGTTATAGTCTCTAACTAGTAATCACTAGCCCCTCACTGTTGTAAGTTATGGTATCTAACTAGTAATCACTAGCCCCTCACTGTTGTAATTTATGGTATCTTACTAGTAATCACTAGCCCCTCACTGCTGTAATTTATGGTATCTAACTAGTAATCACTAGCCCCTCACTGCTGTAAGTTATGGTCTCTAACTAGTAATCACTAGCCCCTCACTGCTGTAAGTTATGGTCTCTAACTAGTAATCACTAGCCCCTCACTGCTGTAAGTTATGGTATCTAACTAGTAATCACTAGCCCCTCACTGTTGTGTGTTATGGTCTCTAACTAGAATCACTAGCCCCTCACTGTTGTGTGTTATAGTCTCTAACTAGTAATCACTAGCCCCTCACTGTTGTAAGTTATGGTATCTAACTAGTAATCACTAGCCCCTCACTGCTGTAATTTATGGTATCTAACTAGTAATCACTAGCCCCTCACTGCTGTAAGTTATGGTCTCTAACTAGTAATCACTAGCCCCTCACTGCTGTAAGTTATGGTATCTAACTAGTAATCACTAGCCCCTCACTGTTGTGTGTTATGGTCTCTAACTAGAATCACTAGCCCCTCACTGCTGTGTGTTATGGTCTCTAACTAGTAATCACTAGCCCCTCACTGCTGTAAGTTATGGTATCTAACTAGTAATCACTAGCCCCTCACTGCTGTAAGTTATGGTATCTAACTAGTAATCACTAGCCCCTCACTGCTGTAAGTTATGGTATCTAACTAGTAATCACTAGCCCCTCACTGCTGTAAGTTATGGTATTTAACTAGTAATCACTAGCCCCTCACTGCTGTAAGTTATGGTCTCTAACTAGTAATCACTAGCCCCTTACTGCTGTAATTTATGGTATCTAACTAGTAATCACTAGCCCCTCACTGCTGTAAGTTATGGTCTCTAACTAGTAATCACTAGCCCCTCACTACTGTAAGTTATGGTATCTAACTAGTAATCACTAGCCCCTCACTACTGTGAGTTATGGTCTCTAACTAGTAATCACTAGCCCCTCACTGTTGTGTGTTATGGTATCTAACTAATAATCACTAGCCCCTCACTGCTGTAATTTATGGTATCTAACTAGTAATCACTAGCCCCTCACTGCTGTAAGTTATGGTCTCTAACTAGTAATCACTAGCCCCTCACTGCTGTAATTTATGGTATCTAACTAGTAATCACTAGCCCTTCACTGCTGTAAGTTATGGTATCTAACTAGGAATCACTAGCCCCTCACTGCTGTAAGTTATGGTATCTAACTAGTAATCACTAGCCCCTCACTGTTGTGTGTTATGGTCTCTAACTAGTAATCACTAGCCCCTCACTGCTGTAATTTATGGTATCTAACTAGTAATCACTAGCCCCTCACTGCTGTAAGTTATGGTCTCTAACTAGTAATCACTAGCCCCTCACTGCTGTAAGTTATGGTCTCTAACTAGTAATCACTAGCCCCTCACTGCTGTAAGTTATGGTATCTAACTAGTAATCACTAGCCCCTCACTGTTGTGTGTTATGGTCTCTAACTAGAATCACTGGCCCCTCACTGCTGTGTGTTATGGTCTCTAACTAGTAATCACTATCCCCTCACTGCTGTAAGTTATGGTATCTAACTAGTAATCATTAGCCCCTCACTGCTGTAAGTTATGGTATCTAACTAGTAATCACTAGCCCCTCACTGCTGTAAGTTATGGTATCTAACTAGTAATCACTAGCCCCTCACTGCTGTAAGTTATGGTATTTAACTAGTAATCACTAGCCCCTCACTGCTGTAAGTTATGGTCTCTAACTAGTAATCACTAGCCCCTCACTGCTGTAATTTATGGTATCTAACTAGTAATCACTAGCCCCTCACTGCTGTAAGTTATGGTCTCTAACTAGTAATCACTAGCCCCTCACTGCTGTAAGTTATGGTCTCTAACTAGTAATCACTAGCCCCTCACTGCTGTAATTTATGGTATCTAACTAGTAATCACTAGCCCCTCACTGCTGTAATTTATGGTATCTAACTAGTAATCACTAGCCCCTCACTGCTGTAATTTATGGTATCTAACTAGTAATCACTAGCCCCTCACTGCTGTAAGTTATGGTATCTAACTAGTAATCACTAGCCCCTCACTGCTGTAATTTATGGTATCTAACTAGTAATCACTAGCCCCACACTGCTATAAGTTATGGTATCTAACTAGTAATCACTAGCCCATCACTGCTGTGTGTTATGGTCTCTAACTAGTAATCACTAGCCCCTCACTGCTGTAAGTTATGGCATCTAACTAGTAATCACTAGCCCCTCACTGCTGTGAGTTATGGTCTTTAGTTAGTAATCACTAGCTCCTCACTGTTGTTAGTTCGATTTCCACACGGGCCGAAATTTCACATGTGAGGAAACTAACTTCTAGGGGTGTCAATAGATCCAAATTAAAAGTCCTGAAAATTAATGCGGCCGATCATATTTGCCAATCAAGAGGCCAGATTGTATCCATATTTAACTCAGTTTGTATTAAGAAAATACTTCAGAGCGGATAAAATATACCATAACTTTGCCATTTCTTGAGATATTTTCATCAAATAACGTTTATTTTGGTCAGAAGTCCGGGTATATCCAGAATATTGTCACCCCTGTACATTACGGGAGGTTATTGGTTCAACTCTGACGTACAACTGGTGTCTTCTATCGTCGCTTGATGCTAGAAAAGTTGCCCTGTGACCTTATTTGTTGGTGCTGCGTTAAACCAAGCTGAAAATGAAAAAGTGAGTTTTTACAGGGAAGATATCTTGAACTATTTTCTTTGATAGAAATCAAGTACCTTCAGACGTGAACGAACATTTTATTATTTTGATTTATAAAACATCAAAGCGAAACATCTGGCAAATTCATACTGAATATTAATATCATTATGCAGACTTATCAGGTAGAATTAAAGATTCAAATTTTCTCTTATCATATGTGTACTTGAAACAATCAATATAAATCCTTACGTACGAAGTGCAACAGCTGAAAATATACAGTCAACCCTGTGTTAGAGACTACCTCCGTATAAATGACACCTTGCTAAGGAGGCCATTACATGTATTTTACAAACCGTCATTGACTATTTAGAACAAAATGACGTTAGCCAATAAGGCAATGGTCCAATTATTACCATCCAAAGGGCGGCCTTTGTTCACAGGTTTGACTCTTATATCTACCGATGGAAATAAAACACTCGCGAATGTTTGTATGCGTGTTAGTGTCATCATCCAAAACATGTCTGCGCACAATGACGGACATTTGATCTGCTTAATACAACAGAAGCTTTAATATTGTTCTATAGATAGTCATTAACCACGTATAAACACGAGCTGTTTGAAGAAATGATATATTAGCGTCATTTATCTATTCGGCTTGCATGTTTATTCTATCGACAACAGTTCATGTAAATATTTTTCCAACAGAATTATTAAGTTTCATTAGCTTATGTTATGAATTACAGCACAACCTGTCCATAGCAGCTCTCTCTTGAGCAACAACCTCCCTTCAACAACAGCATGATTTTCCCACTGCATCATTTAACTATTTATTTAATCACTCTAGAGCAACAACCTATCAACAACAACATGATTTTGCTACTCCCAAAGGGTGTTGCTTTAAGAAGCTCCATTGTCTATCATATTCTTTAACGCACATTTAACAGAATAATGAAAGGGGACAACAAGGTGATCTATAAGTTCCGGTGATGATTATAAACGATACGAAATTAATCGCAGCCTTATATGACATACAAAATCGACATGAAAATGTTTACATTCGTAACTTGTATGATGTTTTAAAACTGAGCCAGTTTACCAAACAGATGAGATGAAAGGACAAATTGGACATGTCCTTCTCCCGGGGTTATATACATTTCAGATCGATCGGTCTCCTAGCTCAAATCTCATATATTGTCTTTCAAACTGTCTACGTTATTATGATCTGACAATGCAGTACAACCTCTGTAGATCAACACCCTGAGGGAGCTGCAAATATTGGCAGTTGTTTAGAGGATGTTGCTCTACAGAGAGCCGCTTTAGAAGAGTTGTACTGTATTGATACATTGTATTATATGTACATTAGTCTGTCAAGATGATGGGTCTGAATACGTATTCAATTATCAATCGGCTCTATCTTTAAGAATTGAACATTGGAGGTTTGAGCTCGGACAGTGACCTCAAGTCGGGAAATAAGGTCAGCCATTCCTTTGTTTCTCTAGAACTTGGAATAACTGCAAGTCCTAGAACAGGATTTTCTACCCGATCAGTTGTAAACGAGTCTTAGTGAAAAGATACCTCGTCCGAAATTAAATATTATATTTGGACGGATTACATCCATTCAATACATAGCGTCTGCGGCATCAAGCTAAGACGCATCACTATCAAATTTTGGATTTTTCTACATACGCGGGCGGTTAAAAGTCGGGAAAATAGTGCCGTTCAAATTCATACAATCCTAAGAGCAAATAAGATGGAATAATAATTTATATTTAGCACTGTTTGTTTGTTTCACGTCGATGTCTATATGGAAATGTATTTGCATGACGTCATAATACACGTACATTTTACTTCCGTTTCTCATCTGCAATATGGGTTATAACTTTAGTTTGATCAAAGAAACAACTGCTGCTCCGACCTTTAACACATGAATAAATCGAATGCATGTATTACAGTTTGTCCTAATTTCTCGTCCAATGAAATGTCCGCATTTCATTTGAAATTTGAAAAATATATCGCATAAAATCTGCCGAATCCCTGATATGGAGAAAATAAGTGCTACGTGACCAAACGCTGAATAGGGCGGTGCAAGTTGCATCAGTTTTATTACGTCATCCTTTAACCGTTAAATAAAGTAGGCGGAGTTTAAACCGCTCATAGACTTCGTAGGAGATTCGGTAGCGTTTGTTGAACCAGGTCGTATAGCATACGAATTTTCCATGGTTTTCGTTATTTCTGTTGGATTTAATGCCAGAATAGAATTTCAGTTACCATCTTTCCTTGGTACGAATAGTACCAGGTTTCATGGTTATAAAATTGTTTCCATCAAATTTCATAGCATGTCTTTGTATATTTCTAAATAAACTATGATCAGACAATTACTCATACATACATGTAGATACATGAATCTTTCATCATCAAAATCAACCTGAATATGCATTTTATAAATCAACCAGCACCTTATATTCAATAGTAGTACGTTGAGAATGGAATGGATTTGATGCTCAGAGATCGATTGTAAGTTGTATAATATCTGGGCCGGTGCTAGACACCACACTTGCAAGGTTTTCCGATCTAAGCCGGACTCGGACTTAAACATGTGCAAGAAATCAAGAAGTTTGGAAAGAAACAGAAAGGTCGAAAACTAAAAATAACGGTGCACAAGCCTAATGGTCCAAATTGAAAGAATGGTGAAACAGTAAGAAACATTGAAACCAAACGTGCATTTCTGGGTATTAATTGTTTATATAATAATTAAGACAATACCAGTTCCTGGAGAATGAAACATGATAGATCTAGAATTAAGCTTAGTGAAAATCCATTGTTACAGTTAAATGCTGGCTCTAAAGCACACTGAATGCCCCCGCTTTCTTTTAAATTTCCTTCTGAACTGAGGTACTTTGTGGGCGTTGTCAAATTAATATATAGTGATGATTGACAGTTTTTGTCGAGACAGAACATGCGCACGTGACAGAAATTAGGACAAACTGTAAATCAGTTATCGTTCATATTTTGAATTTTATGCGACATATCACTGCGCTCCGCTCCGCGTCGCTTGTGATATATCGCATAAAATTCAAAATATGAACGATAACTAATACTTAGTTATCGTTCATATTGTGATATGTCGCATAAAATTCATGATATGAACGATAACTATATGGATTTCTTTGTAAAGGTATCATATCATAATGTAAAACCAGGCATTAAATATCCAATTTAACAGCTGAACATAGTTCTACACATTGGCAAAAAGTTGTTTAATCACTGGTTAGCACAGGCGTAGCGAAATAGGACCCGTGTTGACTTTACATCAGATCAACAGATTGATTTGAAAGACGATCTGGTAATTATACGATTCGGTAAACGTTACGGGATGCAACAATTGCTCCGTGTCCAGAATAGCATGTACATATATATTTTCAATACAAGTACATAAAACTCAGCCCAACCTTATATGTGGTCATGGAATCAGTGTTCAAAATAGATCATTTTCAGGCCCTATACGTCTGCTAAAAATTAGACAGAATTTTGTGTTCCATTTCTTAACTGGCAGAAAACAAATTGACCGCCGATCGTCAGTAACTGTTGCATTCTTGACTTAATGTCGCTGTGTCGATTAAAACTGACTGTTAATGACTGAGGACTGCTTAGTCCACATGACCCATCAGCAGTGCTACTGTCTAACGTAATTTTCATCCATATCATTTGCCACTAAGTATATGTTTTCCTCTGCGCTTAATTGCAACAAAATACGAATTATATAACTAAAGTCTTTAAATTCATCCGTTTTAACCCGCTGTAAACGCTGATTAAGAATCAAACTATATTATTTTATAACTGATCCTGATATCAAAACGAATGTTCGTATCATATATGTCAAAATTATACCATAACACGAATACTGACTGATTCCTGGCTTCCTATATTTTTCTGAGTAATATAACTGCAATGAAGCGTATATCGATTATTGAAATAAAGTACTCTTGTATTACACTAAAAGCATTTAATTAAGGGGTATACGTGTAGTGTGTTTGTGGCAACCATGATACCGTTACGACTATGTTTGGCACCACTTACACTTCTTTCCTTAGTATTAATTATAAGTAATGTTATATATTTTCTAAACAATGTGAACACAATTGGACATAAACAACTTCACCACAAACGAGGTATGTGCATTTTACTTTAATTTGCCTTCAACGGTTTGCGATAAATCCAATGACAAATCAATTGAGATTAAATATGACATTGTATAATTAAAGTTGTTATCCTTTGGCCACATACGAGTAGTGTACAAAAGACAGTGCACATTGACATAACCCAGCAAGTATCATTTGGAACAATGTGGTAAACTCGAAGGACCCGTAGGATATACTCAAACAGTACCGTAAGTATCGCTGCCAATTTAATGGCATTACTAGAAAAGGTAGTAATAGTATTAATGACGTCATTATATAAAAAAAGAAATGCCTATATTTGTGAATCATAAGATATTTTAAAACTCTGATTCTATCCATGGCACAGACAAGGCTTTCGTGCACTAAAACGGGTGATGTCTCTCTCTAGAATTCGGAATTTCTGCACGTCCTTAAACGTGATAAAATGTTTAAAATATATTTACAGGATTTTCTTCACGATCAGTTGTTATTAACGAAGATCCTACAATGGCTGTTTCACACAATATCAGCTCAGATCTTGGTGATAATGGATATATCATCCGAAATGAAACTTCGGATTTGAAGAAGGTTACACCAAGACAATCGCTTTTAACAAAGCAACACACCTTTTACACAAAACGACCGAATGAGCAACAGCCATCTTGCTCAGTGAAATCTGACTGGACACGATACCTTTTGTACCCAAAAGTAATCACGAACTTGACATATTGGGATGAGGCTCAAGAAATGAGCTGTAGTAATGATCGGTTTGATCTAAACGCCAGTGACTCATTTACGAAGTTTTCATTTGGTTGCTCTGACAACTTTACAAAAGTGGAGACATTTTATCGGCATGTGAAAATTCGAACAACAAATAGGGATATTCAAGTGGTGAAATTCAGAGATAAATGTTTACTTAAATTCATTGAAACGTGTTGCTATGATACAGCACGTGTTCCTAATGTTGTTCATTATGTAATATACAACAAGACAGAATTAAGGTTCTTCGAATTCGTGAGCTTTCTTAGCGTTATTCGTTTTGTCCAGCCATGTGCCATCTTGATTCACGGCGACAAACTTCCAAATGGAAGCTATTGGAATCATATCCGGGCGATATTCCCAAATATCATTCATGTGAAGAGAAATCCACCCAGAGTCATATTCGGAACGAT
Organism: Lutraria lutraria; assembly: GCA_964023205.1. Lineage (NCBI taxonomy): Eukaryota > Metazoa > Mollusca > Bivalvia > Venerida > Mactridae > Lutraria > Lutraria lutraria. Next base: position 7,286,127 of record OZ026848.1, on the reverse strand, counting down.
GAGAAAGTTTCCCGCACATTCAAGTGATATCATGCGAATCGAAGCAATAATTGAGTACGGAGGTATATATATTGACACTGACACTTTGTTTGTAAAACCAATCGATCATCTTCGGTCATTTCCATGCACAATGTCTGCGCAGTCATCTAATGTCACGTCGTCTGCGTTTATATCTTCGGAAAAGAATTCCACTTTCGTTAATGAATGGTTGAATGGTTACAAAAAACATTATAAATATTATGACTATATTTATAACGCGATGATATTTCCATTCAGACTTGCCAAAAGGATTCCGCAACACATTAATTTATTAAAAGGAACCATGTCCAGACCATGGAACCAAATTGGTGGTGTGGTGTACATAACTAATTACAAATGGGATGCAATATACGGAATTCATGTGTTTGATCGGATGTTTAAAAGGTTGAAAATGGACGAGGAAGAAGTGAAGATATTTAATACTACTATTGGCTCAATTACAAGACATATTTTATTTGGCAACAAAGAACTCTGCCGTAAATGAACCATTAGAAGCATTGTTCATTTGAAAGTTGCGTTTTTGTGCGATACCATCTGATTGCTGTTTGTCAAGCACACTTTTTGGACCGTTGTGTCTTGGAAGGTATTTCACATTTGCTAGATTTTCAGCTTTGGTAGATACAGGTTTAGCTTTATTAGACATCTCTTCAACTGGATCTACTACACGGACATCAAGGATTTGAAACAATAGTGGGGATAATATTGGCATTTTATGACCTTGTGATGAAGACAGTCTTCTGCTTAATTTTTGTTCTGCGAATTTCATCATACTGAGTGTGTGAGGACTTTTCTTGTACACCAATCGATCAAATATTTTGACTTGAAATTGATAAACATTAATATGCTTGTTGCAATTAAAGTGAAATTGTTCCTTTCTAATCCTAAAAGAAGTTCTATATCCCCGATTACCTCCCCTTCTTCAACATCACAAAGTTAAGTACTTTTTCAGCCACTGCATAACCGTCTGTTCGTCTGATGTATGTCCAAGTCGTGGATACCCGGGACATTCAGGGGACATGAGGCGAATTGAGGCCCTTATTCAATATGGAGGCATATATTTAGAATTAGATACTGTCTTCGTCAAACCATTCGATGATCTTCGTTCATTTCCGTTCACAATGTCGTCACAATCATCTGGATACATGTAAGTTGGATTTCTATCATCGGAAAGAAACTCATCGTTTGTATACAGATGTTTCGAATGTTACCAGACACAATTTAAGCCATCATCTTGCACGTTTAATGCAATGACATACCCTAGGTTATTGTCAGGTAGATTTCCGGACGAATATATTATAAAGTTGTTTCCAGATTGATGGTGTATATAACAAATTACGATTAACGAACATGGAGTTCATTCATTTAATCGGGTATTTAATCGATCCATGAACGAAAAACTCATAACAAGAACAACTATAACAAAACGTTATATGTAGACGAATTACAAGAAGCATATTAATTTATGTTTTTTTACTGTATATTTTATTCAATCCTCCATTATGGAGAGTATAACATATATTTACATGATATGATAATACACATTGTAATGACAATCAGGAGTATTTGACAAATGAATAAATTCATGTATATAGTTCACAAGCACATGGTAACATCATACTAGTACCCTACATCAATCAAATAGAATCAACCCTAAATGTTAACGAATTCACCATAAATCTGAGCACTATCATACAACCACATATGTACGCATGATTCATTTTGGCATGTTTTATACAAGAAGAATGTTTAATGATATAATGAATGCAACGTAAATTTAAATAGCCACACATCAACTTATCTAGGCAATGCCTTCATGATTTACTTACCTGTCAACTATTAATAGATTCAGTCATCACCATTAGCCAATCAAATGGCCAGGATTAGCCAAACTAGTAATAGACACTACACTATATACTCACAAACAGTTATAATAACTAAAATGATATTTTACGTTATTTACAAAGATCAAATATCATACTTTAATACCAAGCAACAAAATATTCTAACCGAACGCTAAAAAATGGTGTTTTATTGCGATGAATACTGCACCCCTTTATCGACTTTTCCTTATCAGCGTTAAAAATCAATAAGGTATTGCGCATTGTATTGGCACGATATGATACTATTAATTCATTAATGACAAACAATTGTTATAAAATCTCTCACTGGGCGTGGACCGTAAACATTAGCGATTTTGATTGGCTATCAAAGTAGAAAGGGTGCTTCAAATTCGTTGATTTCTTGAGACGATAATGATCCGACACTTCAATTGTTGATTGCTCAGCTTAAAAAACAAAATAGGTGTCATTTTCGAATTAACATTGTCGTCTTATTTGATGACGGATTTCAAAGCGGTTTTCAGTATTTTGTAGCGGAAAATCCAGGGAATCGTGCCTCAGAATTTCGATAATTGTATTCATTTTTTATCTATAACGTATTACGTAATAAACAGCGGGGTTTTGGGTACGGAATTTCTTTAAAGTCAAGTATCTAACGAACGCTGGACGTTATCAAAAACTGAGGCACGGTTCCCTGCATTATACATTTATAGTGATATTAAGGCTACTTGTTGTGTACAGAGTAGTTATCGTTGTTCAAATAATTGAAAATTACGTGCGATATTGGTTTATAGAAGACGAATCAAATGTAATATTTGTTTCAAATTACTTGCAATGCACTTTATAGAGTGGGTTTATTTTAGTATATAATTATGATTTTGTTTTTAATAAGATACATTAATGTAGACTTATTTAAAATGAAAGATCGCATGAGTTCATCAATATAACTCTGGCTTACGAAGTGCAATGTTCAGCTGAAGATCTTGGCATTAGGTATATACATGGTCAATATAACATCAAGTAGTGACACATAACATAACACAACATGAGTATTATCACCATGACATGCACACCGACACCAGGGATAACCGAAAAAGGGTACACCTTCATTTCTATTGTGGGCCCCGGGTGTTGTGTGGCATGACATAGAAAGGCAATGATAACAGTTGGTGACAATTATCACAGTAAATATCAGAATGAATCGTATCACATTTTGACTTTGTATTTTTTTACCATTATCACATACAGTAAACTATATCAAATCCTATTGCAAGAACATACACAGATTGCCATAATATATCACACGTGTTTTGATTAATAATATCACAGATTCAAAGACAATCCCAGTCATTGTCTAACAGTTAAACTATATATACTATCTAAAAAGTATTATGCATTCATTATATTATTAAACATTCTTCTTGTATAAAACATGCCGAAATGAATCATGCGTACATAAAGCACTAATAATGTGAAATTATAATCTAATGCAAGTCATCTAATTAATACTAGTTCATGGCAAGTTTGAAAGCAGGTAAAGCTTGATTTTGAGTGATATTTGCTGGATACATGTTCCACAATGAACAACCTAAAAAGCAAATTGAAAAGGCACCCTTGTGATAAAGTCGTGTGCTATATATAGCTATGAATAGTACTTTGTGAAATAAAATTTTCTCCCAAAATGGTTGGGGCTAAACCAAGTTTGACTTGTTTGACATAGAATGATCCTAGCATTGTTTCACGGGTAACTAATTAAGTAGCCTGACTGTCCTGCACCTATATCAGATCTACAGCAAGATGAAGTAGATGTTACATTTTTTGTCATTCAACTTCTGTTTGTGAAGGACATATATAGTTGTGAGTTTGTATTGTATTTATACATATTTGGTTAAATATCTTTGTCATGAATGTTTTTGGGCTATATAATGCAGATATATTTGTGATTTTGTATTGTATTTATACGTACCTGGTTAAATACCTTTGTCATGCATGTTTTTGGACTGTATTCTACTGGTATATTTGTGATTTTATATTGTATTTGTATATAGCGGGTAATATATTGTCACGTGTCGAGCGGTGTCCTTAATATTGTAGCGGGTTGGCCATTATAATAGTGTGTAAGTTGTTCATGTGTGGTGGGTTTAAGTGTAAGAAGAAATGAAATAATATGGACTCTGGATAAATAATGTAACTGCAAACAAAATGTGTATCAACTCACAGTAACCTTAAATAAACTAAGTATAAACAACTAAGTCTGAGTAAAATTTCAATTGTTCAATTTAATATAATCTTTTAACTTCTCATATACCTATTAATCATTCAGATAATCTATAAAAACATTCAGAGATTCATTAAATACAAGACAAATCAAACAGATAATTATCATTCAATACTCCATTATCAACAAGTATTTACTGAAAGGATTGAAATGGATCTAACAATTAAATAGTTACAATGCATAAATCATCTAATTCTTTACCAAATCAATAAAATGCTTTAAAAATTTAAATGCTTCTTAATCAACTTAAATAATGTGTTATTAATGCAATATTATTAGTTTCAATAAAAAGACAAAAAAAAATACTTTACACACCTTAATAGATCAAAACCAAAAATCAGAGTCCTAGAATTTACCTATGTTTTCGCTTTTATACTGCACAAAAAAAACGCACATAAAAATGTGTGCGGTTATGCGTGCACAAGAAAATATGCGTAACTTTAAGGATAAAATGCACATAAAAAGGTGTGCAGATTCCAACATAAAATGCACAAATAAAACTGTGCGGTTTTCAACGTAAAGTGCACAAAAAGGACTGTGCGCTTTCGAACACTAGCGCGTTCCTGAACCATGAACGCTAGCATTGACATTTAGTGAAAAAAATAGACTACCTAGTCCCAAAGAAACAAAGATTATGCAATAAAAATGACTTAAAAGTACATGAAAACTATGCTTAATTAAAACTAGAGGCATTAAATGACTAGACTGTACTCTACGACTAACAATCAAAGTTAGAACTTACTTAATAAATTAAAGTTTCTTGCAATAATCGCCGCAAAAATGCTCAACGTCACTAAGATAAACAACCCAGAATGCACCGCGCATGTTTAAAAATAGACGTCCGCCATAATGGCTAACCTAGTGTACACTAAGTTACAGTGAGGATTAAAGAAATGATTCTTAACATGTAGATCAGGACATTCAAAGGTAAACATAGTTTGCAATAGGTTAAAATGCTATGATTTAACAATCGAGTGAAATAAATAGCGATGACAATGTTTCATATTCGAAAAAAATGTTACCAAAAACGAAAGTAAACAAACATGTAAGTTTGACATAGATATTAAATAGCACATGAAAACCGGGGCATGACATTACCCCCTCCTTAACATTAAAGGTCCTCCTTTAACCAAAGAGGTTTCAAAATTAACATCAACTATGAAATCATTAACACTTAATAAACATCTCAGTATTAACACTAAAACAATATATATACATATGTAAGATAGTCAACCGAATGATCAAGTAACGATACCTTAAGTATAGCAAAATTGCACCAAATTTAAAAACAAGTGCCAACAAATTCGCTTTTTACAATTTTCAGTTGCAACATATATAAAAATCTTACATGAATGAATTTAACAATGTCATTACATTATAAGCACTGTTTGAAACAATCCCAAATCAATAACCATAAAAATAAATAATAATAATAAAAATAGAAACTGCTTTTAATCGCTAGACAAATTTCTTGCTATGATAACCTTACTGAAGTCAGAATAAATGTGAACGTGTGTTACATAAGAGTAGGTTCAAAACCTAATTTACTTTAAGCAATTAAAAAAAATGTACAAGATGCTGACATGATTTCTAAAATAACTACCTCTAATGTTAGCATTCAAGGGATAATGATAAAATCTAACAGTGATGATGGTGGCCCCATCTGTCTCTTCCTCTGTATGGCGATCTGGGCCTACCGTCCTGATTCTCTCTCCCTCTTCTGTAAGAACCTCTCCTTAAAGGTGATCTTTCTCTGTAGTTATGTTGTCGAGTGGATGAATGTTCTGAAGTTGGTTGCTGTTGAGCATTATTGTCTGTCTGTTGAGTTTTGGTGGGTTGAGGTTCGGTAGTAGATGGTTGTTGAGCCACTATTGCTGACAGTTGTAGCAGACATTGCGCCATATGTTCTGTGCTTCGATATTGTTTGACATATTGTTCATTCAGAGACTGTATTGAGGATTGAAGATGGTTGATAGCAGACAAAATTTCGTTGTGTCTGGTCATGGAGCTGTCTGTACCAGAGTTACTGGAGGCTGAAGAAATAGAGGGGGAGGCAGACTTTCTCAGTGCTCGGCACTCCTCTCTTGTTGGCAGTGTTGAAAGTACGTCCACCTTCTCTGGACAGTCCTGCGGTATCCGGATTGGTGTTTTCAAAATAGTGTTGTTTAAACAGATGGGCATATTTACTGGTGTTGATAAAAATGCTGGTTCAGTCGAAGTAATTTCTTTCGTTGGTGTTGGCAAGCCAATATTAAAAGCATCTGCGGTTGGTCCTGCTGTATGTGTTGCTAAACCGGGTAAAGGGTGTGATACAGTGCTGATAAGGCTTACTAGTTCTTGTAGTGGTGCCATATACTGGGAAATATTTGAAATGGGTGGCATTGTCGGGCTGATGGCTGCAAGGCTGAAGTTTGTGACGTGGGCGGACTCAGGTGTGGCTGGAATGGTCTGGGTAGAGGTCTGTGGCTGGCAGTAGATAGATTGTGGCTCTTGGTCCAAGTATGTCGCCTCCAATGTTTCCTTTATGAGGTCCCCTCTTCTGCTTGTTTTTCTTGTGCTCTCCCAGTGCTCGATACTCTCTTCCGGCGACAGGGCTAACACATCTTTGTTTGTAATCACATATGGGGACCTGTAGGTTAAACCGGTTAAAAGTTACCGCAAGAATCTGGAATTATTGTTTGAACAACTACATGATAAAAAAAATACATCTTGATCTTTGTGTCAAAGTTTAGTGAGCATTTATTATAAACTTAATATCATTTTTCGGGGCTCATTTATCACCTCGGTAATAAATTACCAAAAACTCAACTTGACGACCTATAAATATTTGTTTAAAGGACACCTCTACTAAAAAATGACTTAACATGCTGTCTTCATCTTTTCCTTTTTTTTTTTTTTTTTTTTAAAAAAATACCTGTTCTCCACAAGGTAATCCGCTTCCTCACTCATTCCCCTCTCCCTTAGTACTGCTCTGTGACGAGGATAGCTGTGTACGTGCTTCTCCAAGTCTTCCTTCTTAAAGGCAACAAACAAACACCACCTACAGTAGAATGGGACTGCGTCTAGGCTGACATGTTTCTTCATGAAGTGGTTGTAGACTCTATACCTAGCTTCTACATATGTCTTGTTGTCTCTGTGCAGACATTTAAGGCACTGGTATACTTTCCTCTTCCGTGTTGAGGATGAAACTACAGACATAATATTTGATATTTCTTGTAGATAACTGAAAATACACAAAGGGAAACCACATTCAGTCCACTGAACAAAATTGGCTTTTAATCAATTAATGCTTATGTCCGGTGCTTCTAACCACTGAAGAAATTCTGTAATGTGAAAAATAACATGCTAGAAAAAATATTAAATGAAGTCCATTATCGTCATTGTGCTAACATCTGGCTTCTTTCTTCATTCTTCTCAATTATTAGTTTTCTTAAGTCAGGCATCCCATATCATTTCGTCAGTCCGTACACTCTCTCTAAACTGTAGCCCATTCTTCTTCTTACTCATATCGTCATTTTCTATGACATCACACCCGACCACTTCTGTGGACTAACCTTGCTCTTTCCTTGCAAAACAACCATTCCTTATTCGTTCGCTCCCTCTGAACTGTCAATCTTCTCCTTTCTCTATCTTTAATACCAACCGTCCCTGATAACCTGCTAAGAAAATAAATAAAAAAAAAAACCTCATCTTGCCAAATTTCACGCTTTTTGGTAAGACATAAACTCAATTTTTATCTCACACATTGCATGTTAGACTGTTTATTACTCCTTTTGGAGCAATTTACATACCTGTAGAACGGGGGCAAAATCATAAAATGATACAACCGAAAAATAACTGTAGATACAGTAAATAGCACAATGCTTATTTGTAAATTAATTTTTGCTTTGCCTGATTTATCCATTTAGGAGGCTTGATGCCTTCATATGGTTTGAGCTTGTTATGATGAACTAATTTTTCTTTGCCATTCTTTTCAAGTTGAAGGACAAAATTCACATCTGAGATGACTTGGCTGACCATAAACGGTCCATCATATATTCTTTCTAGCTTTGGAGCGGTACCAAGTTTCCTAACCTCATTTAGACACCAAACCACGTCACCAGCTTTGTACTTATACACTGCTGACTTTGCATCATATATAGCCTTGTGTCTCTTTGCTGCTACTGCCAGGTGATCTTGAGCAACTCGATGAGCGTGCTGCATTCTAGAACGCAGGTGGTCGACATAATCACCATAAGATGTAACATCTTGGTCATTGACGGTTGTGGAACTTCCAAACACCATTTCCGAAGGTAGTCTCACTTCTCTGCCCATTGTGATAAGATTTGGGGTCAGTCCTGTTGACTCGTGTGGTGAAGCACGGTAAGCGCCTGCGAGACATCCAAGATTAAGGTCCCATTGGTCTTGTTCTCCACACAAAAATGCCTTTATCATCCGAATGAGTGTCTTGTTGAAGCGTTCTGATTGGCCATTGCATTTTGGGTTTCGAGCACTGGTTCGGCATTTGCGAATTTCCAGCATTCTACACAGTTCTTTGAATACCTTACTCTCATAATTTCGACCTTGGTCACTAAGTATTGAAAGTGGGCATCCCCATCTGCCTATAAATTCGTTAAGAATTTTCGAAGCACATGTCTCTGCAGTCTGGTCTGGCACTGCCAACACTTCAACATATTTACTAAAATGGTCAGTTAGTACAAGAATGTACCGGTTGCCTTGTTGTGTCACGGGTAATGGCCCGAGATAATCAGTTGCTACCACGTCAAATGGAGCTCCTGTAGTAATAGTACCCATTGGTGCCCTTGGGATCTTCATTGGTTTCTTGTTAGCTGCACATTTATCACACTGTTTAATGTACAGATTAATGTCACCCTTCATCGCGTACCAGTAATACCTTTGGCGTATTTTCTCTACAGTCTTCTTGCACCCAAAGTGACCTGAAATGATGGAATCATGATTCTCAAATAACACTTCTTTCTTTAAACTTTGAGGGACAATAAACTGCCAATGTTCTCCTGTCTTATTCAGTTTTAAGAATTTCTTGAAAAGAACGCCATGTTTAACTTCTAAAACTTCCCACATGACCCAGTAGTGCCTCGATGCTGGACTTGATGAAAGCATGTCAGTATTAGTTGGTTTTGTACCCTTCAATTTTGCCTTCAGTATGGGACCGATATCAATGTCCTGTAATTGCAACTTCTGCAAATCACCTAGACTATTGTATCCAGCCCAAGGTAGGAAATTGAGAACACTTTCTTGCTGAGGTTTACATGGATAGTCTTTTGAAGTACTTGGTTGTTCTGTGCATTCTGTCACCCTAATTATTTGCTTGTCATTGCTTTGTAAATTGGTAATTGGTGGCTCTGTTTCATTGTTCCAACCTTGTAGAAGCATATCTTGAGCTCTTTTGGTACATTTCTTACATGGACCACACTTAAGGGGTTCACTAGTATCCATTGATGGGCAGTCACAATCTCGAGGATTTTTACATCTCGACAGAGCATCACAATGCCCTTGCTTGCGCCCTGGTCTATATTCTACTGAAAAATCATAATGTGACAATATCTCTATCCACCTGGCTATTTTCCCTCTTGGTTCTTTTAACTTGAAAAGCCACGTGAGCGCCTGGTGATCACTTCGCACCAAGAACTTCCTTCCTAGTAAATACTGTCTGAAATACTCCACAAAATAACGGATAGCAAGTAGCTCTTTTTCTGTTATGCAGTAGTTGCCTTCAGCTTTATTGAGAGCTCTACTGGCGTAAGCTAATACCTTTTCACGCCCCTCTTGCACTTGATGGAGTACAGCACCGATCCCTGCATCACAGGCGTCTACGTCTAAAATAAATTCTCCTCCATTTTGCAGCGGATATCCCATTATCTCAGGACTTACTAAAATACTCTTTAATCTATCAAAAGCTCCTTGGCAGGCTTCACTCCACTTGAATTCTCTACCTTTTTTCGTAAGTTCTAACATAGGTCGTGCAATTTTTGCGAAATCTTTGACAAACCTTCTATAATAAGAACCCATTGCTACAAACTGCCTCACTTGTTTAACATTAGACGGCACCGGCCACTGTATTATCTTGGAAATATTCACGGGATTTGGTTTGATACCACCTGCTGATACTACATGACCTAAAAATACTACTTCTTCTTGCAGTAACTCGCATTTTTCAGGTTTAAGTTTCATTCCTGCGGCTTCTATCCTCTCTAGGACTTCTCTGACTCTGTCCATGTGTTGTGTAAAATTAGTTCCAAATATGACAATATCGTCAATGTAGATAAGACAAGTTTCCCACTGTATACCCTGTAAAGCTATTTCCATTGTCCTCTGAAAAGTAGCTGCCGCGTTATTCAATCCAAACGGCAATCTTAACATCTCAAAATGCCCAAATTTACAAACGAAAGCACTCTTTGGAATATCATCTTCCTTCAATGGGATCTGGAAATAACCGCTAGTCAAGTCAAATGTTGTAAAAAGTGTTGACCCCGCTACTGCGTCCAAGCAATCTTGCACCCGTGGCAACGGAAACCCATCAGGTTTGACAAGTGCATTTACCTTACGATAGTCAATACATGGACGGACCTGTCCATTCTTTTTAGTCACCAAAACTATGGGGCTTGCCCATGGAGAAGTACTTTTCCTAACCACCCCTTTTGCTAACAGCTCCTCCACAGCCTTCTTTTCTGCCTCAGCATATGCCATTGGGACCCGTCTTGGAGTCTGTTTTATTGGTTTGGCTTCTCCAGTGTTAATTGAATGCTCTGCTAAGGTGGTAAGTCCAAGGTCTAGATCATTTATTGAAAAGCTATTCTTAAATCTCATTAGTAGTTTCCCAATTACTTGTCTTTCTTGTTGGCTGCGTCCCTTAATTGCTGATTTGTACAATGTTTGTAGATGTTCAGGTACATGTATTTCATCATTCTTGACGGACTGATCTTCTAATATCTCTTCTTCTTTTCTAGTACTTTTATTACCATTCAATGTGACTCTGCGTACGTATGCATCATTTGTATTTTCTTCGGGATGTTCTTGAGTTTTCAGAGTACCCTTAATTACATTTATTTCGTCCGCTTGGCCTAGTATTGCATCTTGATTTACGGATACAGATGTTGGAAATGGATTCAATACTCTTATTTTGCTGGTGGGGCTCCTGTTGATATCAACTAAAACTGATGCCATTTGTAAAGGATATGTTGTCTTGAAATGTTCTGTTGGCTCGATCAGAAACTCGGAATTACTGAATCTGTCATCTTCTTCTTTTCTATCTACAAGTACATCTAACACCATTTCACAGTACCCAGGTATAGTATAGTGATCTGCTGCCCTTACTTTCCTAATTTCATTTTTCATCCCTATTTGTATGCATGGAATTTCTTTACCATTCAGTAGTAATAACCCTTTGGACAATAGTAAGTCTGCTGGGCCGCCATCATCATTCTGTAATAAATCTATTCCTAAGAGACCCTCATCTTCAATTTCTGCTACTATTAACTCTTTCTTTAAATTAAGTGGCCCTAGTTGAATTTCAAACACTGCTTTGCCCAGTTCTTTCAGTGGTACTCCGCTAGCACCTGTAAGACAAGCTGTTTTCTGTAGTAGCGGTCTATGATTGATGTCCAATTTGTTGTAAACCCTGTCTGATATGATAGTTCTGGTTGCCCCGGTGTCAGCCGTAAATGTTATAGGTATATTCTGCACTGCCCCTTTTATGTAGACACCACTACTGTAAGGTCTTTTACGCCTGATGATATCATCACCCATTGATAGGTTTACTACTTCGTGACCGTTTTCACTGTCTAGGACCTCCCCTCGGCCTGGTGGTTTGGTCCATTCATGTTTAAAGTATTCCTATAAGTTGAATTTTGTGTATTAAACTGTTGATTACTACCATTGTTTCTGAATGCTTGACCATAATTTCCCCTATTTTGTGGCTTATTATTCTTCAATGGACAATCTCTCGCATAATGATTCTCTTGGTTACAAGCATAGCATCTAACTACCCTTGTTTGTGTGAGCTGGTTAAGTTTATGTAGGACCTGTTGGAGCAACTCTGTTTCTTTATTTGATGTTTTCTCTACACCAGTGTTATTTGCAATTTCTTCAATTTTTGTTGCAGTTTGAGTTAGGCCTATTTTATCTTCCTGTTTTTGTTTGCCTTGAATTTTCTTAGTTGGGATTCTGTATATATGTTCGTTTTCTTCTATGTCGCTGTCACTAGCTTCACCATTTTGTTCGTCATCATCTTGATCTTTTGCCCTCCGTATAAATCTTTTCTTCTGCACAGAACTATTCATATGTCTTCTCCTTGTCTGAATGTTGTTCACTACATGGTAGACTGCTTCATCAATATCATTTGGTTGTTTTATGTATTCTACCTCCCACCTCACTTCTTCATCACGCAAGCCATCAAGGAATCTGCGTACTAAGTCTTCGTTCCTTGTTTTAATGTCGCGTTCATTGTGCGCCTTGTTATACAAACGTTTCAATTCAGCCGCATATTCTTCAGCTGTCTCTTTAATGTTCTGATCTCTCCTGCTAAATTTTGCTGCAAATGTTCTGGGTGTCTCTATAACACGGTATCTGTTATTTAATTCACATATTAGTTGTGTATAATTCCTTAGTGTATCTGGTTTAAGCTGGGCAAACACAAAGTCGCCAGCACTACCCTGTAATTTTGGAAGTAAGTTGTCTAGCTTCTGGTCATTACTCCAATGTTGTCTTTCAGCTATTGTTTCAAATCGGTTTATCCAAACTTTCCACTCATCTTTTCCAGTGAAAGCTGGTAATTTAATGTTAGAGCTACATTGATGGCTATTTTTATTAAAATTAGGTCTTTGATTGGTTCTTGTGTAGGGACTTTGGTCTACGTAATCATTTTGTTGCGGGGAAACATGTTGATTATGGGGGTTGTTTCTGTAGCCTGAGTTATAATCACCTTGGTTTCTGACTGTGTTGTTATAATTATCATTTATTTCATGGTGTTGAGAATCTGCTGTAGTTTGGTCTTTGTTACATAAGGTTGTAAGTATTGATGTCATGCTTTGTAGGGCCTGTGACATTTGACCTTGCATATTGGTCATACTTTCAAGAGTGTTTTTCACCCATATTGGAGAATCATTTTGGACTTGATTTTCAATTTCTGCGAATTTCCCCTGGGATGAAGCTGGTTCTATTTCTACAGGGCTTTGCCCTTCAATCTCTTGTTGTAAAGGAGTTGATCTAAAGAATACCTCTCTCTCTTCATCTGAATCATAATCTGCCATCTTCACTGAGGCTGAGTGTCGATCACTGAATCTAAGTTGAAAAAATCAAAGATTCCACTGCGCTGCCACCATAAATATGTCACGTGTCGAGCGGTGTCCTTAATATTGTAGCGGGTTGGCCATTATAATAGTGTGTAAGTTGTTCATGTGTGGTGGGTTTAAGTGTAAGAAGAAATGAAATAATATGGACTCTGGATAAATAATGTAACTGCAAACAAAATGTGTATCAACTCACAGTAACCTTAAATAAACTAAGTATAAACAACTAAGTCTGAGTAAAATTTCAATTGTTCAATTTAATATAATCTTTTAACTTCTCATATACCTATTAATCATTCAGATAATCTATAAAAACATTCAGAGATTCATTAAATACAAGACAAATCAAACAGATAATTATCATTCAATACTCCATTATCAACAAGTATTTACTGAAAGGATTGAAATGGATCTAACAATTAAATAGTTACAATGCATAAATCATCTAATTCTTTACCAAATCAATAAAATGCTTTAAAAATTTAAATGCTTCTTAATCAACTTAAATAATGTGTTATTAATGCAATATTATTAGTTTCAATAAAAAGACAAAAAAAAATACTTTACACACCTTAATAGATCAAAACCAAAAATCAGAGTCCTAGAATTTACCTATGTTTTCGCTTTTATACTGCACAAAAAAAACGCACATAAAAATGTGTGCGGTTATGCGTGCACAAGAAAATATGCGTAACTTTAAGGATAAAATGCACATAAAAAGGTGTGCAGATTCCAACATAAAATGCACAAATAAAACTGTGCGGTTTTCAACGTAAAGTGCACAAAAAGGACTGTGCGCTTTCGAACACTAGCGCGTTCCTGAACCATGAACGCTAGCATTGACATTTAGTGAAAAAAATAGACTACCTAGTCCCAAAGAAACAAAGATTATGCAATAAAAATGACTTAAAAGTACATGAAAACTATGCTTAATTAAAACTAGAGGCATTAAATGACTAGACTGTACTCTACGACTAACAATCAAAGTTAGAACTTACTTAATAAATTAAAGTTTCTTGCAATAATCGCCGCAAAAATGCTCAACGTCACTAAGATAAACAACCCAGAATGCACCGCGCATGTTTAAAAATAGACGTCCGCCATAATGGCTAACCTAGTGTACACTAAGTTACAGTGAGGATTAAAGAAATGATTCTTAACATGTAGATCAGGACATTCAAAGGTAAACATAGTTTGCAATAGGTTAAAATGCTATGATTTAACAATCGAGTGAAATAAATAGCGATGACAATGTTTCATATTCGAAAAAAATGTTACCAAAAACGAAAGTAAACAAACATGTAAGTTTGACATAGATATTAAATAGCACATGAAAACCGGGGCATGACAATATTTTGTCAGGATTCTATGGCTTTCACACTGCACACCAGTACCGACAAGTATTTTTTGCACATCTGTAAAGAAGATTCACATTTATACAGGTAAAATGATAACACTGTAACTGTTCTATAAACAAATAAAAATGCTGAATGGGTAATTATATAGCTGACAGATGTTTTGGCATGTATACTTATTGGATAAGATGGTATTGTTTGATGTGTTTGTTTTGTGTAAAAACTTTAGCATTCTGTTTTTGTATTACAATGTTGTTCTTATCTCTTTTGTTTATATGTTACTATATGCTATTGAGGTCATAATCAAGTTATGAGCTGATGAACTGGGATTATACATTTACCATATTCAAGTGTAGTTATTTGTTGTACAACAAAAATAATGATGTTTGTACTAATATAGCTGTTTATATTTAATATACCTTAAAATCTTCTCTTATAATTGTCGCGGTTTAAAAAATAACAAAAAGAGAGGTGATCTTTTTTACTTATTCCAGACCAAAAAAGCTGATATACCTTGTTTACATGAAACACATTTTATAAAGGATCATGAAAAAAGTATTTATTCTCAGTGGAATGGCCAGTGTTATTTTAGTCATGGAAAATCAAACGCCAAGGGTGTAGCTATCTTGTTCCGGAAAAATTTAAATATCAAAGTCAATTCAATTAAAACTGATACTTCTGGGAACTTTATAATTTTACAATTATTGTTTGATGATGTCAAGTTCACTTTAGTGAATATGTATGCGCCAAATGTAGATAACCCTGACTTCTTAAAAAAAAAATTTGATATTATAGACACTCTAAGTGACAATGACTCGTTAATTGTATGCGATGATTTTAATATTGTGCAGAATCCAGACTTAAATTATGACAATTATAAGTCAAAGAATAATAACAAAAAGGCTAGAAATGTTTTATTAAGTATTAGTGAAGAACAAAAACTGGTTGACCCATTCAGAGGAATAAATGGAAATGTAAGAAAGTATACATGGAGGCGTACACATCCAATTCAACAGGGTAGGTTAGATTTCTTTCTTTTATCAGATAATTTGTATTAATATGTGAGAAATTGTGACATTGATATTAGTTATAGATCTGATCATTCAATAATATATCGAGATGTTTGTTTTCACCAATTAGTCATGGAAAAGGTTTATGGAAATTCAATAATGCTCTTTTATATGATAAAGATTTTCTAGATGTTGTCAACAAGAAAATTGATAATGTAAAATTACAATACTGCCCACCAGTATATAATATAGATTATGTTTTAGATATGAAAAACAATGATATAGAATTTGTTATTAGCGATGAATTGTTTTTAGAGACTCTTTTAATGGAAATTAGGGGTAAAACAATTTCTTATAGTTCTTATAAGGTTAAAGAAAGGAATATTCATTAAAATCAAATATTAGAAGACAATATCGAGATCGAACATAATTTGACAGATGAAAATAAAGATAGACTATTAAATTTACAAAACGAACTGAGTGAATTAAGATATAACAAAGTAAAAGGTGCTATGATTAGGTCAATGTCACAATGGATGGAAACAGGAGAAAAACCAACCAGTTATTTTTTAAACTTAGTAAAAAAAACACTGTACAGATAAAATGATTCCTTTTATTGAAAAAAAAATGATTGAACACGTATTTATGATCCTAAAGATATAATTACAGAAACTTGCCGTTTTTATGAAAAATTGTAAAAGGCTGTTGATTTAACTGATACATCTAGTATTGATACAGAAATAAGTGATTGTGATATTACTAAGTTGTCTAATGATGAAGCAATGAATCTTGAAGGTCTCCTCACATATGAAGAAATTTCTTATACATTGAAAGCAATGAAAAATAACAAAAGCTCAGGATGTGATGGTTTTACAACCAACTTTTATAAAGTATTTGGAATAAAATAGGACGTTTTGTAGTAAGAGCTATCAATCATGCTTTCAATATTGATACCCTTTCTAGAAATCTAAAATGCATTCCAAAAGATAATAAACCTAAACGGTTTTTAAAAAATTGGAGACCAATAACTTTATTAAAAGTAGTTTATAAACTAGCCTCAGGGAGTATAGCAAACCGACGTTAAGGTGTATTAGATATTTTAATTTCAAAAGATCAAACTGGATTCGTTAACGGTAGATATATTGGTGCAAACACAAGATTACTATATGATATTATGAAATTTACTGAAGATAATCAGATACCAGTTTAGTAATGATGATTGATTTTGAGAAAGCTTTTGACACTTTATCATTTATAGAAAAATGTCTTTCAATATTTCAATATGGACCTATGTTAAAGAAATGGATACATTTGTTTTTATATAATACTGAAACTTGTGTTAATCTTAATGGATTTTTATCTCAATTTTTCAAAGTTAAGAGAGGCTGCAGGCAAGGTGATCCAATATCACCATATATATTCCTTTTATGTGCTGAAATATTGGCTATAAAAATAAGACAATGCAAAGATATAACATGTATTATGATTGACGGTGAAGAATATAAAATATCTCAATTTGCTGACGATATATCACTTTTGTTGGATGGATTAGAAAAATCACTAAATACTGTCCTAGAGTTAACATAAATTTTCAATGATTTCTGGGTTAAAAGTCAATTTTGATAAAACTAAAGTCATTTGGATAGGCTCCCTTAAATATAGCACCAGATCGATTAAGACTAAATGGAAACTTACATGGGGTGATGCACAATTTAAATTGTTAGGATTGATCTTTGATGTTGATTTAGATAAAATGATAGATATAAATTTTAAAGAAAAACTTCAGAAAGTAAAGAATTGCATTGCTCACTGGAAGAAAAGAAAATTAACTCCCATTGAAAAAATTACTGTCATAAAATCGAAGTTACTTCCTTTATTTATTCATTGCTTTACAAGTTTACCTACACCTAATGCATTATTAATTTGTATGGGCAGGCAAAGCAAAAATAAAAAAAAAACAGTTATTACCAAAACATGCAGAGAAGGTGGACTGAAAATAGTTTATATTAGCAGCTATATACATTGTTTAAAGATAAACTGGTTAAAAAAATATGTCAGCAATAACAAAGGGAAATGCTATACACTAGTAAATTCATTATTCAATATTGACAAAATCTTTAATACAGGAAAACAATTTTGTGAACTGATTTCTAATAAGATAAAAAATGCTTTTTGGATTGATGTTTTGAAGGCTTATTCTGTGTTTATAGATAAACTTTGTATCAATGATGTAGAACAAGTGCTTCATTATGCCATTGTTTTATAATCACAACTTGCTTACTGGAAGTAGATATTTGTTCATGAAAACTTTATATAAAAAAGGATTTAGATTTGTTAAGGACATTTTTAATCAATATGGAGAATTTGTAGACTTAAAATACTTAGAATTAATTACCAAGAAGACAATTAACTTTTTACAACATCATAGCTTAAAACAGGCGATAAAAATGTACATACAGAACCTTAACTTTTTAATTCCTAACGACCTGCTCAATGTTCAATATCCTTTTGTAAATTGGTATATAAAACCTATTCTACTTGATAAAAACATCAATAATAATATTTATTTGACTTTTGTTAAAAATAATGATGTTCCAACAATTCAAGAAAAATGGAACAAATATTTTATAAATAATGACATTAATTGGCATTTCATTTATAATGCTGTATTCAGATATTGGCTACAAACTCACTTTTGTTTAGAATGAAAATTGTGTAAAATGTGTACTTTTTGTAACTGTCATGAAGAAACTCTTGTACATTTATTTTGGGAGTGTAGCAAAATTCAACATTTATTTCAATATATCAAAGACAACATACATAATTTTTATAAGATATTATGCTGTAAATCATTTATCTTAGGTTCAGAAAACAGTGATTTTAAATATGATATTTTGTTTTTGGAAATGAAAAGATATATATATATTTGGCATAAAGAAAAAATATTTTACCTTCATGTATTGGTTTTAAAGATAGTCTAAAACTAGCTTGGGACATTTATAAAAATACAAATATGAGTGAACTTGAAAAGGAAAGATGGTCAATTGTAAGACACCTGATTGAATAACTACACAATATTGTTACTTATATCCCATTATAAAATAATCCATTTAGTTTTGCTTTATTTCACTTTATCAATTATAAATAAACATCTATATGTTCATCATAATAGTTTTACCATATAATAGTAAACATTTATCATGAAATTAAATGTAAGGTATGAAGGTGGGATGACCCCGACCCCCTCATACCCATTACGAGGTGAAATAAACGGGGTTATTCTGTTGGGGCTTCAAAAAAAGATGAAGTAAAAATCTCATAAACTTGTTTTGCGTTGTTTGGAGCATATTTTTCAAAACCTGTGTTAACTTATGGTACCAAACAGAACATACGTATAATCAAAATCACACTGTATCAAAGGTATGACAAATCACTATTAGTGTGCTGAGAAGGTAATCCCATTTCTATAAAAAAATCTAACCTGTCATTGGCCTTTTGAAGAATGCTATACGAGCCATGATCTCAAATGATAGGACTTTCTCAAGTGCTGCACCTAAATACTTAACTGAAGATATGGGTGACTAAACCATTACAGGTGATGTGGAGGATTGGATACGATCGTAGTGTAAACTTGGATCCAAATAGAATACTAGAAGACGTTGTTCCCCCAAGGTGAAGTGACAATTTATTGTCAATTAACCAATCGCTGAAGTCATGACATTGACATATATCAAAATAGAAACTGGACCTTGTGCGAACCACTGAGTGACACCACAAGTTATGGAAGCAGTAGTAGATTGAGTACCAGCCACATCCACCAACTGATATCTATCAAAAAGATAAGACCTGGACCATGTAAGGATGTCATCACCTATGCCTGATTAGTGAAGGTTCATGTGTAGTATGGTGTGGTCAACTGTATCGCATGCTTTTTTGTAAATCTAAAACTATCACACATATAATATTGCCTTTGTATTGCCTTTGTCCATTTCTAGTCGTATATAATCAGTTAAATGAATCAAACATAACTTTTTATGTCAGTTGAAAAAGCACTTCTACAACCTGACCGATGTCGATAAAATAACACGCTTTCTGTAAAATAAGACTCAACTTGGTCATGTACAACCCTCTTAAATATTTTAGAAACAGTGCTTCAAATCGTAACAGGTCTGTCATTTCATGTGTTTTGTCCCCTTTTTGTAAATAGGGACAACCCTGGTAATTTCAAGTTCTTCTGGCACCACACCTTATGTCAATGGCAAGTTGACAATATATACCAAGGGACTGGCTGTAATGATGCACCATCTTTGACAAAGAGAGATAGAATATCATCAAGACCTGTAGCTTTATTGGCACTGAGGATGGTTAAGGACCTGTAAGCTTTGTTTTCAAAAACTAATGAAAATGAACTTTTTTTAAATGACACCTTTGTCAGCAAAAAAATATGTTAACAATATTTACCATACCTATGAACACTAGCAGGCAATTTTTCAACAAGCTTTGTTGCAATATTGGTGTAAAAAGAATTAAAAGTTAAGAACTGCTATAATATTTTTCTCAAAGCAAATATTGTCATAAGGAAAATATTAGCTTGTCATGAAGAAACTCTAAAAATCCTTAAAGGACATGCCCTGGAAACTGCTGTATCTTGGTTTTCATACACCAAAAAATGCCTCAATCACATGTAAAACCAATTATTACCGAAAAGTCAAAGAAGAATGTGCGTTCAAAAAAGGCTCTATAGCGGGCGTCGGTATTTGTAAGTCGATTTGAATAAAAGGCTGTCAGTCTTTTGTTGACGACAACGATATTTCCAATTCGTCTGAGAATTAAATGAGCGCGCACATTACATAAATGCCGACATTTTTACGACGTCAATATTCATGACTATAATTATAGTTGCGCAAGTCAGTCGCATAAGACTTATGATATGGAAGCTAATCTGACTGTGTAACAAAGATCTTAAAAGGGGAAAATCTTTATACGTATGGATATGCGTAATCGCATTTGTTGGTATAAGTCAATGAGTTCTTACACTGAAACTATTGAATTCAAATTATGCTCCGTCACTGTGACATGCGGCGCATTTATCGTCACAACATGTCTTTTATAGGTAGTATGTAGGTAGAAACAAATGTTAGTCCGAACTAGTTCCGATCGCAAAAAATAAATTTTAAAGCCGAAAGAGTTCACTGCACTTGTAACAAAATTACGTACAACATTCAGCATTGGTTGATGACGATTCGAACGACGATTTTTCGCGTTAAGCAAAGTCTAATTTTTGCTGACAATGCATTTAAGCTGGTGATATATTGATGCTAAATCGTCATTTTTAAAGTTTAATGTTAATTCAACTATTTGATAGAGACATAAAATGTTTGCCGTAGACTTAAAGCATACACAGCCCATTGTCCAACGAAATCATCTGTTTCAAATTAGGGACCTTTCAATATGGATTTCTTTGTAAACGCAACATGTCATATCAAATGTAGCATGAAGTGTTCAATGCGCAACAGCTGTACATAGTTCTACAACTAGGAAGTCGCCAAAATATCGTTTGAACACTGATTAGCACTGTTGAAGCGAGATAAGGCCATTGTAGTTCTGTACAACAGATGTATTAAGGAGTATGATGGACAGCCTGATAATTATACTGCGCTGTACAAGTTACGGGATGCAATAAGTGGTCCTTGTTCATTTACTACTAGTAAGTATATAAACTTTAGAAAATAAATGATAAATTTACGTCATAATGCTGTACTGGCTGATTTATAATCAAAGTAAATGATTAATAATTGAGCTCCATAACAATAAGAATGTTCATGTAACAAATACTACAATTATACCATGACTCGTATAGTAACTGATTTCTGGCTTCCATTTTTTTTCCGAGTAATATAACTGCAATGAAGCAAATATCGATACTTACGATAACACTATCTAATCTTATTACATCAAAAACATTTGATTGTAATTTGAATTGCATATATACGTATAGCGTGTTTGTGGGAACCATGATTCCATTAAGATTACGTTTGGTACCACTTACCCTTCTTTCCTTAACATTACTTATTATTAACGTTATATATTTTCTAAACCATGTGAACACAACTGGAAATAAACAGACTCAACACAAACGAGGTATGTGCATTTTATATAAATTTGCCTGCAAATAAATGCTTCGCTATAAATCCAATTATTTCAATAACAACCTATCAGAAATGAGTTATTTATTTTATTATACCGAAGATTTCATAGAAATAGACAAAGAAAAAATATGATTATTCTGTTATCACGGAACAGCTTTACGTCTTTTTTGTGCTCTTTGAATCTTTGGTTATCAACAAAGCATTCAATTTTGCATCAGAAACATTGGCAAACCCTTCAATACTCATTTTCTGTAAGTGGAACACTGTCTTATTTACTTCGTGTTAGATCTCACGAAGCTGTTTGTACCTACTTCAGAATCCTAAAAGTGGCAGGTAAACGAAATGATGGATTAATTAAAAGTATTTTCAAGTTGAATCTACAATCTAGAACAGATTTTATTAAATAAAAAGTCAAATGCAAAATGTACATGTAAATGGAAAATGTTTCAAACGAAAATCTGTTTGAACTGTACGCGCATCATTTCTGCGAGTGTATTATTACAATGTGTTATCAAAAATTAATGCCTGCTCAGGTGTAGGCGACTTTACATTGGAAATGGGTGTGAGGTATAAGTTGTCCTTTGGCCATGTATTGTACCAAAGGCAATAAATGGTCATTAATCTAACAAAACTTCATTTGGAACAATGTGATTAAATCAGACGTCCTGTATGATACATGTATCGTAGCACCAGGTGAAAGAAAATGTCTATATTTGTAAAATCGTTAAATCATTTAAAACCCCGATTCTACCATTGACCCGAACAAGGAGGGTCTTGTTAATTCGACATGCTCTCTGTACTGGCAAGCCTTAGTTTCGCTCTAGAATTTAGAAATTATACAAGTCGCTCAACTTGACTAATTGTTTAGAATCTATTTACAGGAGTTTCTTTACGATCAGATGCTATCAAGAAGGTTCATACAGTGGCTGTTTCATACAATATCAGTTCAGAACACGGTAATGAAGGATATGTCATCCAGGATAAAACTTCAGAAAAAAAAGTCAGAACACACCTTAAATTACACAAGACGACCGAATGAGCTACAGCCATCTTGCTCAGTGAAATCTGACTGGACACGATATCTATTGTACCCAAAAGTAACCACGAACTTGACTTATTGGGATGAGGCTCAAGAAATGAGCTGTAGTAATTATCGGTTTGATCTTAACGCCAGTGACTCATTTACGAAGTTTTCATTTGGCTGCTCTGATAACTTTACAAAAGTGGAGACATTTTATCGGCATGTGAAAGAACGAACGACAAACAGGGATATTCAAGTGGTGAAATTCAGAGATAAATGTTTACTTAAATTCATTGACACGTGTTGCTATGATACAGCACGTGTCCCTAATGTAGTTCATTATGTAATATTCAACAAGACAGAATTAAGGTTCTTCGAATTCGTGAGTATTCTTAGTGTCATTCGTTTTGTCCAGCCATGTGCCATCTTGATTCACGGCGACAAACTTCCAAATGGAAGTTATTGGAATCATATCCGGGCGATATTCCCAAATATTATTCATGTGAAGAGAAATCCACCCAGAGTCATATTCGGAACGATGAGAAAATTTCCCGCACATTCAAGTGACATCATGCGAATTGAAGCAATAATTGAGTATGGCGGTATATATATTGACACCGACACTTTATTTGTTAAACCAATCGATCATCTTCGTTCATTTCCGTGCACAATGTCTGCTCAGTCATCAAATGTTACGTCGTCTGCGTTTATATCTTCAGAAAAGAACTCCACTTTCGCCAATGAATGGTTAAATGGTTACAAAAAACATTATATATATAATCACTATACGTATAACGCGATGATATACCCATTTAAACTTGCCAAAAGCATTCCACAGCACATTAATTTATTACAGGGAACCATGTCCAGACCATGGAACCAAATTGGTGGTACGGTGTACAAAACTAATTACAAGTGGGATGCAATATACGGAATTCATGTATTTGATCGTATGTTTAGAAAACTAAAAATAGACGAGGAAGAAGTGAAGATATTTAATTCTACTATTGGTTCAATCACAAGACATGTTTTATTTGGCAACAAAGAACTCTGCCGTAAATAAACCATCTGTGGTTTTGTACATTTTACAAATCATTGTGTGCTATACTTTTGATGTACCACTGTCTGGCTGCTTTTTGAAAGTATTCATTATTGAAAGGGCAATATGCGTAAGCACATAGAGATATTATGTTCTTACATAGCGAACGAAACTGTCAAACTCTAGACATGTCCTTGCAATGGAACATTTACCAGTAGGAATACAAGTATAGTTAGAAAAAAATTACTGACTTTTCCAAAACCGGAGACCTTTAAATTAAAAAAAAAACACAAGTTTGTCGATCCCAAATTCCACTTCTTACATGTGATTAAATATTGAATCATGATACATTTACGCTATTGTAAAAATAAATCAAAATCTTATTCATGAATATTCAAAACATGTAGGATGAAATACTGTATTTTGTTTTGTTTTCTGATAACACGAAAACAGTTAGTCGTCCTTTCTTCGTTCCGCATGCAGTCATCAGTGCATACTCTCATTTTTCGGCAAGTTTGTTCGGTGACTTAGAATCATGACCTGTTAGTTTCAATTGATTTGGGCTATGTCATAATCGCTAGCGCACGGGAATCGCACAGTGACTCATAAAAATAAGGACTACCTATACATGGCAGGTAAGTTTATGTCGAGTGAATATATCGCACAGTGTTCGTTATCAAACAACTAGTGTGCACGAGCTTTTAGAATACCCCTTGATATTTTGTATAAATTATTTTTGAAATATTGAAAAGTGGAATTATGGAGAACGGAGGATTATACTCACTAGTGCAAGCAGCAGATGTACGTGTCTCATTACAAAAGTTCAACAGATGGTTATTTCGCAAGCAGGGTTCTCAATAACAGCAGGCTGCAACCCGATTTAGCCGCTTAGATATGTATTTGGGCTTGTCAGGAATCTCAGAAGTTCATAAAATATTGCTAGAAAATGCCCAGACTCCCTCTAGCAGGCCTGTTAGTCTAAATGTTGGGCCTGTTGAACCCTGCGCAAGGACTTAGATAAAAATGGTTGACACAATATATTTAATATAGTTTAACTGTCATGACAATGTCAATATAACCGTTATTAAAATAAATAACATCCAATTATCTGCCTTCTTTATTTCCAACGTGACGCTTGTGTAAGTTCACAGTTTAGTAACTTCATCCGTTTCATGGTATTTACAGCTTTCTTCTTTTCTTTAAGATTGAACCAATAGGAAACGTTTGTCCTTCTTCCAAGTGATTTCACTTCTCTGTGTTCTTTTAACCCTCGTCCGCGTGAAACATCCCAAATTTTCGCGCGCTTTTTGTGTAATATCGCAATACAATGTAGCGTCCTTGTTGTTTGGCAGTAATAAAGGTGTTTTCTCTCGAATAAACCAATCAATAAGCACCATTTTGGACCGTTGTAACTTCGAAGGTCCATTCACCTTTGGTAGATTTTCAGCTTTTGTAGAAACATGTTGGGCTTGTTCTGTCTTCCCTTCAACTGGATCTACTACACAGACGTCAAGGATTTTAAACAAACTGCAAACAACCGGACTCCGAGCTCAAATCTGATATATTGTCTTTTACTTAGTTATTCATGATCAGACAATAATGATATTTAGGTACGTTAGTCCGTCATCATAACTAATCTGAACATGTAATTGAACATCAATCCTTTCCACCATACTTTGAGAATTAAATGTAGATGTGGATTCAAGTTTTATAACTTCGGGACTATAAGTCAGTCAAGCCTTTGTTTCTCGACTAATTGGAATTAGAAATCACGGAACAGGATTTTCTTTTCAATCGGCTGTAAACATGGAAGCTCCAACTATTACTGACTATTTCCCATCTAAACTTGGTGATAAAGGATATTTTGTCAAAAATGAAACACCAAATTTGGACGTGTTACGCCAACACGGACATTTCTACTATGTCAATTTGCTTCTTATCCAAAGAAATTATTCATGATTGTTAAGTCAGTTGCGTAAAAATATGGAAATACTAGTAAATATGACTGTGTACCAAACATTTTAAAAGAGGGAAATCTTCAGATGTGTCTGCGTAATGGCACATTTCTTTGTATAAGTTGATGACGACCCGAAAGACGATTTTTCGTTTTGCAAGCTTATATTCGCAGTCTATTTTTTTGCTGACTCTGCATAAGCTGGTGATATATTGGTGCCAAATCATCATTTTTAAAATTTAATGCAACTTCAACTATTTGATAGAGAGACAGTTTGCCGTAAACTTACAGCATACACTGTCCACTGTCCAACAAAGATATATCTTCCTATGTTGGAGCTTCTCAATATGGATTTCCTTGTAAACGTATCATATCATACCTGGGTCAAATGATCAAAGTGCAACAGCTGCATGTTATCCTATAAGTAGGCATTCTCTAAAATGTTGCTTGATCACTGGTTAGCACATGTGAGAAAGCGCAAAATAAGACTCCTTGTCTGTACAACAGATGTGTTTAAATGAAATAAAGTCTGGTGATTATACTGCTCTGTACAAGTTACGGGATGAAGTAACTGCTTCATGTTCGTATACTAAGCTATGAACTGAAGAAATTAAATGATATACATGTATTAACGCCCTACTTCTTCAGTTAAACATGAATATTCCACCGACTACAATACTTGAAACATTTTTTTCAGACAGAATTATAGCCAATGCTCGTATAACTCGAGCTCTTGAGCTCTTGGTCAATACGATACTAATACGGTACTAATACAATACTAGTACTATAACAATATTATAAAACCCAATCACACCTACTACGTGGTTATGGTACCAGTGTTTAATGTAGATCATTTACAGGTAGTAAACGTTTGTAAAAATGTGTACAGAATGTGTGTTACATTTCCTAACTGACAAAGCAATACTGACCGCTGGTCTCAGTAGGTTGCATTTTTGAGTTAAAGTCGTTGTGCGGATTAAAACTGACCGTTAATAACAGAGTACTGCTTTATACAGATGACCTATCAGCAGTGCCACTGTTCAAGGTACATTTTATCTATATCATTTGCTACTAAGTGTATGTATATATTTATCGCTCGTGTGGTACAAATATGAATTGTCAAATTAAATTCTATAAACTCATTTCGTTTAAATCGCTGTACTCGCACGTTTTTAAGCAAAGTAATAATTTATAATTGATGTTCGTTGCAATACTAATGCTTGTGCATGTATAACGGATGATATAATTATACTATAACACAAATAGTAACTGATTTCTGACTTCCTATGTTTTTCTGTGTAATGTAATTATACATAAAAAGCATTTAATTGTAATTCAGATTACGGAATATACGTTTAGTCTGTTCGCGGCAGCCATGGTTACATTAAGGCTACGTTTGGTATCACTTACTATTTTTTCCTTAGCATTGATTTTGATTAACGTGATATATTTTCTAAACCATGTAAACGCAACTGGAAATAATCAGATTCACCAGAAACGAGGTATGTGTATTTTACATAAATGTTCCTTCAATGGTTTGTGATAAATCCAATTACAACAGAAACTAGTTGGATTAACTACAAAAAATAACAGTTGTGGTTCTTTGACTATGTTTATATTATACCAAAGGCAAGGAACACCAACTCGAACAAATGTTAACTCGAAGAACCTGTAGGCACAAATAGTACTGTAAGTATCGTTGTCATTTTTGAATTAATGGCTACACCAGATGACAAGGAAATGTCTATCCTGTATTTCTAAATCGTAAGATAATTTAGAATTCCATTTCTATGAATTTCATGTACCAGTAAGGATGATGCCGCCTGAGAAATTCAACATGCTCTCTAGTCTGTCAAATCGTTGTTTCGTTCTAGAATTTGGAAATTCTACCAGTCCTTAACATAATAAATTGCTTAAGATATATTTACAGGATTTTCTCTACAATCAGTTGCTATCAAGAAAGTTCCTACAATGGCTGTTTCACGCGATATCAGTTCTGACTTTGGTGATGTCCAAAATGAAACTTCAGATTTGAAGGGACAAACATTTTTTACAAAGTCAGAGCACATCATCTACACAAAACCACCAAATGAGCAACAGCCATCTTGCTCAGTGAAATCTGACTGGACACGATACCTTTTGTACCCAAAAGTAACCACGAACTTGACATATTGGGATGAGGCTAAAGAAATGAGCTGTAGTAATTATCGGTTTGATCTTAACGCCAGTGACTCATTTACGAAGTTTTCATTTGGCTGCTCTGATAACTTTACAAAAGTGGAGACATTTTATCGGCATGTGAAAGAACGAACAACAAATAGGGATATTCAAGTGGTGAAATTCAGAGATAAATGTTTACTTAAATTCATTGAAACATGTTGCTATGATACAGCACGTGTTCCTAATGTTGTTCATTATGTAATATTCAACAAGACAGAATTAAGGTTCTTCGAATTCGTTAGTTTTCTTAGTGTCATACGTTTTGTCCAGCCATGTGCCATCTTGATTCACGGCGATAAACTTCCAAATGGAAGCTATTGGAATCATATCCGGGCGATATTCCCAAATATCATTCATGTGAAGAGAAATCCACCCATGGTCATATTCGGAACGATGAGAAAGTTTCCCGCACATTCAAGTGACATCATGCGAATCGATGCATTAATTGAGTACGGAGGTATATATATTGACACCGACACTTTGTTTGTAAAACCAATCGATTATCTTCGTTCATTTCCGTGCACAATGTCTGCTCAGTCATCTAATGTCACGTCGTCTGCGTTTATATCTTCAGAAAAGAACTCCACTTTCGTTAATGAATGGTTAAATGGTTACAAAAAACATTATATATATAATGACTACATTTATAACGCAATGATAGTCCCATTCAGACTTGCCAAAAGGTTTCCGCAGCACATTAATTTATTAAAAGGAACCATGTCCAGACCATGGAACCAACTTGCTGGTGCGGTGTACAAAACTAATTACAAGTGGGATGCAATATACGGAATGCATGTGTATGATCATATATTTAGGAAGGTGAAAATGGACGAGGAAGAAGTGAAGATATTTAATTCTACTATTGGCTCAATCACAAGACATATTTTATTTGGCAACAAAGAACTCTGCCGTAAATAAACCATAAGTCGTTTTGTACATTTAAAACGTTATATTGTGCTATACTTTGGATGTACAACAGTACTACCTGATTGCTGTTTCAAAGTACATGTATTCATTATTGAAAAAGCAACATGCGTAAGAACATAGAGATATGATATAACATTAGCGAGCGGATACACTCTTGACATATCATAGCAATGGCAAATTTTCTGTAGGAATACTAATGCATGTAGAAGGTGTTCTTATGTTCAAGGAAACTGTGGCAAATTAATATTAATACGATCTGTTATTGCGCATGCATTATATAAACATACAGGAATATTTGAATTCAGAAACTTCACATTGTTGTGTCTTCGTGTTTGTCGCATTGTCGTGGCGAAAAGGCGACAAGGGTGCAAAATATAACACTCAAAATGTGTCGTGTTTTCTGATTACATCTGTCGCGTCTTTGCTTTTTCGTATCGTATTATCGCCCTAAGTAGGCCTGTAGTAATGAATGTGATTATTGTGTATGACTGAAAACATCATCTATTGGTTTTAAATAATCAGGATGAATTGACGCTATTTATAGAATAAATCGGAATCATTTTCGTTGTTCGAATAATGCAGGATGAAATATTGTATTTTATTTCGTTTTTCTGACTACACAGAGACATTATCGTCCTTCATTCGATCCATGTGCTCTCATCAGTGCATACTCCAGTTTTTTGAAAATTTCCTTCGCTGACTTGGAATTATGACCCGTCACTTTGAATTATTTGGGCTATGTCAAAATCGCTACCGGGCGGGAATCGTACTGTGCCTTATAAAAATAAGGATTGCCTATACATCGCATATATATTTATGTTGTATGACTATATCGCACAAACGTTATCATTAGTAAACAGCAGGATTACCCCTAGATATTTGTATATACATTTTGTATCATTTTTTAAATATTGAAAAAACGACATTATGTAGAACGGAGAAGATAACTCACTAGTGTAAGCAGCAGATGTATCAACAGTTGTATATTTGCAAGTACTTAAATAAAAGAAAATGGTAGGTGATAAAAAATAATATAGTAGTTTAACTACCATGACAATGTTATTATAACCGTCTTTCTTTATTTCCAACGTGATGCTTGTGTAAGTTCGGAGTTTTGTAACTTCAACCGTTTCATTGTATTTACAGCTTTCCTCTTTTCTTTAAGATTGAACCAATAGGAATCTTTTATTCTTCTTCCAAGTGATTTCACTTCTCTGTGTTCTTTTGGCCCTCTTTCGCGTGTAACCTCCCGAAATTTCGCGCGCTTTTGTATAATATCGCGATACAATATAGCGTCCTTGTTGATTGGCTGTAGCAGAGGTGTTTTCCCATGAATGAACCAATCAATAAGCACCGTTTTGGACCGTTGTAACTTCGAAGGTATATTCACCTTTGGCAGATTTTCAGCTTTGGTAGAAACATGTTGAGCTTTATCGGTCTTCTCTTCAACTGGATCTACCACACGGACATCAAGGATTTGAAACAATAGTGGGGATAATATTGGCATTTTGTGACCTTGTGATGAAGACAGTCTTCTGCTTAATTTTTGTTCTGCCAAGAATTTCATCATACTGAGTGTGTGAGGACTTTTCTTGTACACCAATCGATCAAATATTTTGGCTTCTAATTGAAAAACAGTACACGTGCTTGTTGCAATCAAAGTGAAAATGTTTCTTTCTAATCCTAAAAGAAGTTCTATATCCCCGATTACCTCCCCTTCTTCAACATTACAAAGATCGACAAGTTTTTCATTCATTACTTTTTCAGCCGCTGCATAACCGTCTGTGCGTCTGATATATGTCATAGGATCCATACCAGCCAGTATGTGTCGCCTGGTCTTACTTAATCGAATGCTGTCCCTGAAGTAAAAATAATTAGATGATTAGCGTCCTCAAAGAGATGCTTAGTCAGTACGAGTTTCATCTTTAGAGTTTTTTTAGCTTTCACGTCCTGATAACAATCAGTCTGGAAACTTCTGAAGAAAATGGTAAAAAAATCATCTAGTACCATTATGATTCATTATGAAGTCATCGAAGCGTTGACATTGACGTAAGGTATTAAAAGGATACCAATTTGGTTGCTATTTGAGACGCTTCATGTCCAGGGCATGTCCCTTTAAAATAAAACTGGTTTATTTTTAACACTAATTGTAATATGATGTCAAAAATGTTTTTTTTTCGAATTTCTGCAGACTCCCCTAATAGATGAATGACAAACCGGGTCCAGGGTACTCCTTATCAAGCAGACTACCATAGTCACGAACTCAGCAACATCTATACTACCTATCCAAAATTTGAGATCAAAATTCTAAATGTATTTTTATCATTAACTCTTGCTACTCACGCAAGTTCTGCTACCGACGTATCTTCACGTTGTATTGGTTCTGCCTCGTCTTTTTCAAAGACACTCTTCTTTGGTTTCATAAACAAATCTGGGAATAGGATCCTATGTCGAACAGGCTCTCCGGCGACCCTTGCTCTACCGCTGTAAGAGATTAATTAAATGACAGTAAACTAAATTTGAGGAAATATTTTTAAAGTACCATTTTTAGAATATGAAGTTATATGAGTGTTTTATTATACAATTTTTAAGCTCATGTTTTATAATACAAACAAAAAAGTCCTGTTTCATAATACAAATTATATTCTCATATCTTTACATATGTTATAATCAAATTTGATTTTAAGAAAATATACTTTTAGCTTCGAACATTGTCTGTCTCAGTTGCGTGTAACCGCATCTTTTAGAGGCCAAAGAAAAATAAAGATTGGAAATCAGTTGTACAACAAATTACATATAACCTAATTGTGTTACATCCTTCACGTTGATAACAGCATCTGACACTGAAAAGGATCGCCGATACTGATACAAATACGTTTTTATTATATCTGTCTGTTATCCGGTCATAATCACACGCGGATGTCTAAACACTATCCAAATACAATGCAGTACAGTTTTTACATGTTCAATTTGATGCTTACGTTACTAGGAAGCTCAGTCCTCTAATCTGGTCCCCTTGTTTAATCACGTGATCTCCAATTCTGTACTCACTTCTTGTGAGTGACCATTGCAGTTGGCGCTGCATCTGTGGGTTCCATTTAGAGAAAAATGGATGTGTCTGAATAAACAGACGTTTCTCGTCTAAATCTTGCTCGAGTGAGTCCTGTAGCAATATGTGAAGTTATTGTAACATAATGTGAACGTTGGAGATTAGAATGGTGACGATACAAATAAATAGAATGTTGTTGATGTTAATAGAAGTATTTAGGAAGAAAATAACGACAATAATGATGACAATGAAGTTGGCATGACAATGCTGATGGTACATATATAAGCATAATGCCAAAGGCAAAAGCATGAAAAAATATTTTTTAAGTCCCTACATTGTATTGGAAAGTGTCGATTGACTCTTTTTTCATCCAAAATCAAATGATTTTATTTAACAAGTACATTATGAGGTTAATGATTTAAACTACGCCCATGGGGGCAATGGCTTTAATACGCTCCAATACCGAACTATGCTATACAACGCATTCACGCTTAAAATTATTGGAAAAAATATTCGTTAAAAGATATTTGTAAATGAAATACAAACTAATTCAAAACTAAAAGACATTGTTTTGATAGTTAACATTAAATCACACACATAGCTACCTGTAATGTTTTTTCAAACACCTCATAAGATATTGCGAGTAAATCAGTTGGTTCCTCAGCTATTGCCGAAGCGTTACGTTGTCTGTTAGGATAGATCAACGCCAGCTCTCCAAATGATTGGAACTGACCTTAACGAAAAAGTGAATGTAAAGTATACGTGTTTTTATCGTAACAATCGACGAAAATAAGGATTCCAAATAGACGTCGCACGAAATCATTCTGGTCTTCAGTTTCACGCCCAGTCAACATTCCCATGTGCTCAATACTTGAAATTTGCTGACACTAATTGTGTGTTAAATTAACAATATCAACGCACTTGTGCAACACGTAGAAAGAACATTGATCCCCATCGACCTTCATATATACCGGGTTTAACATCCCAAAGCATGCAACTAAACTAACCATATACATGTACAGTGCAACCTTCTTACAACAGCCAACAATGGGAAGGGCAAAATTGGCTGTTGTAATAAGGTGGCTGTTGTTGAGAGAGTGAAAATAGAGTAAAAAGTCAATTTGGATTGCTGGTAATACTTGCTGTAACAGAGAAGTGGTTGTTGTTCGGAGGTGACCGCTTATGGAGGTTACACTGTAAATGTAACCCAACTAGGATAGAATATGCGATATTAACGGATTTCATGGACATGTCACATACAAATATCTTACTTCTCAAAACAATATATTTAACGTCATGGCTCAAAAGCTGCAAACACAATGTTGTTCAACATTTGGTCTGGAACGCTATACCATAAAATGGTACAACATAAAGCCAAAGAAGCAAAAAATACAGTCAAACATGTGTTTGCGTCCACCTCTAAACAGAGACCACCCTACATAATAAAGGCCATTCTTTAAAAAAGACTGTCATGGATTACTTGGAACAAAAATATCTCCGAATAAAGGTCACCTGTCAATAAAGGTCACAATTTGTCTTTCCCAAGGGTGGCATTTGTTCACAAGTGTGACTGTAAATTGTAATTGTAATTAATCATTGAACGAATCAATACTTACTCAAATTATTGACACACACACCAAGTTTTTTTCTGCCACGCTTATCATCTTTCGAATGATCTCTCCTTGACGAAAACTTTCTTTTGTGGTCAATACGGAATGTTTTTGACTGAGGTCTTGATGACAGTTGTCCAAACTGGACAAACTAAAAAATATAATTGAGAATTTCAATAAAATAATAGTTGACACGGGCCAGTTCACAAATATTATCGGGTTATCCCGAAAGTGAATATATATACGTGTATATATTCCTGGGTTGTACCATTCACCATGTGTTTACACAGCCTGTCTTTGAATATTTAAAAATCAAGTAACACACCTCATTCCGATAGTCTAAGAAATATATTGAGCAGAAAAACACCGATATGGAACAATTAAACTCTTATCAACCATCAAAAGCACTCGTTTACACGATAATGGCTTAATTAAGCACCCTCATACTTATAATGGTCAAAGCATTATCAACAATTAATGAGTCAATCTCTTAAATAATGTTTAAGCTCCCTAATATAATATTTAACACGTCGTAAAAATGTTAAAGTGAGAGATTATTAATAAGTTGGTCTGACGACCAGGATTTCTAGAAAACGAATATAATCCATAATTCTTTTTATTTATACATTTGGACCAACTTGGAGCAACACTAACTTGAGAGAGAAAGCAAAGGCTAGTTAAAGACATTTATGGACAAGACATACGAGTCCCTCGTATATGATATCGTTGCGTCATACGAACTGATCAATGTGTGGATTGGTGGTTTTGTGGTAACGCGCTAGACTACCAAAGGTTGTAGGTTAAAATCTCGGCACCACCTTTCGATATTTCAGGGACACTTTTTCAGTGTCCCCTTCCTAACAACAGAGCCCAGTACTGTGTTTTGTGGATGAGGCGTGAATTGCAGCTCTACACCGAGCATTAAAAATAACCAGGAAAACATATTCACAATAAGAGTACGAATATAAAGCCCCAATACTTCTGTTTATTTTTCTTCTCTCCTCTCTCCTCTCTCCCCCCTCTCTCTCTCTCTCTCTCTCTCTCTCTAGGCGACTCTGGTATGATGTTATATGTCGAACGGACACTTTTTAAAAACAGCAGCAGATAATCGGACTGATCAGTACAAAAACGACTCGTACATTGTAAACACGAAAATAAATGCGATATACAAAATAAACTAAATAGGCTAAATACCTCACGGATAGATCTACAGCTTGGCTCGCGTCGTGATCTACTGCTGTAGTCGCGACGAGATCCAGAAGCGGAGTAAATGTCAGACTGTTTATCACTGCCGCCATCTTTATCCGTATCCGTCATGAATGACAAGCGTCTAGGAGCCGGAAGCGGAAATGTCGGATTGTCATCCGAAATAACGGTCTTCTCGTCTTTTTTTAAATCAAGATATATGGACACCGACCCTTTCAAAATGATGTAGAATCTGTGGAGATTACACAAGTATGGTGATTGATTAATAAGAGTGCTAATTACTTGGCGACAGACGTGACGAGTGTACACAATATTATTTCATCCAAAAATTAACATTTAATCGTTTCGTGTTACAAATAGCCCCTTAAATTATACTTAAATCATTTCTACTAGACGTATGACACAGCATTTGGTGAAACCTTAATTGTTGTAACGTAGAGCATAAATAGGTACTTCCTAATGACGTGGCTGTGTGAAAATAATATGTAGACCCTTTATTATTCCGCCACAATAATGTTGTACTCTTTTTAAGACATGAAGCTGCGTCGTTAGAAATTAGAATAATATATAGACATACACGTCTCCAATGTCCCCTTGTCTGGTAATGACATCATCGGTCATGTACTTCTCAAGTCTAGCTTTTTGTAACACGTACGCGACTGTATCTGGAAAATAAAACACCAGATTAAGTGATTTCTTGATGAGCTCGGTAAGAAAATGTGTTAAAATGTGACTCAAGCTGCACTTACTCGTCCTTTGCAATGATTTGTAAATATTTGGACTGATGTAAAAGTACATTTCTACTGGTTTTGTTACACCTTGGAATGGCCGCGGCTGTGGGTCAGTGGCTAATGCGCTGGGCTTGCCGCCTTCTGTGGAGAAGGTGTCGATTCCTCATGGGTTTAAGGGTGAGTACTGATTCGAATACCGCCTAGGAAAAACTGGTAAGGTGAATCGGCCGCAGTATATTACTGAAAAGTGTTGAACTCGGCTTTAAACTAAAATAAAATGGATAGCCATAGTAAAATAGTGGCATGTGGGACATGTATAGAATGTGAAAATAAGCGTTCGAATTTTACTTCGTGTCTGTAAATATATCAGTGATATGTTGTATACGATCGTCTTTATATACGGATGGAGTTGGAACCCGAAGTTTTGATACAAATTATGTGATGAGCGAGGAAATAGCTGAAGTTAGGGACACTATATAACAGGGATGTATACCCGCGAAATCTCGCTGAAAATATAAGCCTAGATGAGATAACACGAGAATGACGGTTAGAAACAGTTAAGTTGGATTTTTTACTCAATGTATCAATTTATTTATTCTTGTCTCATAAATTTTCCGAGTTTTGTAATAGATCGAAAACAAATCCCTGTGATAAAGTGTCCCTGCTGAAGTATAGAAAGTACGTATATTACCCCTGTCCATAGACCTAAAACAGTTTGTCTTCATTGTAAGCACGGGTAAGATGGCATTTATATCCCTCTCTGATCTCTCGCCAGGTGGAGCTTCCACCAACTTCAAAATATAGTCACTCATCTTTTTCAGACGCATGGTGGCGTGTGGTGTTGAAATAGCTAGATGGTAACGGTTAAACATTATGAAACGTTATTTTACGTACATATGCATTATGTTTTGTACAAAACTATATTTTAGAAGATCCTAGAAAAACTAAATAGCTTACCAGAGACGTATAATTGTATTATACGTCTCTGGCCTAACGTTGTAATTCTTCAATGTGCAACTTTTATTTCATATTAATTCATAACTAAAATAATGTGATTACTTTTCATTGTAAAGTAGATCTAAGACTATATGAATTAAATAATTCATTTCACAATCTGTTTTTATATATCGGAAATAAACAATCAAATTTACATACCGTTATTAAAAATTCCAATATGATCAATTCAGTATTTCACACATTTGATTTATCATAGATGTGTCGTGTTTGTAGAATTAGATAATAATGATTTAATTGCACAGTTGAAACGAACATTTTAGTGCCAAAACCTATTGCAAAAATAAATTTAACAGTTGTTCAATAACAAGCATTAGCAGTATAAAGTTACCTACCTGAACATTTTTGTCGTCGATGGATTTTTTTCACAATTCGTTAGTTGTATGAACTGATCTATATATATAGTGTTGAATTGTCAAATTAACAAGGTCGGTAGATTCATTGTATTCGGATGCTATCGAATATAATCAGTTGTTCTAAACCTATTAACAAAAAATAATGTCACAGCAATTATCTATTGTCTGTTACACGGATTTTGAGACAAGCGTTTT
The DNA here is from genome assembly GCA_964023205.1 of Lutraria lutraria. Taxonomy (NCBI): domain Eukaryota; kingdom Metazoa; phylum Mollusca; class Bivalvia; order Venerida; family Mactridae; genus Lutraria; species Lutraria lutraria. Next base: position 7,248,828 of record OZ026848.1, on the reverse strand, counting down.
ATTAACTGATAAAAATATTAAAGTCAGTAATTTCGCATTGTTTCAATTAATTAATGGAATGACAAGGGCGTCATATTAATTACTATTACATTTGGTCTATAACATCAATCATTTATGCAGTACTTAGCTCTCTGACAGGGTATCATTTGATTCTAATTGCGTGTTGTTAATGGTCTGTGATTATTAATAACTACCCCCCCCCCTCCAAACCAGATGCCACATGTGACAACATTTTATATATGAGGAAGCTGTCCAGTTAGCTAGTTTACGGAAAGTCTGAGGTTCTACACTGCCTAGATCAACACCTTAGGTATATCTCCACCGTCACCAAAATGACCCACCATGACTGTTGGTGGAACGATAAACCCTAGATAAAAATGAATTCACTAGAAATATGAGTAAATTCTATAACAATAGTTTTCTTTCATTATCATTTACAATACACAAATGTATATGCTATGTATCTAGAATTAAATATTTAAACAACACATCAAACCTCAGTACTTTTAACCTAATAATTATTTCATTTCTTTTAAGTAAACACTACTTTGTAAAGACAATATCTCTGCCTGACAAAGACTAGTAAATTGTGTGTTACGAACATTTCAACACAAACAATATGAATAGATAACTCATCGTTATGGGAGTATGTAATTCATGATGGTATAAAACTATAAATCTATTGTGCATTATCCACAGTAAATCAGTGTGATTGAATGCATGAATAATCAATTAATTATAATACCTACCCCGGTATTAAGTCACACCAATAAAACTACACTTTGTTTATCAATTAAGACCTCACAGACTGGTATTGAGTTCCTTCCCCTTACACTACGTTATTGTTGAGTACCTCTGGGACAAACTTGCTGCCTATTTCGAACACCTAGGCCTATTCCTTACCACAATTCAATCACAGAGTAGGCTAAAGTGTTTCCTATCTTTCTCATTGTGAGTTTTTTTGCATTTGAGTTACAGAATATCTTATTTACATCAATCAAGTATGATTGATCAAATCTCATAAACTGATACAGAGCATATAATTATGTAAGGTTCATTTTCATGTTTGTTTTGGGACTTTGATGTTGTCCACTTTGTACTAGTTTAAGCAGAGCTAATGTTCGATCCATACATTGTTCAATCAATATGCTGGTATAAGTTGCATAGCAGAATTATACCATCCTGTTTCTATGGTCACTTTTTCAACAATAAATAAAACTTATAAAAATATACATATTTTATTTCATTGTTCTTAGTTATTTTCTTCAGAGCACATTTAAAATATATATATACAAATTGGCAGAATTTAACAAAAAATTTCTGCTCAAACATTCACTGACAGTAAAACCTGTGTAAGCAGCCATCTCCGAACAAAGGACATCATGAGAATATAGGAAAATCTCTTAAAACCTGTATTTGATTGGTTAGAATAAAATGACCTCCAATTAAAGGCCACCTGTCAATAAAGTCATAATATTTTGGCAATCCCATGGGTGGCCTTTGTTCACAGGTTTGACTATGCAAACATTCAGTTTTCTACACACATACCAGCACTTAAAGAACAATAATGTATGCATGACAAAATAATTACCATATCATGAATCAAACAATATACAATGTATAAACAATTACAACCATTCAAGTACTATGCCTTTATACAATCATATATATAACTATATTTCACCATCCATTGAACAATAGTATTCAGACTAGTATAATTATATGTCACAGCTTAAATTTCTAAAGCTAAACATTTTAAAATTCATACAGGAAGGTTAGGTGTGAAGAAGCAAATGCTATACATATGACATACCATACCAGAAGTCTTAACTTCGATACAAAATAAAGTCGAAAAACAAGAATTTATTTGTCACTATTTTCTACCTAATACCTAAAAGTGATAAAAATAATTATGAGAAACCAGACTCAGAGTGAAGCATCACCATTGGTCAATATTGACACAAAATTTACATCCAACCAATCAAAAGCTTGCTTTTTAAGACTGGGTCTTCAAACAGATTCTCTAAAATGCCCTCTGTTCATAGATCAGTTATTGAAAAGCAGTCAAGCAAAAGGTCAATTTCAAGACAGCACTGAAAGCCAGGTAAGATTAGGTCATTAGGTGTAGACAATGCCAACAAAACGTTACAACACCTGGACATCAAAGTTTGACAAATCATTGAGAAAAACTAAAAACCTCAGTGTACACAACAGTCAAGCGTGACCATAGTCCAAATAATGAGTAGTTTGAATTAAAGGGGTCTTAGATTTCAACAATAGTATTTTAGAACAGATGGTATTACACAATGCAAGGTCTATTTGAATGCATATTGCGAGCACTGAACACAATTTTTGCAGACAGTATGAAAATTATATTTTATTTCAAAGATTGTACACTGTTTCTGTTTACCACTTTCAAGGGTAAAAAATTTTAACGAGGCCAAATAGGATATGAAAAATGGTTCAGATAGAAATCATTGGCAAAAAACGTGTTATGACAATGTACATGTATGCAAGCTAAAATGTAATGCTAATGAATATTGTCTTACTCAGGTACATTCATAACCAATCAAAAATGTTGTAACATTCACATGTCATAATCCTTTTTAGTTTTAGTTCGAAATCATTGTATTTTACACTGGACAAAATACAAATTGGAAGAAAATTTCCTTGAGTTATGACTTACTAAGGGAGACAACTCAAATTACTTCAGTAAAATCTTGTTAATGAAAGTGCTTCAGATAAAAATATACTCTTCAAATTTATTTCACAGATTATGAACATGTTGTGAAAATTATATTAATTTCGATTAAATATTTAAAAAAGATACAATGTACACTACATTCAGTTTGAAAAATCATCTTAATTATACATACTGGTACTGGTGGTCATTATCAGAAAATACATATAATATAATACAATAAAGATCTTAAAAAATCTTTAATTGAACTAAATATTTAAGCAAATAAAATTTCATTTTTATAGTTAAGTATTACATTCAACAAAAATTAGAGTCTAACTCACATTTACATTAAAATTAAAAGACAAGATATGAGATTTAAGCTATCAGACCGTTCTTAAGTTTTATAACTACAAAACATTATAATTTGATTCACATTTCACTGAGGACATTCCATTTAGGTCATTTCGTTTAGTCTCTATTAGATTTCATCATTTCAAATGTATTTTAGACTTATACAATGACCACAAATGATTTAAGTATGATCACCCTACCTGGACCTAACTAAATTAGATTAAAAAGCACTTAAAATTTAATAACATCACAAAACTGACACATGCATGAGTTCAACATTGATAAAACAACATCAATTTTCCACATTAGACTCTTTCAACCTCACACAGAAAAAATAAATACAAAATGAACAATTCTTGTTTAGCACAATATAAATAATTACAAGATATATTTACAATTAAAAACTTTGTATAATAAAACATGTACTACATACAATGTACATGTATCTGACACATAAAATATCCAATTATCCCAGGTCAAATAACCTGCTTAACTTAACATAAAAAGCCAATCTTATGTTGTTATTATGATATCCGACAAATCACTAAATATTGATGTGATTGTAAAATTCTGTTATATGAACTGATCACATGATTAATAAGCTGATTTCCAAGTTGGTAACTTAGTGCTCTTCAAAAGCTAGTCCATATAATTGTACCCTACAGATGAATATCAAAACACTTTTAGACTTGGCAATATAAAGAGCAATATATGAAATAGAAAAATCATGAACGGATTACCCGTATGTCTCATAAATTTGACTAGTCCAAGAAAATCTTTAGGAGATCAAACAGACAGAATGTTTGTGAATACATCTTGTGAACTTTGAAAATATTTCCCAAATTTTGTCCAAACAATTAACAGTACTAAAGATTAATTAATAATTGTTTAGATGAAATATACTTCAGATAAATCATAAACAGTTTCACTACTGCATGATTAAATTATACATATAGAAGGGTCTCATGCAGACAGCTGTTTGCATCTTAACAGACCCAGAAAAAGCAGTTTACAAAGCATAATAAATAATAAGCTTAAACAAGAGCCATTTTACTAACATCAATCAGTCATGTGTGATCAAATTATTGTAATATAAAATATCTACTGGCCATTGGATGAAAATCAGCATTAAAACAAATTATCATATTTTTTTATTTCAATACATCATATTCATTTTCATGGATAAAAAAGCTTTTTTGTTCATGCCGCTTGTTTTAGTTTTATCATCATTAGCCAGTAAGGCAATCTTTTCTATAGAATATTGTACAAAAAGTACCAGGTAGGATGAAGGAGGGAAAATAAAATGAACTAACCACTAAATTTCAGAAGAGGGTTGGGGGGCGCTCTGGCCGAGTCCACAAAAACAATCAGACATGAGAATTGGTATATAAGGGAAGTAACCTATCACAAAATGAAATAGTTGTGCTTATCTAGAAGAGTCTGTTTATAGGTTGAAACTACTAAAAAACACAAGTTAATTGAAGTTTGCGACCGTTGTTTATCTGTTTTCTTAATGGATAACAGAACTAGGCTTACAAAATATAGCAATGTTTATGAAAATAATGAACAATTTTTACAGTATCAGATTCGGAAAAAAAAAGATTTATTGGTTCAAATTTTCATCCATGTATAAAAGTAACTGTAAATGATCAAAAGAAATTATTGGCCCTATATAGATCTAACTTCTTATCAAAATCAACTTCATGTTAACCATAAAACCATTTACACAAGGTAGATAATGCCCAAGGTAACAAGAAATAATTGAGCATCACTCATCAGTAGACAAAAGCAGAGTTAGCATATCTGTCTCACCTGACAAAAATTATTGCAATAACGAATGTCATTTGGTTCTTCAGCCATAATAACAGTATTTTCCTTCACACAATGAATATGCAGTAACTAGCAGTTTACACACACAATAAGTATCAACTATCAAGGGTGCCAATAGAGCCAAAATATAAGTATTGAAAATCGTATGCGACCGACCATTTTTGCCTTCAACCACATTGTTTCCATATTTGACTCAGTTTATATTAAAGAAAATCCTTCATCTAGAGCAGATTAAATTTACCACAACTTTGCCATTTTTTTTAGATATTTTCCTCAAATAACTTTTATTTTGCTCAGAATTCATACCTCTTTCATGACATATAAATCCAGAATATTGTCAACCCTGAAGTATGTACTCTAAATAATTATGTTTATTTAGAATCATCCATAACAAAGTCATGGAAACTTGACCATGAAGGACTTATGCAGTTGTGTTGTTGTTTTTCAAAAAAAAATGAAAAAAAAAATTTCGTAATTTATTATAATTAATATCATATAAATATTGCTTCAAAATACACCAAACTAGAAGTAACTGAAGTTACTTTATTTACAAATGAAAAAATTATGAGTTTGACAAAAAATCAAAATCTCAAAGGCTTGATAATGATATAAATTATAACTTCAGAAACTAAGAAAAAAATCTGTTTAAAAATAAATGTACATTCCATTCCAATAGTAATATTTTAGCAGCAAGGTACCTATCTTAATTTTCAAACAATGAATTTTCTCATCAATTAGTAAGTGAATTACAAGTAATAACAAGTAAAATGACAGACCACATTTAGCTCCAACTGACCAATCACCGTATAGAGTGTTGGATATATTTAATATCAAATGCTTTACTGTGGCTAGTATATATAGAGCAATGGCAGGAAAAGTTCTTATGACAAACAGGCGAGGGATTAGGCTATTCTATATACATACAACTGAATACCTGTGGTCTAAGCCAGATAGATCTCTCATAACTGGTGTCAATGAAATTTGTCAACTGGCTGCGCTTGTCTCTAAATTTCATAAACAACAGTTACTTGTGATCTATCCTACACGTAGACATCAATGTCAGAGCTTGTAAGTCACACCAACACATTCATGTCTTCTCACAGATTGGTCATAATAGATATCAAGATGTCCATTCATTCTCTCCATTTTGGCTTATCATACTTCATCTGATCTGACTTTATAGAGCACAATAATAATGCTGCTTGATACTGCTTCATTGTATATATATACATATAATTGAACACTTAAATTTTGACACATTACAGAACAAGATAGTCACCATCAATTTAAACACCTTCATAACTTGCTGTAAGTCTAGGCATGTCAATACACTTACAAATCACCATAGTGACATCACATTTTTCACCAGAATATGTCTTAACTTTTCTTACATAAATCTAGCTTCTTATAGTTTCAATATGAGTGAAATAAGAAGTTTGTGATCACAGTTTTTCTGTAAAAAATCTTCTACAGCATGTACTCTTCAAAAAAGGAGATCAAAATGGCAGTATTTTCAGTACTCTGCACTCCTCTTCATCAAGAAGGTAGAATAAACACATTATCTGTTTCTGTTGTGAAGATTTCTACCATGTTCATACTGGCAAGTATAGATAACAATAATAATAATTCACTACTTTATCTCTAACTCGGTCATCGTTTCTTTAAATTGTTAGTGATCCACTCTAAACCCTGATATAATCTGAAAGTAAATAATATAACAAATTAAAACCAAAATACATGTACTAAAGTAAGTTAAGAAAAAAATTTATGAAAATTGTAATGAGTTGTTAAATGGCACTTTTTAGTCAAGGTACATTTGAACCAGGTGGTTTATAGACAACAAATAACAAAATGTGTCATGAAAAGTTTATTTTATTGAATTTGAATTTCTCATTGAAAAAATACAACAACCAGTCAATTTAAGGGAAAGCATACATTATTATTATTAATACAATTACAATTAATTCAATGCTTCAACAAAATTCTCAAACATTAATTCAACAAAGGGAAGAAAATATGCACAACAGCAAGTGTAGTGCAGGAGCGAGAGTTGAAAATTTTGGGAAAAACACCAGAAAATGCACAGTGCTGTGGAAGCAATAAAAACTGGTCTTGTTCAAACCTAAGAAAGAAATGCAAATGAAATTTAGGAAAACGCCAAAAGTTTCATCTATGGTAGGAATAAATTTGGGAATATAAGGTAATAATGACATCCTCACAAAACATTGAGTTATTTGGGGGGAGGGGGTAAATTTATAAGCTTGTATGGAAATGGAGAGGCTATGATAAAGAATGAACTTTTTTTTAAAATGAGCCAGTTGCATAACTACAAACCAACGGAGTTAATAAGGATGTAGAACTAGAAACTCTTACCCTTCTCCTGTAAGAGCACAACAAGCCTGTATATGCCATGGATGGTCTTTTATTGTTGTCAGATTTAAATGCTGTGAGATCTCAGCCGCTGACATAGATCCTTTTATATCTTGTTTGTTAGCAAATATCAATACTGCAGACTTACGTAAATCCTGAAATGTATAAGAGACATTATTTATACATCCAAATAGTGAGAATGAGTTCTTATGGGATCGTATCATGTGGTTCTATGGGGACACACAATCGGCTGTATCAAAACACATATATTTTACCATGAAACAGGTACTTATGATCAAGAGTTATTACAATTCCCAGTCTAGTTCTAAAAACTTGTTTCACTATCAATGTTGCAATAATGAAGTTTAAATTGAATTATGAATATTAGTCCTCAGATATACATTTATTTTTTTTACAACTTACCTCATTTGCCATCATTTTACATAATTCTTCTTTGGTAATTGATAATCTTTCTCTATCAGTGCTATCTATGACTAGAATGATAAACTGAAAAATAGATGAAAAAAAAATCAAATACTTGTAGACTGTGTACATTTTTCATGTCTTCTATTCAACAAAACCGGACTACCTGTAAGCACACCTGTCAGAAGAGCCTATAGTGGAGCTGTAACACTGAGAAAACATCCGACCTAGTTATCAGAATCATACAACAAAGGCTCAGTCCAGCAACTGTGTAAAACATGGCATTATTGCACCTATTGTACAACAGGTAGACAGGGTTCCAACAGGCCAAAAAGCTTGCCTAACAGGCCTGCTAGGGGAGGGAGGTCCAGCAATATTCTTAAAACTATGAGATTTTCAACCCGCCAAAAACTTGTTTCTAGCAGCTAAATCAGCCAGCTGACAGTTGTTAATGTTATTTAGAATCCTGAGTACATAATGTTTTTAGTTCTAGTACATTGATATTGAGATAACAGCATTATTATATACACTATGTTTTCCATCAGCAGGTGTGTATTACAACAACATTGATTACAACATTTTATTGCATGACTGTGGTTAATAAGATTCAGTCACAGATCATTTGCCCATGTTGGCATGCCTCCACACCTATAACCCACTAAAAATACCATCTAGTACAAAACATACAGCTATCTAACACTTTTGTTACAGTTCAAAGTATGTATGTATTATGGCTGGTACAAAACTATTGGACTTCATTCAAACATATGAACTAAGACCACCTTTAGGAAAGACATCATATGGCCTGTATCGAGGGATGGCCTTTTCATTCAGGTGTCATTTTGTCCTGAATGATCAATAACATTTTTCACAAAAGTGGCCTTTATTCACAGAGTGGCCTTTATTTGGAGGTGGTCGCTTATTAAGGTTTGATATCACATCAAGATAGCTACATAATCTTTTAACTCAGAATTAGTTCACAATAACCATGCTTTGCAACAATTGCTATTCCATATGTTTGTCTGTCAAGTACCCATGGTTACATTGATAGACTTGAAAAATATCAATAAATATTATAGTCATCTATTATAATAACTTAACATAGAGCTGTCAGTTATTATCTGTGTGAAGGTATTGTGGTATTTACAGCTTTTCATACAACAAACATATAAGTATATAACAGGTCAAAGACCTTGCAATAATTTCAGTGGTCATTCACTGGTCAAACATTTTATAACAGTAATCAAGACTTTACAAGTTCAGTTTTGTTAGCATGGAATATTTCCTCACATAAACATTTACAACAAGCATAAAAGCCAGAAATAGTAAGGGAGTAGGTTTCATGAAATAAACTGCATTGAATTTTACCCAGACATACCATGGAGTAAGATTGTATAAATGAATTGAAATCAAGTCTCAGAACTAGAAGAAATCTGATAGGTTGATTCTGAGTTTTACCTCAGAACTGACTGATAGTATGAAAATCAGGTTTACAATAAAACATTCTTCCGAGCATGTCTGCATGACCTTTGTCAACAACTCGTAACAATATCCTGCAATTCTTTGAGTAGCTTTAAGTCTGACCAAATATAATATGTTCTGAACAGGTATTGAAGTTTCACACAGAACAACCAGTCCACTAACTTACTTGTGTGTTAGTATAATATGTGTTCCACGCTGATCGTAACGACTCCTGGCCTCCTATGTCCCACATCAGAAAATGTATATTTTTCCACACCACCTCTTCCACATTACTACCTATAGTGGGTGATGTATGCACAACCTCATTCATCAAACTGAAAAATAGAACAAAATGTATTCATTAGATCCACACAATGTCTCTAAATTTGAAGAAAAATTTCTGCCTAACAGTAATTGGATCATACAATTATGCCTAACTGTTGCTGTTCTAACAATAATACCTAACCATTATTCATTAAACAATTTCAACCGAATACTAAATGTGCGTACAAATGTACATGTACCTACAGCTGAAACAATTATATACATGACATTGTATACTATACTATTTTACATACAGTAAAACCAGTGATAATTAGCAGCTTAGTAAAGGCCACCCTGTGTATAAAGGCCATTCTTTTAAAATCATGAATTTCTTAGAACAAAAATATCTCAGAATAAAGGCCACACATCAATAAAGGCCATATCTTTTTGTCCAAATGGTGGCTTTTTTCACAGGTTTGACTGGGTTGGATATCATTGAAAGCAATATATAACCAAGGTTAATAACCTATGATACCACATGTATGCAAACATTGAAAACATGTGACATTAACCTTGTCATTTTATCTGTTCATACATATACATACAATTATTTGTAGTATACATTACGCTTAAACTTTTAGAGATTCAAATTTTCTGATTTTTTTTTCAGGAATCTTTTAAGCATTGACAGTATATCAGCAGATTTCATTAATGTACAGTAATCAATTATAATACTAGATATAGTGGTTAGTTGTAAGTGCTGATATAGACATAGATTGTCTGACACACAAGATAAAGAATGTCAGACCCTTTTTATGGTATTTTTGTGTTTGGTATTAGGCCCAGTCCCCAAGTAAAAAAGTATGTGCATGCATTTTTCTCCTCTGAGAGAAAAAAATCCCCAAAATTGAAAAAAATCATTCAAGATACATTTGAAAAATTCCCCAATTTAGTGTTTCACAACGCAAATTTCCCCTATCAAAGGGACTCGATACCTATTCCCCAAAACAATAAAAAAGGGCTGAATGTATATTGCAAATATTTTAATATTTGGTGTGTATTAATTTATGATTGATTGTTTCATTAAAGGGGCATGCCCAGGAACTGCTGTGTCTTGGGTTTTATACACCAAAAATGCGTTTATCACTTGTAAAAACAATTATTACCGAAAAGTCAAAGAAGAATGTGCCTTCAAAAATGGCCCTATAACGCACGCGTGGGTATTTATATGCCGGTTTAAATAAAAGGCTTACAAGCCTTTTATTGACGACAACGATATTTCCGATTCGTCTGAGAATTAAACTTAGCTTGCGCGCTGCCTTTTTAAGCAGCAAAACAATGATGTTTACCTATAATTGATCGATAGATAAGCTTTATGTCGCAAACAATGAACATGACATGAGCAATACTTACCATTTCACAGTTTGTTGACATTTTTTCCGCTTTTGACAGATCCCGAAAGGGTCGAGTTATGAAAATGACGAATATTTTCTAAGGCGTAATCGGCAGGTTTGGTAAATCTTGAAATGTGTATTTTGAGTCAAATAGCGGGACATTTCGTAAATATTTTACAGGACTTTCATTAATTGATTTTGGCATTCAAATGATACCAATTTGATTTATATTCGAGACGCTTCAGTTCCAGGGCATGCCCCTTTAAGTTCTCAGTTCTCTGCAAACCCATCGGCAACTCAACCAGCTAGACTTTCACAAGTTAGTGTACTTATGTAATGTCAATCAACATTATGACAACATAATAATTATGTAGGTCTTTTATGTAATAATTATATAAATCCATATGTATGTGTACAAAATGTATGTGAATGAGTGTTTTTATATATGAATCATCATTATTTCATATACTTGTATTTAAGGCGTTCCTTAAAAAAATTAAACAAAATGTTGATAATAAATGGCTCAGCCTACCTACCTAACCAATGTTAATGGTTTGGGTGATGTAACATGACAAACAACATTTGTAAAGGATCAATGACCTAAGTACATTTTGCATCTCAGTTTATATTCAAAACAGATATTTAAATATGCAATAAATATAATTCATAATGAAGTAGATCTATGGGAAATTAATCTTAATGTGTAAGTCCATATAGCAATACAATTTATCTCAATACATCATGTATATATGAATTAATAATGTATGTTCAAGCAGATAATTGCACTATTACAAATCAAGTTATTCAATTTGATATTTTTTACTAAAAAAGGGAATTTTCATGATTATACATTTGTAGCCCTGGAAAAAAGCACAAATTTCAGAAACAGGAATGGTGCTGAATATTGACACCAAATCAGTTCCAACAAAGCACTGGACAGGTAATTAACTGAGCACCAAGCACTCGTAGACATGAACATTATCAGGAACTTCAATAAAATCTAAGCACTGCCACCATGTTGATTGACTCATAGCAGAAAACAGCGTCTGTAGATACTGAATATCAGTATCTAGTAGTTAATTAAATATCTTAACACTCTATGTGATACAATACTCAATAGTGTGATGTTTTAAGAATCAAAACACACTGAATATTGCGTTAACTGATATAACAAAGATGTTTATAGAGAAATGTTGTTTTGAAAATATTGATTTTTACACATTATGCACAATAAATAACATACCAAAATGCTAACTAATAAATTAATTTATATCAAAGTATAATATAAAATGCAGGTGTTGCATACATAATAAGGTGACTCCAACATTCTAAGCTTTTGAGATATACGTCTCAGATTTCAATTAAAATGCAATAAGATGCAACAGACTCTTGTCATTCAGGGTCCATAGGTTAGCTGCAGCTGTGGTTCAGTATGCTGGATATGTGAGCCGGCAATCCGGGTTCGTGTCTAGACAGGTCATACCCTTCCATGAAAATTTGACAAAAATCTTGATTTTGCTCCACATGTGGAGGGGCTGTCGGTTCTTTGCAGAAGGGTAAGTTAGCACTGGTTAGAATACAGTCCAGGGAGACAGGTCAGGTAAATCGGCCACCATATACAACGGCCTTAAACCCAAATAAATAAGGTTTGGATTGGGTTCAACAACATTTATCAACAGTACATCAGTTTTGTACTGAGGTTAATAAACCTATCCAGTGGTCATTAGTGCTACAATAGTGTTAGTAACAAGAACTAAGTGACTTCTCTTAGTTTGTGCACAAATAAAACTACAGTTATCTTCCACACACAATGAGCAAATAAAATTATTTCTAAGTAAGGACTTTTAAAATATTTATAAATTATATCAATATTTTTCTCAAGATACAGGGATGGCTGTTAAATCTTAATAAAGGGACATTTATTGGACAGTATTTAAAAGTACACAAATTTCTTGTACCATAGTCCATACACTGTAGACTATATAATAATATAATTATTACATAAACATATCTTAGAAATATATACTTACAACTGATATAAAATTGTGGTTTTCCCTGCATTGTCCAGACCAACAATTATCACTTTATGTTCTGAAAATAGATAAAAAAATATTCAATTCAAATTCAATAGTTCAAACACCAATACAGTCATACCTGTGTTGTGTAGGTAGCCACCTCTGAATAAGACCACTTTAAGGCAATTCTTTAATTAAAGCGTAATGGATTATTAACAATAAAATGACCTCTGAATACCATCCACTTGTCAATAAAAGCCACATGATGACTTTCCTAAGGGTGGCCTTTGTTCACAGATTTGACTGTAAATGTATATAGCAAAACATGTCTTCTGATCTAAGTATACATATCAAACCTGGAGGCCAGTTTGGTCATAATCAATGACTATGCATATATGATGCTTCAAGGGGAAGCTCTGATGTTGAGCAGTACTCGTGTTTGAACTAATTTTTTTAAAGCACTGGCCCGGAATATAAAAAAAAATCCACTAGACCGAAAACACAATTTTTACAATGATTGTTACATTATCTCATACAAAAAGCAATGAAAATTACAAGTGTTGGGTTTATACAGAATGAGATTATTCAAAACAATTTAAAAAACAAGACCAGAATATTCTAAATTACTACAAAAGTAATTAATGCTGATACCACCCAATACCACTCAACACTGCACTGTCACTCACAAAGGAGAATGTTGAACAAAGAAAAGTTTTAACACAAGTTTGTATACATGTACCACAGCATACGAGCCGAATAAATAAAATGTAAAGGAAGTACATTGTATCATGATGAAAAGCACTTCACAAAGCAGTAAATGACAATCACTGGACAAAGCACAGTATTTGTTATATACTATAGAGTAATAGACATCATCATACATATTTTCTAATTGTGTTACAAGACGGGAATTAATTAACTTATATCTTCACTTTATTTGCGATGATAATAATTACAAGTGTATCAAGTTTTTTAACAAATACAGGGGAACAACCATATTTATGTTTCACTAAATCATTTAAACAGCTACACGATGACATACCAACTGACCACAATAGGTCAGACTGTCTACCTGTTTGTTTACCGGTAAAACTTATAAAAGGTAAATTAGACCCAGCCTGACTAATAAAGTACTCACAATACAAATTTAAAGGTAATTTATTAACAAGCAGTTAAGACTCAATTGCTGCAATTCTAAAATCGTAAAATCTGTTATTTCACTTAACAGTAGTTCTGTGCTTGTTCCAAACATAAAAGATTTGTAGTTGCAGGTATGAGGTATAAATTATATAGCACTATCATATTAATTACTCAACTCACTGAAATGTCAATTTCATGGTCTAAGAATTATATATAATAGATTGAGTCATTGAAACCAGTCTGTCAATCCTTTTTACAATTATATACACAGGAAAATAATGATTATAATAAACAGGATGGTTTGTATAATAGCCAAATACTAGTTAAATATACACTAAACTTAAACTGGGTATGCATCAAAACAGATGATTAAATACCCATTGTATTACATAATAAGCACTTAAGTTATTGCTGTAAATAACATGTACTTCTTGCACAAAGTAAACTTTATGGTGGGGGATACTTTACACCAAAGCACTTAATAATATATACTGACACATCATAGTTATATTCAGTGCAAAGTTAAAGTCCAGATGTATTACTAGTGCCGGGACAATTTGTAAAACAGACCTGAGATCAGTATCAGATTATTTTAAACTGTAAAGGAGACGAGACCAAACCACAGTATAAAGCAATCCAGACCTTTGTTCTGTATGTTTGATCAAGTTAAAAGCTTTTGGTATTTTAAACGAATTCTAACTACAAAGTATATTTACAGTGTGATTCAGCAACAGCAAACATGCATTGTACTTAAAAGAAACTACCGCAACTGCTTAAGACAAACTTTAATTCTACAGCTCAAATAACTTGCTTTAACGGCTCATAGAATTGTAGATGATTTTACAAATAACATTTTGTGTACATGTACAAATGAATCTATTTTGAAAGAAAAAAGAAGTAGGGCGAGTTATAAGATTTGAAAGAGATGTTATAATAGTAAATGTACATACAAAACTACATGTATATGTATATAATTTAACTGTGGGTTGGTGTTACTTTTACTTGCATATTATAAGACCTAATCTGTTGTGTAAAGATATCCATTATTTGAGTCACATACAATCATGTGTATATATTTACTCTTTATCCCTATCATTAAAGTTATAACAAGAGTGCCAGGCCACAAAATAACCCCGTCAAAATTCATTTTTCAAAGTGTCAAGGGGCATAACTCAGAATTGCCAGGGCCGATTGAGCTCGTTATTGGACTTGTCCAAGATCTCATGGCCATAAACATTTCCATGAAGTTTGGTGAGGATCCGACATTGAATAAGAGAGCAGACATCATTGTTGATGCAACCAACCCACCAGCCCACCATGGGTGTTCCCCTAATATGACCCGTTTTTTAACAGCGTATAATAAAAAAGGTTAAACATATTAAACAGCAAATACGTATCCAGTCAAGTTGATTCAAATTAACATACAAATATATTAACCTAAGATTTTAAGACAAGCATTAGATGGCAGCCCTGAATAGAATATTGTTTACTAGATTATAAATCACTACAATAATTTATAATACACCGGTTATCACGTAATTAAATTACGTAATATGACAAAACCAATCTGAGAGTGAGGAATTTAGACAGCCATTTGATTGGCTGATATAAAATGTAATAACAAATGAATGAACACTATACGTAACAATATGACCTATTTTTACATCAATCTATAAACATGACATCAATCTTAAGTTTTCTTGATGTATGTCGCAACACACGTTCCATGACAAAATGTCAATTATACAACAATGATCAATCATGACGTTGAATGATTCGAAAGCTTAAGATTTCATTATTCGTATCAGCATATATATAATCACCATTATATAAATGTTACCTAACTAATACATATAAACACAACAACTAAACCAGGGCCCTAGCTGCACTACAGGGGACATGGCTCGGGACCCTCAGGTAGTTGAATTTCGCATCATTTTGAGGAAAAAGGAATTTTTTTTAAAACTGCCTTATAACCTTGCAATAAACATTTAAAGCTTAAAATAGCTGTATTTAATATAGTGTATTGAAATATCAACCATTCAAACGAAACAAAGTCAGATTCGTTAATTTATTTTAAATCGGCAAAAAAGAAGTTTCTGGATGGGAATTTTTATATAAAGTAGGGAAAAAAGTATATTATTTTAGGAGGAGAATGGGGCCAAATTTCGGCCCCAAAGAACGTCAAATGAGGGCCCTGTAAACAGAAACAAAGCACAACAAATTTACAATAATTAGCATGGGACTTAAAGGGACAACAAAACCGTTCAATACGATTAATTATATGACGGTGCTAGCGAATTATCAAAGCTCTCATGCGTGGATCAACCCGCTCCCTGAATTGGTCTCTGGGAAACACATTGAAAGGCTTAGTGGCTTTGTTATTCAAACTATTATAGTATGAGTATTTTTTCTGATGCAAACTTTCACTCACTTATAATCTAAAATGAGATCTAAATTGAATTACTGAGTCTTTCAAGTTTTAATGGACAGACTCAGATAAACAGTTAATGGGTATCATAGGTACAAGGCAGTCAGACATACAAGCCAAACATATATAAATGTGTTTTACAACAAGTATCGATAATAATCAATTGGCTTTGCTTTTAATGCATTATTGAATGCCCTTGCAGGTACAAAACTATGTGATATACTGTCAGTCAGAGATGATGTACACTTCATGTACATGACTGTGTTATAATTCATATCTAGGTCAAATTTGGTTACTAATTTATATAAACAACTTAACAAGGTCATGAAACATTTACCTAATTGATAAACTTGCCAATTAGAGACTGAGTGATGAGTGTATATATGTGGACAATGTCATAAAATTAACAGATAACAATTACATAGAATCACTGGTGATGGCTCAAAATATTTAGTTATAATTTATTATCATAGTTTTTAATTTATACCTGAAACAGAAGTTCAGTTTTCACTTATTTACAGTTATTGAGTTAGTTACACATTTAATTTAAAACTAATATGATAATTACTAAAACTATTGTACACGTCATGTACATGTAGTATAATTAATTTTACCTTAGAATAGAATGCTTATATATGTATATTATATATATAATTGATGACACTTTATGTACTTATATGGAGTATGATATTGATTAATAATACACACAATGTCATAAAAAGTGTAATCTGATTATTTTGTCAAGTCAACAAATACAGACATACAGGTCAGACATATTTTCCACAATGCAATGTCCACAGAAATAACCTAGGCTAATTATATAGTTAACACATTTTAGCATGTTTAAGCTGAATAATATTATGTACAACATTCTGTTTCAGATTTATATATATATACTCGTATACATATATATGGGTATTTGCAAGGTAATAACGCAATTTGTACCGTAGTACCTGATAACATCATTATATGTAATGATGATAGGTGTGTTACAGTTGACACTTTGTCCCCAGGGGCAACATAAATAATGTGCTTACATCGAATAACCAGTGCATTCTTTATGTACTTACTGTCAGTTACTATCAAGAATTGTTTTCTAATGACTTAATTACCTGTTTAATGAAATATCAATAGAGAATGCACAGACATAAGATCACATCTTTTTATCAACTGCAGGTTTTTTTCTCGGTATTTTGGGAATAAGACCCATACCCATGGGATTGGGAATTTTCGCTGGGTTTAATCAAAATTGGGAAAAAATACATAACTACAATTTTTGCAATGTTCAACTTATTCTACTTATTCCCCCATAAAACAGTAGCAGAATAAGGCATTTACTACATATAAAAATAAATACACTAAGAAAGGACTGGATAAAGATTTATGTCAAATATACTTCCATATAGCCAAAAACTACTGTACTGAAATAAGTATGAAAAGAGCCAAGATCAAAATTGGGCTGTATTTAACAGGTATTTCCCAATTTTTATAAATCCGTCATTTCAACTTTCTGTTTCACAAATAATATCATATGTCAAATTGAAAATTCCTATTTCCATTGATAATAATACACGTCATGATGTCATATTTTGCTTTAACCAATACAATAGACCTGTATAAAGTGGCTGACAGGAAGTTATAAATATCCAATCCTCAACGCAGGTTATGACAAATATTGAATGTACTTAAATAAGGTCAATCACAAGTATCCAAAATAATGATAAAAAGGAGCATAGTTCTGAATATGATGTGTCATCTATTTGGTATCATTGATACTTAAATTGACATCTTTCTTCATCGTGTATGTGATGTAAAATCAATATAACAAAGTTTATTCAGATTATAACATGTATAATAAAGTCACATATTAGTTTTGATCAGAAATGATCACTGAACAAATATTATATACATGAAAAAGGATGTTATAATTAGATGTAATCTCAATATTACTGTCTGTAAATAACTAAGTATCCAAAAAATGCATTATGACATACTGTTTACACCAGTGGCGACCAGTCCGGTTTTTAATTTTTGGGGGAACAGGTAGTGGGTCCCTTCGAAAAGGGAATTATAATTTATTGTGTCATGAAACACTAAAATTTATCAGTAAATAAAACTAAATTGGGGATTTTTTAACGACTTACTAACTTACTTCCTTTATGTTATAAAATTACAGACGGCTTCATAAATTATTTTTTTAATATTAATAATAACGGGCATTATCAAGACAATCAATGAATCATGCATGATTGATCATTGAGATTTAAATGTCTACTTCTTTATAAAAAGAGCAATATTTTTTTTAAATAAATATACTGACAGACGATAAAAATGTCCACTGTTCAATAATGTATAAGATTTAAATAATCATTTAACTCACCTTCATTTGTGAACAAATTCCACAACCTAGTAAACAAAAGCCCCATCGTCTCAGACTTAGTTAACCGAACTGATTTTACTCCGCGATGAAAACTTCTTTCTCTTCCCAATCTACGATCATTAGATCTGAACTATGAATGTAATTCTATTAAACAATTTCATATAACTATATTATGTCACCCATATCGAAATAGTAACGCTGAGTAATCGAGGAATTCCAGTTTAATTGTCAAAATGTTGTTGACACGAGAACACCGGAAATGTTTACAAATGCGTCATGAGAGTGCGTACGACATTGAGTTATGGATAAATCCCGGACTGTACCGTTATCTTTGCCGTGTTTTCTTGTGTGGTATAACGGATGTTACGTGTTTTAGACCTACTCGCTTTAGTGCGACACTCCCGTGCAATTAAAACTCAGTTCGTTTTAATTTTAAATAACCACCGGCAATATTTAATACGCTGTCACCTAATATGACAATTTTTAAAACTGACGTAAATTATTTGAATATTAATTTTCTTTGTAAAATGTCACATTTAAATTTTAATTAACTCCCGACAAGTCGATACAAATGTATAGAATTAATTTGGAGACTAATTTCCATTACATCCTAATATTGGGTGCATGCATTGTTAACTAACAAACCGTCAATGCCAAATCACCCTATATAATAATGCCATGTAGTTTTATTTAAACAAATTATTTAAAGGGTTTTAAACTATAGATTTGTTCATAATGACTGCCTGTACCGAGTTAATTAATTATGTCCGTTACCAAATACTCAAGGCTATTATTATATATGTTTACATTGATGAGTGTCTCATAACGGTCAGACACTACTGAACACTGCTGTCGAACACATGCTAAACGACACATACTTAGCTTCCCAAGTGTTTTTATGATGAAATACATGCAGTAAAAGCTACTTACAGTACATAACGGCAGAAGTGTTATGTTTAGTAAAGTGAGGCCAAAGGTTAAAGATTCAGCCAAATAAAGTTATATGATGTAGGAATTCACCATGTAAGCAATGAAGCCAGTTCTTGAGAGTTATAGAATTGTCACTGTTGACACCTCTGTTGATTTTCTACATCATTACAGAAACTGTTCGTCAGCTTTTCATATGAGATGCTCACGGCGTCCATTTTTTGGCAATTTCGTGTTAAAATATTCCGACAAACTTTCAGAAAGATTTTACAACGTCATGAACAAGGTGATGCAAGGATGATATCTCTGTTATAAAGTCTTATCACATTACATGTAAATTTGAATGTTCTTGTACTTTTGTGACAGTTTCAGATTTGCTAACGCCAGATTGGTATACTAATAGGCGTACAAAATGTTGGTATACTAATAGGCGTACAAAATGTTGGTTTACTAATAGGCGTACAAAATGTTGGTTTACTAATAGGCGTACAAAATGTTGGTATACTAATAGGCGTACAAAATGTTGGTTTACTAATAGGCACAATGTTGGTTTCTGGTTACCTGATCTATTTATTAGGCCCGATGAGCGATATATCCACCTTCTCACCTTTTTACATTTCCGCATGCTTTCAAGTACCTATATATGCTATTTTTAATGAGTACGAAGCTTATATCGACAACCAGATAAGAACTTTCTCAGTTTTGGAAAAAGTCAACGGGTGCAAGAACTGGTGAGTACGGTGTTTGCGACAAGTCAGCCACCTTCTCCGACTTCAGAAATTGGTTTCCAATGCCAGATGAATGTGCCTGAGCATTATCATTGAGTAGGCAAACATGTTGAAATGAAAGCCAGTCATCGGACGTCGTTTTTGACGATATTTCTTGAGCTTTTAAGTACAACAAGGTACTACCGACCTGTGGAACTATATTATCCTTAGTAATTTAAGTTATCACAATGAAACTGATGAAAATATCAGTGATTAGATTGAAACTTCATGCTGTGTAGTATACAACACATACAGTTCTAATACAGTTACGAAAATAAAGTATTTCAATTACGACCGTAAAAAGTATATTCATTTGCATGAATTCACCGGAATCCTTGATGAAATTGAAAAACAAAAGTCACCTCAGTGATCGTCCAGAGAATTTTCGTTGAAATATACGTTGTTAATATAGTAATAAATATTTTATAAAAATATTTTTTTTTCATATTTTTATAATCTATTCATGATACAGTTACCTGTGGGGCGTATGAGCGACACTATCAAGAGATTCGATATACACTTGATCATGAAATGATAAGAATACAATAATTTTAACACCTTTTATACCACTGTGTTAATGCTAGGAAACTACTTTAGAATATGCATATTTTATATTATAGGCATGTCTAATAAATCTATTTTACTATTTACTGTAATGTTTTTTCATGGGCTGGATGATGATAAATTATACTTAGTGCTTTTTATTTGAGTAACAAAATACTGAACAATTTGATATATATATTCTAAAAATTCAAAACAAGTTTTAATTCACGTCTAAATGATAATATTTGTGCCCCGGTGATTAACACAATCTACAGAAAACCTAACAAGTAATAACTGTATCACACCCTCAAATAACTAACATAACAAAAACAACTTTTTATACGAATAAACTCTGGACATAAGATCATAATTATGTGTCTAAATGTTTCATGTTGCAATATTTTTCTGTTTAAATCACAACGGGGTTTTGTTGCATTTTTTAAAAGAATTATTAGACATACTTTAAACAATAATTAAGTATTCAATTAATGAAGCATTTGCAATGAAAAATATGTCGATTTTTATTTACCGGTGGACAAATCAGTTTGGTTTATTCTATATAGTCCTTGTATACATCAACAAAAATGCATTTAGTGTACAGAAAAAGCCATTTTATACACGTTAATTCAGCGGATGTTCAAGACATTAAAATACAATGCAATGTGGACGGAAGGATTCTAACACATATTCAGTCAGTATCATACAACATAATGATTTGAAGTAATTATCAATAAAATAATATATCATGTGCACGTAGAGTTAAATTTCTTAAACATCAGAAAAAATGGAAAGTGTTCTTTTAAGGATGAAGTATAATTCAACAGAGACTTATAACACAATGACTTATACACACAAATACTCTGGTCACATATCAATACAACTACAAGCATCGCAAAACATTGCCACCCCTACTAAACGGTGGCTCTTTCACATTTTTTGTGATCGGTTAAATATGAGCCATCGACACATCCGTTAATTATAGAGCCATTGATCAATTTCAAGTTTAAACAGGTAAACATATTTTATAAGAATATCAGTTTTTAAAGCACATGCTTGTTTTTTAAAAGTGGAAGAATGCTATGCCATCCAGAACATTGTTCTCGTCATTTTGCATGTATTTTCGACAAGAAATACTCTAAAATGACGTTGCTAGAACTTTTAGAAATTATCAACTCGTGTGTTTTCTTTCACGAGGAGACACATCTGGAGTGATTTCTCTTCCATGAAGTGGATGCTGGACCATTTAATTGTGCATGCTACATTGTCCCAACATCCATTTTGCCTCAACACAAAAAAATAGGTCACAGAGCTCGCTTTAAAACGAAATACTCAACATTTTTGCAAATGTGACTGAGCCATCGACAACGTGCTGGAGCCTTAAGTATAGAAATACATTAGATCAAGATTATTCCAGGATTATTCTTTATAACCGTAATCATGTGATTTCAATATTATCAAAACTAGCACATTATATAGTATGTTGTCAACCGGTGTTATAATGTATAGGATATCTTACTTGTTGATCATAATCTGGCAGCGGGATAATTCCATAATGGTATATTAACACTCATTGATTGATGGTGTCGGCTTCATCACATTTGCGAAAGTCTCATCACCAGTATTGCCGTTTGCAAATTGTCTATAGAATCTAGTTGAAATTTGGAAACTTTTTGAGCCGTTTTGCCGTTTGTACGTGTACCCTTTTTGACCATCCGTCCATAGAAGGGTATGCATATGGCAGTAAAAAGTTCGCATTTCAAAAATGCGCTTTGAATTTAATGCGCTTCATAATGAAATTTACTCTCGATTATAGTGAATGCTTACAGGTGGAAGCCGAGGATAAATGGTTGTTTGTCTAAGCGAACCGTCTTCTTAGCGTCTGTAAGAAGACATTTTTGAAGAAAATACGAGTACGTGTATCTGACTTATACGACGATAAAGGATTATGTCCACGTGAAAGTTTAGTTATTGAAAATGAGTGTCTTCTTACAAACGTAACGACTCGGAGTCTCTTGCAAATATGCTATATAATTGATTATCAAACAGCAGCACTCCGAGTGACAGGACATTTTTACTGAAAACATATTTGCACACCCGGTAGGTACGACCAATATGGGTATACGTACATGTCCCTTTTTTAATCCCCTACCAGTGTTTACACTGGGCATGTGAATATGTTGCAATGTGTAGCTATAGATTATGTACTTCCCTTCGTCTGTCCGGCTCAAAACTGGATCCTGTGATAACTTAAAGACATTGAACCAGGAATGCGAGGCATGTGACTTATGGACCAGAAAGTCCCCTAATTCCACAGTAGGGGGTAATAAAACAGACAGGGTCATTGATAGACTAGCACCTGTTTACATAATCTGTTACTCTATGCTTATAAAAACAAAAGCAATTTAGTCATAAACTTATTATCACTGTAAATCAATAAAATTTATAACCCCACTTTTTGACTAGGTGTCCAGTCTACAGACCGTGACCAGACTGGTTTTATCTGATTAGGGGCAATAAAACAATTAAGAGATTAGACCACATGTGGATTTTGGGGGGGGGGGAGTCACTTATATAGTAGCTGTTCAATGTCTTTAACGGTAAACCACTATGTAAACAAGGATGATGAAACTTAGTAATATGTTAATATGTGGTGATTAAGCATGTCGTATGGCTGCTATCGTAACGTGTGGAAACTTAAAACAAGAGGGCCAAGAAGGCCCTTAATCTCTCACCTGAGAACAAATGCACTATAATTAATGACCAGAAAATATAGTTTCCATCTAGTATTCCAAGATCTTTTGGTTATACACATTTACTGAAAATATTATTAGAATTAGTGAATAAATGAAGGCGCTAGAGTGTAAACAAGCTTAATATACTATATACAATGTAGCAAATTTCCTAAGTCAAGGGCCCATAACTCCAGAACTTTAGAGGTCCACTAGACAATTCCACACATCAAATATCTAAACTCTAGGCACTGTAGTTTCTGACAAGAAGATTTTTAAAATTTCCCTACATAAGTTTATATAAAATCAAGTGACCCCTGGGGCGGGATCGATTTTGACCCTAGAATGATAATTTGAACAAACTTGGTAGAGGTCCACTAGACAATGCTACACACCAAATATCTAAGCTCTAGGCAATGTAGTTTCTGACAAGAAGATTTTTAAAATTTCCCTACGTAAGTTTATATAAAATCAAGTGACCCCTGGGGCGGGATCGATTTTGACCCTAGAATGATAATTTGAACAAACTTGGTAGAGGTCCACTAGACAATGCTACACACCAAATATCTAAGCTCTAGGCACTGTAGTTTCTGACAAGAAGATTTTTAAAATTTCCCTATGTAAGTTTATATAAAATCAAGTGACCCCTGGGGCGGGATCAATTTTGACCCTATAATGATAATTTGAACAAACTTGGGAGAGGTCCACTACACAATGCTACACACCAAATATATTTAAGCTTTAGGCATTGTGGTTTCTGACAAGAAGATTTTTAACATTTCCCTATGTATACAAGTCTATGTAAAATCAAGTGACCATTGGGGAGGGACCAATTTTGACCCAAGGGCAATAATTTGGACCAACTTGGTAGATGTCCACTGGACAATGCTACACACCGAATGTCTAAGCTCTAGGCCCTGTAATTTTGGACAAGACGATTTTTAAAGCTTTTCTTATTGGTTGCCATGGCAATCAGTTTTTAATAAAATATTTTTTTTTAACAATTTTGGTAGAGCTTCATGCAAGGAACATCAATGTAAAGTTTTGTTGGAATTGGCCAACTGGTTAAGTAGGAGATGTTTAAAACAATTGTTGACGCACGCACACACACGGACGACGGACATAACGCAATCACAATAGCTCACCATGAGCTCTGGTGCGCTAAAAAAGAAATAAATCATTGAAAAGGTTAACAGTATATTAAATTAAGAAAATTAATGAAATTGCATTAAGAATTCTTTTTTAATATACAGTAAATATCAACATCAATACTACTGGTACAGTACATCACAGCATTGAACACAATCAGGGTCACTCAAATAAAAAATACGCTCAACATTGTTATTTATTTATTTTCCTCCATATTTGGAGAGCATTACATGAATAATAACAATATAACATAGATACATAACATCGTAATGATGAAAAAATTTATTATGCAGACAATATATCATAATGAATTTGAATTATATACATAAACAAAATGTATTTTGTACAGTGACACTCTATATATATAGTCAAACATGTGTGTATGGCCACCTCCGAATAAAGTCCACCTTTCAACAAAGGCCATATCATGTATTTTCCAAGTGTGTCCTATGCTGACAGGGTTGACTGTACATCTTAATAGCCTTCATTTTTTGTTGAAGGTATACATTATACATTAATTAATATCAAACAAAGCATTGCACAGAATATAATATAATATACAAGATCAAACAGCAAACACAAAGTTCATACAATAAAAGTTATATTCTACATTCATAAGACTTTGTGAGACAGAACATGTAGTAAAGATGACATATTGACATTAAAAGTAGGCCTTACCACACAATGGCAAAAATCACCTTAGCGTTCAATCAGACAATCGTAACATAATTTTTTGTCCTTATTTATTTTACGTTCTATTACTACTTTTATAACTGATCACCCATTATTGCTGTTGTTTTTTCAAAGATATTTTAATAGTACCGTATATGCCCGACTATAAGACGCATGCACTTATAAGATGCACCAGTATAGCTGAATGGCAACCTGATGTTTTTAGCATTGATCCTTCAATAAGACGCAGTCAAATTTTGACATCGAGGGAGAATAGTTTTAAGTTCCAAAGAGCAAGTTAATCTTCTGACACCATCATAGACAGGTACAGATCAAACATAACAATTAATTTCAATTACATAAACATAAATGCAAATGACATGTTTAGTTATCCTATACAAACACATCTATACTAATACAATTTTCTTTTTCCTTTCTAATATAAATAATCTGCAACTATCATACGAGGGTTTTTAGCATTTTAGATTAAACCAGATGAATCAGGTTAAACCATTTTACAAAGAAGTTTATCAAGCCATCATGACATCATGACTAGGGATAATTGCTGACTATAGTAAACTGACACACTGTGATTGAGGTAGTTCATGCTCTAACTCCATAAAACTGGTCACATTGAAACAATTGATATCAAAAGAAAACATTTGTCTCCTGAATAAAGAGTTTTGTTTCACAAAACATTATCAGATGTACGATAATGTCATTGGTATGCATTTCGAACATGCCTGAATATAATCAGCACAGCTAAATTAACTTAATAATGTAAACTATTCTTTTGCATAGATCAGTCCTTTCCATACTCGCGACAGAACACAATAACCCGGGTAGTTGACGCACATTACTAGTATATCACATAGTAAAGATGACAACGCTTCGTCTTCATTTCAAACAGTGTCGACAGTCGGTCATGATGGTCTGGTATGTTTCCATGAATGTTTTCAGGGGAATGTTCCAGTTTCATTGTGCACGCGTAAGACTTCACATAAATTATACTTCTGTAATAAACGATACGTATCAGACATGAAACCTTAACACTTAGAGTCAAACTTTAAGAATCTAATGAGTCAGTTGTTGAAAACTTTTTTCGCTCAATATTTGTTTGAAAGTCGATAGTTGTCCAAAAATTGGAGTTTTCTATAATCTATGAGCTTCTCCATTGATGTCATATTAAGTGTTGATAGTGCTATATCTGTATTAGTATTAGATGGTAGATGCTGAATGTACTTGACACAGAATCTATGAGCATGTTCAAGTTTCAACATATTGGTAGTAGATAAAGCAGTCCATTATTCGCAATGGTATGAACTTTTGGGGATAATGATAGAATTTTGAACAGTATCTTGGGTGATATAGGAGTTAAGCTGCCTGGGTGAATACTACTGTTGCATATGCTAAAAATGTTCCCCTTAGTTTGCTACAGGCATCATTGACACACGAAGTCGTTGAAAGTAGTTTATCACATCTGATACCACGATGGTTCTGGTCCGATAGATGCTTCTGTTACATCATTATTTCCGAGAGAAAACTTTATGTTTCTGTCATTAGCTTTTGTGTTGTTGAAAATCATCACCGAACACTAGTTTGAGTTATATTGATACCTCCAGTAGTCAGCATAATTGTCATACATGCTCATCATAATCTTAAGTCAGGTCATAGAGAGTGACACAATAACCATGTCATCTGCTATGGTAGGCGATCCAATGTTCATATTATACATACACATTCCGCAGCCACTTTTGCGTAACTATTTACTAGTACATGTATATAAATCAAGTAGAGAAGCGGGGATGTAATAAACCACCTTGTCTTGTTCCTTGGAATACTAGTACATCAAACCAATTTGATCTTAGACCTTGATAAATCACACAACTTGTCATCCTTTTATACATTGCTGGGAAAGCCTTGAATGATGTTCTATCAATTCTGCACTCATAAATTTATACAACGTTCTAGCATGCCAAACTGTGTAAAAAGCATTCCGACCTTCCATAAAACAAACATATACTCAAGAATTCTGTTCCCTGGCCATGACAATGCTTTCACATAGAACATAAGACGCCATTACACAACCAAGACCATCTTGAAAACCTCCCTGTTGAGTGTCAGTTGTGTCTAAAATATCGTCCCAACATCTATTCAATACAACAAATAATTTCAGAATAACTGGTGTTAACATAATGGCGCGATAATTATTATCTCTTTGTTTATTGCCGCCTTTGTGGAGCGTAACAATAACACTGCATTTCATTTCTTCAGGAACATATCCGTGTTGTAACATTCCAGTAAATAAATTGGCCAGGATAGGCGATAATGTATCCTTTGCAAATAATGAATGTTCGTACTTCAAGCCATCATTACCACCAGCTTTGCTAATTACATCAGGTACAACTTGAGCTAGTCCAACTGCGTTATGATCTGGATCTATACTGGATGAAGTCTCAAAGAAATAGTCAACTTGTTCTTCCCACTCATCATCAAGCAATGGTCAGCTATGTTCCGTGTATAATTGCTCGAAGTAATTTCTCCACCCACAAGTTATACCAGCACGATCTCTCAGTGTAATTCCAACAAAGTTCATACCAGCACATAAATTATTGTTCGAGCTAGTTTGCTTTGACTCGACTTCTCTAATATACTACTAGGTATGATTCAAACTCAGGTGCTTTATCTAACTCCTCATTACTTCACGGAAGACCCTCTTTACGCCACGCAGCCCTCAGCTTGTATTCTTCAGTGTGCCATACCTAATTCAGCATTCCAACATGGCTTCTAATACTCCTTAAACATTCTTTTTGGAAAAACTTTATTTGCATATTCATTCAGTTTTGCCACTAAAAATTCTTATGTAAAATCAATATCACTACGGCCAATATCACAGTGCGTCAGCCTACTAAACTCATTATCTCCCTTTAACATGTTACCATATTGTTCAAAATTAGTATTACTGACTCTTTTCCAGTTTATATAATTTTCATCACAAGCAAGTATCATGTATATATATATACATGTATACAATATTTAATTATACAGATTAAGCAACTATAGGACAATGCCTTGATACATTAAGACAATGGTCTTCAACATTTTGACAAAAACTAACACAATCAGTCATTTCACAGGGCATAAGAATATAGTCAATCAATGTATGATATCAATCATCATATGTAACATCAGAGTGATATCAATCATCATATGTAACATCAGAGTATTTAGCACCCATTCAATCAGATTTGTATTTGTAACAACTACATAAATTTGTAACATACTGATTCAAAAATTTATCACGACCAACATTTCTGATTTTAGTGTTTAAGTCGCCCGGCTAGCATGCTGCATAGATAGTGATAATGTATATAAAGGCCTAAAATGGCAACACAAACCAAAAAACTCTTATCACATATATACATATATACAAGGGTTACAACTTCCAAAATGATGGTTTGCGCACCAAGTTGGTTTAACACTACTTAACTTTTGCAAAAAAAAACTCAAATTTCTAATAACTGGTGTCTACACATAGCTAACATATTATATCTGGTAATCTAATTATTGACCCTAGAAGACCCATTATTAAACATGTCAAAGATAACATAAAAACAAAAATTATGACAAAATTTCATGAAGATCCAATAAAACAGAGTGTTCACAAGGTTTTCATTTAATTTGACATTTTGACCTCATTTTTTGACTCCAAATGACTGATTTTCGAACTCGTCCAATACTTTGTCAATACAAACATTATGACACAGTTTTGTGAAAATCTAACTTAAAATGTGGCCTTTTATGTGTTTACTAGATAAAAGTTGATGCCACACGACAAATGACAAATACTGATCACAAAAGCTCTCCCAGAGCACTTGTACTCATGTGAGCTAAAATGAGACCTCTCTAGAATGTTCACAAGGTTTTCCTGCAATTTGCTGGGGTGACCAAATCATTGACCCTAGATGACCCATTTTAGTACCTTGTCCAAGATAACATTCTGACAAAGTTTCATGAAGATGCAATCAAAACTCTGACCTCTAGAGTGTTCACAAGGTTTTCATTTAATTTGACATTTTGACCTAATTTTTTTACCCCAAATGACCCATTTTCAAACATGTCCAATATTTTGTTATAACAAATATTCTGACCTAGTTTTGGGAAAATCTAACCAAAAATGTTGCCTCTATTGTGTTCACTAGGCACAAGTTGACCACGCACGCCGACGGACAAAGACTGATCACAAAAGCTCACTCTGAGCACCTTGTGCTCATGTGGGCTAAAAATACATTTGAGCTCGAAGTGTGACCTTGACCTTCAGTCTTGCACTCATCACACCGTCTTATGGTGTTTAACAATAATACCAAGTTATTTTCAAACATGCCAATGCAAAAGGGAGATACAACCCAGACAAGGTTTTTAATATTCTTTTATGATGTTTGACCTTTAAGTGTGACCTTGACCTTGAAACTATGGACCTGGGTCTTGTACGATGCATACTGTCTCACATTTAACCTCTGAAATTTATCAAAATCATTTTGGAACTTCTATTAAAATTAGACCAATCATCATGAAAAATATTAAGTCTGAGCTTGCTGAAGACAATTCAGATTCCCAGATGTCAAATGTGTAATACTTGCCACAGACCAAACAACAACTTTTCAAATACGTAGAGCTAGGACTATTGTAGCCCTGCTAATGCTACATCAAGCTTTTTCCGAAAACATTTGTTTCTCTTTTGTCTGGCTGATTGCTTAATGTTTGGAAAATAACTATTATACTGTTTACAAATTTCAGAGCTGACCAATTCCAGACCTTGCCAATGGCTTGATCTGAATGCACCATCACAACACAATTTTTTTTGCTCGATACAGCACACATCACATGACTCTCTGAGATCTATCTTCATATTTGATGCCCAACTGAACCACCATCTTAGAAATACAGTAGCATCCATGAATTTAACCCTTGAATCTCTCATTTGGTATTCCCTTGTTTTTAATTTACAGAATGAAGAAAATGTACAGCCAGAGTTCATAACCTGTATAACAAACTCCCACCCAATTTCCTCCCCAGCTGCTGTGTCCCTACTTAGAACATGTAAAGAATCTAATTTCCCCTCATCCCAAGAAAGTCTACATGGATTACTGTCATTGTAACAAACAAGTACGTGGACTTGGCATTTAACGGGTGCAATTGATGTATAAATATTTAAAATCCTGCTACTTTCATGATCAGTCCTTCCATTTTGGCTGTAGTTTTCATCATCAGCCCTCTTCAGCCAACCAGTGCCACATTCACAAGACTTAGTGTTGTCAGGTATATCTGGAAATAGACTAGGACCAATTAAGTAACCATTTTTGTCCCTTATCAAATTACTATCATTCCATCCGTCTCTTTTTATCAGATTAAATTTAAGTCTCTCACTACCTATATCACTTGATTTGTGAGAACTTATACAAGTGAAATTCGATAGATTTGTCTCTTCACTTAAAGAGCTTTTTGCAGACGTAGGTTCTACAGAGATCTCATCAGTTTGTATTCCAGTTAATTCCTCACCTATATCATGATCTTGAGCTGTAACATTTTTCAAATCATGCCAATGTTCCAAGTGATTACGAAGAATAGACAGATGTTTGCAAACAGATGCATTATCAAAATTATCAATATTCTTTTTATGACCTTTTTGTGAAATACACCAGTCATTCATACATGAGACAATATGATTCCCAGTGCTGCGATTAAATGTCACATGAACAAATGTTGGCTTTCTTTCATCTACAATAAAAACGGAAAATTTTCTAATATTATTTCTTTTAACAAGTTCAACTATCTCCTTTCCGTTATCTTGAAGTGCATCATGTATAAATTTATTCATTGCTGATTGACTTTTTGCACAATGAGAATCTAAAACAGGAAGAATTTGTTGCCTTAAAAATCTACAATGCAGACACGTAACAGAGCTTTCTCCAGAAGAATCACCATCAGTCTGGTTATTACGTTTATCACGCATAGTAGTATAAGTGCTGCAACTGCAATAGAAATAATTCCCAATTTCCTTAGAAAATTTTGATGTAAAAACAAAATCTGTTTCGAGGAATGTACCGTCAGTGGGACTGTAATCATTCATGGCGCAGACAACACCTCTTGATTCATCTATGGACTGAATGGATAATTTCCCATGTGTTAGTAGTTTAAAGCAATATGAGTGATATAAATCAACCGGATTATTTACTGAGTTCTGCGACCTACTTGATATTTCAGTTTTCAACTTTTTCCTTAAAGAAGATTTGTCAACAGAAACACTTTTAACAACTGTGCTTGTCTTTTGTTTTTTGACACATGCGATATCTTTAGTATTTTGAGTTGCAGACCTTTGTGCTTTGGTATTATCAAGATCTGGAAAGTACTTGACAAGAAATGAGTAAAGAGTAGTAAAGTCTTTAGCTAAGTACAGAGCAAGCACATGATTTCTGAGAGATGATGTCTTGCATGCCGTCGTCAGAAAGTTAGCCTCATATCTACCAAGACATTTGAACAAATGTCGACTTTGTTGTCTTTTTATGTTTCCTGACAAACAGTTCAGTTTTTTTGACTGCTGCAATAAAGAACCATCATTATTATGAAAATCTTTTTCAAATACATCCGATGATTTTACTGGTGGAACTTCCAATTTATGAATCCTGAAATCAATAAAATCTTTATGTAATTCATCAGATAAAGGCTGACAGGATTCTATGTAAGAGGTCTCAGGGCAGTTGACAGAAGCTTCAGGTTTGTACGGTCCAATATTTAACACGTAAGATTGTAACTTAACATCTGATGGTTCAATGGAATCTGTAAATTTCTTTAACTTATTAACATTAACGGACATAATATTGTCAATAGTATAACTGCGTAATTTATCGGGACGACTTCTTTTAACATTTCTGTTGACAGCTACCTGCTGCATTTCTTCAATATCTTCACTGGTATATACATTATGGACTAAGCAGTTGTTGTCTTGAAACTGGTAATTTTCCCTGAGAATGTTAAAAAGTTTCTGTTCCATGAAACCAGCGAAGCAACCGGATTCCAAATACCTAATGTAAAATATTTCATCATTATTTATGAGACATTTGAAGACAAAACATACAAAAGTTCCAGCAGTGCAATCTTCATGTGCAGCTAACCTGGCAGCTGCCTGTTCAATGAAGAAAAATGTTTGGTCAGTTGAATCTATGATTCCAGTTTCATTCATTTTATTGAGAATAACTTGCTGTAAAGCAATAGCCCTGTCACAAAATCTTAGATTTGACAACAATAACTGGAACCAAGGATGATTAATTTGTTCAGAATGTATTTCTGTATCAGTAAGTTTTCTTTTGGTTGTCTTCTCTGGTTTCAACTCTTTTCCTAAAAAGTACTTACTTGAAAGTTCTGACTTAGTGATTTGAACAATAGAAAATTTATGTTTAACTGCAGCAGAATAAAAACGTCTTGCTGAGTGCAATGAAGCGGAAGGACCTGAAGTGGAGGCAGACTTTTCATCTTGAATGTCCTGACCAATGTAAGTTGACCAGTCCTCCCCAATTGATCTATGCTTATCTAAGAACAATTTTTCATTTTGCTGATATTTGGTTGGATAATGTGAAAAAAGAAATTCTAAATACTTCCCGTGATCCAATGCACTGTAAGCAATAGAGGGAATCTCAAATTCTTCATCAAAGAACAACATCTGTAGCTTTGACCTCTGAAACAATTAGTGCGATAAGATGAGAACTAAAATTTTAACAACGACCACCAGAGTGACATTGAAACAAATTGAAGAAATTCTGATAAGGTATTTTATAGTTGTTTTTGTTCACTGCAGTACATCATATTTTACTCCGTTAAATGCCACTGGACACAGGACCGGACAGAAACATCTACTTTCACTCTATCCATATAAGGGATAAGCAGACTTCAAGTGTCCAC
Organism: Lutraria lutraria; assembly: GCA_964023205.1. Taxonomy (NCBI): domain Eukaryota; kingdom Metazoa; phylum Mollusca; class Bivalvia; order Venerida; family Mactridae; genus Lutraria; species Lutraria lutraria. Next base: position 7,215,343 of record OZ026848.1, on the reverse strand, counting down.
TTTGTCCTAGACCTTTACGCAAGTGACATGGTTGTAGCAGGCGACACAACATCTTGAAATGATGATCATTTGTGCCCATTTATTTCAAAATCCCTTCATGCATGAAAAAGCTATGAACTGGACACCAAAATTCCCACACATAAACACAAACGCACACATGGACAGGGTAAATATGAAGAATAAAGTACAGAGATCTAGGATACCTACTATGTGTTTTGGACACCAATTCAAATTGGTAGTGTCGGTGAACTTCCCATCTGGTAGTGATATAATCCAATCTTCCAATGATGGACACAATTCCTCATTCTAAAATGTAACAAGTACTTATTTCTGCTTCATATGTAAATGTATTTAGCTTAGCTGATCATATCTAGAAATTAGTCCCTAGGATGCAGATCCTCGCACTAAATGACACTGGACACTAATATATGATGGAATGTTGCCAAATAAGTGAAAATGACTAGTAGATTAATGGTCATCACAGGTGATAAAGTTATGAAGCGGACAAGTATATCGGACCCAATAACATTTGACATTTTAGTGTGAACTTGACCTTGATGCTATGGACCTGGGTCTTGTGTGAGACATAATTATGGTTTACTGATGTTGAACCATTTTTGCCAGGGAATTTTAAAATCCACCACGAAATGAGAAGTATTTGTGAAGCCAACTGGATAGTAAGACCTTGACCAATTGAATTTAAAAGCAATATGGGTAATCTACATGTAATGACCAACCTCCCAACCAAATCTGAGGACCTAAGGCTAAATTGTTCTTTAGTTATTGGTCGGATAAGATTTTTGTAAGGTGAAGGTGACTGTGACCTTGACCGCAAAATCCCTAGGGGTCATCCAGGGTCCTCAGTAAGTTTGTGGCCAGTAGGCCCAAAAGCTAGACTAACAGGCCTGCTAGGGGCCGGTTCAGGCATTTTCTAACAATATTTAATAAATTAATAATAAGATTCCTAACCAGCCAAAACACATTTCTAAGTGGCTAAATTGGCCTGCAACTTGCTGTTATTGAGAACCCTGGTCATCTAGGGAATAGGGAAAGCTGTGACTGAGTACATACATCATATACATGGCGAATAACATGTTTCTGTAATTCCATCGAGGTTTTCATCTTCTGCACTTGACAGTCTTCCCATCTGCATTGTTTGTCATGGGTTGTGTGGTGTACAACATGGGCATCAAATGGACCAGCTGATGTAAATGTTTCTGAACAGTTCTCCCACTTGCAGTTAACTACCTAGAATTTGGAAAAGTTCCCAGTGCAACAGTTAGAACTAAGCATTAAACAGTGTAATGAAAAGATTTCTTTATTGGTATTCATGTGCCTGTTTTGATAAAAAAATGACAATTTAGTACACTGTAATTGTTATTATTTCTGTGCGTGTTTTAATGATCAGAAATTACAATACCATTCTAATTTTGTACAGATTTAACTAGAGCTTAGTCATATAGAGGTGATGAATTCACCCACAGCCACTTTGACACAGAATTTTTAAAATCTGAGGTATGAAGGTTTTATTAGAAATGTTATTGGCTGTTACTTAAAGAAGCAAACTTGATTTATTTCCCGAGGCAGTTTTACACTGGGTCTTTCACATGACACATCCTCACATTTTGGTGAACATTTCTGCCAAGTATTTCTGGAATCCATCCATATATGACAAAGTTACTGAGCGGACATGAAACAAAGACCTATATTTTTACCTTCAACCTCTGAGTGAGACCTTGACATTGGAAGAAAGGACTTGGATCTTTCGCAAGACACATCCCCTCATATTTGTGAACATTTCTACCATGTACATGTATTTCCGAAATCCACCCATAGAGACAAAGTTACTAAGCAGACAGTAAATAAAATACTAACTTTGGCCTTTAATCTGTGAGATTCAGCAATGGGTATTGCGAGAAACATATCATCTAATGATGGTTAACATTTGTGGTAACTTATTTTGAAATCCTCTGATGAATGTCGAAGTTACAGAGCAGACGTAGCAAAAATTATGCTATAAACTCTAAGTGTGATATTCATCTTGGAGGTAGGGTCTGGTTCTTATGCACAACACACTGTCGCATGCAGGTGCACAATCATGCCAAGTTGAACAACAATGTCCAGAAAAGAAATGGGCGGGAAGCGAAGCGATGGGACATTTCACGAGAATTGCAGTATAGACCCCACCACTGAATGACTGATAGTGGGTGGGCTATAAGTTATAACTAGTAAACGTAAGCTGAAACTGCCAAAATAGTACAGTAGCCAGTGCTACCAACTAAACAAAGAATCAAATTTGTTAATTACCGGCCCTGGATTCTGCTCAACATCGTTAGACAAAAGAAGCCGTATTCTTGTTGAATCAACATCTTCATTACCTGAAAATACACAGGTTAAACACACACACTGACTCACTAAACTGTATGGAATGTACAATTATAACAAACATGTACATTTAATTTCTACTCTATGAAAGTGAAGTATTTATGTTAAATTGAAATATTAGTCCATTAGTTAAAAAAATACAGAGCTCTACAGGTATCAGCAACGTATTAGAAATTTTAAAGGTATCTGAATACTGTCAATACATCATATTGAAAAGTTTTATCTTACATGTACTCTGACAACTGGGTAATGTGGTCTTTGTCATCATAATACTGGTGTTGCTGTTGTTGATGCCGAGACAATCATCTGGTTGTTGAAATACAGTCTGTGGAAAACAAATGGGAAAATGCAATATCATTGAAAATTTGACTCAGTAAACAATGATGTCAATGTTTGCAAATAAATCTTATCTTCCAATAAATATTTTGATGTAATGCATGAATTAGACTAGGATATGTACCCTAGCTACCATGCTATAATTAATACATGAACAATAATGCATGTACCAGGTTAGGGTAGACTTACCATAGATACACTTTTATGCAAATAATGCATGTATAACTATAATACATGTACAAGATACTTGAGGGTACATGTAGGTACTATATAATTATGTAAATTTGCATGTATACAAGGTGAGGGTTGGTACTCTACCATATTAGACAGTTCTGGATACCTTTACTAAATCTGTTTTATTTTGTTGTGTGAATGAACTGCAAAGTACAGCATATGTATCATCGTCAAAATACCTTCGACTACCATGATATAACACATGTACAAGGTTTATGGAATGTATCCTAGTTCCTACCATGATATTATACATGCTATCTGGTCAACTTGTACCATAGTCAACTTGTACATGACCAAGTTAACTCATACATTAGTCAACTCGTCCTTTAGTAAAAATATTTTTGTATTTGTTGTAGGATTACTTAAATTTGAGCAGACATTTGAAGGCATTACAAAAATAATTATATAAGACATTTCACAACAAATGACTTGAATATATATTTAGAGTTCAATAAAATAATTAATTTTGAATACATAGTTCCCATATCTACAATATTTACCTCCCTTGGTGGCCATCTTGCTTGGCAAATTCAACAAGCACTAATAGAAGATATTTATATTTTTGTTTTGATAATTTTAAATATAGGATATTTATATGTGACAACTACATTTTCTTAGACCTGATGTGATTATGGCCTTAACAACTTCATGATTTAGTTATCTTTTATACATAAAGTTGTTTAATAACCAATTTTCTGATTTCTTCTATTAAGCGCATAAGAAATTTGCCAAGCAAGATGGCCGCCAAGGGAGGTAAATATTGTAGATGTGGGAACTATGTATATGCATGTTTTTGTTAATACTTCAATTAACTGTTAATTATAGATGTTTTCAAACTAAGAAACAAACTGTAATGTACAGAACTTGTTAATCACTTAATGGAATGTGTTAATTTATTTTTAATAATGTCACAGAGACATACATGTATCTCTGATTGTCAGAATACCGACTTGTTTCATTTATAAACTATATAATACTACTTATAATAAAAGTTATGAAACTTTAACGTAAAGAATATTGTGTTAAAGCGTTAATTGAAATTAAACTGTAATTTCTTTATGTGTTCTGAACTGAAAAAAACTGGGCCGTTTTGGACCGGTCCGTTTCAGAGGTTTACAGACAGTTCAACCCCTAGACAATTTGACCCCTGCCGATTCAACCCGAAGACAATTTGACCCCTGCCAATTCAACCCCGAAAGACAATTCAACCCTCATTTAGCTAAGACAATTCAACCCCTGTTTATTAATGTCACAATGTTAAATTAAAACTATTAAACAGGTGTCATTTAATAAGATGTAATTAATCCAGCGAATATGTAGATGTTATCTCGTGAAAAAATGTAGTGGAAAGGACGATGGCAGTTTGTGTGTTATAAATTTTGCACATAATTAATTTATATGTGTGAATGTTTTTTAAGTTTATTGCTCTCAATTTCGTCTGGTTATTTTCTATTTTCTTTTTTTTTTAAATTTATCAGTGTCATAAGGAAGGCTAAATAATACACAGATAATACAACACTAATTAGGGTATTCCAGAAAAAATCACTGTCACACTAATATTATTCTAACATTTAGCAAATTTATCCAGACACTTATAATATTATAAACTCTCTTAAGAAATTATAATTTTAAATGGAATATATATTTTTTATTTATATATTCATAACAAAATTACATTTAAACCAATAGATTTTGTACAAACCTTTGAGCAATCATTGAGTAACAAAAACAAGATCAAAGGAAATGACTGCAAAAATAAAATTAATTAAAAGATGATAATCACACCTGCGATGATATTGGAACCCTTAATTACTAACATACCCCTATTTAAATGCATTTAATTAATATAAGCGACAATTACCTAATTACATTTACAATTTATTTAAGCGATAATTATTCTATTGATGGGTGGTATAATCAAGGACTTATATACATACATGTATGTATATAAGTCCTTGGTATAATATAAAATAATGAATTAAAGTATAAAAAATATATGTTTTTCTTTAAAAAATGTTAAACATTACAATATTTCCAATTCCAACCTATTTATTAAAAAAAAACATAATAACTTTTAACAGGTAAATTGTTTACAACTACGGTACCTGCTCTTATTAAACATTGTTTTTTTATATATCTAAATTTTTATATATTTAAATTTTATTGGCATTACAAATCTTATCAAATATATTTTTATTAACATCAACCTATTTTTTAAAACTAATTATACCTCATACAATTGAGGGGTTGAATCGTCCAGACAGTTTAGGGGTGACATGAGGGTAGAATTGTGGGGTTGAATTTTCTCCAGAAAATATTAGGGGTCGAATTGTGTAGGGGTTGAATTGTCTGGATACCGTTTCAGAAGTTGGACGTTTTGACCGATCTGCATATTTGTGTGCGGAAAATCCCCAATTAAAACCCAATAGGCACGATAACTACAATGTATGTGACCAAAGTAAACTCATATGAGAATAAATTATTCCAACATACCATTTCGCAGAGGTGAATTTAATGTTGTGTCTCTCCCCACTATTTCCCAATTGAAAACGAAACCAGCAGGTACTCGCTAAAGAGACACCAGCAGAGCGAGGACACTAGAGGTAGGTTCCATTTTACTCCGTAACTCCGCCTACTGAATAGATAAAGTACCTACGGAATAATGTGCGAATTTATTGTCAAGTTTGTAACCCCCATACCACGAATTCCACGACAACGTTCAATATTTTCAACAGTGATGACTTCAAATAATAATTCAATGAATTTAGAAATATCTGTTTGTTTCCACCAAAGACCTATACGTACTATATACCAGGGATACGCTATATAATATATATGTAATATAGCATCCCTGACTATACACATATATGTGTAACAGTCTTGGTTCGTTTTTATGGTTCAACATGTATTGTATGTATATTAATGTACTACCTGATCTCTGATCAAGTTTTGAAGACTTGTGTTCAATTTTATGTACGTTTGGTGATAAATGTTGAAACACTGGATCAAAATACCTGCATGTTCTACTGTTACTAATTGAATTAACTAATAACTAAATATATAAGGACACAGTTTTTGGGTTTACAGATACCTTTACTTTCTATTTATTTATAAGTTGTCACAATATTTATAACTGAATCAAGTTTTATGGATGATAATAAACAAGGTGAAAAATAAATAAGATGAATCAAATACTCAACAATCGATCCTAACCTAACCTAACTTAGTTTAATTTTGCATACATGTATATAAAGACCATGAATTTAGAAGGAAAGAAATATAACAATTTAGTCTATGAATTTAGAACCCTGGTCAAAATATAATAAAAGTATCCCTTAAACTTATATAAAAGAGGTGGCAATTTAAAGTTCAGACAAGGGTAAAATCTACCTTGTTAATGTCAGTGAACTGAGCACTGAGTGCTGGTAACTCAGCCTTATATACCCTTTCAGGGAGAGAAATCATGAGAATTTCATGATACACTCTTTTTGAACGACACAGAACAGAACAGAACATGATTTTATTTAGTAATTTAACTTATACATAACATAGTATCTCGTTACAAACATATGTATAAATACAATAAAGTTTTGATCATGTGACATCAAATAGTAGTTCTAAGAAAGACAGATAATTAACGAAAAATAATAGTTTATAAATTAAAGAGGTTGAGCTATGCTTAAAATAACATGAATCAAGAAGCATGATTTAGATTTGTAAACTGCAAGTTAATTATGAAACAACAACAACAACAATAAAACAAACAAAAAAGCATCAACTAGATTAGAATCTGGGTAATGATTTTTACCCAAAATAATGGTTATATCATGTCCACCTAGAAATATTAAGTATCGACAACGACTGATTGTTTACGCAAAGAAAATGCATGATATGTGAATTTTGCTAGATTAATTATGTCTAATTTTTCAATAGATAGCATGAGTTGAGTGAATTTGAAGACACTTGGGCGAACATAATAGTATGGTTTTAAAAATTGCTAACGGATATTAATATAATTATAAAGGACAAATAATAACAAAGTGGTAATCATCTTCGATGTCATTTGAATTACATATCAGACAGGTACGTAAATTACGCTCTATTCTTTGATTGCCGTATCTACCAGTTTCTATTCTTAGCTGATGTGATGACAATCTTAACTGAGTCAATGCTATTCTAAATCTTTTAGGAACAAAATCTAAATAATTTTCATAACATACGTTTGTTTTAAAATAGCAATAAGAGTGTAAACACGGACTTGTCGAAATACTGTTATACCAAGACTGAAAAAATACATCTATAGCACGTTGTTTAAAAACACAATGGAAATTATTTAGATCAACGCTATATGGATCAGCCCAAACAAAACTGAATCCAAAATTATCTAAAAGTAACTTAACCTTGTTGGCCCAATTCATACTGTTATTATAGCAACCAGTAAGCATAGATTCATACACTTTTTTAACAATAATATTTTTATAATTTTACACCAGAACTTGATAATACGAACATATCTATTAATGTAAAGTGGATAACGACCTAGTTCACCATATATACTCATATTAGAAGTTGAAGATTTAACTTTAAGCAATAATTTACAAAATTTCACATGTACACGTTCAATTTCTTTGTTCTTAGAAAATCCCCAAATTTCACTGGCATAATTCAATGTAGAACTAACAAAAGCATCAAAAAGTTGAAACATTGTACTTAATTTCAGATTAAACTTTTTTGTATTAGCTAAAAGAAAATGCATGGCTTTAACACCCTTCCCAACAAGCATTTCAATATTATTGGTGAAACTGCCATTACTATTAAATACTGTTCCAAGGTAATTAAAATCCACTGTTTCCAATTCCATCCCATTAAAAAGCCATTTTTCATCTTTTTTCAATGGACCCCTTTTTCTGAAAACAACAATTTTACTTTTTGAAGAATTAACTGTAAGACCCCATTTGTCGCAATATATTTTTAGTATGTCTAAACTACGTTGCAGATCATTTTTATCTTTACCTATATCGTCTGCAAAAAGCATTAGAATAAAGGATATTTCATCAATATTTATTCCACTGTTGATATTTGCTGTTAATAATAATTCTAAGTCTTCGAGGAACAATGAAAATAACAAGGGCGATAACACCTCCCCCTGCTTTAATCCAATTGAACATTCAAAATAATCAGAATACGATTTACATCCTTTTACACAAGCCTTAACCTTCGAATACATGTCCTTAATAATTCTTAAATATTTACCTTTAATACCTAATGTGTGTAATTTATACCATTTCTATATACAATGTATACTATCGAAGGCCTTACTAAAATCAATAAAGGCGCAAGCTAATCGTCCATTTTCATGTAACAACTTTTCAATAACAGCATGAAGAACAAAAATAGCATCAGTTGTTGAACGACCTTTCCTAAACCCAAATTGAGCATCGCTAATAATATCATTATTTTCTATCCAATCGTTAATGCGCTTATTCAATTTACCATTAAAAAAAATTGAAAAACAACTTACTAAAGTAATGCCTCGGTAATTATTCATATCATTTTTGTCATTTTTCTTTTGCAATGGTACAATAATACCATCCATCCAAGCATCAGGAAAAACACCTGTTTTTAAAATTGCATTCAATAGGTCAGCAAGATGAGAAGACAAAATATCACATGATTCCATAAAATATTCATTCAATAAAAAATCACCAGCAACAGATTTATTTCTTTTCAAATTACGAATAACATAATTGACTTCTGGTACAGTTATATCACAATCTAACTCATCAAAAATGCAATCATCTGTATCATAATTATGACATGAGTTAAAATACTCTGCGTCATCATTTAACACATTAGTCGGTTGATTCAATTTTGAGAAAAAATCATAGAACTCATCTATAGTAATATCATTTGAAATATTATTATTTCTACGTGAAAAATGTTTCCAAAAATCTTTAGGTTTTTTATGACGAAGATTCTCAATATTTCTCATTTTTGATAATTCAAATCCTCGTTTTTTCTTTCCGATGAATTTTTTATAAAATGATTTTTTTTGTGCACATCAAAACTCTGTTGGCTTCATTTTTACACTTATTAAAAGTATTTAACGCTAATAGATAATCATTTTTGGCGGTCATACATTCCGAATCAAACCATTCGGCTTTTTTTACAAAAGGAGTATGTGCACGAGGTTTATCATTACACCGCTTGTTTTTACAAAATAATGGATCAGCTACCTGTCGAATAATACTAGTGAAATCATTGAGGCATGAATTAATATCGGGATTATCACTGAGATTAATCCTATCTGAGACACAGGGGTATACTAAAACATGTACGGTGTAACACATAAACTTATGGTTAAACAATGTGATTTAAAAGGGGCATGCCCAGCAACTGCGGTGTCTTTTTTTCGTACACCAAAAATGTGTTTGTCTCTTGTAAAACCAATTATTACCTAAAAGTCAAAGAAGGATGTCCACTAAAAAATGACCCTATAACGCGCGCTCCGGTATTTATATGACGGTTTGAATAAAAGGCTTACAGCCTTTTATTGACGACAACGATATTTCCGATACGTCTGAGAGTTTAACTGAGCATGTGCGCTGCCTTTCAAGAGAACATAACATGAGAAATACTTACCATTTCAGTTTGTTGACATTTTTTCCGCGATATTTTCAGTTTTGACACATACCGAAAGGGTCGAGTTGGGAAAATGACGAATAATTTCTGAGGCCGAAATCGGCAGGTTTGGTAAATCTTGAAATGTGTATTTTGAGTAAACTAGCAGGATGTTTTGTAAATATTTTACAGGGCTTTCATTAATTGATTTATGCATTAAAATGATACCAATTTGATTGCTATTTGAGACGCTTCAGTTTCAGGGCATGTCCCTTTAAGTATATCAAGTGAATAAATAGACCTTGGACACCCCGCAATGACTAGATAGCTGAACAATATTATTTAATGATTGCTTGAATAAACATGTGTAGAAGGAAAATATCCTTAGATTAAATGTATTTAAGAAGAATCAAAATGGACTTATTGTAATAATAATCAAGCATAGATGTTGGAAAGTAACTAAAAGTCAATTCTGCCACAAAATACAACATTTTATTTATAGTCGGTTGAAATATAACAAAATAACATTAGCTAAGTATAGCTATTGACCGACATAATACAGTTAAAGTGTTACATACATGTAATAATTAGGAGAAATACTGTTGGTATATTGCAACCTTAAAAGAAACCTGTAAGAAAGACACTGGGCATGGTAATAGATATAAAATCACATCACAGTTATCTATATCATAATTTATGCATGTCAAAAATGTATCACAAAGTTATATAAGTAGGCATAAGAATTAAAGACGAGTTTAAAATACCTTATTAAAAGCTGTGAAGGGGTTGCTGATCTTGACTTTCGCCTAAAAACAGCCATAAGAAAGATGTAAATAAGACTCTGACAAGAAGAAAACAAGCACAAAAGTGCGACCGCTAAGATGAAGTTTAAAAACAATTATCCCCCCAAATCAGATTTGGGAGGAACTGATCAGCAATCCTCTCATAGACACCAATGCTAATTATACATGTAGTTTTAAACATAATAAGCTAAGATGACTCCAGCATAAAAAAACAAAGGACACAGCAACTAAATGAACACAAAGACATCAAAGCTAACATGCATAGGTTTAAACAAAATAAGATAAGATAGCTTCAAGCATAAAACAAACAAAACAAAGGACAACCAAAACACTTAGAGAGCAACTTAGAGAAAGAGGAAATACACATGCAGCATGACAAAACTCAAAAATTATTTAACCTGTGTCTAGGCAACAAGAACAGCAACAACTCTCCCCGTTCCATGAGTTTATCAAGCTGTAGAACTGGTTGTAAGAAGTCTCATCTCTAAAATGTTGAGGAAGTGAGTTCCACTGCTTAGACGCTGCGAATCGGAAAGAGTTGATGCCGTAACCTGAGGTTCTTACTTGTAGAATTTCAGCAGTACTAGTGTATCTAAAAGAATGTACATTGTATTTCATATTAACAAGTTCGTGTAGATAACTGGGAGTTTGTTTATAAATAATTTAAAACGTTTCTAGAGCAATGCATCTTAATCTTCTGACCTTTAAGGATGGAAGTTTGGATATAAATAATAGTTCTTCATAATTTGATTCATAGTCATCATAAATAAACTTTAGTGCTCTTTCTTGATTTTTTCCCACTTTCTTGGTATTGACCTCTCCACAAAAGTGCCACGTTAAAGGACAGTAATTAAAATTAGATAAAATGAAAGAATAATAAATTGTTATTTTCCCTAGTTTGCATAGGTGTTTACCGATTCTCTTAAGTACATTTAATTGTCTTGATGCCTTCTTACAGATATTAGAGATATGGGTATGGCATTTAAGTTGGAAGTCAATAGTAACGCCAAATAATTTAACTTCATTATCACAGTTTATGACTGTTTCATTATCAAGGTTAAAAAAAAATATTTTAGTTTTCTTTCCAATAGCGATGGCCTGAAATTTATCTGGATTTGCTTGCATTTTGTTATCAGAGAACCAGGTGATTAAAGTTTTGCTGTCTTCTTCCAGAATAGTTTTTACCTCATTGATATTGTCACTGGAGCATGAAAGTGTGTTGTCATCCGCATAATTATATAAATCACTATTAGATACAAAGTAAAAAAATGTAATTGATAAAAATGTTAAAGAGAACAGGTCTGAGTATAAATCCTTGAGGCACGCCTTTATACTTGTTTAAAAATTCACTGCTAGCATTACCAAGACAGACACATTGTTACCTATTAGAAAAGTATCTACTTAGAAGATTTACTGACGGGTCAGACAAGCCGTAAGTTCTAAGTTTAAGTAAAAGTAAGTCATGTGGGAGGCTGTCAAAGGCTTTGGATAAATCCATGAGGATAGCAATGTATTTGTTCTCATCAAGAGATTTTTTCCAGTCTTCAATGATTTTCGAAAGAGCTGTTTGGCATCAATAACCCTTTCTAAAAGCAGATAAAAATGGGTTAAAATGTTTATTAAAAAGGTAGATAGCTGTTCATTAATAGATCTTTCAAAGATTTTTGATAACGTTGGTAAAATACTAACAGGTCTGTAGTTTAAATTTTCTAGATTGCTGTTTTTTATACAATGGTTTGACTTGAGGTATTTTTAGTTTGTCTGGAAAAACTTATTTATAAAATCTCCAGAAACTGGCTTAAAAGAAACATTTGGCTGGACTCATTATTTGAAGAAATTTTGGTAATGCTTGGGTGATTTTCATCAACTGGCATTGACTGGTTTCAATTATTTTGTGCCACATTTACAAAAAAAATTGTTAAAAATTGCACATACATGTTCTTGTTTTGTAAAAATATTATCATTTTCACAAAGTATGGTATCTTTTTTTAAAATTACTGCACTTGTTTGTTGACAGATTTTCTTTGTAATTTGACTACTAAGTTTCTTTGTCTTTTAAATAATTCCCATATGTATTTGATACAGTAAGTGTTTTTCTTCAAAAGTGTCTTCTTACATACGGTTCGCTTAGACAAACAACCAATTTGTCCGAGGCGAAGCCGAGGATAAATGGTTGTTTGTGTTAGCGAACCGTCTTCTTAGACATTTGCGATTTAAGACGGTGACGGTGACGGAGACGAACTTCAGATTAAATTAAAGGGGTCGTCTCACATTTATAATGAAAATGAATTACATTGGTGTATATGCATGTTATTTTGATATCAAGTCATATTTACAGAATTAAACCGATTTGTTTTGTTTTTTTCGGCACAAAAGACCCGTCGAATATTTAACTTCCCGTCGATGTCTCCATGTTGTTCCTCTGATTTATAACACTTGAGCTCAACACAAACACGATACTGTCGACTACATTTGTATATCTGTTTAATGTTCGATACTTTCCAGGGGCGTAGCTTGACCAATAATAGTACGTACGCAAAGTTTCTGAATGCTCGTGGGGGTTAATATGTACCTCGGCCCAAGTGCGGTTTAGATATTTCGCTTGAAAATCTATGCTTCGTTCAAGTTCGTAAAAACTTCCACGACCTTTTGCATCCACACACTGCAATACCTTCCGACTGAAGTTAGTTTTTTAACACTGGCAAATAATTCGCATGTACCAATAAATCTAACTGCAAATCTTACTGCATACAAAGTCACATGTCTATTAAATCCGCATAGATCTACATGTACCTTAAATAAATTATGATTTATTTCAAAAACGCATTTCAATAAATACGACTCGTATTTTCCAAAAGTAATCAATATTTTATGTGACTGTTTCAGTAGGAGCAAAGACGCATGACGAACTTATTAAGTTCTAATCAAATATCAGTGTAATTTTACGATTCCTTTTTTGGCTGATTACATCTAGAACATGTTCAGAATCACCTTGTGTACGGACGGGTACAAATCTCGGTTTGTAACCCTCAATTCTCTAGACGAAGTTAAGTCATGGATATAAAGTTGCTCTATTCAATGTTTGTGTCCAAGTAGGAAAGGGTATTTCAGTTCCATTGTGGCACATTAAACCAAACCGCTGAGCATCATTCAGATGTCCTATTATATAATTATATGATGCGTATATTTGGGTACGTTGCTATCATTTTTAGGGTAAATTACACTACAACTCTAAATAGTCTAGATTCGTGATCATGTGAATTATTAATTTACTTGTATTTTGTTTATTAACAAATTTTGATTTTAATAATATGACAAATACATACGTAAGTAGTTTTGTTCATGAATGTGCATCTCTGTTTACGATTCCATTCACACAGAATCAGCTTGGAGCTTTTGGGTATATGCCAATTTAGGAGTCACTTGAAAATGCAAAGTCGCCCGATGCCAGTGACGGGAAAGAGCCACGTAAACGCCAGGTACCTGGTAGACGCAGTTGACAGCAGAAACGCCCTCTGGCAGAATTAATTCGCGACAACCAAGAATCGTATAACAGATTCATTACAAAAAAGTACCGAAATTGACGCGTATGCTTGGTTTAGTTCTAGTTCTTATGAAAATGAATACAATTGTAAAATAAACACGTTTTTTTGAGTTGACTTGCAAACACAATAATTAGTAACACTTGCCCTATACAAGAGTATGTATCAATAATTTTGAGATGACCCCCGAATTTAAACCGAGATCCGATGTCCACCACCGTCACCGTCTTAAACCGCAAATGTCTCTTAGCGTCTGTAAGAAGACAATTTTGAAGAAAATACGAGTACGTGTATCTGACTTATACGACGATAAAGGATTATGTCCACGTGAAAGTTGAGTTATTGAAAAGAGTCTTCTAACAAACGTAGGAAGACACTTTTTTAATAGCTCTGCTGGGGGCATATTCGTATAAATATATAGATATAGAAATTTGTTTTGGAGCATTCTTTTTTTATTGATAGCCTGTTTAAGTTGTTTGTTCATGTATGGAACTGGTTTCTTCAAAACTTTTTTCTTTTTCATAGGGGCGTGTTTGTCTGCTACTGATAAAATAGTTCACTGAAGTCATTGTATAATTTATTTACATTTGTCTCATTGAAATCAAAAGATAAAAGTTCATTCTTAATATCTTCCTGGAAAGCAATGTCATTAAAATCTTTAAAACTTCTATAATTGTGATATTCTTGGTTCTTAGCAGGGAAACTATGTTTAAATTGTATACCAATAAGGTTGTGAACATCACTTACCCCACAGTTAAAATTACAAGTTTTACTTAAAATATTAAGATCGGGTTTGTTGGTTAAAATTACACCAACAAGACTAGGATTGGCATTTTTAGTGAAACATGTGGGATTTTTTATGAGATTATCGAGGCAAAATATGTCACAGATATCAAAAAGTGGTTGACCTTTTTCAGTACACATCATATCATAATTAACATCACCTATAAGTAACAAATTGTCATGTTTATGCATAGATTTATCAAGGGTTGTGATACAATCACTGAGGAAAAGTTCACTATTCATTGATGGAGGACTGTAGCAGCCTAAAAATAACCATTTTGCTTTACCTAATGTAACCTCCACAGAAATAGATTCAACATGACGAAATTCTTTTCTTTCTTTCTATCACCTGCAATGTCAGATCTTAAATCAGCAATTACCCCACCTCCGTGTTTGTTTCTGTGAGCTCTTCAGAGATGATAATTATCTACTGAGAATTCTGCATCAGGGAATGGTTCATCTAAATAAAAAGTAAATCTTTGATATGCATAAACTTATGTCTCAGATTATTAATATTTAAGCTAGCACAAATAAATTCGGTTGGATGTTTCTTTCTTAATTCATAGAGAGTCAAAAATGTTTTCTTTTGTTGTATGTACATCTTCCCGGTGAGCGTTGAGTTAAACGAGTTAAAGAAGGGTCAGTTGCTTTCCTTTCTCAAATTATGCATGTGAAGAAAAGAACTGACCGAAAAGTTGATTTTGGACAATATCTAGCACCTGCTGAAGTATTTCGGCAAAGATTGCTATTAATTATGGAAGGAAACCTTTATTACTCGTTGTTATATTGAAACTGAAGGGGTATCCTCGGTCTATTTTTAGAAATGTGTACTTCCTATTTTGACTTGTATTTTAATTATGTAAACAACGAAACATGTCAGACAGGCCGTGCACAGTAAGAAAAACGTGTTTTAATTAATCTTTATCAATACGAAGTTTTAGTTAAGGTGGGTCACGGGTTTCTTCCCGAAAAATTTCCACCGCTACAGAGTTCGATCAAAACAAAGATTTAATGACGGCAAAATTAAGCTATATTAACTTTTTCGGATTTGTAAATGATTCAGCATTGTGCACAGTAAATTTCGTAGCTTAATATACAAAATTATCGGAGCAGTACAAGAAATAACACGAAAATAAAAACAAAACATATACAATATATCGCTCCACTAGGTGGCCGTTTTTTGAGCGGTTTCAATGGAAATATCATTTGAATACATCATTTTCTTTAGTCAATACTTTGAAGAAAGATTTTCTTGTGCGTTGACTTCTAGAAACTGAACACTTTTCGGAAGGAAACCCGCGACCCATCTAAAGTATTAAAATATATTTGCCTTATTTATGTTTATTCAACACCACCATAACATGTAGTTTTCGTGCATTTGCCTAGTTTTGAAAGCGAGGTTTAATTTTTGGCAGGGGTTTTAAAATGGATATTTTTCGGTTCCCCAAGTGACATCCATATACAAATGTACTTCGAATTCAAAATAACGTATATAATCCCTTTTTTAAAAGATCTTTCCACTCAAATATTCCAACGTAAAACCTTTAATTGACGTTTCAAAGTAGGAATTGGAAAAATGGTAATCAGTACACTGTTTGCATGTCCAAGGTGACAAGGTGAGTCACTATTACAAAAAGCTATGTATTCAATAGGTATATATGTATAGTTTCCACTGTGTCATTGATTTGAGTATATGACTGGTGGACTCGCAATTGTTATTTGTCCAACCGCGAGATATTTTCCCTGCATTCGAAGGGTCTATCACAAATTTGGTAGACACGGGCAACAATTTGTCTTCAAAATTTGACCTGATTTTTTTGTCTCCTACACTTTGGTCTATGGTGTCTATTTTTTACTTTTAAACGGTCCAGTTTGAAATTGAAAGAATCCATATCACATGCAAATGAAAGTTCGTCTTCACTTAAGATTGCCTCTGTGATTTGATGTCGTACATTTTAGGTACCCGACTAGGTCTTGCAGATAATGGTCAGTATTTTGTCTCAAATATCTAGTACACAACGTACGTGTAACACCAGGTAGACATCGCTGAATTGCAACTTGAAAATATTCATCTTCAAGATTTTTTGATTTCATCCGGTGATAAGTTATCCGCGAGATCATGAAAGAAAGATGAATAATTTTTTGCGGACGAATTTGTGTGGATAAATATAGGTCCAAATGTAATTGGATTGTGTCTGGTGCTTTGTCTAATTACTGTAAGATCTTTATACATAGTTGGTGTCACATGAAAGTCTCCTAAATGATATGTTTTATCAATACCTAGAACTGTGTTGCCTGTACCACAAAATCGTATCAAGTCGGTAATTTAATTGTTGCTCAGTACACAATGCTATAACTGGATGATGAAGGCCCTTTTTGTGTTTAACACTATAAACAAAATCATGTGTTTTTACCATTTCTTCTACATAGATAATATGATCCGCAGCGTTTGTTGGTATGTTGTCTGTTTTTTTGTTGTTGTTTTTTATATGTCATATTTCTAAGCTGTTTTTCAATGTGTTGTTTTGCATGGTCATTAGTTGTTTGCTTGCTCATAATTTTTCTTACTCTCCTCACTGTTTGTGTTTCTAATTGTTCCTTCAGTTGTCGGGCAATCATAGGTTTTGTTCTAATATAAGGATTTTGTTTACTGATAGATTTACCATGAGGCTTTCTATCTGGAAATTGACCCATGTACTCAACTAGAGCTATGTCCAATGACAAGTTTGACATTGTAACAGAAGTGTTTAATATCCACGTGATACGCCACTTGAATTGATAACTTCCCTTTTCACTTGCCCTTAATGTGTTGTATAGGCGTTTGATAATTAACAGTTCATCTGAAGATGGTTGTGGTTGAATTGGTTCATATATTTTCTTCTTATCTCTCATTGTTGTTTAGACAATATAACCCTGATCTGTTTTGAATTGTTATTGATTTGTTTTTACGAGTAATGAAGGTAAATGTTGGAGATGCACCGTTGGACCACAACCCATAATCATCCCAGAATTCTGACTTTTTGCCTTGTGATCTTCGTTCATTGTTTAGGTTGTTAAGAACGAAATATTGGCCGTCTTTCCGACCCAAGGGCATCTCATTTATAGCAGCAATCGGTCCAGTCGGTGTTTTTTATTGTAACGCCAATGCCCATTTCATTTTTCACTTCCATGTTCGCGTGCCGGCGCGCCAAGCGCCTCATCCCCTAAAGTGTGAATACCGACATTTTGCACGTTTTTTTTAAGATTTTGAATTACGCGTTCCTTGTCTGACCTTGGTGCTTGATTTTGTTTTCATTTCACGTTTTTCTACCTTAACCGATATTTCACTTTCCTTGTGATTTTGTTCAACGACTTCATCGATGAGGTGTTCGTATCTGTTCTGTGTTGTTAGTGTTGCACGTGGATGTGATATGATGCTCTCTTCGCTGCTTGCGCGGAAAGCAGCCGTATTGTATGCACATCCTCGTGTAACATTGTCCACCAAAGGCAATATATGATTAAGATTCCATGGATCACATGTTGTTGAGTTTTTTTCGGCAGACGTAAGATTGTCCACGTCAGGTTAATTGTACCTTTCTCTGGATCTGCGAAAGGTGGTTTCAGCAGCATATCCATCACTCTGAAATTGTAGGTCTTTGTACTATTAACTGCAAGATAGAAAACTTTAATTGGCATACTCAGTAACGTAGATGTAGCCATGAACATATGCATGGACGAGTTGGTCCCGTGTCGTGCGCAGTTAGACAGTCTTTTTCAAGCGGCGTTGATAGAAATGTGAGTCTCTTGTACTTGGGATATAGCATCAATTTGGATTTATTCAACACCATTTCTATGCAGCAATGATATCTCTGTTCTGTGCAGCGCAACTCATTACCAACCAACAATGAAGACACTGAATTAAAAAGCAGTCTCCGTCGGGACTGCTATGAAGAACATTTTTATAAGTAGCATGAAAATGTGCAATTAGTGTGTTTGCAACTTGATCTTGCTCATGACGACTGAAGTCTAAATGGAGGTTTGTTTCACATGGCACTCTTTTCAGAAACATTTTTTCACGTTCAGCTGCTTTGTGGTGTTTTAGACCACCGTCTGATGTGTTGCGAATGCGTTCCATGGTCATCAAGTAGTCATAACTGTTGCCATCATTTGAACGACACCTGCACATATGTATGGTAGTTTGATATGGTGTGTCGCCATTGATCTCTATCGTTGCGATCTATGTCCTGGCAACGGTAATGACTCCATGTCTTGCATGTCTCGGTAAAGCAGTTATTTTGTGATTACACTTTATAAACTGAGAATGCTACATACTTATGCACTAGAAGGATTGAACTACAAAACTACGATATTTAATGAAAATTCATGAAGAAATATCCGAGAAATGTTAAAACTTGATGGCGGTCATACATTGTTATTATGTCGTAATTCAAGTCAAATAAACCTTTGAGAGACGGGGAAACAATAAAACTGTTTTAGCTAATAATTAAAGTAACTATATATGTATAAATTATAACTCAATTAGTTAAGGAAAATTGAAAAAAAAGTTGAATAAAATCATTTTAAGACAACACTATCCTCTGAAATGTTGCTGTATGATCGATTATTGTATTTGACAAAGAAAACAAGTCACACACACCACATAAGCGTATCTGTCTAACTATCACAGTTCGAAATTAGGTTATGAAGTTTGATTGCATGGTCTACTATATATATGTTAGATTTCGGTTTTCCCAAATACAAATGAACTTCTTATTTGCGAGACGGATTTGCCTATAATATATATCGATCTATATTTAAAACACAGGAGATTGAAATTATGAGTGAGTTGTTGTAGCAAGTGACATATGGATAAAATTTCGGTCTCCTGTGATCAAGTTGAAAACAACTAGAATATAAATAAATTATCATTGTAACCGATTTTTTAAAACTTAGAAACAATCCGCGTGACTGAAATCAAGGCATTTTTATAATTATTTCAATTAAGAAGTTTTAAAAGAGTCAAAAGTGCTTTTACGGTGGATTATGAGGTGTAGGCAATGGTTTACTCACAGGAGCCTGTTATTCAATCAAAAAAAAAATATATATGATACTCAATAAAAAATTACCTACGTATATAGAAAAAAACAATTGTTTTTTCTATACGTAGGTAATTTTTTATTGAGTATAATTTTTTTTCCGGATTGAATAACAGGCTCCTGTGGTTTACTATATATATAAGCTTGATCAGTGTCCCCTTGAAGACACGCCCATTTTTGCTAAGATTGACAGCTAAGCACCTCCCATTGCCTTGTGCAAATTGGTATATAACCGACCTGAAGTTACAGTTATTGCTTTGGATTATTTTTTGGTTTACTTGAATTATTACAGTTTAGCTTTGCATTTAAGCACAGTTGTGACACTGGAATCACGTCATCCAATAGGCCTTATTTAATGAAGAAAATGACGAACCAGTTATCCCTGTATCTTTTGAACTAATTAGATAAAAAAGGTCCAACATAAAGTGTCATAGTAACTGGCTAGTCTATTCGGACAAATATTGCATAAAGGAACTTCTAGTTTGTACTACCAGTTTGTTTCAGTTTCACTTTGTGAATTAATGATATTTATAAAATTTTGGTTAATTGTTTAGGCTAAGAAAACATTTTTCTTTATTTCTGTTGTGTTTCTTTTCAAAATGTGCTCCATGTGTGAACAGATTTTCAAATCTGACAGGCCAAATAAATTTAAGGTAAATTAGGAGCGAGAAGAATCTTGTCCTCACCAGGGATCGAACCCAGTACCCTTAACCATGCAGGTGGACACTCAGCCATGTCACTAAAGAGTTAACTAAACAGCAAAGGCTGTTGATGGTGGCCCAATTCCTATTAATATTATCAATTACAAATTTTTGAACATGTAATTTCAGCTTGTTGCCAGATCTTAATAATGACAATTATTGTTTTCTCTAGCCCTACTACTTCGGCTTTTCGGTTGGCCGATTTTGGTGAACGAATTTGGAAAGGCCATCATGGGACGGGGCCAAGTCGAGAACGTATTTCGTCGTCACAAACAGTCTTATTAGTTGGACTAGGTTTTCTCTTAATTACCAGACTTTGAAACTTTTTTTTGGGGGGGGGGACTTATTTTATATTGCTTTGAGAAATCAGCTTTTACCATACTTTTTTTATGTTATATTGTTTAAATTGAATCTAATCAAATTCTTAAACAAATCTTGTTAAATGCATATCATATGCATGTGGCTAATTTTCATTTTATTCATTTCTAAAAAATATCATGTTCCTTAACATTAGATTAGAGATTTACAGGTTCCATTCAACTCGCAGAGAGAGGCTGAAATAGCACATGGTACACTAAGTGTAGACCCAGAACCTAAACGTGGAGGATGTAAAAAGTCCCTGAGAATTGATGAGAATACCTTACATGTGTAAGTAAAATTAAGCTGCTGACATCCTTAAAAAAAATTGCTACCTACTCACCAAAACGGCCCCTTCCCAGCTTTTTTTGGCCTCTCAGGATTTTATTTTTATTCATTAAAAATAGCATTCTGACATGCATTTTTGGCTAAATAAAAATATTTTTAAAAAAAAATTCCAACTTACTTACCCACTAAAAATTTTCTGGGTCGCTTTACAGCAAACAAACATTTTTGAAGGCTGGCCTATGTCATTGAAACAGAATTAATTATACATTTATACTAGTTCTATCATTTTTATACACCCGTTTGAAAAACATATTTTGGGAACACCCACAGCGGGTTGGCGGGCAGCATCCACAATGGTGTCTGCTCTCCAATTCACCCAGTTTTATTCGGCTCATCACCAAACTTTATGGAAATGTTTATGGCCATGAGATCTCAGCCAAGTTTAATAACCAGCCCGATCAGCCCAGGTACTTCAGAGTTATGGCCCTTGACGGGCGTATTTTGTGACCTGGCTTTCTTGTTGAACATTCTTTGATCAACATTTATAAATGGGCATTCCAATTTTTGTGTCCTTCTATCTGAACAATGATGATTGATCATCTGACCTTTATGTGCAAGTTATTATGCTTTGTTACTGATATAAATAAGAATTTTGTTTCTACATTTATATGATGTTTTATTTCCAGACATTTTGACGCAAGTGAAGCCAAATCTCTGAGAGTTGGAGTAAATTCTTTTTTTGATCATCTAAATCTTGTTGTAAAAACAATAGATCAGTTTGGACCACCTCAGCCTATAGATTCCTCATAAAGAAATGATTTCCGGGTATTATTGGGATATTGAAAAAATCGGTGCTGGAAGACAAAGATTTGGTTACTACTGTTATGTTGGTAGGAAGACCTGGATTTGAGGAACTGGTCTTCTGCTTGGTCTCTGCATATTCTGTACAAAATGATAGAATGATGAAGATTTTGTGTCACAGTCTGAATTCTGTGAAAACAGAACTTCCTTAGACAGAAAGTCATTGAACTTTTAATGAGGATATTTGTACATCATTTATATACCATTTTACATATAATTTTGTTTCCAGCTTGGGAAGTACACAATGTACAAGTTTAAAAGTTTCATGGCCCTTAGGGTTTTGTATTGCAATATTTTCATTACTGTGAGCACTATTGTTTTATTAACTCATTCATTTCATCCTATCCATTCAACTTTGATTGATTTTATTACCTTGTCATTTGGGAAAGTTATGTCTTTTGCTAAAAGCTTCAGGCCAATAATATTTCTTGAAGATAGTCAATGTAAAATCCAATCTTTGAATATGTTGACTCTTTTCTTACTTTGTCACCTGAATCTGATTTCTAGTACCAAGTAATTTAATTATGTGTACTAGTTTCACCTCTATGTACAGTGCAAACACAATGTAGAGCAGTACTTTCTATCAGATTTCAGTTAATTTAAAGAGCCTAATAGAAGCTTAAACACTTGATTTTATATCAGAAAATGTTTGCTTGAAATTTTTGTATCTATGTGTTTTAGCTTACTTAGACCTGCGTGACTTATCTCTTGTCCTCTAGAATGAATTGTCAAGCAGTTACTTATCATTTGACTGGTAATAATAGTCAGATTAGTGTAGAAATTGTTTATCAAATGATTTGTTTCATTGATGTTTAATAAAAACTAGGCAAGCAAACAAGCCATTTAGGTCTCTTGATCAATGAACACTTTATGCCACGATTTTTAGGTGAATCATTTTTCAATATTCACTGTACAAGTGCTGAATATGTGTTTGCAAAAACTACCCTGGCCTGTTCTATATTTCATATCTATTTCATTATTGAAAATTGTTACATTATATTTTGTTTCCTATTGGATTTTAGCTGTATACATTTTGTAATTTACCCATACATGTCAAGCATAGCTTGTCCATATGAATGAACTAATAAATGTTCATTTCACGAAAGTACCCGTCATAGATTTGAATTCATGTTTGACCATCTGGACCAAGAGTCTGCTGCAGTTGAAAAAGATTCATAAATGTAGATGTCTTTATAACATCTACCTTGTATTTAAAGATACTGCACCTGCTTCATAAAATAGTACTCAGATAAAATGGAGACAAGCACAACATAAGTTACAAAAACACAACTCCATGAGCTCATTTTGATAATATATTTCAATATAAAAATAAGTTAAGCGTATTCTGTGCCAAATATAATATATATACATAAATGTCTTAACATCAAGATAAATAAGAGCACTGCCAGCGGTGCCAACACTCGTTTGTTCACTGCCTCAGTTAGATTTGTTCACCAACTCAGTGAAGTCTATCCACCTATGAAGTTTCATGTTGCTACCTTTTATTTTTGTTTTTTAGTTTCTGAGTTATGTGCTATAATAAAGTTCTTGTGTGCCGCAGACACTGCAGTGACCACAACAGCTTGACTTTGTCTTCGAAAACAGACGAGCTAATATTTCATCACACAATAAATTGAAACATGAACATAAATATAATAATTACAATGTACAGTACAACCTCTGTAGAGCAACACCCTGTGGGAGCTGCAAATATTAGCCTTTGTTTAGAGGTTGTAGCTCTACAGAGGTTAAATTTATTGTAAGTATCAACTAAAGGGAAAATTTGAAGGTGTTGTTATAGAGAGGTTGTTGCTCTACAGAAGGCCGCTCTTGGGAGGTTGTACCTTACACTGAAAATTTGGCATTACATTCTGCCATCAGCTACATACATAAACACATTAAAAATATACATAATAAAAATGAACACAAAATATTGGTTCTACAGTATGACCAACACTTAAAGGGAGGTAACTGCAGATTGACTTTAATAAAATCATACAAATGAAAATATATTATGCAAAAAATCACTCAGTTGAATATCATTTTCCAATTCTATTTGTTCATATGCTTATGATGAATTTCAGCTAAAATTACTAAATAATAAATAATTTTCTCCCTGTTGCAAGACTGTAAACAAAAAATAATTCAGTCTTAAAATGTTGATGCACAATTTAGAATATATTCTTCAAATACACTTTAATAGTTTATAAACTTAAGATAAAACAACACACAAGCTAGGTGGCTGTGCGTAGTACATAGTTTATGCTAGTAGGAATTTATTGACTATTGTAATAAATATTTGTACAGTAGATTAGCATAAGTCCTCATGATTCACCAGACTTGATGATGTGAACAAAATGAAATTGAAACAAGATGGCACTCTTATGTATAAAATATGTACAGTACAACCTTTATAAAGAAACACCCATTGGGAGGATCAAAATTATGTTGTTGTTGAGAGGTTGTTGCTCTACAGAGGTTAAATTAATAGTTAAATTGTGCAGTGGGAAAACATCATGCTGTTGTTGCAGGGAGGTTGTTGCTCAAGAGAGGGTCGCTCTAGAGAGGTTGTACTGTACATGTGTACTTCTTGAATGATATATACAATGTATACTGTATAATACATAAATACTAGAATAACATAACCTGAATAAGACGATAGAGGTATAAAAACCTTAAGTATTTTATCCCAAAAAAGA
Organism: Lutraria lutraria; assembly: GCA_964023205.1. Classification (NCBI taxonomy): domain Eukaryota; kingdom Metazoa; phylum Mollusca; class Bivalvia; order Venerida; family Mactridae; genus Lutraria; species Lutraria lutraria. The sequence goes on along the minus strand of OZ026848.1, from coordinate 7,190,658 downwards.
TGCGTTAATCTTGATTTTTACAATGAATGCTTCGAAGGTATTTCAGACTACAGAACAAAATGAAGATCAAGGACTTATATACATACATGTATATAAGTCCTTGTGAAGATTCAAGAACAACAACACATGTTGAAATTTTAAATGTATTAATATCAACGTTTCACCATTGCACCTTCTTCAGGATAATACATAATGAATATATGATATAATGTATATACAACAGAATACTGATGTTATATACAACAGATGAACGTTATGTAACATTTGATGTTACATTGAATAGAGTAAAATATTGATAAAACATATATGAATGTACAAATTAAATGTATCATTATGAAATGGTATTGCAGTACTATACGGATATAAAATACACATATTTCCTAAATAGAAGTATGATGTATAAAAAAAAACACTATTAGGAAAAATCATGCATATGTCAAACAAAAAATGTTATAGACTACAGAACTACACAAAATCTAAGACCATTTTAATGGAAACACGAGCTGATAATTTAATTTGGATTTATTCTGCATATATCAGTTTATCACAGCAAATTAAAACAAGATGTGGTTTTGAAACACAATGCCACCTCTGTGTAACCTACTAACCTAAAATGCACAGGCATGTAGAGGTTGAGGAACCAACATATGAAGTTTGATTATTGTAGGTTGAAGCTTTTTGATTTTATAAGCAAGGTTTGGTACTAACAAACAGGAAGACTAACAGACAGGCAAAAACAATATATCCTACTCTATCGATACCAGGGCATAAAAACAATAAAGAACAACTCTTTAAGTTCATGTATCCCAAATAAATATCAATAAAAAACAAACCAATGATTTTGAATACTGTCCCATTAATGAGTTATATGATAACTAAAAATTTTTTTTATAATTCTAGTTCGTGAGTATTACATCATGAATGCATTTTAAAATTTAAGTGTTTAAGTCTGATATACAGGTAAAGAACTGTATTGTAAGTAGTATGCATTTTTATAATAATAAAAATATTAACATGAGGTGTGACAATTGTTTTACACACATATTATATGCATCTGATGAGTCATTTTGTTAACAAAACATGTTTTCAAAACATAACAAAATATTGAGGAGTACAATAACAAGAGGGCAATGATGGCCCTGTATCGCTCACCTAAGTATCGTAACACTAAGGGATAATTTAATCAAAGGAAGTTATTTTTCATGGTAAAAAGTTATCTACCTCAGCTGTTAAGTAGTTGTTGAAATCAACTGACCCCTGGACAGGGCCAATATTGACCCTGGGGCCATGATTTGCACGAACTTGGTAGAAGTCTACAAGAAAATGTTACATACAAAATATCTAAGCTCTAGGCCTTCAGGTTTTGGAGAAGGTTTTTAAGATTTTCCTATATAAGCCTATATAAATCAAGTGACCCCCAGGGCGGGGCCTATTTTGACCCTTGGGCAATAATTTGAACAAACTTGGTAGGGGTCCACTAGACAATGCTACACACTAAATATCTAAGCTCTAGGTCCTCTGGTTTTTGAGAAGAAGATTTTTGAAGATTTTCAAAAAAAATCCTTCTGGTTGCCATAGCAACCAGAGTTCTGCATGGAATGAAATTATCTGAACAACTTTGGTAGAGCTTCAGGCAAGGAACACACCTGTGAAGTTTGGTTGAAATTGACCAAGTGGTTTGGGAGGAGATGTTGTTTAAAGAAATTGTTGACGACGGACGAACGGATGGATGGATGGACAGAAGGACGACGACGGACATAGTTAGATCCTAAAAACTCACCTTGGCACTCTGTGCCAGGTGAGCTAAAAACAATGAAGAGTATAATTGTAAAAATTGACCAGCAAGAAAACGATCTATGGTGAAAAAATCTCCATTATAAAATACAAATTATATGCTAAGGTGTTCCTTCCATTTTAAAGGCAGATAATTTATTATTCTTTGAACAAATTTCCAAAGCAAAGTAGAATTTGTCCCCTATTTGAACTGGTGCCAAACATTTTCCACTGGTTGGATTGTACAGTTGATAAATATAGTTCTGAAACATAAAAATAATAATTGACAAGTAAAAAATGTGGTAAATTGAAAACAAATTACAATCAAACCTGCGAGAAACGGCCATCCTTATAATACATAATGTGGCCATTATTGTCAGGTGACCTTTATTCAGAGGTTATTACATTAAAAATAATTGATAACTTTTTTTAAAAGAATGGCCTTTATCCACAGGTTTGAATGTATATAAAATAATACAAGTACATGTATATACTTCATGTATACTTATTTGAAAACGGCATTTTCCTGTACATTGGGCAAAAGATTTTAAATTGTTATCTAATAATCTGTGAAAACTATGAAAATCAACTGTATCACAGTCATCAGTGAAGATCAATTGATTTTACCAGTGCACTGGTACTATAAACCAGTAAAATCAAGTTTTTCTGATTTTCCAACAACTAGTGTTAATTAGAGACTTAGATTGTTTTATTTATAGAGCATAATGATCATTTAAATTGTCTCTGAAATACATGTACAACACGAGGGATTTGAACTCAGATCCTACTGACAGATCCTGATCAAGTCAACCATAATAAATTATTCATGTATATGTTTTATTTGCAAATTGTAAAGAATAGCTGTAGAACCCACCTTTATAGACCACACCCAGGCTTGGGAGCTACCTGCACCATGACATTTCATCAGTTTAGCATATGATACTTTGCCTTGTGGATCTTGGGCATCTAGACACAAGTTGTATACAAGCATCAATTCTTTATCCTCCGTTTCATTCCATACCTGTAATGTATTAAATAATTAGATCTAAATGAGCATTATCTCTATACTGGGTCCTGAGTATCAAGACACAAGTTGTACACTAGCGTTAATTACTGTCTCATATCACACCTGTAATTCATTAATTAATGCTCAGATATTTAATAAATCATATAAGAATTAGTCATTATTCTGGGTAAATCATAATTACATTTTTTATAACTTAAATGTGAACTTTTTTCTTAACTCAGTTTTGTCAGGTATTAATACCTTAAAATGAGAAGTACTGTCAAACCTGTGTTCATAACCACCTCCGAATAAAGGCCATTCCTTTGAAGAAACATCATTGATAGCTGACCTCTGAATAAAGACCACCTGTCAGGAAAGGTCACATTTGACTGTCCCAAGGGTGACCTTTGTTCACAGGTTTGACTGTATACCTTTTTTTAAGATTCATGGTCTGATCAGTGTAAATCAGATCAGATCGTAACAAGTCTGACGGTCTACAGCCTTAGTACAAATGTGTGTCGTCCGAAGAGAAGAGTAAATATAGTCACCTGATACTTTTTATCTGGAACACAAGGACCTAATGTTAGAAGAGATTTTTTGGCAGGGACTGTATCTTCTGACATCATACACAGACCCAACTCTTTGTTTCTGATCTGTATAAAAACAAGAAACATAGTCAATTACAGTCTCCAAAGCAACACACTTACCGGTATTAAAATTATGTTGTTGTTGAGAGGTTATTGCTCTTGAGAGGTTAAATTAATAGATAAATCATGCAATTGGAAAAAATTCATGCTGTTGTTGGAACGAGATTGTTGCTCACGAAAGGGTCGCTCTGGAGAGATTGTACAGTACTTTCAAATTTGCTCAATATATCAAGTACAAATAGATGTACGCATATCAAAATAGAAAATTATTACTAGTATATAAGTTAGGAGGAAAATATGAATCATTTGGCAATGGGCCTAAACAATTTTTTTGGAGTTTCTGGATACATGCTAATTAAAAATAGGGTAGGTAGTTTGGGGCATTTTCTTTGCTCTTGAAAGTGTGCAGAGAGGTAAAAAAAGTATGGTAAATATTTAGTTTACTTGTGTAAAATCATCAAATTGCTATATATAGTCAAATCTTAGTTAAATGACAAGACTGTAACACTTACAGGGCCTCCTCTGGTATATTTAGGCTGGTATTTATGTATTACATCTTTCTTTAGATGTCCACCTTTTCCTTGTGCATCTGGTATTGTCTGCAATAAAGAGATAAGAAGGCTCTAAATATTCAAACATATACTGTATTTTCATTTTATTTTGTTGGGCTCAATTTTCGTGGTTTTTACTAAAATGGCAACTTCAAGGGGACATAAATTTGTGTATTTTACTTTTTGAAAAGAAATGCCTTATCTCTGCATTTAAATTCATAGGGATTTGATTTCGTGGATGAGCCGACCCACGAAATTAAATCCCTAATGAAAATTAATGATTCAACAGTATATAAAGAGTACATGTATTACACACGAAACACTGTAAGTTTGAATCCCTTCCTGGACCATGGCAGGCACATTCCACATGTAAAGAAGCTGTTTAGCTACCTAACTGAAGGTCTATATGGTTCTATCCAGGAGTGAACACCTTGGTTCTCCCTCCACTGTTAAAACTCATGAAGTCGTTCAATTGACCCTGGCTGTTTATGTGATGTTAAAACCCAGTGAAAAAATAAAATAAGTGTAAAGAATTGAGCCCAAGTGACTGCGGGCACCAAACAAGTCAATGTACCGGTATATATCTGTCTAACAATTTGACTAAGACGTACATTAAATCCATGGTATTACACCCAACCTCTGGTTTACACAATGTATGGGGAAGTTGACTTTTACAAACAGAATGGCAGTAGTGGGGGAAGGGGAGTGGGGGAGCGGGTAAGTGCAGGTAGGTATCACAGGGGCGCTGGTTCAAGTCCTAAATCTGACATACAAAACTGAAATAATCAGAATTATTAATATCCAAAAACACATCAATAAATAAATATAAATTTTGACACGTTAGTGTTCACTTAGATCCCTAAAGAAGTAGAATGACATCTGTTTTATCTTGTTATATTTTAGTAGGTATATTACAGGACAGGTTAGTTAACCATCTAGCTTGCTCTTGAAAGGAAGTCATTAAAAGATTTTCAAAGTATGGCAACCCACTCTATAGACTACTTGTAAATACAGAACAAGTTTATGAACCACATTAAAAAAAATTTTTAAGCTTGAAACAAGGTATTTACGTATACTGAATTACATTTCAAATACATGTAAATTTTATGGAAGATCACAAGGGCGTAAAATTCAATTTTTGAAAAAACATCAAAACTTGACATTTTTATGTTAAAATTGGATTGCTAAAGGCTGCAATTGTTAAATGTCTGTTTTCTATATGTATTTATAGCTTAATACCGTTAATGCTTGTGTAGATCGTACAATGTGTACCAGGTAATTTATTGAATAAAACTACCTGTGTAAAACCATGGCTCAACCATATCATTGTGCTATTTTTAGCTGCATCTATTTATAGTAACAAGATTGGAAAACCCAACATATTGTACAAAGAAAATGTACGAAATTTAATACATTATCACTAGCAATTTGGTGAAATACATTTTTATGTTTAATAAATCAGTACATTGTTATTATTCAATTTAAAGACTTATGTTATGTTAAGATATATTTATACACACCATTAAAGTATTAAATAATGCTTTTTAATGTTTGTAGAAAATAATAAAACTGAAACAAAAAATGAAACCATTAATTTATGACCAAAATGAACTATGGTCAAAGTCTTATAATGAATCTTGTCTATATATACACACTTAATTCTCACAATATTGTGGGTGGACCGGAGGAGCACTGGTTATCACAGTTTATTAATACTCCCAGTTTCCATCATTAGCCCATCCGTTTTTTTTTCACTTTTTTTTAAAATGTAGAAAAATTGATCCTAGAAATTCTTTCCAAATATATTCTTACACTTCTAACTAAATGTTGACGGCAACAATCAAAGCCTACAACTAAGGAATAGCACGATCTTTATACACAGACAAACCTGGGAACAAAGGCCACCCATGTTAAGACAAAATGCAGCCTTTATTAACAGGTGACCTTTATTTGGAGGTCACTTCGTAAATAATGAACGATTTTTAATAGACTGGCCTTTATTCACAAGGTGGCATTAATTTGGAGGTGGACGCTGACACAGGTTAGACTTTACAAAGATCTTAATTTATAAGATTTGTACAAAAAATTATAATGAGTTGGTCAATTGTATATTAATGGTGACAAGATAAAAACGCGGTACTTCTTGTCAAGGGATTCGATATGCTAGAATGGTCGTATGAAACACTTCAAAATACACACAAAGACAAAGACATTTTTTTCTTTCAACAAAGATGCTTTTTCAAATGAAAAAAAAAGAAAAATAATTTATCTTGTATTTATGTCATGAACTGACCTTTCAGTCTTATAACTGAATTGTAAAAAGCCTAAATGTCGGACATGATAAAGACACACAAAGTCAGTGTTTTTTTTATGAAGGTATGAATTTATGATGTACTTATATCATTAACAGAACATAATAGTCTTATTACTACCAGTAGAAGGTACTTTTTTTCCAAGCATTGATGTAAGATATCATTTTGCAGAAACATAATATGCACGAAATAACATCTGTGTTTTTTAGTTACATTGTACAGTCAAACCTTTATTAGCAGCCAACTCTGAAAAGCCACCCAGTGAATAAAGGCCATTCTTTTAAAAACAGTCATTGGTTATTCAGTACAAAATGACCTCTGAATAAAGGGCAACTGTCAATAAATAAAGGTCACATTATGTCTTTCCCAAGGGTGGCCTTAGTTCACAGGTTTGACTGTATTATCATTTGTTTCACTTCATTCATGTTCTATTCTAAAAATTTATGATATATTTATTATATCATAAAATCAGATTTAAGTCATATTATGTGGGTTCAACAGATTGGATTAAGACAATGTCACAATAAAATATGAAAAAGAAAAAGGTTTTCTAGTAATAAATATATTTTTAGCACAGTTTAATACATTTAAAGACATAATATGCAATTTATGATTTATTTATATTACATAATAGCCTTATCAATATGATCACAAAGTGATACATAATGCAGTCCATAGTAATGGTGGAGGATCAAGGGGCTATGGCAATTTAGCTGTAAGTTCAAATCACATCATGATCAGTTATTTCATGATAAACTATCGGAATGTAACTATGTACACAACATTGACTTATTTCACTGTATACATGTGTATTGAATTGCTGGAGGGGAAACAAGCATGTGCGACCACAGTTATGTGAAAACTGTGTCTCTTGTTAACCCTAGCAGTGTCATTATACACATGCTATATAATAACTACATACAAATGAACATACAAACTTACAAATTATGCAAGTATTGATGGTCAATGTTATACAGTCAAACCAGTGCTAGCGGCTAGTGGCCATCTCCAATAAAGGTCACCAAGTAAATAAAGGCCATTCTTTTAAAAGCTGTCATGCTTGCCAGTCAGATGCTCTACCAACTGAGCTAATCGGGCTGTTGAATATCCCAGCCAATTTATATTACAATATACCACACCGCTACAGAACCAAATAACTGCGATATAAAGACCACCTATCAATAAAGGTCACATTTTGGCTTTCCCAAGGGTGGCCTTTGTTCACAGGTTTGACTCCACATGTACTTAGATGACATAATAGTCATTGCCACAAGCCATCAACAATAAATGTAGACCTCTGTATGAATTTTCCTTTAAATACAGTGACATCATAGAAATTATAGAACACCCCTCATAGTAAGGGGAGTAAATTATTGATTCATTGATATAAACTTTATATTATACTGGCATTACTTGAGGCAAAGAATAAAATGGGAATGTCTGTCAAGTACAAAGTTTCATACTCAAAATGTCAATCATGTTGTAAGTTTCAGTCTCAACATAAAAAGTGGAATTAATGAATGTGCCGCTCAACAAAGTTCTCCTTAGGCGAAGTCCTAAAATATGTTATATATTTCTGATTTCATATGATTTTGTTTATATTGTAGCGGTGTGGTATATTGTATTTATAAATTGACTGGGATATATTCACCAGTCTGATTAGCTCAGGCAGTAAAGCATCTATCTGACTTGCAAGCAGGAGGTTGCAGGTTCAAGCCTTGCATTGGTTACATTATTTTCCTTCTATTACTGTATAGAGTTTAACGCTCCTTTTCAACAGTCAGAGTCATATGAGGTGGACAGTTCACCTAACCTTCATTCCTAGGAAGAACCAGTACTAGGCTCCCATCCTCTGTAAGCAACTGCCTACTTTCTAACATAAAGAGACATGGTCAGTAGCTGGGCTTGAACCCATGACCCTCTATCAGTGAGAGGTTACAGTGTCTACAGCGACCTTAACCACTCGACCACGGGATTTCATTTGAATACTCTAATGAATAACAAAACGAAACATTATAATTTATTATAAAATCTCCTTATCTTTTTCACTTAAAACAAAATATTCTAATTGTTTATAAAGTATTTGTTCAGTACCTAATCTGGAGAGAAATTATTGATGCTACAATGAAAGAATGAACTAGGCTAAAAAATGAATAATTTAAAAAATTGAGTCTTCCCCTGGATCAATAGATATAGTGAGATGACCATAACTGTCCAATGGGCTACTAAACAAACGATAAACAATAAATGAGTAATTGTAAAGTATAATAAATCTAGATATAAAATCATAATTACCTGTTCTGGATATATGAACTTGAGATACCATTCAAACTTCTTACATTTCAACTTTTTACGTAGCTCGATTCTGTCTGTTATATTACCATACTCTATCTGAGCTGCTGAAGGCTGCACTTGGAAAAAATATTGCTGAAATAATACACCAAAGCACTTAAGTTGTTTCATTTGCCTGAGGGAAGTAATTTCAGACTAGGGGGGTGGGGGGTAGTTGATTTAAGATTTTGGGGGGCTGAACCTCTTAGTCTCGCTGGTTCCTACGGCCCTGCAACATATCTTAATATTTATAGACAGAAGTTAAATCACATGTGGTGAAGTGTTGATACAGTTCAACTAAGATCCACAGGATACAACAAGCAAATCTCCAAAGTGAAGAGTAAATCAGTCCTGGGAGACTGTTTGTCCATCTTGAATACTTTGCTAAATGAGTGTACGATATCAAATTTATTATTTAAAGGCAGTATTCATGAAGTGTAAATGAAAAGCATATGAATCATTTACACAGGCAACTCATTTAATTTGTTGCCACATCTTCAACACACCATTAACTTAGAGATAATACTATTATATAAATGCAGTACATAAATGTAAATGTTTTTCTAAGATGCTGGACTGAAGATACAACAATATAATTGCATTAATAAAAACATAATCTCTGACGTGATATAAATGGAACAATAAATTTAAAACTCAAAAGAAAATATCATGAAAGATCCCATGCCAATTTTTTTATTGTAAATATTGTAGGATGCTTGACATTGTTACATTTTGAGAGGCTCGCAGGGAAGATTGGGCCCAGGCCATCATAATAAAAAATATTTGGTTTGCACCAATAACGCTACCTACTCACCAAAAAGGCCCATATTCAACTTTTTTTGCCTCCCAAGTAAAAAGATTTTTTAAATTAAAAACAGCATTCCGACATGTATTTTGGGTTCAATGCAAAAATTAAATTGCAAAAAAAACATTTCCTACCTACCTACTCACTGAAAAATCTCTGGGTAGGGTTACCACAAAAAACATTTTTAAGTGTGGCCCCATGCCTAACTGTGTTTTTACTATTATTGTTATAACATAACACCCTATCCAGACCAGACCGGCCCAAGGACAGAAGACAAACACTGTACTTACAATATAGTCATCCATCCACACCTTAGCAACACGAACTGAATTTTTAGTCATAGAATCCCCTCCGCCCCCAATAGAACCATACGGTCTTCTTTGACGGAAAATATGACCAACCCTCGAGCATGGTATAATCTCAAGTCTGCCTCCGCATAACCAATACTAAAAAAATATTTTAAGAATAAATAAAAATGGTAAGACCATGAACGATGAAGTTTCAAGACATCAAGAAACTATTCAACTAAATGTCCATCATCTTTTATAAATAAACTTATGAGTATCTCTCATATATACATTTGACTACTGTATTTTCATTTATTTTCGTTGGGCTCAATTTCCATGTTTTTTACTAAAATGGCTATTTTGTGAGGACATAAATTTGTGTTTTTTTTTATTTTTGAAAAAAGCCTTAATATCTCTGCATTTAAATTTGTGGGGATTTGATTTCATGGCTGAGCTGACCCACGAAATTAAATCCCCAATGAAAAGTAATGATTCCACAGTAATCAGTCTAAGATATTTTCAAAAAAAAATTGAATTTGAAAAATTTATTAATTCCTATTTTCAAATACATTAAAATTGGTGATATGTAAAATAAATATAATATACATTTTAGATTCAAATATTTTTCAGTAGCATGAGAACAAAAATATGTCAGATTAGCAATAGATAGATTTATTTTAATAGTGTGCAAATAACATGGCTACAATAAGAACATACAAATAAAAAATTAATATTAAATAGAGGATATTAAATGAGTGTGGATTCCGTAATGAATTTATTGAACGAGTTGAATAAAACAGTATGAAGCAAGCTCCATACTGTTTTCTTCCACGAGTTCAATAAATTCAAGACAGAATCTACACAAATTTAATATTCTTTCTATCACATACAATGAAAATATCCTGAAAATATGGCAAAAACCAACATACCTGTTAGACATCGCTTCTGATAACATAAGAGTGACACATGCCTAATAAGGCTTTTTAATCAGGAGCACAAAAATAGTTCCATTATGAAACATCATAAATAATAAATGTTTGAACATATACTGGGTATAACGATATAAACAGTGTCTTTGCTTACGGTACTCAAATTGTTAAAATCAATTCAACATTACTCCTGTGAAGTTATAATTTTGAAAAAACATGTATCAATCAATGTCTATGCTTCATTAAGTTCATGACGTGTGATGTCATTTACATATTATATGCACGGCTATGCCATATCGTTCTTACCGCACGGCCGAAACGGCACAGGTATGTGATAAAATATATTAAGAATTTGAGTAAAATATAATAAAAAAATAATCAATCTTATGTAAAGTTCTGTTACTTACTCTAAATGATATTTCAAGATTTTCTCCACCCCAGGTACTCAGGCCTGGATCATATTCGCCCATATCTTTAAAGTACTGCCTATTCACAGCAAACAATCCACCTGCCATGGTTGGTGTTTCTATTGGTTCAATAAAACGTTTTTCATCTGTATAATATAAAACAATCACAGAGTGAATAATTAATCCAAGAAAGAAAGTCAAAGAGCTTATACAGACTAGTAAGAAGTAGAGCTATCTCTTAGTTTAAATAATACAACATATTTCCAGCAATTCCAACAATAAATATGCAGTATCTATAATCTATGAAATCCATTTTCTACAATATATTTTTTTAGGTTTTCGTTTTGAATAATGCAACATAATTTGTCTATTTAAGACAACTGCTTTCTGAAAGTCAGGCATGTCCTCTAGTATGGTAAGGTCAGAAAAATGAATGTTTCCAGTTACTTGACCAAAAAAACAAAAACAGGGTAGGTAGGCCACAAATTTTAAAGATTCCGTTTGTATTTGTTGTTCTAGGCCAAAATTGGGGAAATTTTCAATTGGTAGGCAGGAAGGAAACAATTTTGTTTTACAATTCATTTATCCAAGACACCAAAACAAGTTGAGTAGGGTTGTTTTTGGTGAGTAGATAGCATAACCCCAAACAAAATGTTTTTAAGGATGACCCTATGCAAATCTTTGATACTTTTAAGGTGAGAGAGTGGATGTACCATTCCTCGGACCTAACAAAAAGACTAAGGTCACGGGAAAAATTTGGGTAGGTTGTGTAACTAAAAAAATATTTTTTTAAGCCAAATATTAATCACAAAATGGTGGACTGTGTTAATTTATTCTTTGACTATTTTCGTACTTTTCTCATCAAAGTCATACACGAGCATACCATAATATTGCAACATACTGACAAATATCCCCAAGCATTTAACTAGTATATGGTTAATTGATTACTGGTAAATGGTCTACCATATTTATTGGAAAGCTTATAGGCAAACTTCCTTAAATAATATATATGAACATTCAAGAAGATGAGACAGCTAAATCAATATATAAATAAGATATCACTGAAATATTGATTGATTTCAAATATAATACATTTACAGAAAAAGTAAAAAAGTGTCTGTCTACCCAACCAAATATGTAACCAGAAACATACAACATTTCTACGCTTAACTTAATTAGAATATACCTTTAAAATAATCCGATGGTATACTGTCCCATCTAAAGTGTAGACCCCAATTGAAGCCTCCTTTTACAAGACTAGCCCCTTGGTATTTAAATGTTCCTGAATTAATTATATCAATTATTGGTATAGCAATGGTACGATGATTTTCAGCAACTGTTGTCAGTAAAGGTTCAAGCCATTGTTTGTTCACCTCACAATGACTGTCAAGGAAGACCAAAACCTGCAAAGATCCATAAAAATTACTTGTAAAGTTCAACTTTAAAGGTTGCAAAAATTCATTACCTGATCTTAGCAAGTAATTTATTTATACATTTCACAGGGGTGTCAAAATTCCTGATTAGTCCGGAATTCAGTATTGTCGGTCCAGAAAGAGCTATGTTTTCTGAGCAAAATAAAAGTTATTTGATGAAAATATTGCAAGAAATGCAAAGTTATGGTCAATTTAATCTGGCATAAAGGATTTTCTTTGATATAAACTGAGTTAAAAATGGAAATAATGTGATTGAAGGCCCCTTTTAGCATAAGTGGTCGACCGCATATAATTTTCAGGATAATCAATTTGGCTCTACTGACACCCCTGATTTCATTGCATTTCATAAAAGTATTAAATTAGATTTTTAATTCTTCAACAAGACTTGGGAACACTTACTTCACCAGTGGCCACATGTGCACCATACATTCGTGCTCTGATAAGACCTTGTCTAGAAGGAGTTCTTACCAGAGTCACATTGGGATGTAACGTCCATAAATATTCCGCAAGCTTAGACTGCAGGTGAGCTGGAAATAGACATTTCAAGAAAGAATAATAAAACTGATTTTTTTGGTCGGAAATTTTTTTATAAAGTTATTATACTTTAAACTTTTTTGGTATGTTTTCAGTGATGTATGAATAAATATATTTTGCAAGCATGTGATGTGACAGATCCAACTAAGAATCAAACATATGGAACGAAACAATGCATTTTAATTTTAAACGCAAGTAAAAATGGAAACAGGTCCATTTACCAACCCATCCTTCAGGGTTTAAAGTTCCAAACAAGAATAAGCCTCACTACTAACAAAAATTCAATAATTGTAAAATGACTGTTATTTACAAAATCGAAGACCTAGACCTACATGTTATTAAATGATAAACAAAACATGTGGAAGGAAACAAACAGATCAGCAGACAAACAAAACATGTGGAAGGAAACAAACAGATCAGCAGACAAACAAAACATGTGGAAGGAAACAAACAGATCAGCAGACAAACAAAAGTTGAAACATACCCAACTCACTGGCATCATCTACAAGTATAATCTCATGTATAAGTTGAGCTGGTGATCTGTTGATAACAGAATGAACAGTTCTCAGTAAAGTTGACCATGCCTCATTATAAAAACAAATAATGACACTGGCTTTTGGTAAATCATATCTGTAAGTCTTTGTTTCACATCTGAAGAAGAACAACATATGACTGAGAAAGCTACTCTTACTCAACTCTCCAGTGATTTTCTTTGGAATTTTCAAAACTAATTGTTTGAAGGGGAAAATATAGCATTAAAAATCAGAAAAAGGGGAAAATATGAAATAAAAACCATCTGTTCTTTTTTGTCTGAATGTCAATCTCTTCACATAGTACTTGCTGATATGGGACAAAATCGTCATTAGTTTAATTTTTTCGTATACTATACACATTCCCATTCAAAAACCCGCAATCAGCCATTTTTTGGCTACCGTAAGCAATCTGCCTTTGATCTTAATAGTTTATTTCGCATTAAAGGAACCGTTTTTCTGGTGATTTTGGTAACTGCTGTTTGTAGACTCTTTTCTTTTCAATTAAAAGTAGGGCAAATATAGCATTTTAGGGGAAAATATAACTTTTTAGGGCTATGGGAAACTGTCCATATCAGGCTGTAAAATATACAAAAAAATTCACTGCTCCCATACATAATAGTATCAAGCATAGGTCCAAAACTAGCATAGCCAAAACCAAAAACAAATCAAGAAAATAAATGCTTATATCTTTTCTACACACACAAATATCAAATTGAAAAATTGCAGGCATAATTATGTTCACTTCGTATACATCTCTTTGGTGTTAGCAAGTCAGTATTTATAATTGTTCCAAAAGACACTTTGTAGTTTTAACAATAAAGATTATTTGATAATATGTATAACAGACATTCATGAGTTATAAACCAGCAAGATACTGTTACACACCAAATTATTATCTTAAAATGCAATACCAAATACCACCATTTTTTACATATGTCTGTCACTCTGAACATGCAATTTTACAGTTTGCTAAGTGATAGGTTTCGTAAGCCACACATTTTTATATTACCGGTTACTTCTAAGATGAATTCATACAATCATAAACATAAAAAAAACACAACTGAAAAAGAGAAACTTACAACTTATGTCTTGTGTCAGGAATAGCTCTATTCAAACTCAGCCTACTGCTTACTAACTCATTAAATGCATACAAATTGTCCCCTGAAAAAAATGTGTAACTCATTCAATTTCATTTTCATACAATTGCATTTACCTGTATATCCTGGTTTTGTTGCTTTTTTGTTTAGCCTATTCCATCATAAATAAAACATTTTTTGATTATCCCATATGTGGAACTTTTTCTGTACACTAAAGTCCTTGCATCAGACTGGAGAATTAAATATGCTGTGACTAGAAGATAGTTTGATGCCTAACACTAGCCTTTCCGACATAGAACTGGATGAATGCTAGCCTAATAGGACAAGTGATCTATTTGACAGTAATACAAAGAGTACAGTACAATAAATTCAAGTAAATTGCACTAATACGTTTGCCCCCCAATGCTTATTTTTCAAGTGGACATTAGCTCTCCCAAAAAACGTTATATATTACATTGGTTTTAACGAATACTTGAAAAATAAACATTGGGGGACAAATGTCCACTAAGAATTAAGCGGGCAGCAAATCGAGGGTTCAACGCAACAGTGTCGTAACTCATATTGAAATAAGAACAAGTTACGTCAGTGTTGCGCTGAGCCCTTGAAATGTCCACTTAGAAATAAGCATTGGGGGGGGGGGGGGGGGGGGGGGTACTAGCCGATAAAAATAACATTATACTGTCAACAAAACCCCGAAGTTGACTTAAACATTTGAATGTTTGTAAAACCTAGCTGTCAAACCTGACAGGTAACAGAAATTAATTGGCACAATATGAATAATCACTAAGAACGTTTGTGAATACGGCCCCTGGTCAACAAGGCCATCATTAAAAAATTGTTTGTTTGTAGTGCTCCGACCCTGATTTCCAGAGGTGGACAGGTAGGTAGGTAGGTAGGTATTTTTTGTATCAATTTTCTGAAATTACGTAGTTAAAATAATTGGTAATTGTGAAAAACGCAATATTTTCATGTAGTCTGCTTTACATTAAACAATTAAAGGGGCATGCCCAGGATCTGCTGTGTCTTTCTTATTGTACACCAAAAATATGTTTGTCACTTGTAAAACCAATTATTACCAAAAAGTCAAAGAAGAATGTGCGTTCAAAAATGACCCTATAATGCGCACGTCGGTATAATGTATGTCGGTTTGAATAAAAGGCTGTAAGCCTTTTATTGACGACAACGATATTTCTGATACGTCTGAGAGTTTAACTGAGCATGTGCGCTGCCTTTCAAGTAAACATAACATGAGCAATACTTACCATTTCAGTTTGTTGACATTTTTCATGCGTTAATTATTTTCGGTTTTGATAGATCCCGAAAGGGTCGAGTTGTGAAAATGACGAATAATTTCTGAGGCTGAAATCGGCCGGTTTGGTAAAATTTGAAATGCGTATTTTGAGTAAACTAGCGGGATATTTTGTAAATATTTTACAGGGCTTTCATTAATTGATTTAGACATTAAAATGATAACAATTTGATTGCTATTCGAGACGCTTCAGTTCCAGGGCATGCCCCTTTAAGTCATTAGACAGAATATAATATGATGAAAAACCAGTCTGTTGTGGAAAAATGGCCATGTATTTGGTACAGTTTAAAAATGCATTTAGTACTTTTCAATGGAACAGGTGCAAACAGAATACAAAAAAGTCAACTTGAAAACCTAAAAAAAAAAGAAAAGTAGGGGCCATTTTGACAGGTCGGTCCAAACACTACAAACAAACAAATTTTCATTTTCAGCCCAAGCAACCCTTGCATATCAATTAAGAATAAAACAAATTTAAACTGGTGAAAACTCTGTACTGATTAGATAATGATATCCACTAGTCCAACATACTAGCCTTTTTGTGATGGTGAGATACTTTTTTATTTGGCCCTGTCATGCTGAAAGGATTGCCCAGCCCCTTCCAACTTCAACAAACACGGCTAATCATCCTCTGACAAAAAAAGACTGATACAGCATGAACAAAACAGAATACCTTTCTCCTTTAATTCCTGGTCTTCTGTTGTATCAACTTGCCCAATCGCCATCAATCGCTCAGAACTGTATATCACATCCTCTGGATGTTTTATCAATAATTTATCAGAATTACGTATTTTATCAGCGCGAGATTCAAGACTTTGGACATGAGCTGCGACTAGCCTTTGTCGTTTTACATTTGTGTCATTCCCTGTCAGAAGTTGTGATGTTAGCACAATTAATGTAACAAAAAAGATGGCTGGAATACCGAACAAACAAAGTTTACGTGTCTTACTCATCCTTCTTCTCATTCTATGAACTTGAAGTCAGTCAGACATCAAACAAAGAAAAACGTTAATCAATTCAACCAATAACGTTTACTTTAGTTGCATGTGAATCTTAAAAATATTCGATGCAATTTTTTTTTCAAGTATTTATTCACATCGCGAAATCTAATGAAATTTCTGAAGATTTCCGGACTGATTCTGAGTGAAGGAATGCAGAATTTAATTAAATGAAAAACTGCAGCCACTGATTCTTTTCTTATTGAAATATTCACATAAAATAGAATGACAGTCCCTGGTTGTCACGATTTAAAGTTAATTGAAATTTAATTCAGGTGCGACAGTATGTAAGTCCGAGACACAAAAGTAGCTTATATCAAATAAAATTATGATTCAGCCAGCCGCTTATGTCGTCGATAAGACATAATGTTGAGGCCCTGCAATAAGGGTCTGGGAACGTTGTTATACCAGTCAAATCCCATAACACGTATTTAAAGATCAAAGGTAAATTAGTATAATAAGGCAGTGGCGTAGCCAGAAACAAATTTAAGCCGAGGCACTTATAAAACCCTTGTCCGTCCACAGCTAGAATATGCTTCCACTGTTTGGTCACCTCACACTAAAAAGAACATTAATAACCTTGAGATGGTGCAGCGCCGTGCTATACGTTGGGTAAAAAATGACTACTCTAGTTACTCAAGTGTCTCTAAAATGCAACAAAGTTTGGGTTGGAGATCTCTTGAACACCGTAGGAATGACAGGCCAGGTGTAAAACGCGGATCCCGCGGATCCGGATCCGGATCCAATATAGAACATATAGGGGGAAATATGGGGTGTTACGGATCCATACATAACTTTTTTATTATTTGACAGAATAAGATAAAATTGATATCGAATTAAGGCTGAATATCACAGCTTCATAGGCATATCAGATATTGTAGTTTTTAATGGAAAAACAAACGTGTAATTAAAAATAATAACTGAGTATTTTGTCCCGGATCCAGATCTGCAAGTTAGAAAAATGGAGTGTTACGGATCCATTCATAACTTCTTTATTATTTCACAGAGTAAGACAAAATTGGTATTGAATTAAAGCTGAATATCACAGCTTCATATGCATATCAGATATTGTAGTATTTGATTGAAAAGCAAACGTGTAATTAAAAATAAAAACTGAGTATTTTGTCCCGGATCCAGTTATGCAAGGTAGAAAAATGAGTGTTACGGATCCATTCATAACTTCTTTATTATACATTTATAACTTCTTTATCATACATTTATTCTGTCTAACTTTAATTTCTGTCCACTATCTTGGCATTTTTGTTCAGAAAGAAACTCTAAAAAAATGGAGAAAATTCAAGAAAGAGCATTAAGATTTGTATATGATGATGATCAGTCTTCCTACAATGAACTTCTGTCAAGGACTAAGCTTCCAACCCTTTATATTAGACGTATGAGAACAATGGCTCTGGAAACATTCAAAATTATCAACAATTTGGCCCCTTCAGTCTTATCAGATCTTATTCAAAAACAAAATAATAAATATAACTTCCGCTATTCTAATATGTTACTGATTCCACATGTGAGATCTACTAAATCTGGTAAAAACTCATTCAGGTATGCAGCCCCTGTACTATGGAACTCTCTCCCGGAAGACAATCGAAAATGTAACAGCTTCAATCAGTTCAAGGGGTTAATTTTAAATTGGAATGGGCAAAATTGCAAATATAATGCTTGTAAAAAATGAGTACAGGAGTTGCATTACACGAATTAATATTATTAATATTGTGTATATTTAACTGCATGCTATATGTAATGTATGATGTATTATTTACTGTGTCTTTTTTTATTGTCAATACATTTTTGTAATTGTTATAATATTATGCATCATGTGCATAATAAAAGAATTGTGCATTCCTTAATTATATATCTCGTAAGTTTATTATTATTATTATTTACTGTAAAATATTTTGTTAATAGTTGTTTTTACATTGCTTGTCTGTATATTCTTAAACATGCATTTGTTTTTTACAGCTCTTATATAATTTGTTATTGTTGTTTACTTTAGTTATATAGTCGGCTCAAAAGCTCTTAGATGGCTTATGTTATATTGTTATTGTCTTACCGACTTTAAATAAAGCTTATCTTGTCTTATCTTATCTTAGATGCTCTACAAAGTCGATCAAAGTCAAACTTCCTTTATTACACCAAGGACTTATATATGTATGTAATATAAGTCCTTGATTACACTCATATCACTTTCATGACAAAATGAGGAAACAAACATGATATCATATTGTTACATATACAGTGATTTTCATAACAAACAACAACAAAAAAAAGAAAAGAGATGAAAGTGATGAATGAAATATTTCCAACATTGTAATCAAATACTGAACATTCAAATAGAAAGTGAAATTCATCGCCTAACTTATTGCAAGTATTACATATTCTTTCATTAAAGGAATATTTGACCAATTTCCAATCTCTATTGGTAAGTGATGATTTCGTGTGCGAAATCGAATCATGGCGTATTGTAAAGATGACAATGGTGAAGATAAAATAAATTATTTTTCAAATTTGCACTTAAAAAGTTGATATTTTATTTTCGTTTATTGTAGAGTTGATAGTTACGTTAATTTCGGTATCTTGTTCTTGATTATATCCATCTGGTACATTATCATCGATATCGTTTGAAAAAAATATTTTCTCTGTAAAAGTTGAACAAGCCATTTATATCACATTCAACATATTCGTTATTGTTTCCTTATATTATTTTCCAATATTTTCCTGGATCAGATGTCTAAAGTTTTCTCAGTTTATCAACATTTTTTCTCTGTATATTTATTATAGAACCCTTTCATAATATTTTTATATTGTTTACTTTTGACTCTTAAATTTTTTGATTGCCGTAGTTTATAAAGATATTTTGCTCTATGAAATTGTTTACGAGCTGTGACATGACGTCTAATCTTTTAATTAATTGTTTTATTGTCCCTAATCAGATTAATCCTTCTGGTCACGGTCTGTAGACCTGACACCTGAAAAAGTAGGGTATTAAATTTTATTGATTTATTCAGTGTCACCTATAGGTCGCCATCACTAGATGTGTGAACGAGTCTTTAACAACTGATCAGTTAACAATTGTTCTTAACTTCTTTAACTATACTTAATAATATACTGTTATGTTCTATACAAAAGACAAAGTAGGTAATAATTAATTTTCGCTGTTTGAAAACACCAGTGACCATATTATTAAAATAATTACAAATGTATCCTTCTAATTTTTATCACGGTCACGTCACATAAAAAGTTGTTCAAAAATGTGCAAAGACATATATTACTTTGTTTTGACGTACGATGTACTGTTATATATTTGTTTATCTGAATTCTTATCAAACTCATATTTTTGTAAAGTATACTATTACGACAATAGATACAGTTTGAACTTGAACGTGTATAACTATGACTACTTCCACTTCCCCGATTAATATTTTGTTGTTCTGTATTTATAGACAGTTGGTGTTGCCATTGGTGCAAATGACATTTCTGAACCTGATGCCAAAACGATAGTGGTCGACATACAGGAACTTTTAGAAAAGATCCATTTTTTGGTTTAAAAACATATCATTATGCCAAATATAAAAGATACATGAATGTGTCCTTTAATTCCGAGACACTATTTTTTCTACCTTTCAAAGCTGGATCCGGGACTAAATACCAAGTTTTTATCTTTACTTACACGTTTGTTTTTCCATTAAAACTACAATATTTGACATGCCTATGAAGCTGTGATATTCAGCTTTAATTCAATACCAATTTTGTCTTACTCTGTCAAATAATAAAGATGTTATGTATGGATCCGTAACACTCCATTTTTCTATCTTGCAGATCTGGATCCGGGACAAAATACTCAGTTATTATTTTAATTACACGTATGTTTTTCCATTAAAAACTACACTATCTGATATGCCTATGAAGCTGTGATATTCAGCCTTAATTCGATATCAATTTTATCTTATTCTGTCAAATAATAAAAAAGTTATGTATGGATCCGTAACACTCCATATTTCCCCCTATATGTTCTATATTGGATCCGGATCCGGATCCGCGGGATCCGCGTTTTACACCTGGCCGGAATGACACAAGGCTATTCATGTTTTATAAAATTTATCATAACTTGGTCGCTATACAATTCCCACAATATTTACAACCTCCAGTTAGAGTTACTAGACTTATGCATCCTTACTGTCTCCGCCAGGTTCACGTAGGCACAGACTACTTCAAGTTCTCTTTTTATCCGTATACTACTGTCCTATGGAACGGTCTACCTCCAAACATTGCTGTCATGCCGAGCCTTGATTGTTTCAAGCAGGCAGTTTCAAAACTGAATTATTAGGTCAGCAAAGGATGTTTTTAACACTTTTTAAACCTCTTCTCTTCAGAGCTAACACAGTTAATGTACTTTTTGCTTTTACTACTCACATTCTCACTAATTACTTGGAACTTTCCTTGTAGTTATTTTATTTTCTCTCTTCACTAATCATGGCACGCACCCCTGTCCATAACACTCGAAAGAGGAGTGTGACAGTATTGATAGATAGATAGATAGATAGATAGAGGTCAAGGAGTCACTCAATGCTCACCGGAACTTTTTTATACCTAGAACATCTCTGATGCGTGTTTAGGTCACACAATCAATGTTAATTATAACCCAAATTTATCGGAATCATGGTAGATTTGTAAAAATAAAGTTATATTTTACCTACACAAAGCGATTGAATCTAGGAACCTGATGCTCAGGGTATATAACAAGGGTTGGCTATTCATTATAACACAGTCAGAATGAATGTTTGTAATATGGAATTGATTGAACACATTATTTTTATTGCTCTGCAAATTCAAGTTAGCCGGGGCAATTGTGCTCAGCGTGGCTAAGACGCTGCAGTGGAAGGTTTTTTCACTTTTATCGTCCTAACCACAGACGTATTATAAATACGTCTCTGTCCTAACTAAGTATCAAATCTGTCTGTACAGATCACACAATTCTTATGATGTAGTTTTTATAATTAATGCCTTCTTCTACCCCTTTAAGTTTTGCATTTAAAAAAACATATATCGGTAAGCAGGGCTCATATGAGAAACAAAAGATTCTAGCAATGAACCAGCTATTGTCTTTGACTCTGCATTAGCAACGGATATTGTGAACCCTCGATCAGTACTTCCGTATCCCGTACCAGAGACATATATAGATAATGTATGAGTGTATGATATGTATTTATAAATAGACTTTTAATTTCTAGAATATTAAATGATATTAAACTTATGACTACTATTCAGCATTTTGTTAGCTTTTCATCACTGCTGACATTACATATTACATGATTCAGTAATTTTAATAATTGCTGAGTGCACACGTACCCAGATCATCATCCTACCCCCTCCAGTGATGCCTATCCCCGGATCCCTTTCGCCCAAGGGATCCCTACCACCTGGGAACCAAGGGAAGATGCTACTGAGGGAAACTTTCCCCAGGTAAACCTTTACCAGGGTACCCTCCATTACCCGGCAGGGCATTCTATGTCTCCTGTCTGACTACTCTATTATAGTTAACCTATGGATGCGAACTGACAAAATGCAACTTATAGACGGAACCAACAGAAACCTAAGGGATAAATAAGTACATAAATAGTGAGATTTTTTAAATAATAGCCAAAATGCGTAATCGGTAAAAAAGAACAAATTGAAACATTCTGGGATATTAATTAAGTGTACCATTGGCCAAAAGTATATGAATATTAATCTGAATGCAGATAGACGTAAAATATGGACGATAGTTCAAAGGAGATGCCAACAGATAATACTTATAATAATGTCTTACAGGAGGAGACAGACAGGGGAGCTTTGCATTACCGTGCGACCAAATACACGCATCATGCGGGTATTCCGTCCCTCGACACCGAGGGACGAAAGAAAAGTAGACGCAATGCGTCTGATGATGACGGCCTATAAAGACCATACATGAACACTTCTAACAAAATATCCACCTTTTATACGAACGCGATAACACCAGGCAAAAAGTTGACAAAATGTGAATAACATTAGGCTTCTAGTGTATTTTCATGTCCAGTAATTTCACTGTATCACAAAATCAACTCTAATTTTCAATGGCGGATCGCATTGTAAAATACAATATGTTGGTGAAGTTTGGTATTAATTGAAACGTGAATTAAAATAACATTAATCAATATTTGCAACTTTAGGTCTTGTTTTACCTCCCCGTAGTCAATACGTGTACCCCCCGGGGCATGATATATATACTCTATACAAATCCAAATCTTTTATGAAGGCGTTTCACACCTCGTTTCGGTCAGCGTGTTCATCGCATAATGTAAATACACAACATTTCATAATTATACAATTATGTATCTAAAATAAATAAACAAAAACTACTTTTACTTCTATCACACTCACAGAAATAAACACAGTTTAACCAGTGCTAACAGACACCCGTGAACAACAGAAACCTGTCCATAACAGACGAAAAGCGCTCTTTAAATGACCGTTATATAGCGGAAATGCCCAAGGCCGAGGACTTTGGACACCACAATATCCAAATCGTTTTCCGAAATGACATTTGGACCTTCACGAACGGATCTAAAA
The DNA here is from genome assembly GCA_964023205.1 of Lutraria lutraria. Lineage (NCBI taxonomy): Eukaryota > Metazoa > Mollusca > Bivalvia > Venerida > Mactridae > Lutraria > Lutraria lutraria. Next base: position 7,167,106 of record OZ026848.1, on the reverse strand, counting down.
CAAGTCTTTTGTCTTATTCAGTCAAAAAACATTCACTTGAATGTTATAGGAACTATATTGATGCAGGAATCGTTGGCTTTATACTAAGACCGCTTACCAATTAATATAATTAATACAGTATGATTCAGTGAATTTATTTACCTACAAGTTAAAAAAAACTTTGTTAATACGTCGATGATAGTAACCCTAACCCCTAGGGTGATTTAGATAATCATTATGTAAATAGAGAAACACACATTTTTACCACAATCGAAATAAAATTATTGAAAAGAACTAGTATACTAGAATTAGAATAATTACCTCCCTTAGTTTACTATAGTTATCAGTCGTTACGATAAACTGGTTCCCGTTGACTTATGTGTACTTTGGTGCACTGCAACATGGAACGGGAACCAGTGTATATCAAATTATATGTTTTAACTTTGTTCAGAATAATTGTGACATTTTGGTTCACAATTTTAACTCCGTAGTGTAGTAAATTATAATCATGCTGTAGAGAAATTCCGCTAAGCTTCAGCATTATTTTTTTATTCTTTAGAATGAAATCTGCACCTATGCATTAACTACAAAAGAGGGCCAAACGAATCAAACCTACAGTCTTGTCACTCACTGTCGTGGAATGAGACCAAACACACAAAATCTGGAGTGAGAATAATATCATCGGATCTATCACTGTTTTAACACAATTAATTAATAAACGATATTTAGATATTTTCCACAATCTATTTTTTACATAAGGATAATTTCATTATCAATAACACATTCATTCTTGGTCAATTTGAATCCAACAACTACATATTATTTGCGACATTTGCATCCTATACTGTATACATGTATTTGTTGCATGCGTTTTGAGATATCATTCTATATTTTGTGTTTCTTTGTCGTCTGCGTTTTCCGTCAAAATCTATATTGTCTGCGTAATGCCAATTGGAACTCATCCGCGTTTGTCTGAATAAAAAGCATTCAGTGCAACCTCTCCATAGCAACAACCTTTGTGAATAGCAAAATTATATTGTTATTCAGAGGTTGTTGCTCTAGAGAGGTTAAATAAATAGTTAAATGACGCAGCGGGAAAATCATGCTGTTGATAAAGGGAGGTTGTTGCTAGAGAGAGGGCCGCCCCGGAGAGGTTGTACTGTATTTCTCAGGGACGGAAATGTCCGAATAGTTACGATTGGCGTATTGCACCTCTTCTTCTTCTGTTTAATGGGTAGAAGTCTCTGAGAACCCAGCGTTCAGATTGACGTGCCCGATAGAACGGTTGTATTTACAATTTAAAATTATGTACATGGGCGTGTATATTACTGTGTGACTGGCAGCGAGAATAGCACTGTCCTGAAGCTCTTTATGCAGGCACAGTTTGATACTCTCGAGTCGAGCTTGTTCCAGTCAGATACGGTCCTTGGAAAGAATGAAGTCTTTTTAAGGTTGCCATTGGCTGTTATCTGTCTGAAGCTGTTTGCTCCCCGTGTTCTTGTATCACCTTGGAGAAGTGGATCGATGCTCTGGAACTTCCACTTTTCCGCTGTTGATCTTGTACTGCAGGGTGATTCTGGTAAGATATATGCGGTGCTGGATTGGTTTCCATCGAAGGTGTTACACAGCCGGGGATTCGGTCAGTGACGAGGAGGGTCGCTTATCACTGTACTTCTTCCAGGGTCCCATACAATAAAAGCATACTCCCGGGTGGGTCTCACACTGGTGGTGCATATAAGCTGCAGCCTTGACCTTGGCTATGACATCACTTAGGTTTCTTCTGATGAATCTAAGTGTCCTGCTGCTGTGTTGTGGACATGTTTACTCCATTTGATGAATTCATTGATGGTTACTCCTAGGTATTTGCTACTGTTTTCTGTGGCTAGGATGTGGCCATGTAGTTGTTAATGGATGTGGATTAGGTGCTTCCTGTTCTTACAGATATAGATGAATGTGCACTTCTCTGGCTGGAACTTCATCTGCCAATCACTCTCCCACTTTAGCCCTACTAATTCGGCTTTCCGGTTGGCCGATTTTCGTGAGTCGAAAAATGTCTCGCCGTCACAAAGCAGTCTAATTAGTTGGACTATCTCCCACTTCAAAGCTGCAAGGTCCTTTTGTAGGAGTTTTTCATCACTGGTGGACAAAGCGGAAGAGGAGGCTGTCGTTTGGGAACAGTCTGATCTCTGATGATGTCACCTTCGTCGTTGAGAGGTCCGTTGACATAGGCGAGAAACAATACAGTACCATTCGGCACGTCTGATCTCACATCAGTTGACTTTCAGATCACGTGATATTTTGAGGATTTGCTGTTTCCGGATGGAGAGAAGTGACTCTATCCATCATAAGGTGGATCTGCGTTTTAATATATCCGTCCAAGATTGTGTGTTTGGTTCTATCCAATTTTGATGTAAGAATCTCAAGATGTATAAAAATATTCAAACAACGGTGGCAACCCAAAAAATAAACATACCGTTATACAGTTTATTTCGGAATGGGTTAGAAATAAGCTTATGATTATATACAGAACAGAAAAAATAGCATTTAGCTGTTAATTTTTAGTTTACATTAATAATTATCTATATGGATATAATAATAATATATCGTAACAATTACAGATGACACCCATCATGGAACGTTGTTAACAAGTACAATTACCAAGGACTTATATATGTATGTATATAAGTCCTTGCAACTACCTATTATTTTTTCTTTGTTTCAAAGCTTAAAGATGTAATATATACATGTGCTCAATTTTGTTAAATTAATTTATTTGTTTCATTTATAATATATAGTAGTTTAATAAATTTAAACATACTGGTCGCATTGAATATGTATGTGTTAAATACCTTTGGAATGTAAGTATTTCGATATATAGATGCTCCGCTTTACCCGCCAATCTGTTTAAACTTAAGCAACGTCAGTAACACATTGCCGGGCCTCTCTATTATCTCCCTTTAGTTGAATGCATTCTGGGTAATCCAATCGCCATCAATTCAGGAAAGGGTGTTGTTTTGAGACAGAAAAAATCGATTTTGATTATCAGCATGAATAGACTTAAGGCTGATCGTTTGAGATAAGAGTTTGTTTTATTTAAGAAACATTTTATGTACGTGGATTTTCTGTGTTAGTCATTGAGTGTGCAATAAATTCCGAAAATGGCGAGTGTGCAAACTGTTCAAAAACAAAAAATGCTAAAAGTGAAGGCAGTTTATCAAAAAAGGAAATTATTTAGAGCCAACGAGCCCTTACTTAGTGTCTTCATGTGGGGAATTAACCACACAGTAAGTTGGCTTATATTTTTGGTTGCAATTCTAATGACAGTTATTTCATTTAAAATGATTTACTTGTTAAATTTGGTCCTTAAATTTATTTACGAGTATGATATCAAGTTATTGTTTATCATACAAATGAAGTCATGAGTATGATTCATTTTGATAGCCTTAGGGTGCACAACTTTAAATACTATTGTTTTAACATATCAGTGCCTTAATGTACATACATGAATTAATGCATGTCTAAATATTGCCAAATGGGAATAATGAAGTGTAAACATCAACTAGTGTAGATAACTAGATTGCAGAACATGTTGTTTACCAAATAAGTGATGATGATGCACTTGTTTAGGATTAGATGTAAGACATGGTTTCGGGCTGTTTGACATTTTATGTAAACTAAGTTTTAAGAAAATTTGGTTATTGATATGACACAGACAGTTTGCCATTATTAGAGAGTGATCATTTTACTAGTTAACGATTGGTGTATTAAACTTTTAAAGTAAGAAGTCTGTAAGATATTGTCATTGAAATTTGTGAAAAACGAAGATGACTGCATTTTTCTGTGAATTTAGTTGTGCTCATTTATTATATGGACTGTGTGCAATGAAAACGCACTGACAAATTTGGCTACACATTTCCATTAGAAATATTGTATTACATTGTAATTTATATTGATAAAAACATACTAATTGATCTACAGTTTTTTCTTTTTTACTATATCAGTATATGAATTTATGATGTGATATTATAAATCATGCTTTCTGAGTTTCCATTGTTAATTACATAGTTTCGACGATGCCATGCAAAATACGTATATATGATGACTGTCGCGTTTTTACATGAAGTACTTGTTCATTAAGTCTGGTAACATCTCATTTATTTGTTCTGCGCTGATAAAATGCCAGGAAACAAGTTCACCATTTCAAAATTATAGGAGGTTAAACTGACACCCTGTGTCCCACCGTCACAAGGCCGTTGGCATGGTAACCGATGGGATGCCGTTTCTAGCTGTGGCATGTCTAATGGAGTAATGCACTATTCCCATTTCCCCATTTTGCAATTAGTTCAGCAGAACAAAGAAACAGGCTCTGTAGCTGATTGTCAGTGCCCTGGACATCGGAATTCAAAGAGTGACTTTTCACCAGCAAGACCGCCATATAGTTATTACGCATCTCCGAGATCGCTTTTAAATGGCAACAAAGACTGCCCAGGGGACAAGGGGATACAATCAGCAGTTTCAACACTTGGCCGATACCGGTATATAGATATCCATGATGCGTAAAGTGGTAATTTGTTAATACCGAATCAGTGACGTAGCCAGGTGTTGTGGTGCCATCAATATCTGAGGTGGACATAACCAATGGAAAGCTGTTCTATTCTCTGATGATTCTTGGTTTTGCTTGTATTTGCATGATGGAAGACATAAGGTTAGGTGTGCTGTTGCGGTAGTGAAATAAACACCTACAGTTGAACTGCTGTGTCAGCCAGCATGGACACTTGGATGGGCGTAATGTGTTGGTGTGGGCTGGGATTTCTTGGCATCACAAGACACCCTTGATAGTCGTTGACAGCACTCTGATGGACTGATGGTGCAATGTTACATGAAGCAAATACTAGATCAAATGGGATTTTATGTCTGAATTTTTTAATGATCTATAAATCTCATTCAATTTTAAAAAAATTATGCAACTGTTACAATTCAATGCCGTTTTCATTGACCATCAGTATAATATGACATTGTGTCACTATATTGTTACCTTGTCATAAATTGATAAAAGACATTTTGAAATATATCTTAATCACATTTTTAATTGGAATGACCAGGATTCAGCCAATTTAGCTAAGAAATGAGTTTAGGCCAGTAAGAAATCTCTAAAGTTTTAAAAATAATGCTGGAAAATGCCTGGATTCACCTCAGCAGGCCTGTTAGTCAAACTTTTAGGCATCTTGGTCAAAAACTTATTGAGAACCCCTGATAGCAACACACTGATTACCTATGGTCCAGTAATATATTTACAGCCCTTTTTTTAAAGGTTTTGGGAAAGGGTGACAGGGCCTTTTTTTGGGGGGGGGGGGGAAATTACTAGGTAAACAAGCACACTTGTGAAAGTATATTTCGATTAGGGAATTTCTGTTCAAATTTGGGGGAAAATACATACTATTGAGCTTTGGGAATGGGGTCGAAAATCGACCCCAAATTTGCCGTACAAAACAGGATGATTTATTTACATTTTATGCAATTTCATTTTGCAGACTATTGTTGGCTGAACATTATCTCTAACCATTGAATGATTAAATTTAATGTATCTGAATACTTAGTCCATCAATATTCTATTCCAGTAAATGCATTCAACCCAGATGGTATTGTACAGTATAAATCCATTAACTGATGCAGAAAATAGAATTTATATCATTGAGAATCATCCCTCTTGATCAATCCAGTCCTGGGCATTAATTATTGATGCTATTATGCATTCATTGAATCCTTACAATTTGTTTGTGAATCTGAAAATACGGTCAATCAACCGATAATTTCATGTAAACAACCACTGCGACCTGTAAATAATCATTATTGCTAGAACATGATGAGTAGAAATTCTTAATATCTGTTTATTTAGTTGTAGAAGTATTACTATAACAGGTTTTTGAGGCAGCTTTATTTTATTTATAACATGACTCGTTTTTGTCCCATACATTTGTATTCTGTCATTGCATTGGTGGAGTGTCAACATTCTTAAAGCATCAATAAAGTTCGCGAATGGTGTATTACCATAATTGCATCCTTTGACAACTGCAAATCTGTGATACAGAATTGTAAAATGGTCCATTTTGATTAAAACAGAATACCATACTTAAGACATGAGTATATTTCTACCAATACCAAATTCAAGCAAAATTGTTTACTAAATGACACTTCGATCACCAGTGATACTGAGATTGCAGTAAATTTTCTGTGAGTTTTTCAAGACTATTATTTATGGCTTTAATAAAAAGAGCATTATAAATTTATACATAGTTATTTATAATATGATAAGTATAAATAATGCTCATTTTATGAAAGGCATAATGCCATTGATAATTATATTTTGTTTTACTTAAGACTTAAGTCGAGACTTAGTTTGTTAAGAGGTGTGCTTATAGGTTATAATTAACTATCAGAAATTCTGGAACATAAAAACATCATAAATAACTTCAGGCCTTATGTATCTGTGCAATAATTATGTTATAAAATCAATGAATCAATAAACCTAGCTTGTTAATATTATGTAAAAGGGCATCATTACTTTGGGATGAAGATGTTTGTAGAATTATCATGATATCTGTGAGTTGTTTTATGACACTGTTAGCTTGTAATATTTCTAAGCCACTGGAGAAATATGTGAGGGAACAATTTGCACAATATCAGTTATTCTAGCTAGCTTAGATTTATGCTTTGTCTCTTAAAGACAGCTGAGTAAATAAGGAAGTATGTAAATATCGCTCCTCACTAATGGTTAAGTGTCTAAAATGACTGTTCTACATGAAAATAGAAACACTAAGGGAAGCCAGCGTTAGCGAACGTCACCAGCGTTTCTAATTTAATTCTTGTAGAACAGTCATTTTAGACACTAACCAACTTAGTGTATGCCCTATTTTCCTATCGTATCCTTAATAAAAGTAGGTCAGACTCTATCTGCTGAAGAACCCAGACAGTCATCAATTGTTTGATCATTTAAATGGATTTTATATATTTTGTTCCAAGAAAGGAGTCCACAGGATTCCTTTCTGATATGTCTAGAAATCCCTCTCAAAAGTCCAGCATGATCTTCCAATTTTTGAGGTTTGAATCCTTGATGTAGGTTCCAATAATAATTCATGACTGGTCAAATTGTTAAAACTCTTTTGATTAGCTGTGAAGCGAAAAACGGCAGTTTTTGCTTATCCTGATCAGTGAGCACTAGACGATCTAATATCTGCTGGTTTTATCATGTTTGGTTCAAACAATTACAGACTTTGAATTAATTTTTTGTGACAGGTTGCCCGACTATATACTGTATGAAGGAAACTCTCTAAAACTAGGTTGTCCCCCAAAAGACTTAAAGAAGGAAAAAAATCATTTAAGGCAGGGGGCAACACACTATTATGAAGACTGCAATTATATTTAAAATGTTAAGTTTCACTAACATCAGTCAGCATATGAATATGATAAATAGTCTGAGTCATTAAAGTTCAATCTAGTGGCTGCTTAAAACTAATAATAAATATGTATCCATGAACAGATTGTTTACAGTCGAATGTTTATCATGCAAGATTAATGTGCGGTGAACTTTATCAGACTATAATTAACAATGAGTAAAAATAAACACTTAGTACAAAATAATCAATTATATCAGTACATTGATCAACTACGTGATAACACTGAGCTATATGCATAATAAGGAGTACATGACAATGAATTGTTGTTAAAACTTACTTGTATGTACTTTTACTTTTAGGCCTTCGCAAAAGTACATGATAAAACTTGCTACTTATGTATGATGACTCAGAGTTTGTATAATTTATGCAACCATAGGGATACATTAAACAGTTTGAAATTTTAATCGACCTGTTTTATTTGGTACCAAATATGTCCCAATAAATGTCCTTCTCTTAAATAACATCCCCCATCCTTTTGAGAAATACAAAAGGCACAACAAACAAATTTTTTTTTATAAATATTGAAATTTACCCAAGCAGTCTTCAAAAACCTATTTAAGCACTGGACATTTGGCCTAGTCGAAATGTTACTTTATTAAATGGACCAACTTTTAGTCAATTTAACCAAAGTTTAAAAAAAAAACACAGATATTTTCACTGAAGTGAAGAAAAACATATTTTCAGCAAGTGATTAAAATATTTCATTTTTTGTTCTGAAATACGATAAATTATCACCGAAAAATTTACTGGACCGTCGAACCACTGACCTTTTGAAAATTTACTGGACTGACGCCCATTTTGGTGGGTATAAACTTGATAAATCATCCAAAGCGTGGAATATGACAGCCTAGTGTGTTTGTTTGGGGTTATTTAGTATAATCTTATCATTTTGATATTATTAACAGATATTGTATGGCTATTGAACTATGTGTCTACAGTAAAAATATGGACCATAGTTGAGTGTGATAATAATTGTTGGGGGTCTTTAATCTTTTATCTATAAGATATTTAATCATAATATTAATGTGGCTTAAATTTTTTGCTCGATTATTGGAATTTAATAACTTGGAGGAGAAAATGATCGCCTATTCATGTTATTCAAGTTGAAGTTCAAGTTATATCCTGGATATTTTCAACTTATTGAATGTACATGTACTTGGGTGTATGAAAATTATGAAATAAAAAGCTTTCTAACATAACATCTGGTCACAGGTGTATATGTACAAATGTATATAATTTCCGTTTCTTAAAATTTGTCTCAGTCATATAGAGAGACATTGAACTATAACTGTCTATAATTTTTTCCTGTCTGTCAGTCTTTTTTCCTGTCTGTCAATCATTGAATGCCTTTTTTCAGTAACTTTTGTTAAAAAACCTTTTTATGTTTTTGTAAAGAAAAACTTTTTGTCGAGAATTAGGTATCAGACAGACTTCTCCCCAGGTCAAGACAAGCTCACATGACCAAGGTTTGAGACAGTTTCCTCTGTGTTATGATGTCCTCATTGTACAGTCCATATAGTTATGTGAATGTGATATTATACATATAGAGTCAAGGTTATTATAGTGTTGTACGTTGTAATCAATATTATCCTGATTTACTTTTTCCAAAACATTTATTTTACCATGTGCTTTGAGACTATAGTTACAGGAGTGAAAATATTCTGGATACATTGAATCTATCTGTTCTAATAAGGCTATGATTTCTGAGCAAAATAAATGTTATTTGATGAAAATGTCTCAAGAAATGGCAAAGTTACAGTCAATTGAATGTGCTCTGAAGGATTTCATTTAATACAAATTGAGTTAAATATGGAAACATTGTGGTTGAAGGTCTCTTGTAGTGCAAAAAAGGCTGGCTGCGTATGATTTTCAGAATTTTTAATTTGGCTCTATTGACAACCCTGTCACAGTTGGTCACTTTGATATCAATTGCTGTTGTTCATTATAATTTAATTAAATTTGTTTATATTGATGTTATTTCAGGTGAGTGAGTTGAATCATGTGACCATACCTCCTATGTTGATGCCTGATGATTTTAAAGCTTACACCAAGGTCAGGGTAGATAATCATCTCTTTAACAAGTAAGTTTGCATATGAATGTCCCTGCTAGCTTTTTAGTAAGCTTTTTATATGCCTGTCTTATTATGGGATCACCCATGACGGGCGGTGGCATCCACGACGGTGTCCGCTCTCTAATTCAAACAGTTTTATTTGGATCCTCACCAAACTTGATGGAATGATTATGGCCATGATATCTCAGTCATGTTCGATAACCAGCCTAAACGACACAGGCACTTCTGAGTTAATCAGTTATGTCCCTTGACGCTTTGAAAAATGAATTTTGACGGGCGTATTTTGTGATCTGGCACTCTTGTTTTAAAATACAGTCAAACCTGTGTTAAGGGTCACCTCCGATTTAGGGTCACCCTGTGAATTACGGCCTGTCCTTACGAAAGCCTTCATTGATAATTTAGATTAAAATGACCTCTGATTCAAGGCCACATTATGTCTTTCCAAAGGATGGCCTTTTGTCACAGGTTTTACTGTGCATTCATTTGTGCATTCATGATTATATTTACACGCTGCCAAAATATTCTATTGGTGGCTTGTTTTTTACCTTTGAGGTTGCCTCCACCCCTTCCTCTTGTTCACTGATTTTGGTGCCCTATTGTACAAGTAGTCATGTTCTTAACTCTTTGTATGTTTTTCAGTTGCAGTCTTTCTGAATGTTAGATACAAGTTTATATGTGAAAAAATTAGCTAACTGCTATCGTGCCATTATTACATTAGATTGCTAAAAGTCTCCAAACATATAATACAGATTACCTTATCACTGTATCACTTCCATTCCGGATTTGCTAGAAACCTTTTATTGATCCAGAACCTCTAATTTTCTATATTGAGACAAACTTCAGATAAAAAAAACCATCCAAGTATGTTTTATTGCCCTTATGTAACTTCAATGATATGACATGAAATTCAAGTCAATGTATCCACTTATTGTTCTGTTGTATGCTCCTAGCTGTGTTGGCATAAAACTTCCTGGCTTGCTTTAACCAAAAAAAAACTTTTTGTGGCAACCCTTGACATTTTTGGACTTAGAATTTTTTTCTTTCGGTTATGCATGGGTTTCATTATGCTTTTGGGGAAAGCACCCTAGCTGTTAGTTGATATCCATGGGGATGAAATAGCAGGTTGCAGACTCTTGGGGAAAACATTCTCGCCTGAAACCAATATAGGGAATGGTCGAAATTTCAAGGAGTAAATAATGAATAGACAATTTGGGGATTTTTTTTTATTTTAATGAAATTTTCAGAGGGAAAGCTGTTCGTATAGACCACAACTATATAATAAAAATTGGATAATAGAGTTTTGCAAATCTACCAACCCAAATTTTTTGGGGCGTAATGTTGGCAGAAACCAGATGTTTACTTTTTTGGCCTTTATTGAATTTTTTCTCACATTACAGTTTTTTATTGTTTTTCTGACATTTATATATTCATTTATATTGTCATACTCTAGGTTATATATGCTACATAGTATTCTATTTATGAGAAGACCTTGTATATTGATAAATAGAGCTGAACCTGATGTTAGCTCTCACTTTATTGTTGCTCTTTGCTGTCATACATTTTATCTTATTTGATATTATACAGTAATGTGATATCATAAAGTAATGTATGAAGGAGGCATTTAATGCCGACTATACAATTGTAAACAACAATCAGCTTTTACAAGCCCAAACAGATGAATTCCTACTTTTTCCATATTAAGATTTCATTTATTTACATGTCAGAACAGAAAATATAGCCTTCTATAACTCCTCCTTGTATATATTGTATATTAGATTGGAGTTTAGTACTGGTATTACAAAGGGCAATAGGAAGAGAATTAGGTTGCCACTGGAGACCTCTACTGATATTGGTATAATACATATTACATAGGTTGTTACATCAATAATCTGCTCACTAGAGATTAAAGATATATTTCCTGAACCCTGAATAGTTTTGAATGGTAAACTTAACTATGCTCACAGGATGAAGATACAATCATTGTATGTCAGTTCTGTGATTTTGGTCTGAATTAAATCTTGGTTTCGACTGGACCTGACTGACCCAATTTCTTTCTGCTGACCTTAGACTTTTTATCAGTCTCAGTCAATTTTTTTCTTACCAAATTTTTCATCTTCATATGAAATATAGATCCAAACCAAAATAATATGTTTGAAAAAAGATTATACCAGCCCTTTATAACTATATGGGTGATGTTTTTGGTTGGTGAAATGTAAAAATGTTTTTTTTTGCCTAATTGTATTTTTTTACAAATATTTTCCTGCAACCTGTAGTCAGTACTGACAGTAATTTGATATGTCTTAATGTGTAAAAAGTACAGCATAGGTCTTCCTAGATATTTGTATAATCAGGTTTTGTGTATTATATGAGCATAACACCTGTAATCTGTATGGTTGGAATTATATTCTGTACAGAATTGTTTACACTAAGTCTTGTCAGCTGTTTTATTAGATTGATATGTTATTTGTGAGTTATTTATCGTTCTGATTTTGTTTGCACCTTTATGTGTATGAAAGTTAAAATTACAACGTGATAGAGCCCCTCCCCCCACCTCATCCTGCCTCGTTACATTGCAGCTTGCTGTAACTGATGGTTTCTACATGCTCTAAGCTTGTCTGTTTTCAAAGAAAAAGTCAAGCTATCGTGATAACTGCGTCAGTATCAGGGTCTGTGTCATGCGAAAACGTTATTGTAGCTCCTAATTCTGAAACTATAAGAGGTAGCAACATGAAACTTCATAGGTGGATATATCTATCTCAGGTGGTGAACAGACTAGTGTTGGCATCGCTTGCTATTGCATAATTTTGCCTCCAGAAGTTGAATATTATTTTTTTTGTTCCCTATCTCTGCCTATGGCTAAGTGTTGCATTATTAATATGTGACATTTAGATATTTGTTTTATTCCAGGGAGAACATGCCAAGTCATTTCAAGGTGAAAGAGTACTGTCCTATTGTGTTCAGAAATTTACGAGAAAGATTTGGAATTGATGATCAGGATTATATGGTAAGTTGTTCTTGGGTTTAGGACCTTTTGTTGATTGCTAAACATATTTCTCAGTTATCTGTCCTTGTGATAGATACAATGCTGATTTTGATTTTTAGCTGTTATATCGAGCAAAAGGAAGAGGTCGATATTTTCCTCTTTAATAGCTTATTAACACTCGGACATGACTGATGGCAGATGATGAAAATCATTCGGTCTTTGTGGGGAGAACCTAAGATTTTGCCATTTTAATAAAGACATAAAAAGTCAAGGATGTGATTTTTTCAAATTGAAATGCTCAAGGGGCTGAAAAATAAACTTGTTAAAAGCATGTTTATAATGTTTTCTCTGATTGGTTAATGTCTCAATCCTGTTCATCCAATCAAAACAACTCTTTCATGAACTTTACATCAGGGCTTTTAGTAATGGCATCTTCCAACTGCAACAAGAAGAAATTTGACTACCATTACTAGATGGCCCAAAAACCCTTTATATTTCAACCTCAAATAGATCCCTGAATGTAATTACTCTTCTCTGCTGACTGCTTTTTCATTGGTATTAGGAAAGGTTTAAATCTGCATGTGCAGTAAATCACAAGAAAATCATGATATATCAATCTAAATAAGTAATAACGATAACATTTTAATTGTAAACTAAAACGAATTTCAGTAAACAAGGAAATTAATTCCTCAATTCGGCGAAAATTTAATGCTATATGTCTGGGTGCATAAGAATGCGAAAGTTTCTTGACGCAAAAGTTTCCTGGTTTACAGTTGAGGTACAAACTGTTGCCACTTGATGTTGTAAAGACTTGTCCTACTGTTCTCACACCAGGTTCTTGTATCTACATTATAACACTTATCTAATTCTAAAACCATTCAACTAGAAGAGCAGCCTGTTCAGGATTAATTTTCTGATATGTTTGCATTTCATTTTTAAGATCATCTGAGCTTTTCTTTGAACCATGCAGCTTGAAATGGAGGTTTTGTTATTTATTTTGCTATTATTGCCATTTAAATGTTATCTTGAGAAAAGTGTGACATCTCATGCAGTGTATTTGAAGATTAAACACTTTCCTGGGATCATGTGATGAGAGATCAAAAACCTAGTGTGAATTTTAATTTAATTGATATGCCTTAGCCATTAAACTCTAGCGCTATTGAATTCAAGTTTTATTGGTGAATGAAGATTAAAGAGGTAGTCTGTCTTATTGATTTTTTATCAATATATATATTTTTTCTTTGAAATAAGGCATAACTATTATTCGCTTTTGCTGTTAAGTGGAAATAATATTTTGCCTATAAGAACAATGTGTGAGATTGTATTTTTAGGTTTTAATGACTCCAGTATCAAAAAAAGTTTATTTTTTTATTTTATTTTTTTTGTCCTGGATAATAAAAAAAATATTACTTTTTACATAATATGGGTAAACGTTTTCCAGACTGCTATGGAAGTTGTAGATTTTTCATGTCCTCTGGGCTCTTTTTTTTTTATTGATTTTGAGATCTGCTTCACCCCTTTGGAACCCCTACCACTAGGCTACATGATGGGCTTTGACCATGACCCAAGGTGTGGCACTACCAGCCCCCAGCTAAATTTTCAGAATTCTCAAATTTTCATACCTTCACCTATGTTTATAGACAAAAGACATTTTTTGTCAAAAATTGAAATTGCATATTTGATGAAGGTCCAATGAGACAATGAGTATGAAATAATGTTTTCTTTTTAGCTCACCTGATTCATCAGCCAATTAATGTTAGTTATTTTTCATTATTAATTTGCTGAATGTTAGTTATTTTTCATTATTAATTTGCTTGACTTGGATATTTTTTAAGATTTTTAAGATAATATATATATATTATACCTTCATTGTTGGTTTTTGATATCAAAATCTATGTAAAAATGGGTTATACAAGATTGAAACTATATTACCTGGTCATTAATTATAGTGCCTTTGTTCAATCAAGGGCCATCTTGGCCCTCTTGTTTACTGTAAGTACAGTACAACTTCTGTATGGCAACACCCTTAGGGAGCTGCAAATATTGGCCGTTGTTTAGAGGTTGTTACTCTACAGAAGTTAAGTTTATAGTAAAAATCAGCCTAGGGAAATTTTGAAGGTGTTGGTATAGAGAGGTTGTTGCTCTACAGAGGGCCGCTCTGGAGAGGTTTTACTGTATATACTATAATTGACTGTCTCCACTTTCCTCCATGTATGCCTTGTGTAAAGTGTGTGACATCTTGAATAATGTGGATGAATTGTTTCGTTTACAAATAGGAAATGCCATGAAATTAATCATTTGTAAGATGTGTAAACAGTTATTTATGATGCAGAAGGGTTAATCCACTCCCAGATCGGTTATCCAGTGGGATATTTTTATAAAACAGATCGAAATATAGTTGGACAACTAGCTATCTTAAACACGACGGGTACAAAATGTTTTCCACAAATAATGTAGCCTTGATCTGCATCCAACTCAAAACTTTGATTACATTAGATTTGACTTCTTGAAAAAACAATGCTTTAAAACAGATAAATTCGTCTTTCTGATGATTGTAGGGTAGTGTCAGCTACTTTCTTTGTATGCATGTTCAAAAGACATTATCAGACTTTAATCAGCAAAAATAGAACAGTTGTCCCCCCTTTATATGGGTGGGAGAGTGACTTAATTCAAAGAGTGAGTGATAAACTAGCAATATGGTAACGATTCTCTGTTACTGTCTACAACATGATATTCTGTAGTGGCAGCTCTGTACCATAATCACCTCAAAGTGGTGTTGCATCTCTGTTTGACAAAAATGAATAATGATAGGACATAAAACTGCTAAAACTACTCACACACTTGTCTGAAACAAATAAGAGTGATCTGTTATAGTTAATGATCTGTTTTTGAGAATAATGCCATGACAGTGTTTGAATAATCGCTGGTAGAAATTGTGTTGTTGTGTTTGTATTGACATTTTAATCACATGTTAGTTTGATTGGTTATATTTGCTGGACACTTTCTGCCAAACTTGTACATTTCTCAAACCATGTACTGAATCATACTGGTTGATCAATACTTTTACTCTCTTGTTACCGTCTAGACTGGAAGTTCTGTCTACATGTGATATCTGTTCTAAGTAAGGACCAGAAATAATAAAATTACATTGAATAACATTTCTGTATAGATGTTATGTTTTAGAAACAATGTAGGGATAGATCGGTAGATCAGTTGTCTAGTGGTAATGTGCTGGACAACTAATCAAGCGGTAGCCAGGGTTTGAAACTCGGCTATGTCTTCCGATTTTCAGGGGCGCTATTTCAGTTTCCCTGTTACAAACTAATCACAGAAAACAGACAACGCGTGTATTGTACTTAATTTATACCTAGCGTGATGAAGTCAAGTAAGAAATATTCAAAGAGGCGAGATATAAATGCTTGGTTCTCCTGTTTCTTCTCTCTCTCTTGAGCCGCCCTTAATTGACCATAACTGACAGATTGGTCAGAAAGATTTTATGTCAATTTATAAAGGACTGTTTATGATGTTCTGTAAAATTTGCAACTTCTAATTTGCATTCAATCAAAATGTTACTGTAATATTGTCAGTATTCAATTAAGATGTTGTTTTATCTTTCTAGATGTAATTTCTTGATTTATCAGTTACTATGGTTACCAGTACTGATTTATTTTCCTTGGAATAAAAGTGGAGAAAAGACAAGAATGTCAGAGTACTTTTCTTAAAATGATCTCAAAATGAGGCCATCCTTATAAATATGTTGGTTTGAAAATACAGAACCAACTCATTAGAAAATTCCCCTGTCACAAAATGTTTTTTTGGCAATTTTGACAAATAATTGTTTTGCTTTTTTTTCAGCTTTTTGTTTTGAGTACAAACAGATAATGTTACCACAAAAACCTGCTTTCTTTTAAAATTTGTGTCACTTTACTGCAAACAAACATTTCTAAGGATGGCCTGAGTGTGTTAAATGTAACTAGATTGTTTATAGATGCCATTTGTCTGAATAAAAACATGTTACTGATTTAATTAAGGCTTGATTTGTGCTCCTTTTAGCTTGGTGTGGAATTTCTCTGAATCGAAATTGATAGAAATGTTTTCATAGGGTTGTGTTCGGTCTGTCGTCTTTTATTAGGAATCTTGTTACACTGAGAACACAAGATTGAGTTTTTCCTCCTAGCTTTAATGTAGCATCAACAGGCAATTTTCTGTTTGGACAGGCAAATATTTCCTCTAACTTGTCTGGACATATGCAATAGGTGCTATATGTTTGCAAATTATGCTTGGACGAGATGTTTACAATGGCCACATTCATGGTTCTCTTTTTGGTGTTCTTAAATGTTTGCCGGTTTGACTCATAATCATTTAAGTTACATATTTTCGTGTGATGCAACAAGTCGCTAGTACATCTAGAACCACAATGTTATGTAGTATGATTAAATCTCACATTTTGTTCTGAAATAGCGCCATGTCCATTCAGCTGTATGGTTAAAAGAATTTTGCTCTTTGTGCCAAAATCAAGTTGTATGCTGTTTTGACAGTTCTATCGTGCACTTTTTTCGTGAGGTTTAAATCATGTTCTAGTCTAAATGTCTATGGTCTAAAATGTATTGAAATGTTGCTATCAAAACAAGCATTTATGACTTTAGATTTTCACTTTAATGTAAAAATGATTTTTTTTTATTTATCATTTTTCATCATGTCATATTTTGGCAATTTTTTGTAGCAATCTTCTTTTTTGCTTTTCTTCTTTTTATTGAACTTATTTGCCTTTTGGGAATTTGTTTCTCCCACAGTAAGCATTAGAATGGAATGAAATATAATCAGCCACTTCTAAGTATAGCTGGATTGTCCTGTCTCCACGAACCTTGCAGACTGGCGTATCAGACTTATATATGAAAGGCATACAATATCCAGTGGGCTTGGAAAAAAATCTGTAAAATCTACTTGTTCAAGTTGTTGACAAATTGTTTGAACTGTCATTCGATGTAATTAGTCAAGAAAGTTATCAGGTTTGTTGGGTGTCTGAGACTGGCAGCTAACTTTTAGTGATTTTAGAAACACTGTCCTGTCAAAAAATGAACACAAGTATTTTCTAACAAAGTTACCTTGGGGACAATGTTTCCTTAATAGTTGAGAATATAATTATTGTTGTTGCCTTAGAACAGTTAAGCTGTCAACATCGGCTTCGACATTAGTATACTTTGTATCGTATGGTTGATTTTCAACTTTCCTCTGTTAAGCAATATATCTGTTTAGTGATTATGGCTTAAAATAAAAAAAGTTTGTATTAGTTGGAATTTTATCACGAAAGCTTTTTTTTATGATTTCGACATCTTGTGTTGCTATGGTAACAGAAAATCAAATGTCTTTAATACTATATTTGATCTTTGAATCTATGAAGACATAAAAAACATCTTTCAAACATTGAGGAAATAATGTTGATATTATCTAACATTATCTGTGCCTGCCCTGATGGCACTGTATAATCCATATACAGTCAATTAGTAATTGACAGAATATTAGTCAATCAGGGGAGTGTCTACTTAGTGACATTAAATGGCACAGCTGTGGTAATTAATTCTGTTTCTGTGTATTGACGTATCTTCATTTAATTTTATAAAAAACAGATTTAGTGTTATATGTGATTTCCAGATCTTAAGAAGAAAGGTCAAGGTTTAAAAAAATGTTTGATTTTAATTGTCAGAAGTAAGAAAATAACCAGAATTAAAAGAATATAATTAATATTGTAAATATATATTTGTAGTTAATCATATATATTAATAATATAGTATAACATCCAATTGTTGTTATAACTAATCTATAAATTGATAAAGTAATCAATCAGAAAAGGCAATCAAATAATCTTTTTGGTCTGGTCAGTTTGTTATGTTCCTCCGCACACCGCTATTGTTAAATGGTTAACAATTAACAGTTTGTTCTAAATCGTTATTGAGAATAATTTCTTTCCTGGCTATTAAGGACATCTACTGTTCAAGTATTATTGGTGAAACGATGTCATCTCTTTAATGATGATTTAAGGAACATTATCTTCCTCAATCATCTGTAGAAGGAAATAAAGTTTGATTTACAATTAGATATTTACCATTTACGTAGTATACATGTTAGAATGCTATTCATGTGGTAAAACTTTGAACTTATTGTTTGAGAATCTTGTCAGGATAACTTGATGATTAAGAAAAAAAACAGACTCTGATATATAATACTTTCATTATGAATATTAGGTATTCAATATAAAAAAAAAAATTATTGAACAATTTTTGGAAACCGAAAGATTGTTTCAGCATTCCATAGCTGTCCCTCATTGGTGCACATTAATTTTTATGCGGACCATTGAAGTGCTACATTTTTCTTCTTGCAAAATTTGTTTAACTATTTACCAATCCATGTTGAAGTGCAAGTCTATTTAAGTTCAGTTTCCACAAGAACTTTCGATTAATCGAGCAAAACTGATTAAACAAAACATGACCAAAAATGTTAATACTGCATAAACTTAGCATCTCTTACGCCAAATGAATAGCACAATATCAATAAAAATTGAAATATTAAATGATTTAACTTTATTTAGATGTTTGAGTAAACATAACATCAGAATATGCTATCAAAATACACACATACTGAACCAGAATTTATGCTGCATTTAAAGATACGGCTTCAACAGCATTTTTATTACACTACTCTTAAGCTTATCAAATCAATCATTTATGTCTTTGCAAAGCACTATAGAGAAGAACAACAGCTCTGTATAAAATCTAGAATCTGTTGACGAAATGGAATCATCGTCATCATCACATCAACGACCATTCCTCAATGATTCGTTGAATAAATGATTAATCAGAATATCACTAGTTTATATATTATGTTATACAGTAAGATTACCTTTATTTTTATTTTATTTTCCAGAATTCATTAACAAAGCAACCACAGGGTACAGATTCACCGGGACGTAGTGGGGCTCGAATGCTCATGTCACATGATAAACGATACTTCATTAAAACTCTAGTCACGGAGGAAGTGGAACAAATGCACCATGTACTCAAACAATATCATCAGGTATGTTATTTATAGCAGGATTTAATGTACTCTCATGGAACTCACTTATTTTTCCTACGTGGAATATATGCAGTACAACCTCTGTAGAGCAACACCTTGTGGGAGCAGCAAATATTGACCGTTGTTTAGAGGTTATTGCTCTACAGATGTTAAATTTATAGTAAATATCAGCTTAGGGAAATTTTGAAAGTGTTGTTATAGAGAGATTGTTGCTCTACAGAGGGTCGTTCTAGAGAGGTTGTACTGTGTATAAATATATAGGGCAATTATGAATAACATGTATTTGAATCCTTGCTTTTTCTTTCACACATTGACCTCAATTAGAATGAGACATTAAGGAGCTTCTTGTTTTCATTTTTCATTTGGTCTCAGTTTTGTGTATCCTTGTATTGTTAATGGACATTATTCAGCTTGCTCCCGAAGTGGTGTGATGTGGTAACAATAAACGAGTTCACTATAGTTAAATTATATGCTGATTGTCACTATTCGCAGCTACATTTATGGCATTTATATTGCAATTAATAAAGCATTCAGCATTTTCATCTGTAACTTTATCCTGCATTATTACATTTAATGAGAATGTTAGTATTCATGGCAGTACATGATATTCTCTGGAGATTGTAAATATCTGGCATTACAAGTCCACATTGGAAGGTATCGCTGACATCTCCTTGTATCCATGGTGTTATTATTAAATTTATTTTATGTTCTGTATTCTAAATGTCAGTGTTATTTTTCTGGTGTGCAAGTAAAGCTTAATACTAACCCTGAGCATCTGCAGATCGTGTCTTTCAGGTCAATTATGTAATACTACGAAACTGTGTTGAAAGCAAGTTATTAAAATTTTGAATTATTTATTGTAAATTGTTTATGAATTGTTATCAAACACAATGGTGCTCTAGTTCATTAAGTACTGAATGAAATATTGTTTCATGAATTTACTGTCTGAATGAATTAAGGGTGTCAATATTCCGAATGTATCCTGAGTTCCAGATTTGTCTATGCTGAAAGAGCTATAATTTCTGAGCAAAATGAAAGTTATTTGATGAAAATATCGCTAGAAATAGCAAAGGCCTCTTGTTTGGCATAAATGGTCGGCCACATGTGATTTTCAGGATTTTTAACTTGGATATATTGACACCCCTGATGAATGAAAATATTTCTTTGAATAGAGGGGCTCCATTAGCAAATTGACCACTGTGAGTCCCCCACCCATCCGAACCTGTCCTGCTGGCTTATTGAGGGTCAGTGGTTCTACCCAGGTGTATGTCTGGGCCCTCACTGTAAGAGCTGGAGGGGTCTCCCATAACTTTGATGTAATGTTAAATCCTTAGTAGTGAAACAAAAATCTTGGAATAGATTTTTTTAGACAAATTATATGAAACTTGTTGTATCAATCATGTTAAATTGATGACGTAATGAATTTTAACTTTGTTATCCGTGCTTTTGTTGTTTAATATCAATTCTGTAAATATCTGTAATGATGTCAAGTATGTTCGGCAGGCACATCATGTTGTTATGACTACAGATATTTGTGACGTCAACTGGCTGTAAATAACTATTGTATTTTGTTGATATTCTGCGTTTATTTTGCCTGTGTATCTAAAATATGTATCTGTAGCTGAATTAATTGTAGCTTATTATTTATTTATAACTTGGGTGAATATTGGGTATGGCTGGATTGTTTTAGATCTTTATGTTACATAATTGTGTTCCATGTTTGTATGATGTTATCTGAAAGTATTGATTCCTATCTGGCTAAGGAAGTTGCACTTTATAGATACAAATGTTTGGTATAAGATGAATAATATATTGATACAAATAACAATGGCCATTACATTTGGTTTTAAGTAACTGTTGTTGTTTTTTACGCCCCTTTGCAACAGTCAGAGTTATATGAGTAGGACATTTTATCTAAGCATCTTTCCTGGGAAGAACCAGTACTAGACATCCATCCTCTGTAAGCAACTTCCTACTTTCTCACATAAAGAGACATGGTCGGTAGCGGGGCTCGAACCCACGACCCTCTATTAGTGAGAGGTTATAGTGATTTGAAGCAAACCATGGAGATATAGGTCAATGATGATTTAAGTGCAAAATTCATGGTTATGGTCACTGATTATATTGATCAATAAACCCCTCGTTGCTGTAAGTTCAAATACCACCCTTTACCAGACAAATTGCACATGTGAGAATGCTATATACTGTGTGCACCCAAACTGTAAAGCTATATAATCGACCTATTGGTTTGTTTAATTAGATCTACATTTTTGGGATATGTAAAACTTGAACTTTCTATAAACCAAATAATTCTGAAGTTGACCTATTTTTCTCATGAAATATATCATGAATTACTTTTTTTGTCCTGTATATGAGAAATATGACATTAGATTAATGGGTCACTTTTACATCATTGTATATATATGATGTGTTTACGTACATGTAATCTATTCCTAAAACAGTAGTTTCTATATAATTTCCTTTTAGTTGTCATAGTAATCTGACCTATATTAACTTACCTTTTAGGTAAACAAAACACAATATATTGAGGTAGTTCTTATAAGTTATATGTCATTTCAAATATTTGAAAAAAAATTGAGTGGTTCATTGTAGACCAGTCTCAAAGCCCTTGCTTCTGATTGGTTGCTTCTGAGCTCATTCTAAAGTTGACCAATAGGAGGGCTGCATTATGAGATTGGTCTTATTTATCAATTTTCAAAGTTCTGATTAAACATCTAGAAATGCTAAGTAATAATTAAATAAATTAATGATAAAATATGTATGAAAGACTAAACTAAGTATTTTTGTTGATTCTTTTACTGATTTAAGATGTTAGATTCTGTATTTTGTTTTTGCCTGATCCAATCAGTACTGGATTCTAGAACAAAGATAATTTATTATATTTCATTCTGAGTGGCAGTATTTTCTAAGCTTTCGTTTTGATAATATTCCCTATGCAACATACTCATTTGAGTGCTATGTTACAATAGCTAGTACATGACTTTTTTCATGAAAAATTGATGTACCGTAATATTTTGGTAAAAACTGAAGCTACAGGCGGCATATAAATTGTCTTCTTGGGGAAAAATTTAATTTCCCAAGAATTTGGGGATTTTGAACAATAAACTGACAGACTATGGCATTTTCTGATGTTATCTAGGGCTCCGTTTTTCACGATTCTCTTGCAAAAACTATAAATTTAATTTAGAAATCATGAAGTAAATGGTATGAGTTGATATGATTTTATTTTTATTTAAGATATATGTTATCTCATTATGCACCCATGAAGTGAACATTATTGGGTTCTCATGAGTAAGTTTTGTTGACCCCTATTGTCAGGTCAGTTCCCTATTTATTTGCCAAGAAAAATGCTTGATTTCTAGGGGCTTACCAGGTTCCCAGTTAGACTTGTTTTAATGAGATTTTTGTTTGGTTCAGTTCTGCTTTTGGGAATATTATTTTGTAAGTTGAATTTCTAGGTCACACACATAGAAAGAATACCATGATTTGAAGGAATAATTTTGATTTATTCAATTACTGTGGAATCATTAATTTTCGTTGGTAATTTCATGGATTTCGGGGGTCGGCTCATCCACGAAATCAAATCCCCACGAATTTAAATGCAGAGATAAGGCATTTCTTTTCAAAAATCTAAATCCACAAATTTATGTCCCCACGGAATAGCCATTTTAGTAAAAACCATGAAAATTGAGCCCAACGAAAATAAATGAAAATACAGTATGTGTTGTTTAACTACTCATTCGATAGCTATGGTCATTTCAGAGCTGCCCTAGTGAGAGGGGAGATAAGATACAGGAGAACAGGGCTAACCCTACTCTTATTTTTAATAGTTTTTCCTGGTTCTTAATTTTTGTGCCCAGTTACTGTAAATCAATGATACACACCAATGCTAGCCCCTTTTTCCTGTGTTTTTCTAGACACAGTGCTTGGCTTGGTAGTTGGTACAGGGAAACAATTTTGAATTTTGAACTGTTTCAACAAATTCAATTTTTTGTTTTCGACAACTTTAAATTGATTACATCTAATTACTGTTCATGCTATCACCTAATTTCTACAAGTTTACAACTGCATTCTGTAATCTGTTTACATTTATTATCATTTAATTGAGCTTCTTAAATTTAATTGCTATAATTGTGGTTATGAATGTACAGTAAATTGCCCAGAGGAGAGAATTTAAATATTACCATTAATTAATTTTAATTATATAAAATAGCAGACATTTACGTCAGTGTAAATTAAGCATTATAGGAGATAACTGTTCAAACATAGGATCGATCCCAATGCAGCCTGTATTAAAGACCGACGTAGGTCTGAGACTGTGGTCCAATGGTTTTTAATATGCTGGACTTGAAACCTGATGACCCGGGTTTGAATCTTGGTTGTGGCAGGTCATGCCCTTCTTAGAAAATTTGACCAAAATGTTGATTTTCCTTTATTTGTGGAGAAGTAACTGCTGGCTTCTTATAGAGGGGATAGAATGCAGTCTAAGGATAGCTGGTTAGGTAAGGTCGTATATAAGTAAAACATTTTGAAAATTTGGCATTAAACTCACAAAAATATCTATGTTAATTGGTAACTAAGGACTGATAAATTATTTTATTAAAAATCCTAGGAAAGTTGGATACAGATTTAATTTTAGACTTTAATTTACTGAACAATAAAATGAACAAAATTCTCTTACAATTTTTTATGTCTTCAATTTGTTGATAAGGGAAGAGTTTCTGTTGCCATTTCAGGATATATTTTTAATAGATACCAACACTAAAGAATCAGACCAGACTGTGTCTAATTTAATATATATATCTTCTCATATAATAAATTTGCTGGAAAATCAATGGACTTGTGACTACCAGTCTGTCGTTCATTGTAAAAAAACGTGTAACCATGGTTGTGTTCGTGTCAAACTTTCTGTTGTTTTAATTTACTTTCAATAATTCTGTTGGCATTTAATTTTGACTTTGAGAAAATGAGACTGTGCAATTAAATGTCCTGATATTAATGAAGTCATATATTCAAAATGTGAAACAATTGTGCGTCACGACTTGCTAAATGGACTCAGGTATCTCATGAAAATATGTTCAGACTGGAAACTTCTGCGACTGTTAGAATGAAATCTAATCCATTCTCATTGCACTCTTTTTTGTAAGGAATATTTACGTACCAATAGCTTAACAAAATTAATTCCTTTTTTTGTCACTTAAAAAATAGATTGAAACCTGTTTGTTTTCTGAGTATTGAAGATTTGCAAATCTGACTGTACTATTAGTTCCAAAAGTCGCAGAAGAGAAAGTGTTAGATTATTGACTTTTTATTATCCGGCTGTAGAAGTCTATACTATTCTATTGTGAACCAAATCATCCTTATTGCTTCTGAATGATTTTTTGTGACCAAGCTGATGGGATTTGTTTTATTTGGTGTAAAACTTGTTTGTCTGTCCTGGACATAAACCATAGATGTGTCATTGATCTGAAAACTCAAGACTACCAGATATATTCCAATAAATAACCACCTCCTTATTGATTCTTCGGCTCTTTTATGCCCCTGTGTCAATAGATTGGGGGGATATTGTTTTTGGTCTCTCTGTCTGTTGGTCTGTTTGTACCATACTCTAACCTTGACTATAAGATCACAACGCTTGCACCTACATTCATCAAACTTCATATATAGGTTCCTCATGACACCCTCTACAGGACCTGTGCATTTTCCGGTCAAAAGTCAAGGTTATCTGGAGGGGGCATTGTGTTTCAAAAACACATCTTGTTCAATGGGTTTTTACACCCCTTTTCAACAGTCAGAGTCAAATGAGGCAGACAGTACTGTTGACCTAAGCATCTTCCTGGGAAGAACCAGTACTAGACTCCCATCCTCCGTAAGCAACTGCCTACTTTCTCACATAAAGAGACATGGTCGGTAGCTGGGCTCGAACCCACAACCCTCTGTCAGTGAGAGGTTATACATTGATTTGAGGTCAGCTACCTTAAATAAACCACTCAGCCATGGAGGCGGGTTCTTATCCTCTACTTGTGAAAAATTAGAAGTTTACTCACTATAGATGATTATATCAGGTTTAAATCGTAAAGCAATTCATCCGTAAACCATCAAATACGTAAACTGTAACAGGATAAATTATGAAATAGCTGCAGCTAATAAGTGTTGACATATACAGTCTTCACAAAAAAACTTTTTTAAGCACTGACATTCGGTCTAGTGAAAATGCACACTTTTGGCAGAAAGGGAGTGATTGAAATATTTCATATATTGTTCTGAAACATGGTAAAATTATCTCTGAAAGAATTAGTGGACCTTTGGACCACTGACCCTTTCAAATTTACTGGACTGATGGCCATTTTGGTGGACTCGGTCCAAGGTCCAAGCCTAAATTCGAAAACTGCATGTATATGACACTGTCTACTAGGAGTGGGGGGGGGGGGGGATGGTTGATATTTGTATGTTCCTTATGAGGCAGAAATCTGAAGTCATTTATCATGTAGTTTGACCCAGACAGTTGGTGATATTGTCTGGATAATAGAAAGTGCTATATGGAAAGTAAATAATATGGAAAGTTAATTTAAGATAGACCTGTGTGCTCTGACCACTACTGACGTCTTTTCGATTGACTACTGAATACAAGATAACTGTTCGCTGTTTTTTGTTCCCAATCTGGACATGCTATTCGAGATTGCTCCACATTCTCTTAAACAACATCAAAGTGATACTTATGTGGTTATAATCAAAGCACTAGTTGAATTAACTGTAGTTTTTAGTTCAATTTTCACAAATTATAGAGTTTTGTATTTACAAATGTACGTACGTATCATTAAACATTTTACGCCCTGCCATACTAACTTGTGAGTGAGTCCTTACATCCTGCTATCTGATATAAATTAGCTTTTTGTTACTATAATTCTTCAGTCATTGATATAATTATGTTTAACAAACTGATTTCTCAAAAGAGTACTTAGTTACCATCATTGTTGCTTTATTTGTGTGTCTTTGTCACACAATCAATGCATCAATCTAGAATACTGCTGATGTATAGTGTTTTTAAGACATGCAGGATGTGACTGTGCGTGTTAAAACTAATATTACAGCTAAAACTTTTTATTAAGATCACCTTTGATACAAAACTGGTCTAAATAAGGATTTACTTCCTTTTTGTGTTATCCTTGTATTTTAACGTTTTTGACATGGTTTCAATTTTTTACTGATATTATTTACCTTTAATAATTTTACAGTCTCAATTTGTATATTCAGTAATATTTTTTGTTTGTTTGAACACTGTAACTTTATATGCCCATTTTGTGTAATATATTTCCTATGTACCATGTTTTAGAAATAGTTAAAATAATAATAATAATAAAAAAAAAAAATATGAATAATAATAAATGCTGCCCCAATGAAAAAATCGAGAACTCTTCATGAATGATTGACAGTACATGAATAGTTCATAAACCAAATTCCTGAAAAATTCCTGAAAATCTTCTTGTAATGTCCATGAAGATAGAGTTCATGAACTGTTCTTGAATCAAGATCAAGGATATTTCATGGACTATTCATTCACAGATATTCTTAATTGCCTTTAATCAGTTCATGAACTATTTAAGAACACCTGTTTCACAGGTAAGGCCATCTCATAATTTAGTTGAAATATGAGTGAAGTACTGAGCTTTTAGAATGAAAATAGATGATGTTTATTTATATTAAGAGTTCATGTCTGAATTTTGAAGTGGTCTCTTATTGAGGGGTTTTCTGCATTTCTCGATACACAGACTATAGAATAAATTATAACTTGTTCTTATTTCAATTTAAGTTACAACACTGTTGCGTTGAGCCCTTGAGATGTCTCTTAATCATCTAAACTGACTGTTTCATGTTGCGAGTCACTTGACCCACTGTTATTTTTATTTGCACTTGTGTATTTAGTGTTTGTGCTTCATTGACGTAAACTGAAGAACCATAACCAGAGGTTAGCCGGAACTTTAAGTCCAGTTATGGTACTTGGTCATGCATGATGATGTGTTTTACAGTAACGTTTTCATGCTGCTAGAAGTGCATCTTTGGTTCTGTATAGCTTCAGGCTGCTAGTATGGCATAAATTTTTTGGTAAATTGTAGCATTATTCATTGTTGCTAAATGTACTCTTATTAACTACCAATTGATGTACTCATGTTTCCTTCATAGGTTCACACTGCTGTAGTATATTGTGTCTTAATCACTGTCAGATACTTAAGGGAATGTATAGAAGATATCTCTATGTCTGGAAGTCTTCTTGATGCATACAAACAGTAACACATCAGTCTGGTATGAACATGTTCAAATGCTAAAAAGATTCAATAAGATTATGGCGGTTTATACCCGCCTCCGTGGCCGAGTGGTTAAGGTTGCTGACTTCAAATCACTGTAACCTCTTACTGATAGAGGGTTGTGGATTTGAGCCCTTTGCGGCTACCGACCATGTCTTTTTATGTGAGAAAGTAGGCTGCGAGTTGATTAAGGGGGATGGGAGTCTAGTACTGGTTCTTCCAAGGAACAATGGTTAGTTGAACTGTCCGCCTCATATTACTCTGACTGTTGAAATGGGGAGTAAAACTTGATATAAACAAAATAGGGCAGTTTTCAGATTAATGTTGTTTACAGATTTGAGAGGTTTACTTATTACTGATGTTTTCAGATAAGAGAGGTTTACAGATTAGAAAGGGTTACAGGTTAATGTTGTTTACAAATAATTAGAGAGGTTTACAGATTAGAGTCTTTAAGAGATCTACAGACTAGGAATCATGGTTTACGGATTAGAGAGGTTTACTGATTTATAATTGCTGTTTAAAGATTATAAGAGAGGGTTACAGATTAGAGAGGTTTACAGATTAGAGAGATCTCCTGTTTAGAGAGGTTTACAGATTAGGATGGTTTACAGATTAGAAGTTTACAAATTCTGGCTTTATTTTGAAAGGTTCTGATTTTTTTCTTGAGAATAATATTAATGATAAGATATAACATCTAATATATCCATATGCATGCAGTGTGTGAACGTTTTTGTTATTTATTTCTTATGTATATGAGACAGTCCACAGATTTTGCTTTAAGATATACCGGTATTATAATGTTCTAATGATCAATACTGTGTGGTTTTAGAATGTATGGATTACAAATAGAGCATGTTGTTACTGCATGCCTGCTACGATTACAATAAAACATGACTACTAACTTATGTAAGACACTGTTTTCTCATATAGAAATAAATACTTATTATTAAGAGTGTATATAGGAATTCAGTATTCAGTTTCCTGAAGTATATACAAAAAAAAAAGTCAGAAAAAAATCAGAAATTATATGTACTTTTAGAAAATCGGGGAAATCCCTTCTAAGTTAAAACAGAATTTATATATATTGTAGAAAGTTGGGGAAAATTCTCTGAAAATTAAAAATATAGAAATTACATATATTTTGGAAAATTGAGGGGAAATCCCTTAAAATACAGACAGAAATTTAGATAGGAGAAATTAATGTTACAATCCATGGTTTCCTGAATATCATGATAACCATGAAGTTTTGATATAACGACCTTTTGATTTTGCTGGTAGAAACTGGAGGTATTACTATGAGCATTATATAACTTGTGAATAAAAGCCACTCTTGGAAACAACAAAATTTGGGCTTTGTTGACAGGTGACCTTTATTTTAAGGGTACTTTGTTCTAAACTAACACTGATTTGACTAGTTTTAGAGAAGGAATCTGAGTCTAAGAATTTTGTTTTCTGTTGGAATGCAGAAATAAAATGTTTCAACTATAATAATGATGGTATCATTAAACATAAGTTGACACTTTGAGGTGATAATATATAGATGGTTTAATGGTTTTACTTTATAATTCCTTCTAGTAACCCAGTCATGTTTATAGCTGAAATAGATCAATCTTTGTTTGTAAGGTAACCTAGAACTTGGGGATAATTAAAGATTTCGATTACATTTTATCATGCTGTTGTCATGGCAACTGCATGATTAAGATTTCCTGTTAACATTTAATGTGCACAATTGTCATTGACATAAAATCCTAATAAACTCATAATGATGTATAAACAGATAGATGTAGTATGGTACTACAGACAGTTTACTTAAGTGTCTTAGACTAATTGCCACTTAAGATTACAGTCCACAGTGACAATTTATAATTTATTTATGCAGTCTAGAGAAGTATAATCTCTTTGTTTAATCATAGATGTAATGTTGTTGTTGATCATGTTTGTATTTCAAGCATTTGTTGTCATTGCATATAGAACAATAATTATCAGACTTGATAAATTATACCGTAATTAATTTTACTGAAATATGCAGGACTTTTACTTTAGTTTAAACCTATTTATATTACATGTGCATTGATTGTAGACAAGTTTTTACAACTTATATTAACTACTCTCGATGACTGCTTCCTGGTTTCTGACCAGTACTCACGCCTAAAGAAGTGATTGTGAAGGTTCCACCACTGACGGGAATCAAACCCACAGCCCCGGTTTAGGGAGTCCGACGCTCTACCCCTACACCACTGCTCCTCCCAGGTGACTTTTCTTCTGCTATAAATACAGTCAAACCAGAGTGAATGACCATGCACCTTTAAATAAAGTTCATCATGTCAAACACCGTCTTGAGATTTATTTCTCTGGGTTTAATGTTGTACCTGAACAGCTAGTCCACTGGGCAGAACTGCTGCCTTTCCATAAACCAGCTTCCTCATATAGTATTTCTGGCTGCTGTTGATCGAGTTTCAAACTTACTGAGTGTTCAAAGGCTAATTATAATGTCACCTCTTGGTTGTACATGGCAATTTCCTGTTATATCTAGCAATTACAATTAACACTTTCTTATAACAAGCAATCAATAGCTACACATGTGTCAATAGCCATTAACATGGCCTTTATTACTCTCTCCCAGGGAACATTATGTCTGTCTGGAAGTTTTGTCTTACTTGAACTGACTTAATGGTTATTCACAGGTACATTGATGGATTGTGTTTGTATTAAGAGAAATCTGTGAATTTCAAAGATAGCCCACATTTTGGTAGAGGTTCAACCGTTGAACTTGCCCAATCAGACTATGGACTCCATTACAGATATGAAACTATTTATTCTGATTTTATATGATTTAAATTGAAAAAAGTCTGTGGCAAATATGATGTACTCTAATGGTAGATTTAGAGGCTGACAGATTTGGCTTCCATCAGACCTCTTGATTATGGCAAGCATAATGTGAACAAAAGCAAGCCTGAGACATAAATAATTATTATAGTAGTTAAACTTAAGTTGCTAATGTCAATCAGCAAAGGATCTGTTAGAGTTATATGAGTCCTTCTGTACCCCTTGGAAATTAAGCTGCGTCAAACCCATCTACATTGTATGGTAAACCTGACCAAACCCCAACTGAAAAACCACCCCTTGGAAAGTAACTGACTAAATGATCATAATTTGGTAGAAATAATACTGATGATCTATATTATGTCAGTGGTGATTTATTATTAAGTCTGCTTTATTGTCAGATCACCCAAAAGTCTGCAACTGTACACCCCCCCCCCCCCCTGAACAGCCTCCAGTTATATTGATAGTCCTGCATTATATACTATCTACTTGTACTTGAATGATGGAATATTTCTTCCTGGTGATTAATGGTTGGTTTATTATTTAATAATAATGTCTGACAAAAATCCAATAAAACAATTCACTTGTCAGCATATTGGTTGTTAATATATCTCCAAACAATTACATTATGGACTGTCATCGTGAGTGCCAAATATTTGATTACTTTTCTGTTGTATTCTGTTAATTTACATTTTGTTTGATTTTGGTTTGGGTATAGGATTTGAGTTAGGGCCTGTAAGATAAATAATGCCATTGTTAAAAACCCAATTCAGTGTATTTTCTCTCTTCATTGGGAAGAGGCCTGTTGATTTTGGGAAGAATTATTGCTAAAATTGCTGATTTTGGAAATGAAAAAGCATGATTTAAAAAAAAAAATTAATTGGGAAGAGGCCTATTATAGGTCTGTTATAGAAGGTGAAAAATCACTGATTGGTTTGCAGTACCCTTCTCCTAACTTTTTGCAAACAGTAGATAATTTTAAGGGCAGACAGACAGGCAGTCTTTTTATTAATTCACATTTGAGCACTTTTAATAAAGCTCAATGGTAAGCTATTTAGGATCAGTCATACAGCATCCACACTTGGGTGTTGTGAACACGTCTTCTTCAAATTTTTCAGAATGAATGTCTTAGTTATGTCATGTCTTAGTTATGTCTTGGACAAGTTTTAACATGGATTGTTGGGTTAAAAGTAGGTCAATAGGTCAAATCTCTGGAAAACTCTTCATGAACACTCTATCACAGTTTTGTTTGGATTGTCATCAAATTTATTTATAGTATTTGTTTTAATGATATCATCGAAGAGTTTGATATAGGTCCTTTTCAATAAAAAATCAGGTCACCAGGTCAAATCTCAGAAAAAGTGGTCACTGTTTCGATTGGATTATTCAGGTGACCAGTTACACTAGCTACTTTGTCAGAATATCTTTTAGGCTCTCCTAGTTTAACATTGATGTGAAAGAAGTTGCATTGATATGAAACAAGTCACAGTGTTTACTCAGGTCAGCCATTATTATAAGGCCATGACATAGCCATCTTGTTATTTGTTTACGTGTTCACAGTGATAATATACTGAAAACAAAAGGCTGCAATATAATACAGAACAAAAGAGATTTTTTAGTTAGGGAATTTTTTATTGAGTTTTCAAATAAGTCGGAATGAGGACGGTCTAAAGTGATATATTACTAAGATTGTGTCAATTATATTTATATTATATTGATATTTACAGTATTAAAAACAAAGAACAAAGTCGCACAGGGGGAAAAATTCACCTATTAATTTAGCATGCTTTTGTATTATAGAAATTAATCACATGGTAAGTACTGCAATTCAAAGATAAAAATAAAAATATTTGTTTATTGTATTATTATGCCAGTGATGTTCTTCTCTTTAAGTTTTATCTAAGATATAATTGCATTACATAGAATTTTCTCTTTGTTCTGTGGAGATACCACTTCAGAAAATATAATTATGTTTATTGGAATAAAAATATAAAGCATCCCTATTGGTAAAGTTAAGGAATGCCTGTTGGGAAAATCTAACAGACATGTTTTCTGGATGTAGGCAACATTTTGTGCGTAATATATATACTGTACTATAATATGTTGCTGTATATACAGTGTATATATATTTGTGAAGTTCAAAATGAAGGCCATGGAACTTGTTGTTATTTGGTATCCAAATTGCATTTATAAGCCACAATAAGCTTCAGAAACAGTGTATTTCATTCTTTGATAATCGCAAATCTGTGGTACAGAACTGTATATTAAGAAATATTGGGACAAAGTTATGTCTGAAGAGAATTTGACTAGGGTATATATTGGGTAACATAAATAATTGAAACATCTTATCTATAGAGCATGTATACTTGTATTCAGCGATTAATTCCCCAGTTTGAAATTGCTACATGGATCTGATCAGTTGCAAATTAATTCAGGATTTCATATTATTTCCCTGTAGGGGTATAATCGAAGCTTTGTGCCTCCTACTCATATTTATGCAAATTGATTCGTTACACATCTGGAATGTTTTTGTTAAGTAATTTTAGTGCTTCCATTAAATGATAAATAGTTCAATTAATTGTATATTAAAGAACATTGCCAGTTTAAAGTCTGTGTTGGGGTAAAAATATAGATTTACCCTTGTCCATCCTTCAGTCTGTGGAAAATTCCAGCGTCCGAAAATATGTGTCACGCAATATTATTACCATGAGTATAAGGGACAGAGTTATGAAATTGTACAAAAATATGAAGCAATATTATCAGCATAATTAATGAAGTTGTGCTTATGCTATAAACGTTTTTAACTCTGTCAAAGTCTGAAGGACTCAGGAGTTTAATTTGCCTTTGAATTTGTATTATGGTATTTGAAAATGTGCAGCCTCAAAGTCTGGGGAAGTAAAAATGGATAGGGTCAGTCTGAAAATTGTCTGAGTGTACTTAAATTATACATGGTTGTAAATTTAGTAACCAAAACATCTTGAATTATCATTTTCCATGACCATCTTAAAATAAATGACTCAAGTGTTTGTCCATCATCTGAATTAAAACTACATTTTCTTTCATACTATGGTCCAAATACTTTAAAAAGCATTAAAAATCTTTATTAATATTAGGCTATTCTTAAGAAAGATATTAGTTTGTTGTCATGTGATTTTATAATACTCATTTAAAAATCACCCTCCGAAAAATGTATTTGCAAGTTTTACAATTTTTTTTCAGTTCATGTGTATGTATCATGTAAAAAGAAATCCCACCTATACAATGTACCTACCCACTTTAACTGCAAACCTGTATTCTTCAATAATGACCTTATACTTGAGGTTTTTAATTCATTGGTGCTGTGAAATAATGAATACAGGGAGTGTAGGTATATTGACAGATGTATTGACAGATATTTTAGCATTGTATTGTTTAGTTGGTCAGCAGCTTGACCCTGTGACCCTCTCATCCTACTTAATATAAAATAGAAGTACTCTTGGTGCTCAGCTAATCTCTACCTTTCTGAGGTTATATTTCTTTTAACCTCATCACACATCCACTTCACTTATCATATGGTTTTAAAATGTTTTTTTTATCGTACTATCAACACTGATGATGTAAATCATACTCAATAAAATCCAAGGCGATGCTTTTAATGCTGTCCCTTAAAAAATAGGGACCTTTGTTTTGTGGCCCATTAAAATCGGTAGCCCTGCCGAACAGGTGTTTGCAAGCTGCACGCTGTGTTGTTTTACTGCAAAAGAGGCTTCAACCTGCTATATTTCATCCCTGTTAAGTCTAGGGCACCTTCCCCAGAACATAAAGAAAACTCCAGCCTTTAACCAATGTACATGCAGTCCTGGATCTTTTTCAGTTACACCTGCTGAATTGTGCTGTAAATGATGGCATAACTTACTGTTCAACTCCACATCATTTATCTTAAAGCGTTATGACTGAATTATTCATGTTTTATGTTATAGGCTTTTAGTGATAACTTTATTGATTGACCTTTTTTCATAACATCCATTCAGTTTAATGGTCAAGGCTGACTTGACACCATTTCTAATCTATGTTTTATACATTTTAATGTTCATAACATGAACGGTTTTTATGTAACCTATGTTGAATCAATGTCATAAGAAATATATAAAAAGTCAACATTGTTTGAAGAAATAGTCATATTAATGGTTGGGGGACCTAATAAAATAGGGTAGATTTAAGGTGTCAAAACTTTTTTTCCACTTATTATTTTAAACATACCTTTCATCCTTAACAGGTACAATTTATCACCATATATTTTTATAAGTCAAATGTTGCTGTTAGAAACTTGAGGGGTTGGTTAAAAAATAGTGTGGTTCGGTTAACCTGAAAAATGGCTATTTTACTTCTGGTCTAGTTACAACCATGTCATAATTAACAAATTGCTACTTGGCTAATTAACTCAAGACTTTAAGATTCTTAGCTGTTTCTAGTAATAATGAAATGATTATGATAAACACAGTTGTTTCCCTTGAAATTTCACAACACAAGATTTACCTGTATTAGTGGCCATCTCCAAATAAAAGTCACCCTCTGAATAAAGGCCATTCTTTTAAAAACTGTCATTGATTACTTAGAACAAAATGACCGCAGAATAAAGGTTGCCTGTCAATAAAGGCCACATTTTTAACTTTCCCAAGGGTGGCTATTGTTCAGAGGTTTGACTGTATGCAGGGACATTTGATTTATCTATGAGTACAGTACCATAAGAGAAGTTAAACTTAATGCCTGACTAATGTGACCAATTAACTTGACACAGTCTAGCATTTTAACTTTAATTTGTTCAGTGACTAAAATGATAAAACATAATTTTGATGTAAACTATTGTATGGTGTTTAACCTGAGTTGTAATGTCCTTTTATTGTGTCCAAAAGTACTAGAAATATGTATTTCAATGTCTGGAATGAGGAAAATATAGCATTTCATTGTGTGCTGAAATAAATCAACTACAGGAAAATATATATTTGTCAAGACGAGACTCTGTAATTGGATGAATGTAGTGCGGAAAAATAGACAGGAACTCGTGAAAGAAAATTACATTGAATTTTTTGTTTATATCCAGTTAAGCTATGGATTGTGTATAGCATAAAATCAAGCTTTGGTTTAAGATTACATCCTTAAGTTTAGATATGAATTTTTTTTCTATAATGACATAGTTATTTTGC
This sequence comes from Lutraria lutraria, assembly GCA_964023205.1. Taxonomy (NCBI): domain Eukaryota; kingdom Metazoa; phylum Mollusca; class Bivalvia; order Venerida; family Mactridae; genus Lutraria; species Lutraria lutraria. The sequence continues at coordinate 7,131,217 of OZ026848.1, read as the reverse complement.
TCTCAAACTTTCTATCAAAGGATGCTAATTCTGAAGTGGTATTTGATATTACATGTACCTGTATACAAAATTGGCCTGTATTCAGAGATTTTATATGGTTAATGCAAGGGTGATAACTCAGATTATACTGTATTTGTATGGTTTATAGTCAAGGGTGATAACTCAGATTATACTGTATTTGTATGGTTTATAGTCGAGGGTGATAACTCAGATTATACTGTATTTGTATGGTTTATAGTCCAGGGTGATAACTCAGATTATACTGTATTTGTATGGTTTATAGTCGAGGATGATAACTCAGATTATACTGTATTTGTATGGTTTATAGTCGAGGGTGATAACTCAGATTATACTGTATTTGTATGGTTTATAGTCGAGGGTGATAACTCAGATTATACTGTATTTGTATGGTTTATAGTCGAGGATGATAACTCAGATTATACTGTATTTGTATGGTTTATAGTCGAGGGTGATAACTCAGATTATACTGTATTTGTATGGTTTATAGTCGAGGGTGATAACTCAGATTATACTGTATTTGTATGGTTTATAGTCAAGGGTGATAACTCAGATTATACTGTATTTGTATGGTTTATAGTCAAGGGTGATAACTCAGATTATACTGTATTTGTATGGTTTATAGTCAAGGGTGATAACTCAGATTATACTGTATTTGTATGGTTTATAGTCGAGGGTGATAACTCAGATTATACTGTATTTGTATGGTTTATAGTCCAGGGTGATAACTCAGATTATACTGTATTTGTATGGTTTATAGTCGAGGATGATAACTCAGATTATACTGTATTTGTATGGTTTATAGTCGAGGGTGATAACTCAGATTATACTGTATTTGTATGGTTTATAGTCGAGGGTGATAACTCAGATTATACTGTATTTGTATGGTTTATAGTCAAGGGTGATAACTCAGATTATACTGTATTTGTATGGTTTATAGTCGAGGGTGATAACTCAGATTATACTGTATTTGTATGGTTTATAGTCGAGGGTGATAACTCAGATTATACTGTATTTGTATGGTTTATAGTCGAGGATGATAACTCAGATTATACTGTATTTGTATGGTTTATAGTCCAGGGTGATAACTCAGATTATACTGTATTTGTATGGTTTATAGTCCAGGGTGATAACTCAGATTATACTGTATTTGTATGGTTTATAGTCCAGGGTGATAACTCAGATTATACTGTATTTGTATGGTTTATAGTCCAGGGTGATAACTCAGATTATACTGTATTTGTATGGTTTATAGTCAAGGGTGATAACTCAGATTATACTGTATTTGTATGGTTTATAGTCGAGGATGATAACTCAGATTATACTGTATTTGTATGGTTTATAGTCCAGGGTGATAACTCAGATTATACTGTATTTGTATGGTTTATAGTCCAGGGTGATAACTCAGATTATACTGTATTTGTATGGTTTATAGTCCAGGGTGATAACTCAGATTATACTGTATTTGTATGGTTTATAGTCCAGGGTGATAACTCAGATTATACTGTATTTGTATGGTTTATAGTCCAGGGTGATAACTCAGATTATACTGTATTTGTATGGTTTATAGTCGAGGATGATAACTCAGATTATACTGTATTTGTATGGTTTATAGTCGAGGATGATAACTCAGATTATACTGTATTTGTATGGTTTATAGTCGAGGATGATAACTCAGATTATACTGTATTTGTATGGTTTATAGTCCAGGGTGATAACTCAGATTATACTGTATTTGTATGGTTTATAGTCCAGGGTGATAACTCAGATTATACTGTATTTGTATGGTTTATAGTCCAGGGTGATAACTCAGATTATACTGTATTTGTATGGTTTATAGTCCAGGGTGATAACTCAGATTATACTGTATTTGTATGGTTTATAGTCCAGGGTGATAACTCAGATTATACTGTATTTGTATGGTTTATAGTCCAGGGTGATAACTCAGATTATACTGTATTTGTATGGTTTATAGTCCAGGGTGATAACTCAGATTATACTGTATTTGTATGGTTTATAGTCGAGGGTGATAACTCAGATTATACTGTATTTGTATGGTTTATAGTCGAGGGTGATAACTCAGATTATACTGTATTTGTATGGTTTATAGTCGAGGATGATAACTCAGATTATACTGTATTTGTATGGTTTATAGTCGAGGATGATAACTCAGATTATACTGTATTTGTATGGTTTATAGTCGAGGATGATAACTCAGATTATACTGTATTTGTATGGTTTATAGTCCAGGGTGATAACTCAGATTATACTGTATTTGTATGGTTTATAGTCCAGGGTGATAACTCAGATTATACTGTATTTGTATGGTTTATAGTCGAGGGTGATAACTCAGATTATACTGTATTTGTATGGTTTATAGTCGAGGGTGATAACTCAGATTATACTGTATTTGTATGGTTTATAGTCCAGGGTGATAACTCAGATTATACTGTATTTGTATGGTTTATAGTCGAGGATGATAACTCAGATTATACTGTATTTGTATGGTTTATAGTCGAGGATGATAACTCAGATTATACTGTATTTGTATGGTTTATAGTCGAGGATGATAACTCAGATTATACTGTATTTGTATGGTTTATAGTCGAGGGTGATAACTCAGATTATACTGTATTTGTATGGTTTATAGTCGAGGGTGATAACTCAGATTATACTGTATTTGTATGGTTTATAGTCGAGGGTGATAACTCAGATTATACTGTATTTGTATGGTTTATAGTCGAGGATGATAACTCAGATTATACTGTATTTGTATGGTTTATAGTCGAGGGTGATAACTCAGATTATACTGTATTTGTATGGTTTATAGTCGAGGATGATAACTCAGATTATACTGTATTTGTATGGTTTATAGTCGAGGATGATAACTCAGATTATACTGTATTTGTATGGTTTATAGTCGAGGGTGATAACTCAGATTATACTGTATTTGTATGGTTTATAGTCGAGGATGATAACTCAGATTATACTGTATTTGTATGGTTTATAGTCGAGGATGATAACTCAGATTATACTGTATTTGTATGGTTTATAGTCGAGGATGATAACTCAGATTATACTGTATTTGTATGGTTTATAGTCCAGGGTGATAACTCAGATTATACTGTATTTGTATGGTTTATAGTCAAGGGTGATAACTCAGATTATACTGTATTTGTATGGTTTATAGTCGAGGGTGATAACTCAGATTATACTGTATTTGTATGGTTTATAGTCAAGGGTGATAACTCAGATTATACTGTATTTGTATGGTTTATAGTCGAGGGTGATAACTCAGATTATACTGTATTTGTATGGTTTATAGTCCAGGGTGATAACTCAGATTATACTGTATTTGTATGGTTTATAGTCGAGGGTGATAACTCAGATTATACTGTATTTGTATGGTTTATAGTCGAGGGTGATAACTCAGTTTATACTGTATTTGTATGGTTTATAGTCGAGGGTGATAACTCAGATTATACTGTATTTGTATGGTTTATAGTCGAGGGTGATAACTCAGATTATAGTGAAAACTCATATTGTATTGTATTTGTGTAGTTCAGTTGTGGGTGATTATTCCCTTAGATATGTGGATAAAGTTGTTTGTATTATTTTTAAAGTCAAGTATATTTGCTTCTATGTATTGAGTGTATTTTGATACCATGTTTATACATGGTAATGTACCATCTGTGATATATAAATGCTTTATGATGTCATTACACTGCCTCCATTAACCTTAAAACGAAGTATAATCAATGATGAAGTAATTGGACTTTATTACTCAGTAAGTGATTTAATTATATAGTTCACAACAATTTGTCCTTTGATCGATTTTAACTTAAAAAACCTATAAACTGTTGCTATGGTGATCGTTTATAAATGGGGTAAAAACTCATTAGTTATTTAAGTGATGCATGATGGTGTTGTTTGACTCTGTTATGTAATTCAGTTAGGGCAAAGATATCAGTCAACAATATTTGAAATCTGACCATTATGTTATTTCATGCAAATAAATTGATTATTTGACCTATGTATCTAATTGCTTGCTTAATTGATTGATTTTTGTACACTCATTAGGCATGCATCAATTCTCATTTATTATATTGAATTATGATGTTTTTATCATGCATATAATTTTATAGTGTATTGCCCTGTCAATTGTTTGTTAAGGGTTCTCACAGTGTCCCCTTATTGGTCAAGGGAGTTCTAATTCAGCCTTTAGTTTAGTGCAATTTTGGGTCGTAATATTCTAATGTTGTGTACTGACCAGTATTATTAAGGCAATAATGATGGAAGACTAGCCATTCATCCCTAATCCCCTGTGTTCCACTTTATGGGTCATGGTATCCTTTAATGGCTTTATACATAGACGATACATGTAGCTACCTGAAGTTAGACTGTCAATTTATCTTATAGGTGATTGAAAGATTTTTCCCCTCATTGTCATACGACAGCACATTGACATTCTATTAATTTGTTATTTATGTTGTTGTATTCATCTTTGAATTTAATTATTAACAGTTTGCATCAATTTATTTACCTTGCTGTGAAGACCACAGAATGAAAGATGCAGACATGCAGACATGGAGGGAATAGAAAATTTGTTATCAAGAAGAATTCAATGGATTTGTATTGTAAATAATTATCATTGTTCTCTATTTTGCAGCACATTGTGGAATGCCATGCACAAACATTACTGCCCCACTATCTTGGTATGTACAGAATTACAGTGAATGATGTGGAGACCTATCTTGTCATTATGAGAAATGTGTTCAGCCCCAGACTGCCATTGCATAAAAAATATGATTTAAAGGTTTGTTGTTTAGATTAATAATTTGGCTGAAAGCTTTGTAGCATGTGCTGGATTTTCCTTTTTTTCGCGCATCTGAACCGTACTGGTTACCGTAAGTCTGGACAGGTATTTTAGGTTCTATATAAAATAAATTGTTTTTAGAAGATCCTTCCTATCTGTACCTATACCTAAGCACTGAAGATTCTCTTGGTACAGTTACCGCAAACAAACATTTTTTTAAGGAGGGCCTTGATTGCATTGTTACATAGCAAAAACTTCCAGTTTTACAATACTGTAGTTTCATTTATTTTCTTTGGGCTCAATTTTCGTGGTTTTTACTAAAATGGCTATTTCGTGGGGACATAAATTTGTGGATTTAGATTTTTAAAAAGAAATATCTTATCTCTGCATTTAAATTCGTGGGGATTTTATTTTGTGGATGAGCCGACCCCCGAAATCCACGAAATTAAATCCCCAACGAAAATTAATGATTCCACAGTATCTCACAACATTTAAGTCACAGAAATCTAAATCAAATCCTAAGACAATAAGTGAAGATTAGCAATGACAATTTGACTGAAGATGTTTAGATCTCTGAGTACACTCTCAGGATGGTAGAACAATATTATATCCTTATTAGGTCATTATTGAGTCTTGCAGACATGACATTAAAAGATATTAATGTTACTGTCACTGAATGATATAAAGGTTTAATACGCTGTGGAATAGAGCCATCACTTATACTATGTAAATTATTAGTAGAAATATGATATTGTTTGACCTTCATTTGCTGTGTTTGGAAATAAGATAGCTACATGTGTATGTGGCTGTTTTGTACGAACATATTTGTTCAAATGAACGTGAGGAAAAGATAATACATAGAATCAATTCGGGACCATTTTAAGCTGGTCTGTTTCGTAGAAAAAGTTTAGCTAATGTGATCACTGCAGCATCTGAGTCTGTACATAAACTTTTATGTAGCTCATACCTCAGAAACTATAAGAGATAACAACATGAAACTTCATAGGTGGATAGATCTCTCTAAGGCGGTGAATCAGATGAGCGTTGGCACTGCTTGTGGCACTCTTGTATCGTATTGTTCTTACATGAAGTTTGGATAGATCTCTCTGAGGCGGTGATCAGACGAGCGTTGGCACTGCTTGTGGCACTCTTGTATCCTATTGTTCTAATGTTCTTACATGTAGTCTCTTGTGTCTTTCAGGGATCCACTGTTGACAGATGTGCCAGTGACAAAGAGAAGGTAACATGTTTAGATAATGACAGTTGTCTTCAGTTCTATTAAAAGTCTACATAAAGTCTGAAGTTTTTAAAATGTTTACATTCACTTTGAGGAATGTTGTTTTAATCCCATCTTCTTGAATTGTCAATCTTAAAACTGAACTCAGAAACATGGAATAAGATGTTTAGTTTCAAATAAAGACTGGCTAAGACTGGGAACCAGGCTCAGTTTTGTTTGTTTGTTTGTTTGTTTATTTGAGTTTTACACCCCCTTTCAACAGTCATATGAGACAGGCTATTCACATAATCATCGTTCATGGGAAGAACCAGTACTAGATTCCCATCCGCCTTAAGCAACTGCCTATTTTTTTCACATAAAAAGACATGGTTGGTAGCTGGGCTCAAACCCACAACCTTTTATCAGTGTGAGCTTACAGTGATTTGAAGTCAGCTACCTTAACCACTCGACTACGGAGGTGGGTCCGGCCAGGCTAGTAAATCTATCTTTGGGTATCTCTCAAGTTGACCATTAATTTGTATTGAATGATTGCTTTTTTTTAGGCCAAGGACTTGCCAACATTTAAAGATAATGATTTTCTGACTGATGGAGCCAAGTTGAATATTGGTCAGGAAGCTAAGGACAAACTTATAGCCAGACTTACCAATGATGTTGAGGTAAGGTTAGGTTGGTGGCTGATCAGTGATAGTAAACTGTTGTTTTGTATGGGGGAGGGGGGGGGGGGCAATGTAAGAATAATTGAATTCTTTTGAGGGGACAAAATGTCTGTCTTTGTCATCACTTTTCATCTAAATTTTCCCTAACAAATAGTTCTTGCATACTTCATGAACTGTTCATGAAGTATGCAACGATAGTTCAAGAAAAAAAGATACGGGGTAAAGTGTCTGTCTTTGTTTATTTTTAATTTTCTTTAAAAATCTCCCCTGTATTATACTGTGGAATCATTAATTTTCGTTGGGTTCAATTTTCGTGGCTTTTACTAAAATGGCTATTTCGTGGGGACATAGATTTGTGGATTTTGATTATTGAAAAGAAATGCCTTATCTCCGCATTTTAATTTGTGGGGATTTGATTTTGTGGATGAGTTGACCCATGAAATCCAAGAAATTATGTCACCAATGAAAATTAATGATTCCACAGTAGTTCTTTATACTTCATGAACTATTCATGAACTAATTATGAAGTTAGCAAGAATAGTGCAAGAAAAATCCATGTTTTCATGAATTCCTTTCGAAGTAGATGTTTTGTTTATACACAGAACTTTTGATAGAAACTTTGTTTTATGATTGTAGTCTGTACATGTATGTTTGTTCAGAAACTTCTGAACTACTGGTACAGATATTGGATTTCTGTATTCCCCTGATATTGTTGAATCTTAAAACTAAGTTTTGCTATAAAATCTATTAATGAAGGGAAAACACCTCATCTCTCCTAGAATTGTGCTCTTGCTTTAATTAAATAAATCTTATGTTAAGACAAAAAGGAAACCTTATATTTCTCTCTGAACTTGATTGAGTTTTTAATAGGAATTGTTAGAAAAGTTGTTTCAAATTCTTGTACAGTCAAGTTTGTTCTAAAGACCACTTGTATACAACTACCACTTGCATATACATGTAATTAGTTTAGTCTCACTCCTCCACGCACCCTCCCACATGCTCTCTCCCTCATCAAAGGGCCCTCCCACATGCTCTCTCCCTCCTCCAAGCACCCTCCCACATGCTCTCTCCCTCCTCCACACACCCACATGCTCTCCCCATGTCCTCCCTCCCTCCTTCATGGTCTCTTCCTCCTTCATGCACCCTCCCTCATGGTCTCTCCCTCCTTCATGCACCCTCCTGCATGCTCTCCCCATGTCCTCCCTCCCTCATGGTCTCTCCCTCCTTCATGCACCCTCCCTCATGGTCTCTCCCTCCTTCATGCACCCTCCTGCATGCTCTCTCCCTCCTTCGTGCACCCTCCCGCATGATCTCTCCCTCCTTCATGCACTCTCCTCATGCTCTCTCCCTCTTTCATGCACTCTCCTCATGCTCTCTCCCTCTTTCATGCACCCTCCCTCATGCTCTTCCTCCTTCGTGCACCCTCCCTCATGCTCTCTCCCTCCTTCATGTACCCTCCTACATGCTCTCCCTCCTTGATGCACCCTCCCTCATGGTCTCTCCCTCTTTCATGCACCCTCCCTCATGCTCTCTCCCTCCTTGATGCACCCTCCCTCATGGTCTCCCCCTCTTTCATGCACCCTCCCTCATGGTCTCTCCCTCCTTCATGTACCCTCCTACATGCTCTCCCTCCTTCATGCACCCTCCCTCATGCTCTCCCCCTCTTCCATGCACCCTCCCTCATGCTCTCTCCCTCCTTCATGCATTCTCCCGCATGCTCTCTACCTCTACATCCACTTTCTCTCTCTGATAACTTCATGAGATACAATTTGAAGCATGTTCCTATAACAAGGACAACAAGGAGAACAAATCTCATTTTGAAGAGATCCAATTTACATCTGTCAGTGGTAGATATCATTAGACACAGTAATAGGATTGCTGCTCCACTATATTATTAGTGGGTTATCATATTTCTGTTGTTTACCATTCTGTATTACCTAGATCAGTATGGTGGTGTTTTTTTGTGCTATATTATCTGGATAATGCTGTTGATTGGTACTTAATGAGACATGACTGTTATGAGTTAACTTGGCATAAATTGATTCCAGTAGTTGCACTTGTATAACCTGTTTGTTGATGTTTTTCGTGTTTGAGATCTGTTGTTTTAGTGTGTGTGTTTGATACAAACACCAGTACTGTTGTTTTTATTGTTCGCTTTGTTTACAGGCCAACACTAGTCTTGTTCTGATTTTGCTAAAGATCATGAATTGATTTTCAATAGTTTTTAGTTGAAATTTGAAGTATTATGGCCCATCAAAATTTATTATTTCGGTTATTGTTAATCATATAGGAATTTTTTAATTATAGCTAAAACAATTTATTATTTATGAAACCTTAAAAAATCGATAAAGATGTTTACATTAAGTATATGCTTTGCCAGAAAATTGAATAAAGAACCACTGTCTCATCTTCTGTATGGTAAGTCTCTAACCAGCAGGTTGTAGTTTTACAGGATTGCATGTAATATTCAGTTTTAATCAATTGTGATGGATATTTGTTCCTGAACTAATCAAGACAGTCTTAAATGATTTTCTTTAGATGTATTAATTAACTGACACATTCTCATAAAGATATTAATGAAGCCATGAGGATTTGAAAACTGCTGGAGACGTTCCATGCTACATTTCACAATTAGAAAAGAAGCTTATATCTCAATGAGTGATTTCTTCCATTTTTCTGTAAGGATGATAAAATGGGCCCTATTCCTGATTTCTAACAAAGCTGTGGTTATCCCTTTCAGTTATTTATCCTTTTTGAATTATTGGCTTTCGCTATTATTGATTTATTTGTTATTGATTCCCTAACTTATGTAAATGTCCACCTTTTGAAAATCTAGAAAAAGTATGGAACAGTAACAAACTTTAGATAGAATTATCAGGAATTAACTCCCTTAGATGAAAAACACCATAAGACAAGATTTGTTTGTTTGAGTTGTAGAAAGCGTGGGTTGAGTTCTACACCTATGTGTAAGACACACCCGATTTTGGTCCCGATCTTGGATGCAAAAATGTGTGTCTTATACATAAGTGATTATGGTAGTTGCTAGAATTAACTGATTTTGTTTTATTGCAGTTCTTGGCCAGCCTACATCTTATGGACTACAGTTTAATCGTGGGTATACATGACTGTGACCGAGTGGACCCTGAGGGTGTCGAGATGTACCCACCTAACACTGATTCAGACGAACCAGTCAGTGGCGATGAAGAAAATGGTGTCGAGTATGAAGGGGAGGTGCCTGATATTGGAGGCTTTGCTCCAACGCCTCCTGACAGCCCGCAACCAAATGTTTTACCCGCTTATAATGGCGACATTGATCCAAATATTGAAAGATTTGGTATTAAAAGTGTAGAAGGTATGAACACTATAATTATATTTTGTTTCCAGTAACTGAATTGAACATTGAAACAACTTCAGAATTAAAAAGGAAATGCTGGAAAATCTAAATCAGTAAAGTTTTTATGATCGAATTAACTGTCTAAACAGAATGCTTATTATGAAATACACTCAGTAAATACAAAATATGATGTGACTGCTTTTCTTGTAACATGTATTAAATAAAAAAAAAGGGAACTGCTTGTGTAATGTGGGGACATGGGAGAGTATTGGTTGGTAACCCAGGAGAGTTGATTAGGGTATTATTCTGGGATTTAACATTGGACCAATAACCAGTGTAATTTGGTGACTTACAGCTCTTTAACATTGAAGGAAGACCCTGGGGGTACATTTAGGTAGAACCACTGATATTCCGTAAGCTAGACGGATAGATTGCTCACAGCATATTGTCTAGCCCGGGGTTGAATTTGAACCCACAGCAGAAAGGGCTTGTGACTGCCACTTAGGGGCCATAAGCACTCAGCCATAGAGGCTTGTAGGATGTTTTAGATAAGGCTGCTGAAAAATGATGTGAAAACACAGTACAAACTAATTAGTAATAAAACAGAATACAAACTTAGATTTTATGTTGAAATGTTAATGTTCTGTCACAGTCACTTAAAGCTTATAATTGTCTGATCAAAAACATGCATCAGTTAAGTAGTTTTACTTCAGTGACATAAAATCTTTTCAGCATTTCTTGGCTGAGGTCATTTATTGTCAACTTGATATTATTGGTTTCATATTAACGTCATCAGCAGATGTTTTTCTGTTTTATTTATTTCTTATATAGATGTTTTGTTGTGCATGGTACACTTGGCTCATTGTTCTCATATCAATTGTTGATATTTCTCATTTTGTTATGTTACCATAGTGACGATAATCAATTTCTTGTCTGATTTATGTTTAAAATCTAAGTTTGTATTTGTAGCAATTAAAGCTCAGGGAATGATATATTGATTAAAATTCTAAAATCAGGATATATAATATCCGCCAAAACCATTGTTTTCTAGAGATTCTGTTGAGATGTTTATTTTGAAAACAGCAATCCATGATTGTTTTTATCTCTACCATAAGCCCCACATTTTGCAGAGCTTTTTTCCAATCTAATAAAACAAAGATAAATGAGTTATTTAGAAAGATGAAGTAAATTCTATATCCAGTCATGCTGGTGTCTGTTGATAGTGAGAATTAGCTTTGTTTCATTTTGATGTGGGTTTGAGTAATAAATAATGCAATGCACTCTTTGTGTATTCAAAGAATGTTTCAACATGTCTAGGAATATTTTCAGACTGATTTTCAATTTTTATTCAAATCATCATTTAGAAGTTCTTGGATTTCCCAGACTGGTTCTCTCTTCTTGATTTTGTCCTGTACTGGTTCTTGAAAACTTTTCAACTGGTCTGCAGTTTTTTTGGAATGGTTCTCAATTTTTTATTTTGCCCATATTCACTATATATATTTCAACGGGTACCAGTATTTGATTTTTCCTAGACTGGTTCTTGGATCTGAAATCATCAGAAACAACCAGAATGTAGACTGGTTCAGATTTTGGATACATAATGTCAGAACTGGCTAAATTGGGAGTACATACCATACCATGTCAAAAACTTCATGTATTTTTTATACCAATTTAATAATCATGTAAGTTGAATTCATTTGATTTATTGCATGAATAATATGTTAATTTATATTAATTGCTTGACTATATTTCATTCCAGGACCAAAAAAGGAGGTTTATTTTCTTGCATTAATAGACATTTTAACACGGTATGGTATGAAGAAAAGAACGGCCCAAGCCGCAAAGACTATGAAACATGGCGCTGGGGCTGAAATATCTACCGTACATCCTGAACAATACGCAAAAAGATTTCTTGAATTCGTTGATAAATGCATTGATTAAAGAAATGTAACTCAAATAGTGTCATGAGTGAATGTGATACAGTGTTATGTACATGAGTGTAAAATAATGTGCTATAAATCTGAAAGATTTGAATGTGAATTGCTTCTTGAAATATCCAATATACCATCACCTGGGCTGATTGAATCGCAACAATTGAACACAAGATGTGCTGACCTAGTGCTTTAATCTACAGTGGGTTATATATGGTTGATATGTGTAGCATATAAATCTTGAAGACAAAGCGACAGTGAAATTCATGATGACCAGTTAACCTGGTTTGGAAAGTAGCGTTTCACAGACATCCGGGATGCTATGACAACCAAAACGGCTTCATTTACCAGGATGAAGAGTCTTCGATTTGATCGAGCGCTGACTTCGATGATTTGTGTAGAAATTAATATCTAAAAAACGATCTTAAAAAATAGGGAAAATAAATATTTCTGACCAAAAAACAAGTATCATAAATTTTTTTTTTTCAAATTCTTTATTGCTATTGTTGTCACCGATTGTGGTAATTTTCCGAGTAAAATTTTTTCCAGGCTTCCAAATAATATTTATTCTTATCACATGAAGTTGTCTGGGCAAAAACATTAACACATAAACATGTATGACTACTCCAGCTTCTAAGTACATTTGCATTGAGGCACCAATTTTCATCTATCAAGAATGATCTATATTGTCACTTGTGATAGGGTATGACTTTGTTTAACTTAGTTGTTACTTTTCGTGTAATGTCTGTATGACCATTACAATATATTGCTTTAGATGTGGGATGTATACTGATAATATATTTCTTACTGAATACCAGTATACAGTCAAACCTGTGTTAGCCCCCCCCCCCCGCCTCCAATTAAAGCCACCCTGTGAATAAAGGCCATTATATTAAAAACTGTCATTGATTATTTAGAACAAAATAACCTACAAATAAGGGCCACATGTCAATAAGTCAATAAAGGCCACATTTTGTCTTTCCCAAGGTTGACCTTTATTCATATCTATTTAGTTCCCATGCAATTTGAGCAAGCTTGATATTGATTGGCTAGAGATAGTGTTGTTGGGTTTTATTTACTGTTGGCCTTTAGGATTTATGTACAGTTGGTCGTTGGTTTTATGTACATTTGGCCTTTAATATGTTATTTATGCAGTCTATACAATAGATATATTTGTGCTGTCACTTGGTGGCCTTAATTGTCTGCATTGGTAATTATGTCTTAAAGCTATTCATATTGTTTGGTCACGCAAATGTTGTATGCAAAGTTGACAAATAGGTTACACATCGTGAATTTACCCTGTTGCTTATTAATTTGTGATTATTTAAGATATTAAAGTATTTACCATTGAAATATATGTGTTCAGTTTGGCCTTAAATGTTGTACAGTAAACTAATGAAACATTAAATGTAAATTCTAATCTAAATGTTGTAGTATTGTAGTCTTAATTTTATGTACACCTATTTGAAGTTCAATGCATTACTTTCAATTCTTTATGTTTTAGTCATTATATAGAAATTATGTTCCAAATTATTCTGATGTAAATATCATTAGTTACAACAAAGTTGTGTTATATACTTATATATGAAAAATTATTACAGAGTTATTGAAATATCAACAATACTAAATTTGTTGATATTTATCTGTTTGTTTTTATGTCTGAATCCAGTTTTCACATTATTTAAGATATTATAAATGTATTTGAAACTGAATGCTTCTATAATTGAGTCTAGTTTCAGTTCAGGGGGGATAATTATTGTACTTTTTAAAGTTAATTGGTTTTGTGAATATATAAACTGTGCTAATTTTCAGACTTCTCACATAATACTACATCGGATATATGTTGGTTTCAAATCAGTCGAGATAAAAAAGTTGTGCTATATTGAAATCTGTATTTCTTTACTTTCTTCAGATGTTGATTATGTAGTAAACTAATAAATATATCCATACCTGAATCTGATAAAATAATAGAAATCTTTCCATAATGCCATGTTTTTCCGTTACCTTGGCAGCTTTTCACCTTTTTTCATATTCTAAAATATACTGATTTACAACTTTCTGTGTATTCAGATACAGTATATTTACAGTATGCAATCATTGGTAATGTTAGATATTTATGTTTGTATGTATATAATCTTATTCCTCAAGATTTATGAAATCCGCTTCATCTGATAATGTGCTATGGAAACAAACACTGAATTAGTTACTAATTGAGCTGATTTTGGTACAGATGAATATTTTGTAATCGCTTCATAGAACCAGTCAAATCAATCGTACATTGAGTGTAAATGTACCAGTCAAATGCTGGTAACTTTCTTCTGGGACTTGGCGGAATTGCGATTTATATGTTTCCGTGAAGTCATTGGGCAAAACTCTTCATCTTAAAGGATATATTCCGGTGTCACAAGATGTTTACATTAAATTAAAATGACTCTTGTTTTAGACTCTTTATATATTATATCTGTCATTTAGATATACTGCTATCTTATTTTTATGATTACCTTCTTTTGTTAGTAAATAATTTTGCGAGTATCAATCTTCAATATATCACCATTTTGTTGAATTTTTTATCAGGCTACAAAAGTTGGTCACATTTCATAAGGCATTTTATGTCAATGTTTTGGTGTAGAAAGACATTTTTGTTATGGCATTTATGCTGTGTGCATTATAATCAATATAGTCAGGCTTGTGTAAGGCTACAGTATTGGATAATTAAAAAGTATTCTCAACCAAATTAAAAATTATGCACGTCTCATGAAAATGGATGTGATTTTTCTTGGGATTGCTATGGATTGAAATGGTCAAGGGTCATTTCTGTAAATTTATAGGGTCACTTGAAATGTATTGAATGCCAATATTTCCTGTTCTTGTCTCGGCATCTCGTTGGTTGAAAAATACACTTGTTAAACGTATGTATATGATATTTTCTCTGATTGGTTAATTTTTCCGGCTCATCCAATCTAAACAACTTATAAATTTCATAACATCCTGGCATTCAGTAATGGCATCTTCCATCTACAGCAACAAGAATTTTCAACTACTAGATGGCTCATAAACCCCTCGCTGATATATTTCAACCCCTCATCTTCAACGTCAATCAAGTCCTGTTATTAGATATGGTCTTAATTCAAAGGTTAACATAAATTACAAACATTTTAGCTGGAAGCATATATCTGCATGTACTGGTATTTACTTACAAATCGAGGGCTCAGCGCAACACTGTCGTAAC
This sequence comes from Lutraria lutraria, assembly GCA_964023205.1. Classification (NCBI taxonomy): domain Eukaryota; kingdom Metazoa; phylum Mollusca; class Bivalvia; order Venerida; family Mactridae; genus Lutraria; species Lutraria lutraria. The sequence continues at coordinate 7,115,996 of OZ026848.1, read as the reverse complement.
TTGTTCTTATTTCAATATGAGTTACGACATTGTTGCGTTGAACCCTCGTAATGGTCTCTATACACAGGATTTGTAATAATTTAGTGCAAATTGTGTTAACCACTACAAAGGATCATTGTTGTGCACTGTTTTGTGTATAAACCTTGTATAACTTTAAATATATGATTGTAAAAACTTTCATTTTATGCTTGATTAACTTTGTTATGATCCAAAATGAAAGTGAACTATGAATGTTGACATATTTAAAATGATGGTATTTCTATCAGTTGTATAGTTACAGCCATTTAATTTATGGTTTCTATATTGTTTATGCTTAAGTATTTGACTTGGCCTAGAAGCGTCCTGAGATGTTTGTTAGATTTCTTAAAAAGTGCTGTTTATTTATTGAGAAGGTTTTTGTCTCTGTAATGGCCATACATTTTGTTTTCTCTGGTAAACAATAAAACATGCTAGTATCTGTTTTCGTATTTATCCATTTACAAATAAAAGAACATGATCAAATTATAGACTATACCAATGATGCAATGTAACCAGTTTTATATGAAAACACCAGAATGAATTTGGCAGTAATGAAGGCTGTTGCATTTTCAATTACTCAAAATAACCACTGATGCTTTAAGAATAAGGGTTCTGATTTGACCCTTAAAATGTTATTTGGCTCCTAAAATTAGCAAACTAAAGCTTTTGGCTCTTGAGAATTTATAACTAAGGGTCAAATATACTATTACATGTAAGTTAGTATGGAATATTGTTGACTCTGAGAATTATCAGCTAAGGGCCACTTTTACCCTCAACTTATGAATCCTGAGCATATTTAGTTTAAACAATATTTATTCCCAAAGGTAATTGCATGACAGACATACAAGACAATTAATTCATAGTTTAATGACATATCGGATTGGAAAACAAGTTTACTTTAACTTATGTAAATTCCGTTGCGTATTGTATTTATAAATTTAAACATATATACATTTGCATTGGTGTAATGATACAGTATTTAAAATTAAGCTGTCGATGAAATTATTAGATAAAATGATGCAGATTCAAACAAGAAATAGGAGAAAACGGATGGATGCAAAGTAATATTCCTATATTTCTAATAATGAGCATATTTGCTGTGTCAATGATCACAACCATGCTTTAGCTTGAAAATATACACATGTGAATTTTGTTCTGACCATTAATTTTGATGGTTCATAAATGTATTAGTTTTTTTTTAAGAATATGTTTAAGGTTGAAACTAGGTGAGGTTATCTAGCAAGTTTTAAGTAAGTACTGTAAGTAATGTGAAACTGATGTCAGTATTTATTAATTTTTGTACGTTGACATTGCAAATTTAAAATCATGACTTTGTAGATAAGATTGTAAACAGCAATACGCTGAAGTTATTACCTATTGTGCTTACAGTCAAACCTGTGTTAGTGGCCACATCCGAATAAAGGCCAACCTATGAATAAATTCCATTCTTTGAAAAACAGTCAAGTGATTTATTCAAAACAAAGTGTCCTCTGAATAAAGGCCACCTGTTAACGAAGGCTGCATTATGTCTTTCCAAAGGATGGCCTTTCTTCACAGGTTTTACTGTGCATTTATTAAGGTCACCTGTCAGTAAAATTACATTATATATTTTCATAGTGTGGTCTTTGTTCACAGGTGTGCCTATATATAAACTACTGGTATGTAATCATTTTATTCATGCTTGCTGACAATGTGATATTAATTTAAAATATTATGTATTTACATTATGTGAAGTGCTCTATTTATGTATTTACATATTTCATGTGAAGTGCTATAGAGCAGTATAAATACTTGAACTATTACAGCTCTACTATACTGATGGACAAACTATATTACATTCCTAAATGGATTTATTCTTTCGTTGAACTATGTGGTTTTCATAACTGCAGTCAATGCTGACAGAACAGTAAGGTGGTTTTATAGACATATCGAGGGTTCAGCGCAACACTGTCGTAACTTGTTCTTATTTCAATGAGTTACGACACTGTTGCGCTGAACCCTCGATATGTACATGAACAATGCATATTTATGTGCTTTTTCAAACATTTGATGCTTTTTTTTTGCATATTGACATTTGAGGTCAGTATGTAATATGGTACAAATATCTATGACTCAAAATACTAAGCTTGCGGTTTCATGTTATGTTGAAATTGAGGACCAGAATAAAATATTCTCTTAATTGTTGAAAATGTTGTTGTTAAAAATATTGAAAAGTTAACTTTCATTTTGTATGAGTGCAGAAAGCTGATCATGTGTAATTAACCTGCTTCTTTGTACTGTTTGAAATTCTGTGTTCATTATACTGATACTATAAATATCATGTTTTCATAATTAATAAGGTGTATGTATTTATCTGTATTTTTATGTGCTCTGGTCTACAGGTTTGTGTTAACATAATTAATACTGACAATACATGTACATGTACTTTTTTCTTTACTTTAATTAGCTAGAACTTTTACTATCACTATGAGTTATCTACACCTCCCTGGTCGAGTGGTTAAGGTTGCTGACTTCAAAGCACTTTGACTTATCACTGATAGGGGGTCATGGGTTCGAGCCCCGCAAGTGACCATGTCTCTTAATGTGAGAAAGTAGGCAGTTGGTTACTGAGGATGGGAGTCTAGTACTGGTTCTTCCCAGGAATGATAGTTAGGTGAACTGTCCGCCTCATATGACTCTGACTGTTGAAAAGGGGCATAAAACTTTATATAAACAAATAAAACAAACAAACAAATCTTAACCAAATTTGAGTAAATAAAACTCTGCTATGCTTTGTTTTATAACTTTTTGAAACAGTTCAGCAAAGTTAATATTTCAACTGTTGGAATATTTTTTTTTTGTAAGTTTTAACAAAATGACTGTTGGGTGATTTTGATTGAGATTTTGTTTTGACATAAAGTTGAAGACCAGACTCATTAGGCCTTAGAAATAATCGTTAAGATTCTCATTTATGCCAATCCTAGATATTTTATACATATTTAGATTTGAAAATTAATCAACTACTGCCATCATGAACTTTTGTAATGATCTTTTTTTGTCCAAGCTAATGCTCGGATTTTCAACAATATACAGGATCTTGAAATACAAAAAACAAAATTTTGATGTCAAAATGATGAAAAATGATGTGCACCTCTTTCCTCTTGTTACAGTCGATGAGATTCTTAAGTATTTAAATTCTATGGCCTTATTTATTAATAATGATTATATATTATGTTTCTAGGCCTTGGTTTATTGTGCAGTATGTTTATCTATTGTAATAAAATGTGAACATTGATCATTATACATATATATCATCATTCAGGCCATGCTTAAAATATTGTTGGTTTCCTGTTATGTAACTGACCTCATTCAAAGATTTGACGCAAAAATAATTTTTAGCCATTAAAAAAACTTTTTATTATAACTTTTCATAAAAAAATAAAAACAATGCCAACCAACCCACCGACCCACTGTTAAACTTTGAGTCGTTTAACCGCAAACCAACAGTTGTTTTGAATGGTCTCATTTATTTCTTCACATTGTGAAAATAATCTATTGTGTATCATGTGAACAAAATCATAAACATGTTAAGTGTGTGTTTAAACTTCCCTTTGTCATTGTTTCAATTTTTTTAAATATTATTTTTCCATTTACTTAATGAGGCAAAATGAAAGTCATATTTATGGTTAGTACTGGCCCCTTTTTTAAAATCGGACTCTTAAGTCTCTATCTTCAAAATCCAAAGTTATCAAAAAAAGAATCTACAAAATGTTGTGTTCAGTTATGCGTAGGACTCCGGTGTCAGCTTGACTTAACATCATACAAATGGACTGGCTTGGGCATTTAAAGTGTTTCAACCCACCTATCCTAAAATTAGAATGAAGATTAATAGGTGTTTTTGCTCCGAAATTGGATTTAAAACTTAGATTTCCATTACAGAAATATTTGATATTTTTTATGTTTATTACCATCATTTGTTCACAGTATGAAACTTAAATTTCACTTTGCTTCAACACAATTTCAAATCTAATCATTTTCTAGGTCTACAAGATGAAACATTGTGGAGTGAAACCATGCATTCTGTCCCTGTAAATATTAAATCTAATATGACACAGTTATTTAAACTATTGAAACTATGAACTATTAAATTCCTATGTTTATCATGTAATATAAATCTAAGATTGTGTTGCGTTGCCAGTCAAACTTGTCTCATTTATGTACAAATACCTGTCAATTTGAATTATTATAATTTTAATGTTGATAGGGGAGGTAACTCTGCATGTGCTATACTAATTCCAATAATATTCTTATTACAGTTGTCTCCCTTTACTCAATGTAAAACACAAAGAGGTAATTCAAAGACATAATAGATCTGTTCAATACTCATTCACATACCATGTGTATTTGTATGATCATTTAAACCATTGTAGTCATTGCTTGTATCATCATTATGTCTCAGATTGTACTAATTGATTGTAAATTTAACTTCATTAATTCACACATACCTGTATTATGAAATGACAGATTTTCGTTCTTGATAGCTTTTATATTCAGTTGTACTTGTATCTGTATTATGTTTTGTTAACTTTAAGATAATTATAAATGAATAAATCTGAACTTCAATTGCTGAACATTTTGTTGTTGTTATTATTGTTGTGTTGTTAAAATCAGTCCTGCGAGGCCTCTGTGGTAAAGTGGTAAGTTTAAATCCCACTTGGGTCCATATTTCACATGTGAGGCAACTTTCGAGCTAGCTTATGGAAGGTCCGTGGTTCTACCCAGGTGTTCATCTGGTCTCTCCCATCTGCTCTAAACCTTGTAAGATGCCCAATGACCGCTGTTGATGTGACGTCAAATGCCAGTGACCAATCAAAGTACAGTACAACCTCTGTAGAGCAATACCCTATGGAAGCTAAGGATATTGGCCGTTGTTTATAGGTTGTTGCTCTACAGAGGTTAAATTTATAGTAAATAACTGAGGGAAATTTTGAAGATGTTATACAGAGGTTAAATTTATAGTAAATATCAACTGAGGGAAATTTTGAAGATGTTATAGAGAGGTTGTTGCTCTACAGAGGACCGCTCTGGAGAGGTTGTTATAGAGAGGTTGTTGCCCTACTGAGGGCCACTCTGGAGAGGTTGTTATAGAGAGGTTGTTGCTCTACTGAGGGCTGCTCTGGAGAGGTTGTTATAGAGAGGTTGTTGCCCTACTGAGGGCCACTCTGGAGAGGTTGTTATAGAGGTTGTTGCCCTACTGAGGGCCGCTCTGGAGAGGTTGTTATAGAGAGGTTGTTGCCCTACTGAGGGCCACTCTGGAGAGGTTGTTATAGAGAGGTTGTTGCTCTACTGAGGGCCACTCTGGAGAGGTTGTTATAGAGAGGTTGTTGCCCTACTGAGGGCCACTCTGGAGAGGTTGTTATAGAGAGGTTGTTGCCCTACTGAGGGCCACTCTGGAGAGGTTGTTATAGAGAGGTTGTTGCCCTACTGAGGGCCGCTCTGGAGAGGTTGTTATAGAGAGGTTGTTGCCCTACTGAGGGCCACTCTGGAGAGGTTGTTATAGAGAGGTTGTTGCTCTACTGAGGGCCACTCTGGAGAGGCTGTTATAGAGAGGTTGTTGCCCTACTGAGGGCCACTCTGGAGAGGTTGTACTGTACTCATATCAACTGAACTTGCACTGCAACACGGAACAGGCACCAGTTTAACATTTGCAAGGTGTAGAAAACATAGTGCTTTGGTCTGCATCAAAATTCATCTGCACCCAGCGAGGGACGGCTGTTCTGTCGACAAAGTAAACAAACTTACACCAACCTGGACTCTACTTACTATGCCTGCCTGGTGTCACAGGCAGTGTAGTAATACACCCTGACATACATGTATGTGACCAATACAAACAATAATTTAAGTAAATATTAGAATTATGGATTAATATATATTATGCTGTTAGAAACTCAGAAATCACACAAAGTACAACTTTAATCATGTACAGTACAACCTCTCCTGAGCGGCCCTCTCTTGAGCAACATCCTCCCTTCAACAAGAGAACGTTTTCTTCCCAATGCACGGTTTAACTACAATGTATTTATTTAACCTTATCTAGAGCAAAAACCTCTCAACAACAACATAATTTTGCTACTCACAAAGGGTGTTGCTTTGAAGAGGTTACACTCGGTAACAGTTTTATGTAAACACGTAATAAATTTTGTACAAATTGTTTGTTTCTGTTTATTAAAATTAGGGTAAGCCAGTAGGTAGGTAGAGGATTTATTTTAATTTTCTTGACAGCAAGAAAGGTAAAAGATTGAGAGAAAGAGTCCTAGGGCCTAATAAAAACTATATGGTCGTGGGGCCTGAAAATTAAGGGAGTTGGGTTACCAGAAGATATTTTTTATGCATCATGTTCAAATACATATTTATAAATTAATGTTGCTATTTTCACGCCCGTTAAACTCACAATGAGTGTAATTTATTCTTCGGCAAATATTATGAGAGCACCCATATTGTTTGTCAACAAGTTTTTTTTCAAAATTATGAAGAATACATGCCTTTGTGTAAAAATATCGAAATGCAGTTAGCTAGCTATGGGTTTTCCGAGTAGGCACATGTAAAGATAATGTCCAGGATTGACGTCTTTGATGTTTTATTTGGTCAGGCGAGAAGTTCATTCTCGTTTTCAAGCCACCCGAGTGACTGCGTCGTACGGTTTTACCATCAAATTGTCAACCGACAGGCAATATCTTTACATGTGCGTACTCGGAAAACCCCAAATCTAGCTAGCTGCATTTCGATATTTTAATGTTGGAAAAACTAACCTTGTTGACATATAATATGGGTATTAACATTTTTACCGAAGGATAAATTACACTTGTTGTGAGTTTAACGGGCGTGATTTCGGGTTTAACAATTGAAAAGTCATCATTGTCATGACTGTCTCAAAGTTTGAAAAATAATTCGTACAGGGAATGAGTCATAACAAAATAAGTACACGTGTACAGTACATGTACATGTATTATTCAGTTTCAATAAAACTGACATTAATTTATTTTTCAATGTAAAATGAAAATTTTAGTTGGTAGGCGGTGATACTTCCTTGAGTTGGTCAATGCAAGAGAGCCAATGATATTTTATTGCTTAAATTCTAGTAAATTGTCAAGGTTAATATAAAGTGGTGTTAAGCCTGTATATTCAAGTTGTGTTCACGCTTGATTTTGATAAGGCCGCTGTACAATCAGACATATACATGTGCAGTCATACCCCGTGAACAAAGGTCACCCACTGGAAAGATATAATGTGGTCTTTGTTGATAGGTTGTTCGTTACTTAGAGGTCTTTTATCTAAATAATCAATGACAGATTTTAAAAGAAGGGCCTTTATTCACAGAATTTATTCTGAGGTGGCCTCTAACACATTTGACTGTACATAACAAAAAATAATGAATGAAAATTGTTTTTATAAATACACTTAATATCGGAAAAAATTGAAGATTTTCTTTTGACAGATTTGCATTGTTTGATGATTAAATTGAAAAGTTACGTCTATAGACGTATAAAAATCACGGAATCCAGTGCCTATATTTGAAATTACCTTTTTTCAAACAATTGTTACAACTCACAAAAAATAATTTTAACAAATAAAGTGTCAGAGAGCGCATTAGTTTATCCACTTGGTTCAAAGAATATTCGTTTGACGGTTTGAATTTGCAGCGACTGCGTTCGATTGGGTTTCTCTTCTAAGCTCTTCTAGCCGGCATATTCTCTTCTCACGAGGGTCCAATCGAAGAACCGGCCTCCATTCTGAGAGAGTAGTAAAAGAGAGAAAAAACTCACGAGGATAGTTGGATAAAAAATTGTAAAGTGGGAAACGAGAAAAACGTATTTTAAGATGCATGTATTTTAAGAACTGTTTAATTTGGCATTTGTCGTAAGATATTAATCATGTACTATAATTTACATTAAAAACGAAATCGTGGTGACATCACTAAGTCTTATATAATCATTGTACATAGGAGAGTAACCTTTCGCAAGATTTGGGACCCGCCTCCGTGGTCGAGTGGTTAAGGTTGCTGACTTCAAATCACTGTGACCTCTCACTGATAGAGAGTGTCGTGGGTTCGAGTCCCGCTACCGACCATGTCTCTTTATGTGTGAAAGTGGGCAGTTGCTTACGGAGGATGGGAGTCTAGTACTGGTTCTTCCCAGGAACGATGGTTAGATGAACTGTGCGCCTCATATGGAACTGACTGTTGAAAAGGGGCGTAAAATTAAAATAAACAAACAAAGCAAACATTGGCATTGCATCATTATTTTATAGTATCATTACGCATTATAATCATTACTCTGCCCAAACGTCTGTCACGTAATTCACACATGTCGAGACACAGTGGTAAGAAGCTCTTGATTATGGAGACTTTCTACTCGGTCGTAATCGCAACTAAACCTTCGATGGGCGAGTGGGCATTTATGAGTAAACATAGTTGGGCTTTAATCAGAATTTAATTTTTTGTTTATTATATAGTGTAAACATATCAATAAACTTGTTGACAAAAAGTGAACGTTGATCTCAAATTGGCCTTGACTAGTATACGACCATTAACTCCTGTCTAGCTGCACATATATTTGGGACTAAAACTCAATAAAATCCTTTGCAGCGTTCACTTGCAAGTAGGTGCATGATTTACAAACACAACACTATTTGTGAGATATACTGGGGCCTGTAAACTGTACAATTACATGTTCGGTAGGAAAACAAATATTTACACTTGCCGTGATACAAAATGCACCACGTCCATTCGAAAAATCTACGACTTATTGAGCAAATGTAAGTGTCGGTGTCAAAATTGTAGGATCGGTCTGGTACTATCTTTACTCGCATATATTGATGCTGATGTTGTTGCTGATGATGATGATGATGGCGATGATGATTAACAATACATGTACGGAGACTGTCACACTGAATCGTACACTCATATTTTCAATAATACATGTAGTTAACAAACGCGTTACATTTCGCAAACATATCTTAATATCTACTAGTATATGAACAGTGCAACTTCTGCAAAGCAACACCCTTTGGGAGTAGCAAACATACTTTATTGCTCTAGAGGGATTAGAATAACAGTTACATCGAGCGATGGAAAAAATCAAGCTGTTGAAGGAAGGTCAAAAGAGGGACGCTCTGGAGCGGCTTTACTGTACATGTATTAGCAAATTCTAGGATTAAGTGAGACAGCCCTCGAATGAATGGAAAAAACTGGACGTATCTTAGAGATGCTTGGTATATCAAATATGAAGACACGTATCCGAGTGGTATTCATACGATCAAGGATAGTTAATTGTTGTAAGTGACGGAAATGAAATTCATAAGATGAAAATTCGTATAAATTTCTTACAATAGTCACAAATGTCATCTGTCCAGTTTGCCTCAAGACGCACTACGTACATTAAATTGTTTACGCCGGCTATCCCCTGGACGCGTAGCTTATTTCCTTCTCGTTCTTGACAAATCACAATTCAATATTTTGTTCCAAAATAATTAGATCACGTGATAAAAGGAAATTCCACGAGGCCCGTAAATGGGCTCGTGCTCTTCATTAGCACTGTAAAAAACAAAAAGACATGGTATTTATTTGTTTATCTGGTGGTTTAACCGAAACTTTCTCAATTTAGTGTACTATTTGTTTACGTTCTGTTCTCACCTGTCTTTTAATTTCGATTAATGTTTTGTAAAGGAAGTTAACTTGAGTTTGTTGGGTAAAAAAAATCTTAAATGTATGTTCTAGATGCCCACTTATTATTTAAACAATGTTTAATCATAAAGCCCCCCCCCCCAAAAAAAACGAAACATAATTATTTAGTTTTAAATAATATTACATGTATATACGCGAATCTCGTTTCGTTTCATATACGAGTATTTTTTCATGTTTGAAACGAGACATTTCTAAAATTATCATGTTAAATGATAATTATTGTTTGTTCCGTACAGTTAAAGAAACGGCTTGTATGAGGCTGACCCCCCCCCCCCCCCTAGAAAATTGAAATACGTCATCATAACACTTGTACAAGAAGAATATTATTATAATCATTTTTTTCTAACAGATCACATATACAAGACATTCAGCATAGTTTCTATGCTAAGTTACTAATTCGTAACGGAAATTCCATGATTGGTATAGACCGGTTTCTTGTAGAACACTTTGGGAATCCCCATGGTAGAGCCTCAGTAGACCGCGTGATTATTTAAACCAATCATGAGTGGTTTGCGTTTACTGCCAGAAGCGTTCAGTGTTCGACAGTCACCCCGTGTGAGTAAAAGCGATTTATTCGTCCGCAAATATCACCGTACCGATAAAAAATGGAATGATTCGGACGCGCTTTATTTTATCAATTTATTTCAGTGTTGGAATTTAACATCATTTAGAATATTGGAATCTATGTGAAGACCAGTTTTAATATACAATTATTATTATATATCATTATTACATTGTATTATATATCATAATATACAACTATAGAATAGAAGTTCAACGATAAGGTTATTTCTCGCGATTAAACGCCATCATTTGTCGAGTTACATCAAAATCAGACCGAGTGCATGTACTTAAGTCATACGTAAATTATCTTTATCACATATATTTCTTATTCAAAATCATTTGGCATTTATTTTCAACTAAAGACTGACCGACTGACATGGCATTTTATTAACATTTATCAATTAAAAATGTATATGATATACATGTATCTTAAAAATATAATTAGCAATATCCATGTCTCCGTGTCTCAGATTCGCCATAAACGAAATCATCTTCGCGTACACGCAAGTTCTACATATTTTAATTCTAAGTCTGTAGGTGTATAATATACATGTATAGTAAATTGTCGCTCCCTTTAATTTAGCAATATATAAAGCCAATGATTGTAAGTGTTCATTATGATTGAATGTGTCTTTGGAGACGAAGTTTTCCTCGTGAAGTATATAGGAATAAGATTTGCTAGTCTGTATATTGGTTGCTGTTTTGCGACTTAAACTTTTAACATTGAGTAGGTAGTGAGACATTTTTAACATCATAATAAAATCATGTTCGTACAAAAAATGATAAGTTTGATTAAAAAATGTCAAAACTTCTAAAAAAAGTTTGGGTCGGGCATGGAAGAGCTTTAATGAGTAGGTTGCATATCAGTAAGCCGACAATTTTCTAAGCCGGGTTGTATTATTTGAATAGTTTAAGAAGGTAAAAACACGTAGCATTGACGAAATAAACGCCACACGCGCCTTAGTAATATTTTGGGGCGACACTTAATAATACATTTTTTTCAAGTAGATTTCCAAAATTGTGTTTTTTCATTAATTTGAATGTACATATTCTATTTTGTCACCGTTTTAATTATGCTTCAGTTATTCAAGTTATTGACATATCTTTTTTATAGATATTCATCATCAGCTAAGACGTTTTGTATTATTCGATGAGGTTACTTTTTAGTGTCTGTTTTTCACAAAGCACGTATTGAGTAATAGGGTCAGACTTAACAGGTTTACGTTACTTTAGCGGATGTGTTTTCATGTAACACGTTTTAGTGCTTGCCTCACTTTCTTATCAAATCAGTGATAATGATGTTTAAGATTTTTTAAAAACTTTCTTGTCTTAAAGGGGCATACCCTACAACTTGGTGCATTTAGAATTAAGGCAAAATGATGATAAATTAGAAGCTGGTAAAGAAAAAAGCCGACGAAGAAAGTTGCAGCCAAAAATTCATCCAATTAAAAATAAAATCATAAAAATATGTATTTGTGACACATACATTTAGTCATGGAAATTTTTGGGTGGAAGTGATTTATTATTCGCAGCTATGTTTTTTTGCGGCTAGTACCTAAACTAGTCATTTTATTACCCATGTTCTTCTTGCAATTATCATTTATATATTGTTTTATATATACATCTAGCACATTTTTACACTTTCACAGAATGTTTGTCAGTTGTAGGGTATGCCCCTTTAATGGAATATAAGACCTGCGTTCTAATGCCTAGTTCCGAAGAATGACTAAGTACACATAGCGCATACTAAGAGGCGGAGCACTAATGCGGTTAGAAAGTATATTTAGATGTTCTTAGGGATAAAAACTGCTGTCGCTGCCGTTCCTGTTAGTTTTCTTATTTACCAAGAACGCCCAAATATGTACTGATATCCGAGTACAGAGTTACGGAACTTTAGCGCAATCGTTATAAACTGTTCGTTTATAGGCACGGCTGGTTCGCAGCATTGATTTGGCAACATTCAACCAAACATTTTTTCTTCTCATTTTCAGATAAGATGAAGCCATATCTAGTCGGGCTGTTGGCACTCATTGCCGTAATCGGCGTGGCTCATTCCCAATTCGCTTTCGGAGGAGGAGGCAGTAACAACTATGGTATAGGTAAGCCGTAGAAATCTTCCTATGCTGAATACTGTCACGTGACAAGTTGGTTCTCCCCTAATTTTTTTGTGCTACGCGCAATTATCTTTCTCACCGGGTATCATCTTACAATATTGTTTTTCTATCTTTTATCAAAATGAGAATGTCATGTCGGCTTTTATACTGTTTTATTTTCCCGAGTGTTGAATTATTGCTTCGGATGAAAAACTGTTTGAGTGAGTACATTGTATTGGGATAATCTATTATATTAGTAAAAAGTTTGCCAGAATAATTGGGTCACATAATAACCTTAATTTTAAATATATCAAATAATTACAAGAATTCGATTTAATTGTACAAAACAAATTCTCGTAAAACGATATAAATAGCAAAATAATAAGGGGCAAGATAATATGGAGTGGCATGGTGGATGTTGAAAAATGTAGTACATTGGTCCGCATAAAATTTCATGCGCGCCGAGCGAGCGACGGCTATGTTCAGTTTCCAAAATTGAATTTTAATAAGTGTGTGCTTATTTCAACTTGGTGTTAATATATGTGTAAGATATATCTATATGTATTTATTGCATCTGATTACAAATTTTTTTTTTTTTTTTAAAATCCGAATTACGCACCTCACGGATGTGTAAGCCACGTGGCCTGAGCTGAACACAATGCTGTTTTGTTTTGTCGTTGATAAATTCCTTCCTAACAAAGTCTACGATTACTATATCTCGATATATCTTCATTTCAGTGGGGCTCCTTTTCTTTTTACTACTTATATCGTTCATATTTGGTCAGCAAGGTACAGATTATCATGTTGTCTACGGCAACTATACATCAGACGATATTAAGACGTAAGTAACGTTCAATACATAGTAGAATCTAGGCCTTCCTAAAAAATGTTGGTTTTCGGTTGCGACCAAAACTTTTTACTGTGGACAAGCATTAGCAAGAAGGAAGGAATTATTTTGCTGTCTTCAGACTCAAATGTTTGAACTGAAAACGAGTATAGAATGACAACAACTGCAAAGTCTAAAAAAAGAAATGGGGCCGGGAGAAATTTGAATGAGAACCAACTTTTTATAAGGATGGCCTTTCGATTAGCTATTTCAAATATTTGAACAGAAGTATTACATATATTATACAGACGGTTCATCAAGATGAAAACTGATACTTGTCACTAGTTTGAATCGTTCCTTTATTTTAGCGTTTTCAACGTCATTCTCATATAAAAGCTTGAGCAGCAAATCAATAAAAATACCTTAAAACTGGGCTTTCGTATCTAAACATTCAAAGTAATCGAGAAACTAGTTTCCTTCTGGTGAAGCTGTGAAATGCTCACATGCAAGCATCACTCGGGTAACCTCTGACCTATGATGTACTCGATATCTTGATATTTGTCTACGTCTTACATTACTGATGCGCCTAAAGACTTACTGCCCCAAACATATTACCGTTAAGGCTTAGTTCTTATTACGACGTCTGTCAAAGACAGTCCAGTGTTTTCATCGAAGAATTGTTTTTCTAGCTGTATAGTTTATGCTTTCTTAAGTACATTGCCATACAACAAACAGCGGCTTGCCAAGAAAAACATCTCATGGAGGCTGCAACCTTAATTTTGTCTGTTTTACATCCGGGTAGTTCCAATATGGGCTTGCTCACATACAGCCGAGATAAGACATAGACGGTCGAGATATGTCAAATGTATGAATGTCGGGAAAATGTAGTGTTTTTAACCAAAACTTTTTAACCAAAACTACATGAATCACGTGGTACAGAGCGTCTTGTACATAGAGTTGTTGTTATCGGCAATTTGTCTTTTTCACGTTTTGTGTTACACAAACTTTAATTATTGACTTTTGTATACATGTATTACTGAAAATGTTAGTTTTCATGCTAAAGATCAGTCAGTATTGTTTGTTTCTATTTTAGGCCCTAAAGTGGGGATCTGTCAAGACGTTAAGGATTGTAGGCACCGCCTCGTTCATCTGCTTCTATGTTAATGTTGTGCTAGCCGTGAGCTCGTGTTGTGTCATGTCACTGATTTGCCTTGTACTAGAAATAACATCATCCTGCAGTCATTATTTATATAAACAATGTCTTAGTGTTGTCTTTGTCCCATACAATGTTGAATCCAGTGGGGAACGTTGGGTTCGCACATTGCTTTTCCAAATCGCGTACTGCGTTCTAACTTAACGGAATCATTAAGGCCCAACTTTGTTTCCATAGTTTTTTTTCAGAGTCAAAATCACCAAAATTCCTTCAATGTTAGAATGCGAGTCGGTCGAATAAAACCATTACAAAAACTGAAAAGAGGTTATTTAACACCGATTAGTTTTTTATTTAAATGTTATAGGAAATATGCAGCCATCAATCTATGTTTCGTTTGAAGTAAATATACATGTAATTACGATAGGCTTTTGTATCGTAGTTTCATCGGATATTGTTCTGCGATTTATCAAGATTTACACTGAATTTCAAGTTTCATGAGTAGGTAAAGAAAATTGATTCGGACGCGGAACAATGAACAATTTATATTTAACCTTAATGTTTAAATTGGGGCGTGTACATGGTTGTTGAGATTCTTCAGCATTTGTTATATACATTGTATACATAACATCGAACATACGTTATCCTTAATTTTACATAGTCATATTAATACAAATAGCTTAGGGTCCTCCTCGTGTGGTTAAAGCCTCTGACGAGTATTAACAGCATCGCTGTGAATTCGAATCTCTTCCGAGTCCAACTGATTTCACTTGATACACGCCCGGAATCTTTCTCCACCATTAATACTAGAAAAGTCGCCAAATGCGCCTGGTCTTTGGTGTGACGTTATACCGCAGTAAATTAAATACACTTGTCCACACAAGCAATCAACAATTACTACAAATTTATTTCGCGTCCTCTCTCCTGGCGTATTTGTATGAACACTGAGGGACCAAGACCCATTGGACTTTTCAATGTAATATTGAGCGACCAACGTCAATGTACCATTTGGTTGCGCACGATTTAACACACACTTTAATACTACTATCTCTATTAACAATCAGCACTAAAAATAATAACCACCAACAATGACTGATTTAACACGCAACCAATTACGTGCATCATGAATATTGCACGACAAACATGGCCCGTTTCCCATGGACATTCTGTCATTTGCGGTCGTCGTTTTGCAAAATTTTCATCACCATAAAATTGATTTAAAAGCCGTAATGAAGATTTCTTTAAATATTGTGATAAATTAGTAGAATTTAATTTTGAAAAAAAAAATTAAATTTGCTAATCATACAATATAATTCATTAACAGTAACTGTTCATTAAGAAACGAAAGTTAAAACTGATATTAATTCTAGTATCTTACTCCGGCCAAAACAAACATAATGCCACATTAGAAGAGAACAGAACAGTGCAGAAATTGTAGACCTATACCGAATATGAAGTCTACACATATATATAACAACCTCTCCAGAGCGACCCTCTCTTAAGCAACAACATGTCTTCAATGACAGCATGATTTTTTTCCAACTGCGCAATTTAACTAGTAATTTAACCTCTGTAGAGCAACAACCTCTCAACAACAACATAATTTTGCTACTCCCATGGGGTGTTGCTTTGGAAAGGTTGCACTGTATACAGATACTGTATGAACATATTAACATACAATATATTAAACATAAAACGTAGATCAAGTTTATACAAGTTTATTTTGTATACTCATCATGAGTTATAACTGTGTTCAACTAGAGATATAACATACAAACGAGGCATACATATAATTAAACAGACAGTTCCTTAAAATGTTACATAAATATAACATACATTCATTATCAATTATACAGTAATACACAGAGCTAAACAGAACAGAACAGATACTTAATTCAGACGTGTACATCAGAAATCAGCTATTTCGTGGAGCTATCATATTTGTTAAAGTTTGAAAATGCCGTATTCATAGTAATGTCTTCGATAAATCGAATACAAAAAGTACAAGCATAAATTACATAACAAGACAAAGTTAACAAGGGCGATAGTATTTATTATTACTGAAATTTGTAAATTATTTCTTTTATAAGTATACAGAGCCATAATAAATGTAAAGAAAATATCTAATGTCACGTTATATATAAACCAACATATACAGTCAAAACTGTGCTAGCGGTCACCTCCGATTAAAGATCACCCCATGAATAAATGCCATTCTTTAAAAATAATCGTCATTGAATATTTAAAACAAAATAACCTCCGAATGACGACCATCTGTTAATAAAGGAATTCCATTAAAATCATATTTTTAAGAATGACAATTTATTATATTGCTCATATAGATTGAGCTTTGTATGAATATAAATAAATAATTTATTACCAAATTTGGGCACCTCCGAATAAAAGTAACTCTGTGAATAAAGACCAATATTTTGAAAACCGTCATTGAATATTTAGAACCTTCGAATAAAATCCACCAGTCCTGTCAACAAAGGTCAAATTAATTTCGTCTTTTCCCTTGGATGACTTTTGCTCCATTTATAAATCATATTTTAAAAAATAAAAAAGATAATATCATATTTCATCGCTCATATTAATATTTTATATTAGAATTATTAAAAATTAATCAACTATTACCAAATTTATAATCACTTCATTATTTCAATGATTCTTCTGATCTTAATTTGTTGTATTGATGTTTTAGTGGTAAGGCGCTGGGCTACTAAACGAAAGGTCATGTGTTCGAATATATGCTACACCGCGGCTTCTGATATTCCAGGGATGCCTTTTTCAGTGTCCCTACGATAAATAACCAACAGAAAAACTGTCCGAAATAAGAGTAGGAACACAAATGCACGGTTCTCTCACAAGCGTATTTTCTCTCCCCCCCCCCCATCTAACCGGGGTGGCCCTGAAATGACTATAGCAGTTGAATGGGGCGTTTAACAACCGGAAGAAGAACCACGTTCTTTTCTCATTTAAAATATTTCCTTCAGAACTAAGTAATGTTACACATTTTGTTTTGCCATGACTGTACAATATTTAAAAGAATACACTGATGGTCTAAAGAGTACATGTACAAATGTACATTACATAATTATTTCGTTTCAAAAACATAATAATAGTATGGACATATACAAACGACATAATAAGTGTCCTTAATGCCATTCAGGTTACAATTAAAAGAACATCAAGCTAACGTCTTGAACAGAAGGACAAAACTAACGTATTGTGGTACGAACATAAAATGTGCTTTGGTATATCATCTCAAGACAAGTAAAGTACATAAAGTCACATCACATCACTACAGTACGAACATTCGTCTTAAATTATAACGCCCAAAATCGCAGTTGGCCTGCGATTGATGGACTGAGTCCAAATCTTGACTGTACTTCTCATTTCCGTGCAGGATCTGTGTAGAGGCAACTGCAGCTATGGGATTAACAGGTTACACGGCATGTACAGGTTTGTTCAGCTGGAAACTGTATAATTTAACAGAAATCCCCGACACATGTGGTCGATTGCTCAAAACGTCAGGGCGACTTAAGTAAGATTTCCGAGGAGAAATTCCTGCGGTTCTAACATGTGACCGGGTGAACGCCTGAGGTCTTCCTCGACATTTAAATAAGAAATGAAAATCCGCAATTTAGAAATAACATTTTTATTACTGCATATTTTATTTTGATATAATTATTGTTGCTCCCAATGCATAAAATAAACGAAATCAAAACAATTCCAACCTGAAAAAAGAATTGCTCCCCGACGGGGAATCGAACCCCGGTCTCCCGCGTGACAGGCGGGGATACTTACCACTATACTATCGAGGACCACACACATATTATTCAAATTATTAAAGTTATTTTAATTTCTCAACTGTTGCACACTAATTGCCATATTAAAATACACGTAGTGAATCTTGATTTGTTAATTATAATCTGAAAACTCCATTTCATAATCTGTAATTAATATACATGTACATGTATTTCTTTCTTCGGAAAAAAAATTGTTGAAGAAATATAAAGTGTGCTCGTCCTAGTAAATTGCAAAGGGAAGTAACAAAGTTAAAATTGTCAACTGTCTTCACACGAGTTACTTCCCATCAACCAACATTCACCTCAACAACTATTAAATGTATTAATTTACCGTAAATATATATCAGAATACATTGTTAATACTGTACAATTCATTAAGGGATAAATAATATTAAAATTATTAATTGTTTCTGGTTACCAGACCTGCCCTGATTTTTTTGACGACACTCGACTTTTTATTAAGCCCGAGGAACGGTACATCAAATCACTCTCATTTTTACCTTTCCACACACTTTTATGATCCAACAAAGTCCCGATCTATAGGTACAGTCCCTATTTTAATGAGCATGTAACAAGAAACAATCTAGGTCGGCCTTTACGGATCCAACACACTAAAGTGTTAGATATAGGTTCCCGTGAAACTACAAAGTATTTCCCGTTGACTCTGTCTACACATTGCAACACAGAACGGGAACCAGTTTACAAACCACGTGAACCTTACATGTAAGAATTAGTGTTTCTACTACAAGCTGGTGAAATTGTCAAAATATGTAAGACCTCTAATCCAATATGGAAATTTTAATCATAACCCTTGTTACTGGAGATGAAATGACACTTTTCTATAAATTGTGGTTTGGATTTTTTGCCTGCTGTTAAAATTTGAATGACCAAAATATACCATAATACCATTTCCAAGATATTCAAGTCGGCTTTGTCATAAGATATTTGTATTAATTGTATAGTACATAGCTTGTGTCAATGTAATATTGCAATTCAAATAAACACACTGAAATTATAAGTAAAAATACATTAAATATAACATAAAGCGTGTATTTCATAAAACACGCACATAAATAATAACAACAATTTCTGATGCCATCTAGTACCTATCCCATTTTTATTCTTTTCTACTGTGTATTAAATAATGCCACATTACTTCGGAGGCGACTCATACTGATATAATATCGATTCTGTACCATTTTGAATATGTATTCTTATCAGTCACAAAGTGTCAGACCCTTGGGAGATGGTTGACAAGACCAAGTTCTGGCTTAAAACCAATAACTCTTAAATGACAACTCGTGGTGAATAATTATTTTGTGATATTGAAGTTTAAAAGACCGTGACTCGCATATTCAAGCGTTTACATCTCCAGAGTGATAACATCACCACGTGACTTGCTTAGCAACAGAAATAATTACCGGAATGGTTGTGATATATGGCGAAACCTACATATCACTATTTTTTCTTGAACCGGAACTAATAATAATGGTAATCAAGTCGCTAGCTCCCAAAATTAGACAAAGACAACTGGGCGGACATTCCAGAAACTGCCGAATTACTTTCCACTTTTGTCATGAAAACATCGATTTTGTGTCTGAAGAAACTATTCAGAGAAATTGATCGCCGCCATTAATTTCTCTACAAAGCTTGTGGCGGCAAATAAGATTCTCTCCCTATTACCGACTTCCATTAGACAATGTTTCATCTGAGTCTTTTCAAGCGGTGTGTCCCCTGGCAGTGTTTCCTTAACAAAATACTAGAAGTAATCCGCATATTGAATTTTCTGTTCCATTTGGTTAATGGAATTATTTTTTCATGCCTATTTCGTTAATGACTTTCTTGTTCGTCGGATGAACCCGTCGTGCACGACACATTTTACGTAGGCAACACGTGACCTGTCTGTGGGTAAATGCCAGAACCTGTCCGAATACCAGAAGTACACTGATTTTCACTGACTGTCTGCATCAAAGTTTATTCACCAAAAATAAACCCTGACATTATAAGAAAAGGCGCATAAGTTTGAAATTATACATAAGTCTGGCCATCATTAGAAAACCCGCCTCCGAGGTCGAGTGGTTAAGGTAGCTGACTTCAAATTACTGTAACCTCTCATTGACAGAGGGTCGTGGGATCGATCCCCGATCCCGACCAAGTCTCTTTATGTGAGAAAGTAAGCAGTTGCTTACAGAGTCTAGTACTGGTTCTTCCCAGGTAAACTGTCCACCCCATAATAACAAAGGGCGTAAAACTCGATGTAAACAAACAAAAATATCATAGAAAGAAAACATATATTTTGATATAAAGATTG
Source organism: Lutraria lutraria (assembly GCA_964023205.1). Taxonomy (NCBI): domain Eukaryota; kingdom Metazoa; phylum Mollusca; class Bivalvia; order Venerida; family Mactridae; genus Lutraria; species Lutraria lutraria. The sequence continues at coordinate 7,095,501 of OZ026848.1, read as the reverse complement.
TCTTTGACGGTATAATCGCATAAAACCTTTCTCCTAGTTCTGATTTATTAACTAAATATATTCGCGACCATTTATTCTATTTAATTTCTGTTTCGTCTTTGCGCAACTCGTGACAACTTAAATTACGCACACAAATCATACACACTATTAAATACAATGTACAATCTATACGAATTCATTGACATCAATCTAAAGTTATAACAAACAGTGTTTTTATATACCCCAAAAGTTATGATTTGTCTTGCACATATTATTCCAGTGGCGTAGCGACAAACAAATTTAAGTCGAGGCACTCTAGGCTCTGAAACTTCTTCGGTGTGTCTCAGCGTGGCTACGACGCTGACATACGACAAATGTATATCTGCGTCCTAAAACTATACGTTTGTTCGCCATGTCATGCCATGCAATTTAAAAGCCCTGGTCTCACCGGAGATAAAAAAAACTGGTCTACGAATAAAAGGCCAGGCTGGTCTAAAAACTCAATCATCCGTTTGGTTGAAATTAAAATATTTCAAAAATAAGCCCATCATGAGTCTGTATTGGTTACTTTCGATTTATGTTTTAAAATAAACCTATAAAAATACCGCATTCTAAACTCTGTCAGAATGTCCGGAATATCTTATATTATCATCTCTCCGTATCATGGAAGTTTTAAATTTTGATACACACTATTTGTTTTCAGAAAAAATATTCTAAACTTAAACTTAAAATTTTATCCAATAGTCTTCTATTCTTCAGGCCTTGGAATAATGTAGTACATGTACATGATAGCAGATTTAAATGTTAACAAAATATCAAATAGTGTACAATTACACATGTATTTCCAACTGACCACAAAATAAATGTCCAATTTGACTCAAAATTTCAAAAATAAACCGCGGAAACTAACGACCAAATATAAACCGACTATGATAATCAGACATTTAAATATAGATACTTCTTGTATATACTCACACGAAAAAGAATGTTTGCACCAGTGTTATACTTGTATAAGCTATATATCTAAAGGAAAATTTTGGTCTCAAAAAGTGCAAAAATGCATTGGCTACACGATGTTTTACTTTTTAAATTGATCTTTGAACATTAGAACATTGTTTTATAAAATTATGTGAATAATTCTGCTTCTTGAGTTAATATTTAGATGTTTTACTCAATATAATATAAAAGTGCACACTTTCTATTTCGTGTTAGTAAATACATTACCTTACAAATCTAGTACTCGGGGACAACGAACAGTGATCATTATAATTTATTCTGCCTTATTAATCAGAATATTTATAGACATATAAGGCTTGAAAAAAGTCATACTTTGAAGTACAATTCGTCCCCAAATATGTTCGTACTTTTTTTGCTATTAGAAAATTTAGGATAGGCGTAAAATAATAGGTCGATGGTTAAAGGTATACACGATATATTTCTTGTCTCGTCTAATTTATCATAGTACAGTTGCACTTGATTTAAGATTCGTCGTTTTAACTCTTATACTACTTAATTCTTTACTTAGCTGTTCTGTCACGTGCGGTAATTTAATGAAGTAAAGGTGTTCTATTTTATATTTAATGTTTGCAAAATGTTATTCATTCACGCATGTAATTTTATATGTTTTATGACGAGATGGCTGTAAGTCTAAATAAAATATCTGTTCTGTTTTGTTCTATAATAACCAATGTACTTGATGAGACGACTTTTTCTACTTATTACCTAACACGATGTCATGGACTCTTGTTCGATTTGTACATATTTTTTCTAGAAAATATATTTATAAGCACGGTGCGTTCTGGTAAAAAGATGATACATCATGTTTCATTTATAGCAACAAAGGATAAAAAACTACTTAGTTTAAAAAAACACATAATTAAGCCTGGGACAAAAAATACACATGTAAATATATATTGGTCCAAGATCATACAGGTAAAGTGTTCTTCTTTTGTGTCTTGTTAGTTAAGAATGGGTAAAAGGAGGCGTAAATTAATCAGTTTAAAAATGTTAAAAACAAGTCATCTTGAATATATAAACAATGGACGCTGATGTACAACGCCCTGTCATGTACGGTATCGTAAATTTATTATTCTGTTCTGTTCTATGTGATGTATGTAAATTGTTGCTTATTCACTGTTCTGTTCTATGTGATGTATGTAAATTGTTGCTTATTCACGCATGCAACTGCATATGTTTATAATCTATGACGATGGGCCGTAATGCTTAATTCTAAATAAAGTATATGTTCTGTTCTATTCAAACTTTACTTATTTCATTTGTTATTTGTTAATAAGCGAAAATTGAGCTTTCGAGCTTAAGTCTAATAAAGTATATGTTCTGTTCATTTCTGTTATTTGTTAAAAAGGCTTCACAACCTAAATGTTTTACTGTAATTGATATCATTACAAACGAAAACTATACATTCCTGTGTTATCTATGTTAGGTAATATCTTTCATGACACTCAGGAATAAGATAGCTCTTACCTGATCAACTATAACTTCATTTCGGTCAAATATTTACGACACATATTGTCTGAATTGCACGTGTTCGTACATTTAAAAAATGTGGTTATAACATTATACACCCTTACACGTGTCAAATTGGTCAACCGATCTTTTTATTTTTCAAACTAAATGATTTCTTTTTTTTTGTCTCGAACGCTTACTTAGTTTAAACATATTTTATTGCTTTTTACTTTCATACTACATTGCATAGAATGCTTACTTCTAGTTGATTTTATACAGTTCAAAACATTTATTGAAGTGTCAACATCACAATTGTGGACAAGGCCAAGTCTAACCACGAATATTGTTTTCAAATAAAGGAAGTTACAGATTACATTTTTATTTCATATTATAATTGCTTTGGTCGGCAGACTGTAGACAAGTGCCTTTTTATTACCTCTTTACAACCGATTTGAACTGGTTCCCGTTCCATACTGAAGTGCATTATGTCCCGACAGAGCCATCGAGCACCTGTTTACAACCGATTTCAATTTTGAGATGACGCAAGTACATGTAATAGAAAACGAAAAAAGTTTGTACCATGTCGGAAACCAAATAGGCAACAGTCTATGTAATGTTCATGTTGGAAAATATTAATAATAAATATGTCCGATCTGGAAAGTTCTTAAGTTCGTTAGCAGAACAATATTGGTGCACACCATACTTGTTTACAAAGGTTATTTTTCCTCTTATAATAAACTTGAAAAAAAAACTACTGACAAAAAGTCAGCGCGAATTCATCAATGATTTATGTCTTAAACTTATCTTTTCCCCAAATTTATTCCACAAAAGTAATCGTGTTAATGTAGGTAAATTATGAAGAAATATGTAGTATATGCTATCTCCTTAGATATTCGATCGCGTTTGAGTTACAATTATAGGATAATTCGAAATGGAACTATTAATTGAAACGATAGCTTAAAGATGAACTAAATTCGCATTGAAAGTTACAATGTTTTACACAGCGTATTTGCGGATGAACTATGTCTTCAGGCCATCCGTAAAAGTACTAAAAACTAAAATTGTTGGACGTTGCAAGATCCAATTATTTACCATGTAGTTACCTTTATTATGCTTGTTGCCAAAAAAAGAAAGAAAAAATCAAAATCGTGGAAGAATGCCTTTTTAGTGGGGGATTTCAAAATCGCGTAACTGAAGACCAATATTTTTAATGGATGGTCTGAATGCCTAAATCTTAATTAAGTTTCAATTCACTCGATCATTTAATCTTACGCAAACTATCTTCCACAAAGACAGTGATATATTTCAGATCGTAAAACACAGCTCAAATGTGTCTGCGTCTTGTTGTATTTTCAAGATAAATTGATTGAACTTATCTGTCAAAATACCTTATTGTTTATTTCATTAAATAATCATCTGCCACGTTGCTATGGAAACCGTTCCGTAATATTAGGATTTATTGTTTTTCCCAGCAGAATCTGGAAATTCTCCAGCAATGAATTCCGCTTCAGAAAACGAACTCCGGGGGTAATTTATCTCAGCTTGGCGGTTATATTGGAAATAGAATTTCTGGAGAGAAAATTTCTGCTACAGACGATGTGTGGTCGTTGGAAGAATACAAGAAAATGTGACATACAGTGTACTCGTGATTTTACGGCAATAAACTACATGTATAATTATATACTAGTACGATGTATACTGTGATATTAATTGATTTCTCTCAGTAACTTGTAAATCCTTTGATTGCATTGTTATTTTGTTGGTAAAAGCTATACATACTTAAGTATAATACTTAGCATGTTCTGTTCTGTCCTCCAAAGGCAAGTTTGTTCTAACATCAAAATCTATCAGTAGAATTAATAAAAAACATGAAATTAGTAACACAAAATGATAACTATTTAAAACGGGCAGCTCACTGTTGTAATAAGTTTCAAGTTTATGTTTAGATTTTCCAAAAGTTGTATAAAATTCTATGCATTTGTAATTAAAGTAAAATGTTTGAAATAAATATGAATGAACTACATTCGTTTGGATTTATTGTTTAAAAACTAACAAGAATTTATGTTATTTCGTTATGAGGTTTGTTTATAATGTCTACAGGTATTGTTCGGTTATTTTAGAAGAACTGTCCAAAAAATGCTCAAAACCAAAATTCTGTTCTATTCTAAAAAAATGACTTCTGAGGATATATCGATTGAATTTTATTTTGAAGAGGTATAATTATAAGCGAACTTTTTATTTTATTATATTGTTACTCCATTACATTATGTATGTTGCATGTATTTGATCTAAGTCCATCATAACACTATTTAAGAATTTTATAAAAACGCACGAAAATAGTTTTACATTTATAAACCTAGTACAACTACACGTACATGTAGTAGCTGAATCATTTGAAAGGTTTCAGAAACTGAAAAATCGGATGAGTAAATAATTAGCAATAATTACAGAATATAATTTTATCTATTATTTTTATTAAAGAATAGTCAAACATAAATTATTATTCTATAACTGTTTCTGGTCTGGTAGAGGTACTGTTTTACATGATGTACCTCATGTTGTATTATCTATCATCTGCGTGGACTGAATATGTTGTACGACATTTCGATTTAGTATAAATCTGTGTCGGATGTTCTTTTATTCTTTTATTGACAAATATATCAGGAAATATTTCTTTCGAACGATATGGTGGTCCTTAAAAGGACCTTTATTTTCAGGAAATGATTCCTACAAGACAACGATGTCGTCTGGCTCAGCGTTCGTGATATCGCTGAATTCTTCATCGTCTCCCCAAGTGCCAAATATGTCGTCGTAGGTGTCGTCTGCGTCTAAGACGATCACGTGCTGGTTTAAGAGTTTCCGACGTAGACTTCCAATGACGTCTGCTAAATGTTTGAGATATTGCACAAACATATACCGCACGCCTTCTGAGACGGAAATGCGAAGACGTATGTTATAACTGGTAGCCGAAAGGCCTTTCGAAGTGGCTGCGTCATGACGTACTAAAAGCGACGTTATCTGCGCATCCATGGTGGAGATCTTGTCCTTGACCTTCGAAAACTTTTCTTCTGTCTCTAGCAACCATCTCCACTCAAACAAAAAGTCGTCCATTTTTTCTTAATATAATGCTTTCTATGTGATTTTCAGATTTAAAGTAAAGTATTCAAAATTCAGAAGCTGGTTTTATTCTGTCCAGGATGACAAATATTACTCAACATGATAATATAATGGTATGGCTACTTGGTTCATGATGTCCCACCTTTAGTATGTCTGTATTCCTGTATACGTCTCTCGCTTCTAGACAGACAAATACACATCCCTATGTCTACAAATATGACACGTGGCCACCACATGGCTCTATCTTGTCCTTCTATGGTCGCCAGTGTACTAGTGGGTCTGATTCACACCTCAGGTAAGGGAATTAGGGGATTAGCAAAAGGTGTGAAGCATCTTATGACAGTCATCTGGTCGATGATCTTATGACATGATCATTTCCTGATACATAATAATCATTTTACTAAACAAAACAACGCTGCTAGATATCGACTATACAAAACATATGTCACGACCGTACTAACTGATGTATACAATATAGAATTTCATTCTTTCAGTAAATCAGTTCTTTTAAAATATTCTACTTTGTCATTATTGTTAAAAATTAGACACTTATACAAATCTTCTTTAAAATAGTATACATAATGTTGTTGTTTTAAAATGTTTATATTAAACAGAACATAAACTTTATTGACTTGTACAATATGTACATCGTTCACATAAATAACATAATTATATACATCATATACAAACATGGTCACAAATACAGTTTAAACATACATGTAACAAGCACTTTTATTATTCATTACTTAAGAGGATAATTAATTTTTCTGTTCTGTTCTGTTTATACTAAAATAGGTTATATTTAAAACAAGCTATAATGTTAAAGATAGGGAAAGCTCGACCATACGGGATCTCCCGGGGGGGGGGGGGGGGTAAACAAACAAACTGAATAACCTACTAACGTTTAGTCCATCAGTAAAATACTTCCTGCAAAATAAATACACTACTTTTAACTGGGAAATAAGTAAACAAAAAACTGAGTATAAATCTAGTGCATGGTGATAGCAGACTCCATTTACACGTGCATTATTTAACGTGCATTATTTCAATGAAGTCTTATTTCAAGACTTAATTAATTCAGTCTACAAATGAATATGCATTCACAGCAGTGTACAGTGCAGACATAATTAGGTTTTGACCTTACAATATAGTTTATATATATGTTTTTTTTTCTAGTTACAAAAATGATGGATATCTTAGTAGTGTCAATAATCACGTAATTTGTTCCCTAGAGTGCGTATTTGGTTTAGAAATAACTGAATTATAAGGTAACTCTAATTGTTCCGATCGTAAAGTCAAGTTTTCTGCATGTTTTCTTGATTTCAACTTGGAATTTGAGACCAACTTGATATCTAGACCATACACTTTGTTACCAAAGGTCGTCTTTATGTCAAGGTGTTTCTGTATTCTCTGTAAACACATTTCTATATTTTGATATTGTTAAAACACTTCTTTTGTTTTTCTCTGTAAAAACATCCCGATTTGATTATCAATTACATGTTTTCACAACATCTGACTTGATAACATGTAACATGCTTTCACCATTTGTACATATATTTTGTTATGGCTATATATTAATGTATTATGTATACAATGCCTAATAAAGATTATGTTATGTAAGGGATGAAACGTGTATTTGTTTCTGATGATATGTTCATATTTTTTAAAATTGGTATAGTGTTCTAGTAAACGTGCGGAAGGTAAACAAATAAACCAGGGGATGTACCGATCCTCGGGTCCAATAAAAAATCTAGAGACGAGTTCTGAAATTGGAAAGATCGGGAATCCAGAAATAAAACAAATTAACGCATAAAAACATAATCTTTGTATACGATTAAAAGCCCGCCGGGTTAGCTCAGTGGTTAGAGCGTTGGTCTGCTGATTAAGAGGCTGTGAGTTCGAACCCTAGACGAGACTCACACTGTCCGTGACAAATTTGACTGCCGCGATATATTATATCCTGTGTTGAATTGGGCTGCACCTCTGAATCCTGTAGGGCAGCTTGGCAGTAGCTTGCAGATAGAATGTGGTTAGTACTGGTTAAGGCCTAAATAAAGTCCAGGGAAGCTGGTTAGAATTCGTGCCTCCACGATACAACTGAAATAATGTTGAAAATGGCGTTAAACCCGATGAAATAAATAAAATAAATAATCCGATTAAATGACTCTTGCACAATGTGCCACAATATAGTGTATTAGTTTATCAAAGTCTCATTCAATGCATGCATGTATTCACTTTGCACATAAAACGAGGTCATGTTCTCGTATTAATAGTGTGCACCATAGGGTCATGAAATTTTTCTTAGGGATAAGTAAAATTACTCCAAATGCAGCAAATTTTGGGGAAATGGCGTGGTCACCCCCATCGGTCCGCCAATGGAAGTCTGTTACCAACGTTTGGGCCCGAATCTGTAATACATCAATGTCCAGGATAAATAAACGTATAGCATGTTGTTTAAATTGTAAAAACTGGATGTTTGTAGTTAAAAACAGTTAATGAATTTTAGATTTTATTCATTTAAATCACCATGTGCCAAAACACAAATTATGTGATAATATTGAAAAAAGTTAATGTCTATATTTGTTGAAGAATGGAAGAATTCTGTACTTAAAACTGATAGTAAATCTGGAAAAGGTCGAACTAAATTAAGGAACTATTGTTTGTATAAGAATAGATTTGAAGTTGAGTTTTACTGTGATATTATTTTACCTCCAAAACACAGAGCTGCGTTTAGTAAATTTAGATGTGGTGTTCGAAACTGGAAGATATGAAAATTTAAAGTTAGAAGACCGGAAATGTCCATATTGCGGCGAAGGTGAATCTGAAATACATGTTTTGTTTTATTGTGACCTTTATCGAAATATTCGAGCTCCTTATTTGACCTTGTTTTAACTGAATTCGAATTTTATGCATTTTACGGATGAAGAAATAAGTCCTTGATATTGCTCATAATTTGTTGTTCTTTTTTATGATTCTATGTCTCCTACGAGTATAACTCAATATAAATGATAGGTATTATAACATGTCTTTTATTGATATATTACATGTATAAATTGTACCGTTTGCTGTATGCTTGTTCAATGAAGGGACTTGAAAAGGATAATATAATAAATAATATAATTATAAAACAGACAATACAATATTCATAAAATCATATGTTGGCCAGTCTGCATTAGACTTATAGGAGACTAGTTTCAGTTATATCTTTAAAAAAAATGGCGCTGGTAAAATATATATTTGAAGAGAACGTCTTATTCAGGCCTTCCATCTGTGTTTTTATAGATGTATTTTAGATAATTTGAAAAATATAATTAGTTGAATGGAATACAGGTTGTGAACGGATGTGGTACATGTACTAACATATACTTTGAGGTCTATAGCAGGCGTCTTACTAAGCAGGTTTTTTGATAACTAACTTTTTATGACTTCAATTTTCATGAAACAAAGTTTTGTAGTTGAATCAATCGTTTAACATGGCTTTTATAAAATATCATGTTGATGGTATAATATGAACGGGGAGTTCATACGGGGAATGGTACGAGAATTTGATATCATTTGACTCATATTTTTGTTTTTACGGTGTATATTCTTATGATAATTTCAAAGTAGGGATTTCTGTCCTTTCTAAATAAAAAATATAGGGTCTTTTGTGCTTTTTAAAAAAAAAAGACATCAGATTTTGTCATCAAGCCATATGAACCATTGAAAACCGCCTATATCTATTCTCGGAACAGGAATTATGAAGTTATCGTTTTGTGTTTATTTCTGGGGAAAATCGATGAGTGTAGTGTCTACTTCTCCTGTATATTTATATACAGACTGTATAGATAGATATTTAGATAGATAGATTGAATACCTCAGCAAAGTTGGCACACTTAGACGAAATCAATTATTAACACTATCATTTGGCAATACGGACATCGCGGTAAATGGAGAGTACATGTATAACATTTTCTTCTCCGAATACCTTCAGTTAACATTACAACATTCCGAACACCTAAACCTCTGGCCCACCACTATTTTTATTGCCTCCGAATTTTCGAAGATATACATAATACATTAATTAATATCAAACGAATCAATGCATAGAATATACATATATGTTCAAACAGAAAACACAATGTTCATGCAATAAAAGTTATATTCTACGTTCACAAGGACGGTGGATGGATAGCATAACATTTTCTTCTGTGCGTGCTTTCAGTATACGATTTAATATTCCGAGCACCAATACCTTTGCCTCCACCTACAACAACATACTATTCAACATTATGAAATAAAACAACCAGCTATCTTTGTTGATTTTAAAACGTCTACATTCATTCCCGTGCCCACAGAAAACGAATTTCTTTCCGATTTCACGATGGATACAATCTGAAACATTCGTTCAGCTATTTAGGTTAGGGTTGTTAATAATGAAAATAATGATAATTAAACAAAATAATTTGATATTTCAAGGCATTGTATATACGTAATGATAATCGTATTATCAATGTTTTACCTTTTTATTAGTATCACACAAACTTCTATCAAATATTAGAAATATACTGTATATAATATTTAGGACTTGAATAATTTATGCTGAATCTTCTCAGATAAGAAGTGGATATCATGTTTTATGTTTTACATGTATTGTATTATTCGACTATAAATTGTATATATACAATTTAATGATAATAAAATATATGTTATGTTATTGATCGAACTTGTAATGTCGATTGGCTAATGAAATAAACGCGCCAATTCGCATTAATTTTGAGTGAATGAATATGTTCAGTTTATCCGAATACGAAATGCGACCGAATTAGAAAAAATATCTAACAGTTCGGGACTCATATTTTAAATATCAACATAATAATTTTTACAATAAGTTTACAGATTTTCATTAAGAAACACATCAAAGCAAACTATTCCGTGTTTCAACTTTAGTATTGTAATTTAGTACACCACGGTCCACGTGTCGCCGGTAAAACACTTCCGGTTATAATTGTCGGACTAGTACTTCCGTTCCAGAGCCAACATCCGGTAATATGACACGTGGCTAACCTTCAAGCGTGTCAGAATTCTACATCACGTGAACACGTGTCAGATTATACATGTGTATATGCCTGTAATCATTGATGAATAAATCAATAAAAGTGTCAGAAGTCTGAAGTGGTATTTGTCAATAAAACTGAATTATAAATGTGTATATTTTTTTCAGCCAATAATAAACTGTGACATTTTCTATTTGATCGGAAGTAAATAAACACACAAAGCTGGCTCGCGATTTATATACATTGATTCAAACATTTATAAAAAAGACCCCTTTTTATCACGCGAATAAAAAACGAAGTATCAGGTTGTTATTTTCGTATAATAGGGAAATGACTTAGAATAAAACACGTCTTGTCAACTTGTTGAATGCGTAATACTCATTTATAAGTCGAATAAATCTATAACTTGCGTGAGAACATTTCGCAGCGAATGACAAATAAATATAAAATGTCTTCAAGTTTTGTTTATCAAGGATGATAGAGTACGGTGGTTTATACCAGTTGAATAATACACCCAGTATTGAATAACATCACATTAAATGAATCTAACATAAAGTATCTATCATTAAAAAAATATCCTATAGTAGCCTACAATAATATTTAATTTTTACGAACAACATTTAACGAGCCGATATAAAGCTCGAAAAGCTTTTTTTATAGATTTAATATCCAAGTTGTTCAAGAGAAAAAATCTATCTAACAATATTTAAACACACAGTTGTAAAAAATGCCCACGTCGAATATAGATTGTTTAAAAGTTTGTGTATATCTGAATTATCTCCCATGTCCCACAAGTTTGTTAAAATTTGGATATTTTTTATTTAGACGTTTTTATGTACAAGGCAATCATGCATTAACAAGGAATTATTTAATTAATTTAATGCAATGCAGCTTACAGCATTGGTTACTTTTAACCTACGTTTTTTATGTGTCTAAGTATACTTAGAAATGCTGGAATAATATTGACGGCAAAACTATGAAATTATCGATCTGAATATTAAAAAATGTAAATTAATTTGTATAAACATAAATTGGCTATCGCTATACACGTAAACTACAATTAAATAATGTTATCTTGTACTGTTTTTTTTTTTTCAGAAATAAGGAGAACTATTCACAGAACAATTATTTGAGTATGAACTTTTAACCATAAAGCAACCAAATATAAAAATTGTTATATTTTCTACGCATGCGAAGATGTACGTAATATATTTACATATTATATACAAGGCATATATCTATTTTTTTTATCGGCACATAATTCATTTGACTATTTACAAGTAGTTTTGATATCAAGATGGCCCAAAGATATTTTTTCTTTTACAGAGAATAAATATATATATATCATCTTCCGCAGAAACCAGCTTAAAATCGAATCGTTGGAGCTCCCTCTCCCTCTCATTTGTCATGTTAACTTTGCTGTTGTCATGTTTTGTTACTAGTTTTGAATTGATGTATATATGTCACTTGGGCTTACGGCTTATTGATAAAACAGAAATAACCTATCTATATAAAAATGTAAGATGTTAAATGTTCAATATATACATCTAATATACATTGGCGTGCTAGTATATTTAAACAACGCAAGCGCACATATTTGAAAAAAAGCATAATATTAAATTCTTAAAAAATAGGTTTATGTTACATTTAATTACAGAACACAGAACGCATCCGATGAAAACATTCATAAAATGTAAAATCACGTTTATTTTTGTGATTAAAAACACCCGAACAATAAGCTTGTATTTTTTGGTATATTTCGGGCATAACTTGGATATATAACATTTATATACACGTGCTATATGTTGATAATATGACTAGAAAATACATTTTATTCTAATCGATTGTTTTGTGAATATTTAAATATTATTATAATTTTATGAAATTCGATATGATATATAAGTATGATAACGTAGAAAGAAATATCATATGACATGTCTTGTTTAATTTTTCAAATCATGCGCACACATTGTATAGCAATACAATTTCCAGTACAATTTATAAAATGGAAAATGAATATTATAATTATACGCTTGATTTATGTTTCTATTCATTTTTACGATTTATCATAAAATTTTAATCTTATTTTATTTTATGTACGCAAATCATTCATAATTTGAAGTTATATTTGCACATAAGTATGGAAGCCGACAGTCTGTCAAGTTTTTTGTAACCATAATTACCGACAATGTTAAACCTATTACAACAAAAGATCCCTAAATGGCCCTTTAGGGGATTTTCTCACCTCGATAAAAATCAGTTAAGATGAAGACATTTACAAAAGATTTTTAAAAATTATAATTAATCCTATTAAATAATCAAAGCCAGATAATTGATGAACGATAAGAAATCTATTGCATTCAAGCCATGTGTCAAAGTTGACATGTCTCAATAAAACAGCAAGCTGACCAAACTGTTGTTGCGTTTTTGACACCAGATTTTTAAAATTTTGCTACCTGCTGTGTTGTGCATATTGACAACATATTTATTCCGTGACATTTGGAGCAGTGCAATTTAATTCTTCGAAAAGCATGCATGTCAAAGTTGAAATGCCATAATATCGGAGAAGATTGGAATATTACGTAATTAATGAATATTAATTAATTAACTGCCATAATTAGTGAGGATATAAAAGGAATCCATATTTACTGTTTTATCATTCAATTTGCAATTAGCAAATCGGAAACATCTAAATCATAATGAATACTCGTTCTACGATTCGTTCTGGTCCAAGCGCCGGGACTCGGAATTCCATTTTCCGAAACGGTAGAAGGCCAAACGCCATGAATAGTCCTGAAGAGCCAGTTGGAACATCCAGCACTGGGGCTCAGACTGAAGTTCGAAGCGAGACATTGCAAGCAGATACTTCAGCAGCATCACCAGCTCAGCGAAGAATTCTTAAATCTCGCCAGCTTGCGCAGACAGAGCGAAAACTCATACGCAGTTGCGAGCACGTCATCCTGCTCAACGACAAAATCCGAGGACTCACGAAGCGTTACAAATCCGCACGTGAAGAGGGCTTCAAGAGCTTCCGGTACAACCTGCGTATTCGTCTGGCGGCTGTGGAAGGTGTTCGTAATATGTATTACGAATACGCACGAGATAGAGCTGAAGAAGTGGCTGAACTTAGGAAAGAACTGTACGATCAAAATGTAGAAATTGTCACCGCTTCTGATGATGATGAGTCTGATCTTGATGAGGCTATGGAAGCCGATATCAATACGGACGATGAAGAAAACTCTGATGATGAAAGTCTCACGAACGAGGGAGACCATACACAATCATGAGAGTATAATCAAACCAACGGCCCTTTTAAGGGCCACCAATTTGTCTGAAAGCGTTACTGGAAAGATTGTCAAATTCTCAACTGAAACGACTAGTAGATTAAAATTTTACATTGTACGATAAGTTGTATTATGAATTCAAAACTTTGCTGTAATTGGGTACAATAAAAAACTCACTTAACTGGGACATGAGTTAATTTTCCAGACCAACTTTATTTACGTAAAAAATAATATTTTTCCAGTGAATCATTTGTAAAAAATGATGTCCTGAGGATACAGCATTTAATAAATATTAATACAATGACATTTTCTGGGAGGTATACATATAATTAAAAAATATATTCTACGTAAATTCATACCCCTGTTTAGCACTTTTTTCTTTCAATTAATATATTAAAATGCTAAAAAATATAACGCGAAGAAGTTACAATCTCCGGCAGTGTAAATTTAACCTTAGCTGTAATACTAGTATAAAAGTTAATTCAAATTATCTATTAATAAAAAACGTAGCATATATGATGCCCGAGGCATTTTTTAATATTCATACAACATAATATATTCATAACGGACTGGTCATTTACGATTGTTTCCGTAATTATTCGTAAAAATCACCCCGCAGTATTTGCCCAAAATATTTGCGGTAAAATCAATTTGAACATTTTTCAAATAACACTTCGAGCGACTGCAGCTAAAATTAATAAAACAATATTATTATAATGATTAAAAAATGTCTAATGCGGATTTTAACACGTCTCTTTAAGTCAGTTACTGATAATGTAGAAAATCAGGGATGCTATATTACAATACTAATATAGCGTACCTGAAAAATACGTTAATTTAATTACCAGACTGAACAAATATAGCATAAAGTGATTCATCCATGAATTTACGTGTACTTTAGTCTAATAAGCCAATGACTGCTTTGAATTTGAAAAACGAAAAAAAAATCAAATTCGACTAATGGTGTAAGTAAGTTTATTGACTCCTACATTTATACATGTATCACGTCAAATTATTTACAAATACCTATAAATCAACATAACTCAAAGTGTAACATCTGGTGTAGTAGAAATTATGTATGTTTGATTATAAATGAAACGATTTTTTTCGATTATGATCATGTCTTGCAATGTAAAGATTTCGTCTTTGACAATCATACGACTGAAATATTTAACTTACGCAAATTCACAAAAGTGTAAAATAACTTGAGGGAATCTTTTTTTGCATGTCAGGCGCAAAATCAAACTCATTAAATTAAAGAATAAAACGCTGATTTCATTTTTACCCTTGCAAATATTTCAAGCGAATCACTTAAATAATTTCGACGCATACTGAAATGAGATATATTTTTTTATTGCTATAGTGCAAAAATTACGCACGGTCTGTCACTTCGGATGAACACGTTTAAAAGACTTTTATTTTTCTAAATTGCTTTTAAAATCCACACCGGCAACTAAAAACCCGACTAGACTATTTTTTCTCATGAAAATTGGGTGATAATTATTCGCAACAGTATCGCGATATTTTCGCTGTAGTCATTCGTTGTTAATGCTCGACCTCCTCTTCACAAAGGCACATGTATATCTTATTCACATCACCCTCCAAAAATGCAACGCGAAACTAAATGCACGTTCCGCCAATACGAACAAACTTCGAAAAATTAGATTCCTAAATTTTATGCGCGTCACGTGATATCCAGCTAGAAAAATTACCCATGGGCGAACTACTTTGCATTACGTCTGTGCGAAGCTAGATCACACACGAATCGGAGACTATTGTCCGGATTTCCTGCAAATATACGGCATTACCAGCAGAGGTAAGTACATGAAATTATACATTTATTTATTATTGAATGATTTGTAGAATCATATTTTGTGTTTTAGGTCTAGAATTAGGAGAATTTACGTAAATACGCTGACAATTCGATCCGATATAGAAAACCAAGATGGCGGCCATCGCCATATCACTGTGTGAGGCGAAGGTCATACGGTTTTAATTAAAATTAGTTTTTGTTACATATCCGTATTTGAATAGCACGAAAATCAAAATTTCGTTCGAGAAAAATATGTACATAATAATGGCGATTGTCTTTCTGCGACAATATGACGTAGGAAGGTATGGTTTAAGAAAAACTTTTGATTTATCTACTGGTTAAGCTCCGCCCACAAAGGCAGCCTTGAATAATTAGGTTGATTTTCCGTCCATCAAAATCAGGCGCAGCGTGTATCGTAATTTTAGCTGCATAAAACCAGTACACAAATGTTGAACGTTGTTTTGCAGATGTGCAAACGAGATTTATGCAGGAAAATGTGTAGCATGTAAGCGCGTAATATCGTATAATTATAGTAAACGCTGGTATTTCAACTAGATTACTACTAATGTGTTGTTATATTAAAGCTTTTATTGACGGGGTCTCAAATGGACGTAAATGTATGTTGGGAGATACTCAAAGCAGCTGGGCTTGACATTGAAGCGCTCATCTTAACAATTTCATTATCTTAATTTATCTGAAAGGCCTGTGAAAACAAGATTGTGTTGTAAAGGGGCGCATTTGGGGTTAAATTAGGCTTTTCCGTCCTGTTGAGTTTTTGTAGATTTTACTTCAAACGTTTAGCTAAAAACTACTTAAAAAGTTAGAAACAGTTTTCTAGCTTACGTAGATTGTACTTTAAGAAACAAAAGGAGTTTGTACGCTTGCAAGAGATCTGGGCGATTTAGGAAATAAACTTATTCAGCCAATTAAGCGAA
This sequence comes from Lutraria lutraria, assembly GCA_964023205.1. Lineage (NCBI taxonomy): Eukaryota > Metazoa > Mollusca > Bivalvia > Venerida > Mactridae > Lutraria > Lutraria lutraria. The sequence goes on along the minus strand of OZ026848.1, from coordinate 7,078,871 downwards.
AAATTGAAATCTAATACATGTACTATATATTAAGCTCATTTGTGCGTCAATTTTTTTGCTTTTTATTAATGACAGGGGTTCGTTATGTTACGGAAATGCTTGTCACTGAAAGACGATAATAGTCTAGATGTCCGTTTACAATATTGGAAAAATGAAGTAACATTTAACGATTTTATGAACAGATCGTGTGAGGTCACGTAAATTGTATTGATCATAGACCCATAAATGTATGCCTACGATAACTAACAATAATATCGTGTTAAATCTTGTGTGAGGAAATGTGTTACACTGGGTCAGCTTAATAAGAAATTATTGTAAACAACTTTTCTGATTACCATGGGAAATTGAATAAGAATACAATCGGCTCTTTTTATGTTGATAATCTTACTTTGTCAGGAACTTGTTGGACGACCCTCTGCCTCGTCGTATAAGATAAAGAATATCATCCGCACTTATGCTTTATTGTTACGAAGTTTAATTAAGAAGCTAGTGTGTCTGGCGAACGTGTGTCCATTTATGTTTCCAAGTAATACATTCATGTCTGCTGCATCAGCTTACTTAATGGTCAGCCCTCTTATGCAATATGATGACCAACTTAACCTTGGCCAATGTGAGCAGGTCACCAAGTTCAAATGTCACATGATGCTGTTACGTGTTCGCTCAGATTGATTCAGCATTTAAGATAAGACAATGTAAGAACACAATCGAGATCATTGAACTGAATAGAATAATTAAATATTGTAGATTAGTTTGTCTAGCACTAGGACCGCGACCGTGACCTAGTGGTCAGTGTGATGGATCTGTAATCCGGTGACCCGGGTTCGGAATATGATCGCGGCATTCCATACCCTTCTATGAAAATTTGACAAAAAGCTAATTTTCCTCCATATTTGCAGAAAGGTTGGTTAGTACCAGTTAGATACAGTTCATGAAAAGTAAGAAGGGTTTGTGTAAAAGCTACATACACATATTATGGGCTGTCAATGCGACATACCCCTATTTAAAAATTTATGTACACGAGTTTCCAATATTTAGAAACGACCAAGTGCAACGATATCATTGTGATGAATCTATTTCACGAAGCCAGTGCGGCAGAATTATGACCAATCGTTCGTATTTATGTTTCTACCCACGTGATGTCACACGGAGATCACATGACTAGTTTACGTCACTTTATGCACGTGGACGTTATACTCAAAGTATGTCGAGTTTTTATACTGAATGGATTATCAGTGACTGCTTGATTGCATGTTGATGAATATTTATGTCGAAGTGTTTTTGTTGCATAAGGTTTAATAAATGTATGGTATGTTCTGTTCAGTTATGTTAAAGGAAGCCGATAGAAAATTAACTCCAAACATACACTTATCTTCATATAGCGCATATAATTGTTTGAAGGTGCGTGTATACTCAACGTCTCATCTTGTGATTGTTAATATATGCAAGTTTTCTCGATTACTGGTCAGGTGAACTGTTCGCCGTATATAACTGACGTATCGTTGAAAAACGGGGATAAACACACTTAAAAATATATGAGCTTAAATGACAGCAATTATATAACAATAGTTCATTATTTCAATTGATATTTTCTAGAGCTTTCGTATTATTTAGTGTTCGAAAGTGTCTTGAATTCTGCAAAATTGAAGCGGAAGGAAAAAGTAGTCCCACGTTGTTCGGTTTGGCACGAAGCGTCGCCGTGTTGAAAACCACGTTGAACTGTATGAAGGCTATCGCCGCGCATACAAATAAAAGGAATCAAGTATTCTCGGAAGTGGTCCGTTTATCTTGGATCTCCAGTATGCTTCGATATACAACATAAAACATATTTGACATGACAATAGAACAATTGTTTGATTTAATGCTTGAATAAAGATATGAGCCTGGCATCCCAGGGGATAGTTAATCAAGATTATAACGACTATCGAATGACATTATTAGAATATTGTGTACGATCCGTGTACCATTCACAGATTAAATATTTATATTGGAGAAAAAATTAATACGTGTTAAAGAAGTATTTGTATCAATTGTAATTGCTATTAGCTTTCAATTGAACAAACTGAAGTTACGAAGTATATGTTACAATGTTTACTCTCTGGCCGCTCAGCCTCTGCTGTATCTATTGACCGAAATTATTTTGTGAGAATCTCACACACGGTGGGCAAACGTATTCTTTCTTCAACATTATTATTCTCTGTGTTTTCATAATTAGCGAAAACCACCAGCGAGTTTCTACCATCAATATTGAATGCGTGTGTTTTTTCTCCGTCCGCGGAATGATTAATAGCGGTACAGCAATATCGAGTCTTTCATCTTTATTTTTATGGCTTCTAGATGTATAATTCATTGCCGAAAATAGAATGAGTTGAAATAAACCAAAACGACTAAAAATGAAACCAAAGTGTAGGAAATGAAACCAACCAATAAGAACGAGTTTTTGATACTGCGAATCATTAATTTTATGTCATCAAAAAAATAACACTTCACACGCAAAATTTAAATTAGCAGAATACGTTACGATCTTAGTTGGTAAAAATGAACACTGACCTAATTTGGTATCGTTAAATACACTGTTGCTGAAACACATACGTGCGTTAATCACGTTTATCAGAAATTCATTGAATACTGGTTGTATTCAAGAACTGGTAATAAATTTTCCCAATGCCAGGATGACGTCTGATAATTAACTTTGAAGTACAAAGGAAGGAGTAGAATTTTGTATTTTAAGGATGTGTATTATTTTGTTGTCGAGAATGAGGAAATCATTCTTTAGCATCGAAGGCGCATGTTGGTGATGGCATTTTTTTTTATTGCAAAGAGAAAACAGAAACTGTTCAATACAACTCGAAATAGAACTTAGAATAATTGCAGAACTTACTACCTTTTATATACTAATATTGTCAAATCTTTCCGTTACTACCAATATGATCGATCATATTATCGTTTCGAATCACAAAAAATGTGAAGAAATCTTTATTATAAAGCATTAGAGTTGTTACTATGATCGGTTGCGACTTGTGTGGACGATACATGCATACAATTAATTTTTAGTATTACATGACTTTTGTACACAACCGTATCGTATTAGTCCAACATCGGCGTCTTTTTTAGAATGGAAACACTGACTCTGGGTATATTTTCCATATCTGAAACTTTCTTCATGTTTGATTTTGTGACTTATATTTAAATGAATCTCAATGTACTTGTCACGTGATAACTACGTGTACTGTAGTATTTCCACTTAAAATAATACATAATAAAGTTTTGTTGCATTGTATTTATTTCCACTTAAAACTGGATAAAGTAATTTTGTATTTTATTTATTTCCACTTAAAACAAAACATGATAAAGTAATGTTGTATTTTATTTATTTCCACTTAAAACATAATAAAGTAATGTTATAGTGTATTAATTTCCACTTAAAACATGAAAAAGAAGTGTTGTATTGTATTAATTTCCACTTAAAACATGAAAAAGTCATGTTGTATTGTATTAATTTCCACTTAAAACAAAACATGATAAAGTAATGTTGTATTAATTTCCACTTTAAACATAAAAAAGTCATGTTGTATTGTATTAATTTCCACTTAAAAACAAAACAAGATAAAGTATTGTTGTACATGTATTGTATTTATTTCGCTCACACGGCGTTCTACAGCGTTCAAATCTTATCAAGTTTTCTACAAAGTTTACACCCAACTTTGTAATTCTTTCAGCGTACACCGGACGTGAACAATTTAATAAGCATTATTTTGTTATTATCCAGTTAACCAACAGAGCCTGCTTCGCAAAAAAAAAACGTGAACAAATCCATGGTAACGCAGTATAATCCTCGTTGCATTAATCGTGAAATGTGAAACTGACCATTAGTGAATGCTTTCGTGTTTTCATTTTATTTTGGCCTTAGTAAATTCTTCAATGCTGTCAACAAACTATACATAAAATGCTCAAGAACTTTGTTAAAGTCCTTACTGTTCACGGAGACAAACATTTACATGCATAATTGGAGTTATCCACATGTTGCATGTATTCGGGCGAAATCGAGAGATTAAACAATGCTGCCTCACGAATTACATTAATGTACAAAGTCTATTCAATGTGTAATGTCCACATGTGTAGTACAGGGTTGATTATACGTATAAGACATTTCTATGAGGCCTGTTTTGAATATTGAATATTGAAATCACTGTACATATTCGTTATATTGTTCATACATCATGTTAATTCATTCATGCATTCATTGTAGCGGGGATAAGTCAATATTGACACAGGCCATTCTGCTTCGAAAGCGCCTCCACACGACACAAACTAAGTCAACAGCAGTTTGTCTTGATAAAAAAATGCTAAAGGATTGTGTTAAAAACTTACAAGTAGAACGACCGCCGTTCACTCTACTACTGTATAGCAACATAGAAACGTTAAGGCGTGCTTGGTAACCGTTCTTCGAAGAATCTGCCTAGCGTTCTAAAATTGATAACGCATTTCCTGAAGTCTTGACATCTCTGTGAATGGAATAGTAAAACTCGTAGATGCCTCTCCTTGTACTCTACGATATACATTACAACAGATAGAAAATCTAGACACAAAACATTGTGCAAGAACTTTCACAGGAATTGATGGATGATCGAGATTAGATTAGGACGTTCATAGAATTGACCATCCAGTGTATTTTATGTTGGCATCGTTCGCGTACCACGTCAAAACTTTGCCAAGGTAATGTAACTATGTATACGCTGAAGGTTGATTTAAGACGGTGTTGGTACTTCGCGCGTTCTGAAAATACGGCATTTAAAATTGCAGACTTTGCAATGGAACATCGTACCAGGCACTCCAGTATGTTGTTGTTGTTGTTGTTTGTTTGTTTGAGACTTATTGATCTAGGACAAGTTTTATATCGCTTCTACACGAGCAAATAGTATCAGCGCTATTAGGTTTATTGGCGAGAGAGAAAAAAATCAAACACTGCGCACATTCCTGATACAATGTTGTTGCATTTATCTTTGAAGTGCCGACAATGTAAATCATGCATAATGTATCAATACTTATAGGTTTGTTGTTTTAAAGCCAGCGTCGGTTGCTAGGTACACACGTTCGTAAAGAAATCCTAATTTGTTGAATGTGTTAATTTATCGTTTAATCGCATCTATGTGCACAATTATCGTGCATTTCATGTGTATTGGCTGACAATTATGTTTTATATGATAATGCTTTTGATATTATCACTAAAATTGTGTAAATGCTTTCAGCCATAACTAGTTCTGTGTCAAATACAGATGAATATGGTTTATAAGATATGCTGACTTGGCATAAAATGTCAAGTTTATAAATTTGATGTACATGTATTACTTTCCGCTGGAATTATTATTGACGAGCACGTCTGCGCTAGGGCTCTCTTCTCAAAGGGATTCTTGTTTCTAAAGTGGTACTCGGTTCACAGCTGCCTGAAACCAAACATGAGCGTAGATAGTCAGACATTTACTGCAGGGAGCCAGTTTTCCTCATAGCTAGTTCATTCGTACTTATCATCTTAATCGGTCCTGTATGAATATTGTCTTGCGTATGACTAATAACATAGTGTTGATTAACCGTAATTATAAATTAAACCAACACATATCTCCTTCTTCGGTGTAATTAATGAAAAAATATATACCGCATTATGTAGATTATAACGTTATCATGACATGCTATAATTTCAATATTTGGTTAATTACGTCAATTTATAGAGAAGGAAGGGGTGCTCACAATTTATTGTATATTCACATTGAAAATGTGCCAAACCGTGAAAAGTGCCATACGTAAGTGTAAGAAATGTTCAAGTACCAATTACTACTCTTTATTTAGCTTAGTTGCTAATTGACCGAACAGAACAGAATACATGTAGTTCTGTTCTGTTCTGTACTGTTCGTTACGATTTGACAACAAGGTACGGAAAGTTTAATTTTACAGATAACCTGTCCGGACCCTGTCAATTGTATATAGACAGGGATACGTACAAACAAAAACACTCTAGACTAAATCCCTCCGCACCATCTGTATAATAAAATTATGTGGACGAAATCTCCTTCATGATTTCTCTTTGGCAACTTATTGTATACAAAGCATAAAAGATAAAATCCGGTTGTGAAAGCAGACTTTCTCTGACATATTCCACGTGGAGCTAATCCATTGCACGTGTTTGGAAACTTGCACGAGTTACACAGGATTAGGAAATAAATTGGTATCATTAAGAATTCCCAAGACTTGGAAATACCATGTATCACGTTTGATGCTTAGAAGATGGATGAAGAAAGTCGTGTTATTTATAATTATATGTTGCTTGATGGTACATTCGACAGATGTGGTCATTTTAGGGCCGCCCCAGATAGGGGAGATGAGATACAGGAGAAACGGGCACTTACAGCCCTTTTCGAATAGTTTTTACTGGTTCTTTATCGAATGCGGTGTAAAGCAGTGATACACGCCTCACCCGTTTCATGTGATGTTCTTAACACAGTATTCGGCTCGGAAGTTGGTATAGGGACCCTGAAAATGAAATCCAGACTATTAAAAGGCGGAGTTAAGATTCGAACCACGACCTGTCGTTTAGTAGTCCGGCGCGTTACCAGTAGACCACAGATCACCCAAAAAGTTTGTACCACATGAAATTATCGACACGTACATATCGTGGACACTGCGTCATACAATTTATGACAATTTTCATTGATACACACATACACTTGAAACTTTTTACAGTTAATTTAAATTAATTAATCCGACAATTAGCAATGTGTGCTTTTTATACATAGATGCGCTGAAGCCAAAACTTTAAGATCCAAAAATATCTGGTGTCGAAAAGTTTTACACATTTTCTCGGCGTCGAGATGACTAAATCACGAACTATGATTGATATGTAAGTCTGATATTACAAGTCCCATTCGTCGTAAAATAAATGTTTTCTTTCTCGGCAAATTACAAGCCATAAAAGCTTTGCCTAATTAACATCAGAACGTCAGCGGATCAACTACTTGTTGTGATAAGAGTTTGTTTAGCGGCGAAGAAAATGTTTCTTTTGTTCTTACAAATAATATACATTGTATATGTATACATGTTTTTTTACTCGGCGGTGACTTTTTTCTTCCTTTGTTCTCTGAACTAGTCCAAACCATATACATGTATATATAAACATTTGAGTACTTGAACATACATGAATATTATTATAATTTATGTACATGTTTGTATGTATTTTGACTATTGAGCTATTGTTCTCACAGTTGGCGCATATAATTCTTTTGTACCCAAGTTTTACTTCATATTTAATTGTACAAAATAAGAAATTTATGTAAGACGTCACGATAACATAGATATAGCATAAATGTGCATGTGTCTTATTTTGTTCCGCGTCGCAGGCTTATTTGAAATATTATATCATTACTTTCTTAGTCTTGTGTGAATGAGTAATCTATTAAAATATTCGCACCGGTTTTTTTGAGATGCATATTTTTACTCTTATAACACAATGACTCAATTTATGAGTGTATATTAAAACAACACTTGTATGCAATGGACTTATTTGTAAAATATGCAAGTGTATTTATAAGTCGTTATTTCAAGCAGTGATGTTAGAAATACTTTAAATAGTATACATACTATTGAAGTATTTTGCTTAATATTAGAGCTACATATCTACATATAATTAATTACTTGAATTTATAGAATATTACTCATGTTGTGTGCTGTACGCATACATTTTCGTGAGAATTAATTATAGGACGAGTTTCTCAAAAAAGTAGTCCGTCCTTATTCTGTCCTGAATTACTAGTAGTTAATTTGAGGATTTCGTTGTAAGCTTCCTTTTTATTATTATTTCTGCTACTTAAACCTATCTAAATAAGATTATTTATACTATTTACATCTAATTTATGTGGGAGGAGAATTAAGGCGGGTTAAATTCCGCTCTGTAGTACCGGAACATAGAACTTTATAACATGCCAATTCAAGCGTTTATAGTAATTAATAATCTGAATAGATAAACGCTCATGGTGAATCGTGTAGTTTCCTTATTACTATTTCTAAATTCGAAGCACGTTCACACACAGCCATTAATGTATAATAAATAAAATTAATAAATGTAAAAACGAGGATAAGACGCTTTAGATTTATTTTATGCTTTTTGTTCAGGTTTGTTGTCAACGTCACCACTACAATACGAAATACAAGTTTATCTTTTAAACTCCATTCTTACTACACATGATAAACTCTCGAAATGTACCAATTTTATAAACGAGATTTCAATTGTGAGAATTTTTGGTTTCCCTTTGTAGAAAGATTCATTTAAACAAATATGTGTTCACCCTCGTACCCTGTCCCTGGACAATTCGTTAAAAGATTATTCAACGGAATTATCCGAGAAATTCCGCTTGCGTTGCCGAACATTTCCGGAGTTTACCGAAGATAATCGTGTCATACAGAAATCCACATGAGTATTATGATCAGAAATGAATTATTCTTGAAACATTTTAACGTCTAGTCCACGTACTCAGGATCAAGCGTGTGCTCCTCACAAAACCCTAGGTTGTAACTAGTGGAATTTATCAAATCATTTAATGTACAGTTCCAAGTTTCGATCAAGTTGTTGTTTTTAAAACATACAAGTGCGGTGCTTCTTTTAACATTAAATACCAATATATCATTACTGGATTCCACGGAGATGGCGCCGTTCAAAATCTATTTTTTATTGCATCGATGGAGATGAAATAATAAAGTAGAGAATAGTGATAGCATAATATATATCACACGCCGTTTTAATAACTATCGGATGGTACACCACTGGCTTCCAAGTATTTTCGGAAGACCACAACGATAGAATTATTATCGAATTCGTAATTATCTTATTTGTACATAGCGTTTGAATGACTATAGAATTGAAGAAGAAAACCGAATGATATGTACACACATTCTAGATTGGACATTTCCTTGGAGAATCAAACTGCGACCGAAATGATTCTATCCGATTGGAGTATTTTCCTAGTTCATTGATTATTGCGAGAAGGAAAACAAAATTATTTTTTAGGTGGGGGGGGGGGGGAATGAGATGAGACTGTCTAACTGATATTTACACGCGGAATGCACAAACCATCATCAATATTTTATGAAGCTGGCGTGTTTTATTTTCGGTAATAGACTGGTGGAAGTAATGCATTTATCACTTTCTCTCATTGTAGATCGATAATCAGAAACGGAACCAGTGTTTATGGCAACAAATATAGTTCCTGTGTTACTAATAATTCTCGAAATATTTGTCGGATTTTTTACCCTGGAATCACTTATGCTGTATGATGTATAGTTTCTTGTTGATGTTATGAACATATAAACATATAAACTATTGTTTGTACGATCCAGGTTATATATTTTGTTTTTGTTTGTAAATACATGCAATACAATGCATTTACTTGGAGTGATTGCTGTAATACATATTTAATCCGTTTGCATTTCAATGAGCCTTTGCCGAGCCCCTATTTCTGGTTATCAATGAAGTATTTTCACTAGAAATATTATTCCCAAGGTACTATTTACGAAAGGTTCTTTGAAACTGTCCCGAATGATTGCACAATATGGAGTAATTTGGTTTAATATTCCGTGATAAAGGCTAAGAATCACCCGTTCAAATTCAATTTTATCCTTCAGAGATACTGCCTGGTCCGGTTCTGGCGAAAATTAATATTTTATAATTCTCTAATTGGATGCAAAAACCTTCATCTCCCCGTGAAATGAGGAAAATTATTGGCCGAGAGCTGCGAAATCAATTATACCGGACTGGTTATAAGGATTTCGCATCGACCCATCAGAACAAAAGTGATTCATCATTGTACTAGCGGCGCTTGATTGCTAGAAAAGCCATTGAACTCGTCTAGGGAATCCCAATATGGCGGATATCTTGTCAAAAGTTTGACGAAATGAGGTGAACACTCCACTTGTAAATTAGAACCAGAAAATGTTTCTTTGAATTCAAAATGAGATTGGTCGCGGAGTGATTGTTCTCTGGACCATTTCACGACGCGAATATTTGAACTGTCACAGTGACGAGAGAGTGAAAAAGGGATCATGTTTCTTCGACCACAGGTTCTTCTCTCATGTAAAAGCAAACATCCTAAGAGGGAAAGGGCACAACTATTTGATCTTAACATTTTATTCGCAATTAAATTCTAATTAGGCGAACATCGAGCCATTTGAAGCGGAAATATCACAAGAACTTCTCGAATGTCACCCTGAATACAGTTTGAAATTTGATTAATGTTTCAATGATATACTCAAAGGAGGGGGTCGTATTCCTTAGTACTAGTGTGTGAGGGTATGTTTATAGTTATGCTAATTTTTAGACTTATCGTTTGTGGTTCAATGGACAAAAAGTCAAACAGAAAATAATATTGAAATGATAATTTTTTCGCCTATCTTCGACAAGTCTTTACTGGCTGGATTTGACGATACCAATTTCATGTACACGTATAATTCATACGTTCAGCAAAAACATACTTCGAACAGAAAGCTTGACATTCAGAATCCAATGTTATCAACATTTAATGACATTGACCTTCACTCCGCTCTTGTTACCGCAGTCAGTTATTGCCTCTGCCGGTTAATTGGAATAAATGTTTTTATTGTCTACTATAGAATCGATTTTCATGTTGAAATACAATTTATAAATTGTACATGGAATTCAAGAACAATTATTTTAGGTTAAAAAAATGGATGGAGTGAACTTGCGACTTACTGATGGAGAGTTGAATAAAATATGAAAGGCGGATTTATACGAAATAAAACATAAAATAATGTTCTGTTCTGTTCTAGGTATTAAGTTGAACTTTATCTAACACCACAGAAAATATGGACGATTATCTAACAGCTTTTAAACATTGATTTGCGATTGAATGACTTTAATTTCCCAGAAGTGGCACAATCAAATTAAGACATCCGACAAAAACATTAAAAACATTTCCAAGGCTACAAAAGCAGCAATATTAAAAAAGTATTCTGATAGAACTGAAGAAAAATGACTTCTGAAAAGATACATGCATTACTTTTTTTAGCCTAAACGAATTGTTTGATACTGGTAGCATGCTCATTAAAAATAAAGTAGGTATGTCGGGGCTTCTTCTTGGCTCTTGAAATCGTGTGGGAATGTAAGAAAGTAAGGACGAGTATGTACCGTTCCTTTGACCCAATAAAAAGTCTAGGGTCGCGGGGAATGATAAGGATATGTCGGGTAACCGGAAACAAAAAAACAACATTTTAAGGCCTTAGGTCAGATTAAGAAAAGAATGAACGAGGCAGCGAACCATTTTCTAGCTCCTCATTAAGCGGCTGTGTTCCTGCCAAAGTAAACATTACTCGTTGAAGCAACATTTAATGATTGTGACGAAAGATTTATCCCAACAATCGTCGAGGTTTTGGTGAATTGCCTGATTGTGGGTCGTTCCGAAAGTCGGACCAGATACGCGATGAATAATTAGCACTTATTGGCTTAAAGGGGTAACTGGACTATATAAACCACTAGATGGCGCTGGGGCGGGTTTTTGTAAATTTTTATGCATGTTTCATATCAGAGAGCCCTTTTTTTAATTTTTGAATAAACTACAGAAAAATATTCTTTGAAAATTCTCACAATGGTAAATTATTCCATGTCAAAACATTTCATCCAAAAATCTTTATAATATATTAATTCTAAGTGTTACTTTGAGAAAATGTTTAAACCTGTCCAACAGAAAATTTGAATTTGAATTTCCTGGGAGGTGTGGCTACTTGCTGATAAACTCTCTGTTTGTAAACAGAGGCACGTGCTAATGTTGAGCAGCCGATGCTTTCTATATAACAGGAGTACTTAACTAACCAGTGGTCAGTTGATGACTCATCCATTCTTGTGCTATTTTAAACAACAGAGAGTTTAATTGACAGGTAGTATTAGGCACATCAGTTTACATAGTCCAACCCACAAATACTCGCTGGTATACCAGCGAGAGTTACCCCTTTAAAACTGCACCTGGGTAACTTTACATGTATCCTACCTGTAGAATTAAACGTACTGCTTCAGAAATCGTATTCATACAAGATTCACTGCACTAAGTTTAGGTGCACCGTTTGCTGTTATGTGCATTTCAATTACTGCGCTCATAAAACATGCAGTAGGTACTTATAAAACATCGTCTAACGTTATATCTTAATCCTTTACTACATGCATGTACATTTTCTGTACTCTGCATAATGACGAAGGCAAACTAAATAATGCATACGAATTACGTTTGTTTCTGAACATGTCATAACATTTGATTACTGTATCAGATTTAGGCACCAGAACGTAACTTTGACAGAAAGCTGGAAGGAAACACGTTTGGAACCTTTTTAATAGCAATAAAAGCTACTCATTCGGGTAAAAAAATAAAAATTACTGCTGAAATTGGTTGAATTTCTTAAGTACTGAAGTGCCGTATCTTATACTTGTGCATCATATTCTCTAGTAAATATCTCTAAAAACAAACCATCTATTTGCAATAAGAAATAAAAAATCGCACATTGAGAGCAATCGAACAATTGCAGGCTTAATTCATGTCAACATTTTTCGCCAGCTAACTTTATCACCGTAAGAAACACATTCTGTTGACGACTAAGTTTTCAGTCTTCCACGAACGTCAAGGATTTGCGTTTAGCAAGTATTATATTGATCGTGAAAAACAACTTGCGGCCTTCTCCGATTTCTTTATCGCCGACAATCGCTTGTATATGATACCTCGGTGTCGTAAAATAAGACTATCTTTCCTGAAATTTGTCTCAACAATAGCAAATATCGAATTCATTACAGTAATTATTTATTGTATTCTCGTAACTAGTCGTAATGTGTTGCGCTCATTTGGTTTCGTCGTTAGCTGCATGGAAGTCGCTCATGTATTTAAAAGATGACGTCATGCTATCTTTATTTATACGTATGTGTTGATCAGGTTATTTTAAAGACGTTTGCTACAGTTTGCTACATTTTTCACATAGACATATAGGCAAAATGAAAACTGATCAATAGATTTTTTTAAACTTGCATGATCGTAGCATATGATAACAGAAACATTTTAACCGAAAAAATGTGGGTCTTTAATCGAGCTTTTTTAAACTTAGAAACGTATTACTTACGATAATGTAGGTATGGTAACCTAGATATCGTTAAAGTTAAGACTACATTTTGCCCCTAGTTCGAATGCATGTTATACATCCATTCCAGTATGAATTTTATATAAAGAAAAGTTTCAACATTTCTCATTATGTCGACCTTCCGGAAATTGAAGAGCTAATCTCAAATTAATTCCACAATGACCTTGCACTATCAGTGTTTCGTTGTCTCTGGAAATGTTATATCCATTAAAAGTATTAAGTAAATTTGAAATTCGATATTTCTCTCTAGAGGCGCATCCCTCTTCAGACGGCGCGCGTGTCACGTGGTCCCATGACGTCACTCGATATGGTATTCGTTTACAGTCGGTCATTTTCGTCTGATTTTGTATTGCTCTGTACTATGTTCCGTAAATGACACCGGAAGCGTGGTTTCGCGTTCTTACCATAACCGGAAGTGTGATTTACGTCATAGTACTAATGCGTTATGTTTTATTGATTCGTGTTAAAATCGCTTACGCTGTGTGTGGAACAATAATAATTATTACTGTTCAACATCCGGGGATATATTCTAAAATGGTATCGTGATAACGTTTTAGTCAATGCAATTAAAAAAATAAGTCCGTGCAGTGTCGTCTGGATCTTAACTCGTCCGACACCCTGAAAAAAGTGCAATATTTTAACCATATTAATAAAAAAAACTTACATTGCACAAATTAACCCCAATAATTGATGGCTGTTCAGCAGTATTGGTATATTTTTCAAGGCTTGTTTTCAGCTTGCAATTGATGCCATTCAAGTTATCTTTTATATTAGTATTACAAACAGCTATATTTCTGCGTACGCATTGAGTTGGCATGTGTTTTTGTATAATGAATGTACGTTTACAGTAACCCCACCTAACGACACCTTACGGCGACTTGATCATCTCGCTATATATTGAATGTTTCATCAGTGTACGACCCGCCTCCGTGGTTGAGTGGTTAAGGTCGCTGACTTCAAATCACTGTAACCTCTCACTGATAGAAGGTCGTGGGTTCGAGCCCAGCTACCGACCATGTCTCTTTATGTGAGAAGGTAGACAGTTAATTATGGAGGATAGGAGTCTAGTACTGGTTCTTCCCAGGTGCAATGATTATGTGAACTGTCCGATTCATATGACTGTAAAACTCGCGTAAAACTCAAACAAACGAATAGACATAATCGTCATTGTACATAACTAGGTACTACCATGTATAAAATTAAAGTATGTATATAAGTCCTTGATCTTATTGATGAAAACTGCCACCGTATTTTAGCATTATTTAACGATATTCTGGGCGTAAGAGAATACAAGATACACGCGATACGAGTCCTTCATAAATGTTTGTGACTTCTAAATATTTTTATTAAACATGCCCATAGCTGACGTTGAGAAGTAAAATATTTCAATATTTGTATAAGAACTATAAATAATTTCATCTTTTTATTTCTGCTTCTGAAGTAAAGGAATGTGATTATTGAATAAATATAAGTCTCATGATATTCCTCCATTATTGTTATATTTTATTCTTCCAATGTTCAATATTCAATCATCACTATTCACTATTCGATCATCAATAATCAATACTTTATAGACACTAATCAATATTCAATCTTCAGTATGTTAATCATCAATATTCGATATTCGATCATCAATATTCGATTTTCGATCATCAATATTCAATAATTAATAGACAATAATCAATCATCAATATTAGATCATCAATATTCAATCGTCAATATTAGATCATCAATATTCAATCGTCAATATTCAATAATTAATAGACAATCATCAATATTAGATCATCAATATTCAATTGTCAATATTCAATGATCAATATTCGATCATTAATATTTGATATTCGATGATAAAAATTCAAAATTCGATTATTAATATTTAGTACTTAGCCAATACTCAATCTTCAGTATTCATTCTTGTCCCCGTACAATACCTCAAATCTTATTTCCTCGTACTTTTCTGATCATTCCACAAAGAATGGTTTATTTATATTCAACCACTTACAGCTAATATCTGAGACATTCTTTGGCACAGTCTGAAATAACAATTACGTAATCTCCTAGGAAACACCTGCTTACGTTCTTAGAAAAACCTGATTTTTTAAACATCGACATTTTCTTCTTGGATTTACTTTGGTTTTATTTAGTATTTTATTTCAAGAACTACCGGCATCAGTAATTGGTTCTGTAGCTCGTACCGAATGATAAATTCAAACGTGAGGCAACACGAGGCTTCTACGTTGCTATACGTTTTTTTTTATTATTTCTAATTTCCTCCAACTAGGAATCTTTGTTGCTGGTATTAAATAAACTGTTTTCTTATCTGATTTAAAATGTTTTATGAAATAAAACCTAAATTTCAAATTAATTTGTTTTTGCTTAAAAACAGCCAGACTCCCACAAAATACACATATTTGTAACTCATATTTTACGAGATCTAACGTGTTTGATTTCTGCGAGAGTTATTCATTTCTGCTCTTTTTAATTAAGTATAAGAACAGCTTTAAAAATGTATCGTTCTGACGCACGAACAAATACGCAATTACTTCACTATTTTCTCATTTCAATGTTATTTAGCAAGAAGATAGAAATTTCTTAGAATCCCAGACCCTAGGTAATATCAACGGAAGTCAATTTCGTTTCAAGACATTGCACGTGCAACCCGAATAGATCACCCTATGATAGATTAAAACTATTTTTTTTATTAACGAGCGGAAATAATCCTTAATATAAATACTAGTACATATATATCGATGCTTTTTACTCCCCCTGTATTTCGCATTTACACTTACTAAGTAGTCTTTTATTTTTCTATAACAATAAATTGTCTTTCTGTGCCACTTGCATTACTTTATATGTTTTGTTGAAAGATGTGTCTCGTACTCTAAACTCTGACAAAAAAACATTATTTTGACCAATAACCGATTAGATCGAAACTAAAAAGTGTTACGTTGGAAAATATATTTGCACATGTATTTAATAAACTCACACAAAACTACTGTAATAATTATGTGTACACCTACCCATAGACTGGTTTTAACTTGTCAATTCATTTTTTTTTCAGTGAACAAGAATTATGGTTGAATTATAAACTCAAATAGGAGAAAATGTTAAATAAAAAGAAAAACCTATCATTACTTTCTTCTTTCTCTTTAAAACTCAAAATTTCGTTTCATTAAAAAATACATTTGTTCTCATAGATCTATGAAAGTAAAAAAGTTATTGGATAAAGTAAAATAACGATTTCGTAAATGAACCCAGAAGATATTTTAAGAAAAATGTATAACGTAACAAAAACGTAAATTAAAAAAATCACTTCACTGAAAAGGGAAGTTTATAAGATTATGAAAGGAAATTCTGTATGATAAAATACTATTGTTAAATAAGATACTATGGGTTATTTGATCGTAAATGTGTCAGAAACAAAAAAGAACTTGTTCAATTTTAAGTACCATAAGTGCACTAAGGTCATATTTAGAAATTCCCCTTGTGGTAGTCGTGCTCTCCGGTGCAGGAGGTACGTTTGTACCATTCATAAGGATATATTATGTCTATATGCGGACGGAAACTACATTTTTATTCAAGTATTTACCACTTATTTAAGATCATAGGTTATTAGATTAAGTGCTGATAAGCCTTAATTTTGTATAACTACACTGAACACAGCTGATGAATATATGCATTGGCATTTAACGACACAGAATATGTAACGTTCCGAAGAATTTATTATTTCCGTTTCGACTCGTCAATATTTTCATTGACTGCATATCTCCTTAAGATAAATATTCACAAATAAACGAAAACGTATTTAAGGTCATTGTACGATAGAGCTACTCATGGAAACGCCTTAAAATAGATGTGTATCTTACAAATGAGTAAATAGTTCGCAAAATAATGAACATTTTGTTTACTTGATATTAACGCCCAACGCATTATAAATACAGGTTTGCGTTCTTTCAATTCTTAGATAAAGCTCGTACAATCAGAAAATTTATGACCTGTTTCTTATGCACACCAAGGAGTAACCACGAATTCCTTTCATATATATTTTTGGTATATCGTTTTCCTTTAATACTTAACATGGCGTTCTTGTTTTCAGATTTATGTGAGCAATAGCATTCCTTTTGGAATAGCCCATTTTTAATTTCAACGTCACCGAACAGTTTCCGAACATCACATCAAAACTTGAGTGTTAAATTTTCTTGTCAATATTTATATTTTATTGATATAAAGTATGCTTATATAATTTTGTAGTCTTGTGTTATTCCTTTCAATGGTTGTTTAATTTTTTTTAATAGCGTCAAGCTAAAAGACTGTTCTTTTATATTAGTATTTCATATTTACACGTCTGCGCAGTGTCCGTATTTTAATTTTACGTTTATGGTTATGTAAAAAATGGGTGTGCTGGGTATAATTTGATTTCTTTTTTGTGTCGAAATGTGTCATAAATTGTGAAAACATCTCACGTGACTGCGATCTTAACGTGACATTCTGATAACAAATTTGTTGACATATAAGATTTCACAGCATTAAAGTGTTTAGTTTGGAAAATGCATTAAATAAACACTCGACACTAGATCCCTTACAGTTTCTGATAAAAAAAATATCTTTTTTATATCAAAACTGCGAGGATACGCATTAAAACGAGCGAACTCTTTAGGAAATGTTTAATTATAATCTAACGCATGTCTTATTACAAGCGGAATGTAATTAGTTTTCACAAAAGCGTTATTTGCATTCAAATTGCAGTAACGTCATAACGTAAATAACTTTTTCATTTATTTCACGCAGTTAAGAATAAGATAAGTAATTTACGTAGCGGTATAAACATTTGTTTGGTGTTTATGATAGAAAGTGTAACATGCAAAATAGAGGCGTATATTCTTAACTCGTGTTAAAAATATGAGTTAATGTTTAACATGTATCATCATCAAATTACGACGAGAATATGACCATTGTTCATAGCCAGTGTTTTGCCGAAAAGTTTACAGCATACAGATACGCTTTTACGGCGTCGTAATTTATGTGACACAACAATACATCGTAAATGTCTTAAGGCGTTAATTAGATGGTATACAAGTGGTGTTTTTTTAAAACTTTAATTGAGTTGTTAATGATGCGATAATTATGAGCGTACATAAATGGGAAATTATTTTTTACTTCATTTATGCTCGAAATAGGAAAATAAATCTGTAATCATTTAACAATGACGATGGAAATTTGCTGATTAATAATTAATGAAAAGAAAGTGATGTCTACTGTATTTGAAAAAAAAACAACAATAGAGATTTAAATTTCCGCAATTTGTTAAGTCGGTTTACTTCGCATATAAACTAGTAAGAATCGCTAATCATACGATGCTTTCACACGATTATTTTAACTGTCTGACAGTATAGGGACAGAAAACATTCTTTATTGTTTAAATATAATTAAATAAAATAATGTGTCTCGGTACAAAAGATGAAAGAATGAATTAGCGCATAAGAATAATATCCAGCGACTACCGTGATTTTTACTTGCACAATCCTCAAATACTTTGATTGGCCCTAAGTTTGTTGCCGGTGAATAGAAATAAAAATTAAACTAAATTGAAATTCTTAGCTCGATTTTCTTATTCGTTATTTTTAAGTTATTCATAAGCATATTCGGTGATATTTTATATTGAACTTATATTGTATTTAACTCGTGTGTTTGGGATCATGTGACTTGGTTGCGTCCTGATTTAAACCTAGTACGGTTATGTCATAATACCAAAGCGGAGAAAATGATAAATGTGAGCTAAATTATTACAGTATGCGTATTTTGTATCAAAGTGAATAGTTTTCTGTGTTTGTTTTAGGATATGGAAATGCCTCACCGAGGTAATGATTACGCGAGGGCTGATTTAACATCTAAATCCTACCTCAAATTTAATCACTCGTATTTTAGCTCGAAAATGCATTTCCGGTTAAAAAAATATATGCATGTGGGTTAGCGCCATGCGTTATCTTACATATGCAATAAACTCATGTAAAACATGAATAATCGAAATTGAACATTGGAATATTGCAAATATTAGAGAATGTAGCGAAATATATTTTTGTTAGGCATACAATCTTATACTGGAAGTATCTTTTTGTTTGTTCCATCTTATTCTTGCGATAAAATTATGTCTGCACGAGTACCTAGAAATAGTCGACTGTCTTCATAGACTTCTTAGTGAAATAATTATAAATATTATATAAATCTGTCAGACTTACTTTCTTACGATTGTGAAAATAAGCCTTTTGCATATTTTACTTGTAATTAGATAAAGGGACAAACATATTTTTGTTTGTTTTAGAAAACGTTTTCCAAACTATATCTCGACTCGTTTTGAAAATACAATTGGTTGCGGCAAATCATGTCACGTCCAGATTTGTACCCACGTTGATATCCATGTCTCATTAAAACGAATGACTGGGTGACCGGATGCGGACCTTTTTTGGGACCCAATTGCCCTATTTATAAGATGCATACGAAACTGTCTAGACAAATACCAGTATGCGACAGTCTGTAGATAACACTGTACAGAAGGAAACACACCGTAACTGTAAAGAAAGCTATTAAATTTAAAACTGAAATCGATTTTGCTGTCACGAACATCAGTACAAATGGCGTTATTAAATATACAAAAAATTGCGACAATTCTGGATTTTTATGTCTGGTTTTCCAGACGACACAGTTTTCATTAAAATCGATTCCTTATAAATTCCTGTTAAGTCGTGAATTTAATAGAGCTGTACATAAAATTTGTGGAAACTTACTGTCTCCCGAGTTGAAATTTCCATACGAATGACTGATTGCTTGCATCTATGTTTGGTCTAGCCTGTATCGTCTGTATTTATGGCACTGAGCCGTTATTTTGAATAAATTTATCATAAAAAAGATAACACGAGTACTTATCTCTACTCATTAAATTAACGTCTATACTTAAGCCGGAAAGTTACGGTCAAGAGGGAATTTAACCGCACGGTGCCACAATAGGATAGCTTCGGGCAGATAGTGACATGGGTCACGTGACGGACAATTCTGCCATTTAATCGACTTGTTGCGATTTTTATCGTGCTACTTCCTTTTGATAATCTTGGATTTGGTCGATTTTTTTGACAATTTAATCAGAGGCAATATTTTCTAACATTTCAAAGAGATTTCGCCGTAAATAAACGATATTCTTTTTTATATTCCCTAGTTTTTTTGGGGAAATAAATATTTTTATACCATCATTTTTTCGTACGTGTATGCCTGACTAGATTACGAAGCGTGTTTTTTAAAGATTACTTTAATCATACAAATTTGTACCTCTGGATCATTAAACGGAATAATCCAGCTTAATTGAAACATTTCGTTTAAAATTCCTCAGATGTTGTCTGATCCGTCTAAATGAAGGAAATAATTATAAACTAGAAAAAATACGATTTCATATTAGACTCGTGCTATAAAGTCATAACTTACCAGTTGCATGTTGCGCGATAACTTCATACTTAGTCATATTTAACGATTAGCCGAACAAAAGACAATCCGGTGTAGATGTATTTGCGTGAAATCTGAAAACGTTCATTCAACACAAACATAAACAAATTTTTTTTTAAAAAAAACAAGAAAAAAAACAACAACATACGTTTGAAATAAAAATACTTAAAATATACTCATATAAGCGTGAACACGATTTTTCCTTCTATTTAGTTTTATCTCTACATGTTGGACACGAGTATTTCATGAGGTTTGAAAGCCAGTTGAAATATCATCCGTATATTACGGCAAGATATGATTTTATTACAAATTAATAATAGCCTTGGTGACATATCGGTATAATGTATAGCGGCAGTCGCGAACTTGATAAAACGAAATTACATTGAATAATAAATCATGAATACCACGTGGCTCTGGTTACTTAGCAACGTGTTCTGTGTTGGAAACTTACTCGATCGACTTAAATAATTTCTTGATTTTTTATATTTCTTTTGTCAGAAACCTCTTTTGTATTTTACTTTTTCGTACTTCTTAGGATCAAAGTGTCGCGCTTAGTTTTGGCTTAGTGATCTTTCTTGTTAGACAATTATTGGCAAACAAGTCTACTGGGACCGAGAATAATATTGTTACGTCGTCTTCTGTTGTGGATTATCGACGTATTGTAATATAATTATTTACACAAGTGACGATATCGCGATGTGATAAATATTTTGCTTTTTTATGTTACATTTTTAATTAAACATGGGTTCATGTATCAAACTGATATATTCTGAGCCAATACAGATATCCGTCTTTGTTAGAAAATATTTTAAAGTTTTTAGAGAATTAATTTACGTATATTTATAATCTTTGAAATCAAAAGTTCATTGAAGTACGGTGATATTCGCTCATTTTAAGATAGATATTGAGTTACATGGTTGTGTACATTAACTGTGTACATGTAAAAACATGACGCTGAAATGTTCAAAACCTCGTCTTTGTTTCATCAAATCGCTTCGCGCTCGTTTGAACTTTATCTCTCCCTAAATGATAAAATCTACCAAACAAATTTAATTAATCATGAAACTATTTGGAAATCGCCCAAGTCCCGGCCTCGTTCTGGCGTTAACTCCGCCCACGGCAAATTTGATTGACATAAACTCCCATTACTGTCATTCTCGCATGAATACACGCTCAACTGCGATACGAACCGCCGCGCTCTACTTTTATTGCTTTATGTTTAATTTATCATACTCGACACACAAAGTAATTTACTTACTCTGTCATTTGGTTTATTTTATATACAGTGTGGTCCGAGTGTGGTTTTGGGTTAAATCAGTTGTGTCACAAACCGCTTTATATCAGTTAGCTGCCCTCATGAAATGTTTTAAGCGGACAGAGACGTTCAATGTACAAATGTACACCAGTGAGATATGACGCTACTTTAAAGCTATGGATTAAATTCAATTTGCAGTGTGAGGGAAAAAGTGGATTATTTATTGCACCGTTAGTGCAGTGTGAGATCGTTAGATTAGTGATTTCAATTCTGTCTCTACGCAACGTAGTGTTTCAACTGGATATTAAATTCTTAATGAGTAGTAACGCTATGCTTTGAATTAAATGTCAGTGCAGAAGAAATTCTATACACTGCACACTCGCTTTGTAATGAAAACAGCACACATCGTCTGCTCGCCGAGTTGTTACGAAGGGAGGTAACCGGGGTGCATCGAATACGCACCATAATTTACTTTTTGTGCTACTCTTCAGGAATAAGTTGAATTAGTGTCTGCTGTTTCGATTGGAGTAAAATTAATTGTTAAATAATGTTGTGGTTGAGATTTTGATAAGTCTCGATGTTGCGTTTGGATTTAAACTGTCGGAAGGAGTATGTGTGCTATTAAAGGGAGATAATTCCATTCGCTCAATAACCGGATATGAATAGCTCAGGCAAGATAAGCATTTGCCATCGGGTAAGTTACGGAACAATTTAGCACACGCCCTCTGGTGGCCTTATGTATATTTTGTCAATTTTTCAGCACCTGTTGAATTCATTGTTAAGTATCCGGCAGGTGTTAACACCTATAATTTGGGAGGCCCACGACAGTAAATTAGTGTTTGTACTGTTTTGAAAATGTGCCTGACTCTGTCTCCATTCTAATACTACAAGCATTCATCAAGTCGTGTATCTCTTAGCTTTCTGTTGTGTTTAACCTACTCAATGAGTGGAAAACATAATGAACTCCCTATATACTCGGTGAATGATACGAACGGAAAAGCCCCCGTTATCTGCTTTTTGTTATCTTTGCATCGCCAAGTATTGTGATTGAAATAAAATCCTGTTTTCTGATTGGCTTTCGTATGTAATGACGTCACTGCTCCTAGTTCTATATTGGATTAAGATTGTTGTTGTTGTTCAGTTCATGTATCTTAACTGTTTATCATCTAAAGTTGTCATTCGTCTGCCAAAATATCACAAAATGTTGCAATATGTCATAATGTACCGTATTGTTTGTGTTTTTTGTTGAGCTTTGTGCACGCTTGGCTTCTCATTCGAACACATACTTCATAGCTTTTTATTTTTTGTATGTCGTAATTTTACGAACACATACGTAGAGTGTTATGATGTTGTGTTAGAAGTGCTGTACAATACTGCATTCATTCTTAGTCATTGAAAATAACATCAGTACATTGTGTTATGTAGTTATTTGTGGTGCAGACATAAAATACCATTAGTCATTTTAGAATACATAGAAGTTCTCATCCGTTTAGGACATTGTAACATTGTTAAACTTAGACTCGATGTTATAGAGAGTTTGTAATTTATCAACAAGTGGTTAATATATAAGCAAATCCATGTATCCATTAGAAGGTATTTAAAAAGTGGCTGCCAAGGTATTCGGTTCCGCTGTACAGTTCTGATTAACTCTTTCAACGACGTGAACAATAATTTTGTCTTATTTCCAGGAAGTTCCTTCGTGAGTGATTTACTCTGTAAATTCTTTTTTTATCAGAATCGACCTGAAATAGTTTATGACTTAAATATTGAGTACGTACAAGGAATGCCATTGCGTTCATTCATCCCGTTCCGTTTATTACGTACCTTGAAATCGTACCAAGCAGAGTTCATTAACCTTTGAGGGGAAGCATTGTTTGTCTGCCCCCGTAGGTTACATTTTGTTACGAAGTTATTGTATTTTCTCTGTCGCTCGTTGTATAATTGAAACTGGCTTAAGAGGACATGGTATTGGTGTATTCCGACCGGCCTGTCTCGTATATAGTATATTGTATGTTTATTTAGTTTGTAATGAAATAACTGGGTTATATTGTGAAGTATAATCACACGATACACACACCGTACAGCCACACCAAGACAGACTACATTGACTTTAAGCACACTACTCTCAGAGCTTTGCTCATAACAAATCAATTTCTCTTGCTTTATTCATGCTGACAACTAGCCCTATGATTTCTCCTGCCATTAATTATTCTGATTGTGAGCGAATTGAAAAATAGAATTTAGTTTAGTAGTTAAACACAGAGAAACATATCCGTTTAGTGTATCCCAATATTTTCATTTGCTCTGTTTACCAATACTCCATTGCCTTTGAAATGGTGTATTACGAGTGCTATTATTATGTTTACATTCCGTGATTGGTCAATGGTATATATCATGGTTTTCAATTAGGTGACCATTAAAGTTTTGTTCGTACCATTGTTAGTAACATGTTTCTTTGAAAGACCTGTACAATGGCTTTCCAATTATCGCGGTGATTGTCCTTGATCAGAGGTGGCTATTACGTAAACGCTTTCAAGGTGCGTAAATTTTCCCCTCATCCTGGGCGTCTACACTAAGTATAGATTGTTTCTTAATGACATCTGTCAGGTAACCAGCCGTTAAATGCAAATATGAATTTATCATACATCATTCAGTGATGTTGGAAATAACTGACGAGGTTATGTAAATATGGTGTACACGACTCACCATTATTAACAATACTGTCTCGTTTGTTTTGACTGTGTACAGCGTATACTCTAGATAGCATGAATTATTCAAATGAGATTTCTATTTTTACAGTTACATAGACGGTAAATGTGTTTGGGTGTAAAATAAATTAACTTGACCAACAAATTGCCAAAATGCTCTTCTCATGCCACATACGATTTTTTGATCGCGCTTTCTGGTAGGATGGTCTGCTGTCAGTAGCATTTGACTACCAATATGGACATAAATTGTAAATGGCGAATTATAATTTAAATACATGTATGCAATATGAGACTACCAATTACATAATTATATACTAGTAGCAACAACACCACCAATGACGCACCACCAACGACTTATATGCACTCGACAACATCAGCAATAAGCAGCATCAGTTGTAACATCAGCAACTATATCAGCAATGAGCAGCATCACTCAGTTGTAACATCAACAGCAACATCAGCGACAATATCCGTTTCAACATCAGTAACATTAATAGCAATGTACAAGCAGCACCAATGATTCCAGCACTAGTGACGTTACTTAACTACTGGCAGCATGATACCATAAAACCTGCATTTACAACAGCAATGCCAACAACATTGTTGTTTCCATCCGCATCAAACTTCACCATAAACTTCCTCAATGAGAGGGAATTCAGCATCAGCAGCATCAATAACACTTACGACACATACAAGTTGATCCATTCCCGTTGATCTTCGCAACAACAATACCATAGATATTCCAAGAACACTAATAAATAGTTGTTCACGTAATTATTAACAGAGAACGCGTCATTTTACACATATACCAAGTACTGTTCGAAAGTACATTTGTAAATGATTACACCGGAAAAAGAAAACGAGACCTCACATTTCTTTGCAATTACCTCAGATCTTGTCAGGAAACAGTATCATTTCTTGCCACACATCGTCAGCTTTGTGAAAACACATCTTCTTAACTTGCAATCGAGAGAGTTTTTTTCAAGAGAAAAGGCAGACATACGTAGACTTCATATCACTTAGAATATTTTCTTTTTATCTCCGAAAGAGATAGCGAATCAATTTTGCCAATACTGTATGGAATAATTTTCAGTTGGCTTTTAGTCAAACCGAATATTGTTGAGTTTCTGGTAAACGTTCAATAACTGAATCGGGAGCTCTTCATAGATGGAGACATTATTTAGTCTACGCGATGCGCAATATATCTTTTGAAGTGCTATTTCAAGTGATGCACAAGAATGCATTAATCATTAATTATACCTCGATGTCTCTTGTTTTATGCTAAAATCTAACCCGATGAACGGCGTAGTCAAGAATTCCATTTTATTGAAATTTCTATACGGCGATGTCATATGTGGTGATACATGTTAAAGGAGCAGAATACGCAATGCACAATAAAACTCCTGAATACCGGACTCCATGGAAACCGGAATTCCCTGGAAATCGGACATTTTTCGAGTCACTTTAAAAAAAATATATATATGAGAAATTCTCTGAAAACAGGAATTCTTAGAAAATAAGACTTTTAGCCCTATCCGGTATTCAGGGGTATCAATGTGTGTAATGACCAGGTTACAAGCAACTAAGCTTTTTGAACAGACGTAAGACTGGCATTTTTTGCTGGTTCGTTGCTAATGCGTTTGGTAGACCTCGTTTACACAGCCGCTTGAAGTGTCTGTTAGCACGTTTGAATACAAGCGTTCGTTTATAGAGTTTTTGGTGTCGTTTTATGGTAATACTTCTTGTTCATAAATTCAGTTTATGCGAGTTAGTCTTCTTTGTGCTGCGTATGTCGTCTGCACCGTACCTCATTGATTTCTCTTGGGCCACGCCCCCGAGGCTTCGGTCGACTAATAATGATGTAATTATCATCTTTCGTCTGGTGTCTTTAAGCAGTGTATGTTGTTGTGTTGTGTTCGCTGACGTCGTATATCTTCAAAGTTGAGAGCACAAGGTCCTGTTTTCTTTGTACACGATTCTTGTATTTTTAGAATGTACGTTATGCTTCTTCGTTTGTTTGCTCTTAAGCATAGCTCAAACTCTTGGATGAACCATTAATTTAAAACATTGTCAGTCTTTCTTCCGATCTCTTTGCACCTTCATGGCGTCACATGACCAAAAACCTATGAATTATGCATAAGTTACTGAATAAAATAGTGTTTAATTCTGTTCTGTTTGATAAGGTTGTTTTAACACAATGTAAAATATATATGAACACGTATCTGCATAATTTATTAAGTTACAATTCATTTTACGACCCACCTGTGATAAAATCCCAGTAGAGATACCATCCAGTCTATTTGTTTAAACTTTAACTGCTGTAACAGCCCTTCTTTAATTTAACTGCCCGCATATCAGATTATCTAATGCTTCAGAGATGTATTTAGAGTCCCAACTGGACAATAACTTAACTGACCGTGAGAAAACACCGCTGACCATCGAAGTTAGGGTCTAATTTCTTCAAATCGAAGGCGCGCGGAAAGATTTCATGAAGGCGTGATCGCGCATAATTTCCGGCGAATGACATACCGCGCTAATTACACGTGAAATGGACATTGATGAACGCGTTACGAAAATATGTGAAGCGGGCGTAATAATTGTTTGACAAGCTTTGTAATTGAAATAGATTTTTGTGAATGCAAAGCTGTATGACGCAAAACGCGCGAATCTGAATGATTGTCGTCTGCGGAGAACGAAAATAGATTTTTGATGAATGAATTTTAAAATTGCACGATTGCTAAGTTTACAATCACGGTACCCGACTATAAAATGTCAACCGTTTGTCAACACACTTTATCTTTAACAAAATCATCTCGCTGTCTTTAAAGGGTAGATTTCATGAATTCGCGTACCGCCGAAAATACTTTTCACAAAACGCAAAAAAGTACTGAACCATCTAGCATATGTGTCAATGTAATATTTTACGTAGGATCAGACGATCCCTTTCAGCTAATTAGAACCTAATCTGACCCTTCTGTCAGTGTTGAAGATTTTATTCCTCAGAAACACATGAATTCTTAATGAACTTTGGCGAATTCCGCGTCTTTTAGATTTGTTTTACACTTTTAAAACATATTAACGACTGCGAATCTTTCCCCCTACCGTCTCAGCTAATGCTAAAATCTGCGCATGCGCAGTACGAACAATCAATCTATTATTTATTTCACGAAATCGATATATTCTTATATATTTGTTTATATGGGTGCTTATTAGAAGTAAAATATTAAGGGTAAATATGACCCTTAACTAATAATAATATAAAGGGTAAAAACATTTCCAATTTCGAGGTATAGAATTGACATTTGATAAAAATTCGCAAGAGTCAAAATGCCATATGTATGATCAAATGAGACGGATTTTGTTATACATATATTTGACAACTACATGTTGCATGTTATCGAATACCATATTTAGTAGCAAGTAGTTATACACTTCGAGGAGAAAGTTTTACAGCACAGAGCACTTATGGACGAAAATTTTCCTAAAACTCCCAGTATCGTGTGTTAATAACCATAGTTGTATCCCCAATGAACCTTGGTCAATTGTTATTGTATTATATTTAAATAACACTGAAATGTAACAATTACATTGTGGGTATAAGTGTGTACACGACTGGCTGTGCGGGGCTAGGACATAAGGTCGCTAACACGTTGTGATCGCAATTATTAGACTTTAATCCCGTTATTACTGAAATGTAAATAAATATACTATCATACAAATACGTCTAGAATGTGTAAATATGTTCCCGAAGTGTAAATAAACGTTTGAAAGAAAGTAACAATGATGAAAAGCGTTTTCATCTAAAGTAATTTTATTAGTTTCGTTATGTATAACGTCGTTTTATCGTTACACGCTGCAAAATTAAATGAACACAAGTGGTTTATGGGAAATCTCTCCGTACCAAGTATTAACAAATAAAGTTTTTTTTGTGATAAGGCAGTGTGTATTAATGAAATGCATTTCACATTGAGCGAACGGCATCCAATGCGGACCGAACAGTCAGCTAATTATCCCAAAGTTAGATTAAGTGCAGAGAACGCGTTTTTAAGTTCGTTTACTTTGCTTTACTTAATCTTTGCATGTAGGTTATTATAAATTCAAGTTAAATTTCGCTATAGGCGCTCTGGAGTGTAACGCCCACTACATCAACTTGTGTAATTCTGTTCCATTTTGCGGGGGCCCTTAGTGTGTATAGGGGTTCAAAAATGTTTCAGAAATTTGACATGTTGTTTGCGAATATAACGACCATTTAGACATGGACGTCAACGGTGAATGTGTTTAAAAACGAACTCAATCAGTTTTATAATTAATGAAATAACTTTCAACCGAGGATGCAGATGTCAGCATTTCAGAAATGGGCCTCATTTAGGGGTCAACAATTCAGAAATGTACGCTCTCCAATTAATCACACCCAGTTCCCTTCACTTGAAAATCGAATTAGCTTTATTTACACGTGTAGTGAATTTCATACCAAGCATTTGTCAGAGCGAAGTTTAAAAAAAATGTTAACATATTGCGCAATATCACAGATATAGTACAATGACGCATTTTTTGGTGGTGCGCATTTGATCCGAGTGAGACAGACGCCATGAATTATAAACATCTTCACAAAATGTTCTCGCACAAAACGGTATTTAGTCATTATGGATATAATTTAGTGTCGATAAATTGCGCATGGATGTGTTAATTTGTAAACACTTCGCGCACAAATCTCTTTGCGTTGCTGCAATTTACGTTTTGTTCTTGTACCAGTTCGTAACTAACTCAGATTTGGCGATGAAAATACGTGGTCTCTTCACACGTGACGTGTATTCTCAAGGGTCGTGCATAGGCTTGTGTTTCTTATTGTTTCCATCTAGAAATCCTTTACGAACTGTAAGTGACATGGAATAGTTTTAGACAATGACGTGTCAATGTTCTTCCCACATGATGACCATGCATTGACCTAATTCTTCAATTCGAAAATAATATTTTTGACTACGAAGTTTACATGATATAATATATTTGTTGCATTATTTTGTATTTCTTTTAACCAAGATCTATCGTTTGTTAAATTTTAACGTTTAATCTCCTTTTGCTTTATCACACATAGCCCTAATAACAACATCTGATGATAACAATGTTATATATGGTATATTATGTGCATTTATTGTTTGAAATGTGACAAATTAAGGGCTATAGATTAATCCTATGTGTTTAACTTTGGACTGACATATTGACATAATGTACATAGATAAGTTTACATAACACCAGCGGTCTCCAGGCATTGTTTGTTGTGTGTTTCTATCAAATATTAACACTGAAAATCTCGACAATCGCATATTGCCAATATTATTATATACTCTAATAGATTTATATCTCGTTTGACAGTATATGATTAAAATATTTTATCCGTTGAAGTCCAGGGAGAACTTAATGTTGCAATATTGTGTATTTGGTATGGTGTCCCCTCTGGGTGTGCGTACACCATGTATGACTAATACTAATGATGTCATATGTTCTATTATCTATTCAAACAAGTATTCTTACTAAGAGCCTTTCTTGGTTAGGGGTAGATCCTGTTTTATGATAAATTACCCGTCTTATGACAAGAGTTTATACAAAATTGCATAAAATTATTTTGAAAAGGGGTAGGTTTATTTGTGAACGTTGACCCCAAAGCCCTTTCCCATGGCGGTAATAACAGGTAAAATTGATTCTCATATTTGTACAATCCTACTTTGAAATAATGTTGTAAGGGTTTTATCAGTGCTCTGAATCTAAAGCATTCCGGTTTGTTACCGCCTTATTTTGCACTAAGTAGGCGGGATAAACAGCTCGACTACAAAAAGCAAGTCAGAATCGAATGATTTATACGTGCTATTCAAGTTATCTTCTCGTTAGGGCTAAAGATCCGTACGTATTAGTTAACCCGTTCTTTTGTTATACGGACCAATTGTGTGGATCGTTCGTCTATTGAAAAAAAATATTGGTTTGCATGACTTGACTCTAATTACTGCGATGGTTTTAGAAGATAACCGAACATATTATAGTAAGAAATATAGAAGATCCCAGTGTTTGTCACCAGAATGTGACGTCTGTATTTTAAGTAGGTTTTAAATAAATTTTAACTTGATAACCTAGGCAAAAACTACTTTCGTGTGTTGAAATGAAATCTTATTACAAAAAAACTTTAAGAATGCTTAATTGCCCGCGTCCTTTTTTTGTGGTAGACTGTTCCTTTTTTCCATCGTAAAACAGAAATATTTAGATAATTCTAAAAAGGTCTTTGTCCTTTTTAAACACGTTGCGCAATTCATGGTGAAAATGCACGAAACTGTCACCAGTTTTCGCGATCTTCATTTTAACCGTACGCAAAAATGTTCACACGTACAAGAAAATTTTAAGAGTGTGAAAAGGTACAGAAATTTTAATTTTAGCAGTGTGTATGACAATAATGAATGCATTTGTGGTGTACATATAATTCGTTGTCTTTATTTATTGATGTTCATGTTTATATACATGTACTATATATTTCGCGTACAACTCCATGTACATTAAAAGTCTTATAATTTATAAAATGTTTATTTTTAATGGCATACTTTTATTCATACTATTTTATCTTTTTTATAGATTGCAATCGATCATAATCAATTTCAAATTATTTCACAATTTCTTTTTTAGCGTTACGTGAATTAATTATTATTTAATGTTTTAAAATAGTCCGTTTTTTTCATTTAAGTTACTTTGTAGTGTAATAAATGATTTCTCAGCTTAAGGTATTGATATAGAAACATTTTGTGTGTATTAATCAAGGTATTTACTGAGGTTATCGCTTTAAATTTTAATAGAAACCCATTTATTTTAACGAGATTTCAATTAGCGATTCTTCAAAGCAACCTTACACTGACTAATGATGGAGTTTGGTCTGTTGGATCGTGTTTCTTAAATCCGACTAAGATTTCTAGGAGGTAGTAGTTCGTGAATACCTAACGTAGAACTGGTTCGTTAGTTACAAAGCTATGAATATTTTCAACTTTACCCGAGGTAACAAAACGTCTTATGTCGTGTAATTATTCGTTCAGCGATAGTCGCGTCTTCGTCTGTCACACTCTGCAGTTCTATTGCGAGCGAGTTAAACGCGGCGTATTTCAATAAATTGATAATTAATTGACATTTTATGAGGTATGACATACGATCATTACTAAACCCTTTTAATATTCTCACCGTTTTCTTAATAAATTCAACCATCCAGCTACTTACTTAGCCTTAATGCATTTTTTTTGTAATTTCTCCGTCATTATTTTTAACTTTTCATCGATAGGTGGCGTTAATTTTATGTGTAATCACAGTTATCATGTTATGTAATAGTGATATCGTGGAAATGCGCACTACTTTTCGTGTATCATTTCAGAATAGCATGCGATTCATTAAAGTGCGTGTTGGTTATGTAAAATGCAACATCCGTTTCGATTATTTGAAATGATAAAGATAGCTACACTGTTTTTAGAAAGAATATTTATAACTATATGTCATAGTCATTAAAAATTGTAATCAACACGCGATGCGGTTATTTAAAAATAAAGTTGAGTCATTGCCTCGTTTTCATTCAATTTGTGATATAGCCATTCCATTACTTTATCTAGATTGAGGTGAAAATAGTTCTTAGTTTTATTTCACACGATATTTATAGCACGAAAATTCGTGTGGCTTCTTTTAAGGAAACGTGATTGTGTACTTTCCAGGGTTCGAACACCCGGTGTCTATGGGCACGGTTAAATTTCAACTGACGATTTTATCAGCCTCGATTTAGAGTTGTCAATCGAATAAGAAATTATCTTGGCAGGCAGTTTATTGCACATTCTACACGTCTTTTACAACCAATGAAATATCGCGTCTATTTCTGTAATATTTAGTTAGATGTACATGTATTCAGTTTCCGGTTAATGATTGCTGAATAATGGTCCGGAATGATTACATTTAAACACGTAATCAGAAAAAATAGGATAAAGTAGGTGCGTACGTTCTTGCTGCAGTACGGGCACTTCACCCTCTCTCAACACCATTGCATCATGGGATATTTCTCTTTCTACAATGATTAAAGTTAGTTTTGGGGGTATTTGATGTGGGAGGGTGGTTGTAATCGTGGTGTTTATTGATCTTCCCATTTATGGTGATTGTCTAACATTGGATAGATTTGGATCAAACTTGCTTGATTGTCTATATTTTAATTTATATTGTAACTGCATCATAGACCATGCAGTTCAATAACTCGTATTTAGACTTCCATGAAATGTCAAACATTATGACTTAATATAAATTTTTGTCCCGTAATCAAAAGCACTAATTGTCCAAAGCACTAATTGTCCAAAGCACTAATTGTCCACTCTCAATATACGAAAAACGATTTGTGATAATTTATTATACAAGCATCAAATTCGTAGTACTTTGGTCCACATCAAAATTCTTGCGCGCCGAGCGATTGTCGGATATGGACAGCTGAACTGTCAGTTTCCAAAAATACTACATTGGTATTTATAAGATACTGACGTACACATTTTTCATGGAAATGTCGTTATGAAAATAGAACATTGAATCGTAGTTATAATTACATGTATATTTTACTTTCATTTTGAAGGAAAGATATTTGAACTATTTTTCTTGTTTTCTTTCCAGCTGGATTGCTCATTCCGGAAGATGCAGAGGTCCAAGAGACTTCGTGTCTCCGAGGTGAACCCTCATCTTATATGTGTACTATGTGGAGGGTACTATATTGATGCTACAACCATTATAGAATGTCTACATACATGTAAGTACAAAGTTCAAATCTCTGTATGCATGAGCATCATGTTTCACATGTCCAGACTGTAAGCCGCGGTCCATTAATTAGTGCGCTGTATTTGTAACCCGGCAATCCGGGTTCGAGCCACAGTCGCGGCAGGGTATATACCCTGCTACGAAAATGAGTAAAAAAGACAATTTACCTCCTAATGTGGAGAAGTTGCCTTGTAGACGGATTCATTCATATTTGTTTAGAATACAGTCCAGGAAAACTGGTCAGGTGTTATTTTTTCCTCAATTGCTTTTTATTGATTGTTTTCGTAAATTTCCATCTTAATTATCCATTTTCAAATTTTTGCCTTATTTCGTATTTACCAATTCTGTTATGGTTGCATCAAAGCAGGGACGCAGTTCGCAATTCGCAGTACGCGATTCGAATCGCAAACTCGCCGTCCTGGCTTAATCACGTATGATTATAAGAATGGTTTACGATATATAAATTAATTCATAGATAGACAGGAATATTTATATTTAATGACTTTAATTTAGTTATATAATAAATAAATCGTGGAATAAATTTGTTACGGAGAAAATCTGCAATTTCGCTCGGTTCTCAATATCAGCTCGCCATAAAATATTCGCCGTCATACAATTTCTTCGGCTTTATGTGCGTCAAATTATTATCTTCTGTTCATTAAACGAATCTTAATATTCGGTCTGCAGATTGTTTTCAATCGATAATGGAGAGTTAATGAACGCCGAGAAGCCGCACGGCGACATTCAGTTATGATTTCTGGCCAATTTTATGCTCTCATTTCCTGTAGAATTGATTTGAAATACCGTGATGCGTTTTATACGGGCTGTATGGTCTTTATTATAATCTGACATCGAAATTTATTGCCGTTCGTTAATAAACGACGGAGAATCTACGATTACGTATATTTGCATGAATCAAATTCCAGTACTCCATATTAACTTTGCGAGTGATTTGTTTATGATCAAACATAATTGAACTGTTTGTGTTTAAATATGTATTTCTATTGTTGATTGTTATTTATTATCCCCACAAAAGAAATCGCCAAATTAGATTTCGTACAAACATCTTTAATCGAGTTACATGTAATTAAACAGTGAAATACACTTTGAAAGATTCGTTTCGTACAGAGTTTCGTGTTGAACTTGACTCACATGTATCAAATCATACATTTTGTTTTGCTGAATTACTAATCATATAGCTTATCATAAACAAAACAACATTACGTCACGACCCACGTGACTCATTCTATTGCGCGTTTTAGTGTTTTATTTTTAAACTAGCGCATGATGCTTTTATCTGCGTAGTTATTTATTTTGAAATATTATTAATTTTGTAAGTAATACTAAAAGTATTTTTTTCGTGTATTTCGTCTGCATCATGCAATCTCGTATAAAAACGTGAACATAATCGACCTGGTTTCGAGACAGACAAAAACAACAACAACAATAAAATATCCAGTGACTGTTTTGTCGATTTCGCAACATGAATTATAATCAAATGTTTTTTTTAGAAATGAATCCAACAAGTGATTGTAATCATCGGCATCTAGTTATTATTCTCCGAGAATCTCAGTTCACAATTTTAGGAGAAAGTTCTACTCGATCAATACAGCGTGTTCAGTTTGAACAAGACAGAAAATCTGTTTCATTTATTCGGAAAAGTCTGTAAATACTCTACTTGTTTGAATAGCGTGGAGACAAAAGTATGTTCCGAGCAAGATCTGCGTATAAATATAAGATGTTTCTCGTTTTGAGTAGGAAATTTATTGTGTAAGATTCTCTGGTGGTGATAAAATGTCCCTGTTTTCAAATTGTTATTTTTTGTCTGTTTAGTTTCATTTTTTGCATTCGTTTTGTGTCAACATACCATGAAAATTCATTTCGTA
This sequence comes from Lutraria lutraria, assembly GCA_964023205.1. Lineage (NCBI taxonomy): Eukaryota > Metazoa > Mollusca > Bivalvia > Venerida > Mactridae > Lutraria > Lutraria lutraria. The sequence continues at coordinate 7,043,571 of OZ026848.1, read as the reverse complement.
AAATAGTACATTTATTGATTGAAGATTTGGTGTTGGAGTAAAAATATTTGCTCCCCGACGGGGAATCGAACCCCGGTCTCCCGCGTGACAGGCGGGGATACTCACCACTATACTATCGAGGAGAACTGGCCGTTTATGTGAAAATCATGGATCAGTACTTATCTTGTACATTTTATCCAATAAGACGATGTTTGCGGTTTGTAAAATCTACTTGACTGACGAATGATAAACACTGTAGTGTTTGCGAAGTTACGATTTCTTATCTCTAGTACGACACAAAGTTACAAGTGATTATCAATCGTAAAACCACATTTACCACAAAATCGATTAAATTAATTCCCACTGACTGTTTATACAATCCGTGGACCACTGGTCAAACGTAGTTTTATGCAAATAGCAAGGCATTGTTGGTGGGCAAATTATAGCTTTTTATACAAACAAGACAGTGTACTGTAGCTTGCCTTAATTGCCGAATGAACTCCCGTATTGAACGCAAGATGATTGATACGTTACCGGGGGCTTTTTTGCTATGTTTCGGATTTTATACACTTTTCTGTCGCTTGATAATTTTACGATATTTCTGTGATATCTATAAAGATTTTATGACCATTCATTTTCCTTTTTATTCGTTTTTAATGGAGTGATTGGTTCCCGAGATTTTCATGAAATATAGTTCTATCAAAAATGAATTATAGATGAACTATCGCGAATCACGAGCCTAAGAGTTGACTAGACGTTTTTGTTGAAATGGAACTAGGACGGTAACTGCGAGAATCTTTCACAGATTCCGTGATATTTTGGAATTATCTGTCTGTATCATTATTAAAGCTGACTTTAAATATACAGATCGAGTTTCCTGCCTTCGTGTACTCTCTACGTCGTACATGTGATTGTTTGAGATATCATATATTCAACAAACCACCCACCTACTGACTGACTGATCGGCTTCCGGAAAATTACGGAAAAGCCCGAAGTTTGCCGAACTCGTCCGATCAATATTCAGTATAAAAGTTTCTCAACGCTTGCGATGAGATAATGACAAATGTGTCTCCTTCAATCCCCAGATATAATTTCGAATATTAGTGTCAATTTGATGAATGGCTACTACTTCATACCACTGATAACAAGAGATAACCAATGAGATATCAGATAAACTGTCACGTGATCGCAGTAAAAATGGCCGCAAACTTGTCCGTTAATGGCTATAATTCCCTTCAGTAGAATAATCTCGTGTTTGTCCAATAATTAATGCTTTAGTTTCTTATTCTTTTTTTAAACTCTACGAAATTTCGTGTCGCTCGTATAAAAGATATTGCATTCTTATTAGTTACTGATTTTTTTATTTCTTCTGCATTGAGTTATTTATGATTTTAAGCGTCTATTAAAATGTCATATTATCCGGATGTAATTTCGTCCTATTTTTATCCTTTATCGACCGTGCATGTGTGCAGAAATGACGTATTTGGCGTGATAAAATATTAGTCCACGCATCATGCATCATATTATACCGTGCATTTTTGATTCGGTTTAAAATACATGCTTCACACGGTCCGTATCCGCAATCCTATAAGACTGCCAACATTCGCATTTTAAAGGAATTTATGCAGGTCACTTTTTTTTTTTTTAAGTTTAATTTCTTTATTACCTTCCGGTGTGTTTTTCCAGATACCTGAAAATTATCGTCTTACGCGATTCATAAAAAACATTACAACAGGTGAAATTCTCACGAATGTACTAATTTTACGACTGCACCGGTCGTGATAAGAAAACAGCATGCAATTCACATATATTTTTTTCTACCGTAGAAAATCTGTTCTCTTTTAAAACTGACGGACACAATTTATCAAACAGACAGTCATTATCTGTAGCCTCTGACGGGTTTTCCATTAAAAATGCTGAAGATTTCTACTTACTGAAATAAATCAGACAATTCACAGCATGAAAATGCATCAACGCGTGTTACGATCGTGCATTCCGGAATGCTTCGTGTGTATGCTTTCTAAACCTTTACACGTGCTTCAGAATTATATTTGTAAGAAAGTCGATTATGCCTTACTGCAAAATCCGCCAGCTTTTCAAACACATTATGCATGTTAGTTGGTGATAGTTATAAAGCAGCACATTTAATAAGCGTTTGATGAAAGCGATGAAAAATATACATGTATTGAAGTAGATAATTTATGGTTTACTGGCATTAAAGTTGGCGTATTCTTTCATCTCTATTTTAGGCGTGTACTATCTTTTTAATTCCGTATGGCACGAGAAGTCATTTAAGAAAAGGGGAAATTAACGATATCATAAAATCACGTTTAAAGATATTTTGCGAATCAACTCGTTTGATTAGCTAACCGTGCATAATTCGTGTTTATACGCTTCTAGTGGCTTGTCTTTGATGCCAACTTTTTCTGCTGCAAAAGCATCTCAATTATTATTATTCTTGTATAAAACAGATATTATCTTTTGGGGGAAATACACGTGTGTCGAGTTATGTGTGAAAGAAAGCAAGCATTGAATCTAGTTTGATCTTTCATAAAATCGACTAATTATCGTTTAAATTCATCATTGAATAATTGTTGTTGAAAAAAATACTCTCACTTTGAAAATAAGTTGGTGCTCACTTACAGTTATTATTTAAGTACTGGCGTAGGGAGACATTTATAATCATTAAACAATATTTTACTACACCAAACAATTACAGTTTAGAGTAAATCTTGTTTCGCACAAAAATTAATGTTCATGCACTTTAATTGTGAAGTGATGACAATTGGTGAAACGGAGTGTCATTTTCGTGCATTTATGTCTGTTTATTAGCACGTGACTTTAAACTTCTTCTGTTATTTATAATATATATAGCAAACTTGTATAAATTTCTGTCGTGTTTGGATAAATAAAGAGCGACTTTGTGGGTTGTTTAATGATTAATTAGTCTATCTGCTTGGTAAGTATGCATGAGTCTAGTTGACAGATATGTCCAAAGGCGTGTATAGGTTGTTCGTCTGACCAGCGTCGTTGTTTGTTGAAATTGTTGAGTTTATTTTCGACTGTGACATTTGAAAACATTTGAAACACATGAACGCCCCCGTGTTCTGTGGCTTTGGCATGCCCGTAAATATAAACTGTATCAATATTTGGCTTATTTACGTTGGACTGTACGTAGATAAATTGTGCATAATTTATTTATAGTTCGTTCGTGCGGTGCCGTTGTCTGTCGTCAACATTAGGTTACGTTAGTCAATTTTTTGCTATTTGCATTTTTTCTATACCCACGACTCCTGTCATTTCCTTTATGCAAATTTCAAGCAGAAGTTAATGCAGCGAAAGATATACGAATATTTTGTGCTATCACGAAGTCAGAGTGATATTGATTTGTGACATAGAAATGCATGTCTGTATGATCTATTTGTGTCGTCTGCTTTGAAATAGTTTGGGGTTATTACGTTCTTTACACATGGATTTGTTAGAAGAGCTCTGGTTTCATAAACCACGATAATAACTTCTCGTGAGTGCCAATTCTTTCATCGTGTCTCTGTCATGTAGATAAAAAAATTCCACCACCATCTGTACGTGCGCTCGTCTGTGTGGTCGAGGTCAGAGTTTATCAATGAGTTCCGTAGTTAAATAAATTCCAGTGTTCCCTTAAAAACGTATGATACGTATCAATCAGCACTCGTAGACCGAATTCATAAACACCGTGAGTGCGCAGACGATAAAAAAGCACGGTATGTCAATCGTCGTCAGGTGAAAAAAGTTCACTTGTAGCAGACGAAAGTTCTGACCGGCTTGTTCCTGTTTTTCAGGACGAACAGTTTTCTTAAATTGATAAGTGCACATTCTTTCCTGAAAATGCATTTGTCATGTGTTACCTGATCCAACATCAAACGCTTGCTGTTTGTAAGCTTTCAAAGTACCATAATTTATCGTTCTAAGCCGAAATAGATTCATTTTGAAGATTTGGAAAATAATCAGGAAAATGCTCGTGTGTTTATCTAATACACTCATAAATAATCTGTGTGTTATTTCGTAAAATATAGCCCTTCATGTGTTTTAACATAACATTTGACATATTTCATCGTGTTTAAATAAACGTCTGAATTTCGAGAAATTTCGATTTGAAAAAGAGTTGATTTTGAATATTGAGGGAAGAGAAAAAAGAAGGCATTTTCTTTCAGGACGGGTTAAGGAATTAAGGCTAATTCGTGCACGCGCGCGTGTGTGCAAGACGCCACGCATTCTTTAAGGACTCACGTGATAATTTATTTTATAATTAAAAAGAACATTTCAATATTCTTTCGTGTACTTGATATTCATATGCATAATCGCGATTTATCCGAAATTTAAATAATTTAAATATAGCATTCAAATAAAATAAAAGTCCACAACTTTCCCTTCAGTCTGAAGTTGAAAAAAGAGAAAATTTTAGAACGTTGTGTGTAAAGCTTTAATATATCGCTTGTCTGGTGTTTGACAGTCAATTCGTTTTATTTTGTGTGTGTGTAAATTGTTTGTCTCTATATTGTATGAATGAATATTTCACCATGTATTGATTTACACAAGTTACGTGTGAAATACCGACCAGTGTAAGTTTCTACACTCTCGTCTAATTTACATAGTTTGTGCACAATCGACGCTTTTCCTGTTGTTAGATGTAAATTGATACGAAACTAGCAGATCACGTGACTTGGTAAAGCTATCATATTCCATAATCGTGGGATTATTTTCGCACGAAAGCGAGAAAGAAAATTGTAGTGTCCTTTTAAAGTCTCCAATCAATGGAGTCGAGTTTTGTCAGATCATTGAAATATACGGTCTTTAAGGTTTGTGATCAACGGAGCAAATACTGCCGTCACGGCCTTGTTTTGGGAAACAATGTGCTGTCAGTTTATTGCAGGTCTGCCTAATTAGCAACAGTTGATATAAATAATTGCTGTCTTGTAATTGTGCGGAATTTAATTGTAAACACGCACAACGTTTTAGTAGAAACAAAACTATGTAACGTTTGGTACGAAACTTCTCGATGACGAATTGGGTATTTCATTTTGTTAATAAAACGAGCCCAATTTCAGCAATGTCGAGTGCAAGACTCTGACTTAATTCCATGACCTGCTATTCGAAAACGATGCCTTCTCTCGGTTCTATTAGTTCTTGATTAAATCTAGAATCTTCAGTCTTTTTGTACCAGACAGTATTCGTGACAGAAATGAATTCAGAAACACTGCTATTATGGGAGATTTATAATCTTGCTGGGAAGTATTAACGATTCCCTCGGAGAACTCTTGTTTCTATTGAAAATATCGATCGTTCCAGGATGCCAGTGGCTTCCTGCTTCAAGACATTGTATTCGTGTGACAGTGTCTGTGGTAGTTTTGTTTTCAATCGGTAATGAAGGAATTTTCCTCGAGTGTGATCAATAATGTTGGGGTTTCAATATTTCATGAAAGCTTTCCGTATTGGAATGCATATTGCGCATTATCTGGCTGCTGCAACGTGTTTTCGCGATTTTCGCAGCGACTGCGTAAGTGCTGCGGATTGCTTTTTGGTTTTTCGTCTGCTTTTGAAATAATAGTCAAATTGTAGTCTGATCGATGCTATATTGTGTATTTTTAAATATTAAAGTTTGTGCGAGATTAGTGTGAATTACTAAATGAGGAATTTTGAGTTCCTTCATTTCCGCGAACATTATTATTATTGTTATTGTAATTAGGCAATTATTTTTATAGATCTTATTGTTTTTTCTTCCAACAGGACATCCGTATTCGCAAATAATTTTATTAGAATTGAAAATATATTTTTTGTCGTGATTGTTCAACTTGTAATTTCCCAGAAACTGTTGTAATATATTATAATCCACATCCGACCGTGTGTACGAGTGTGTTTGCGTCTGTATCTTTTTTTGAAGTATAAGATATACATTTTTAATTTGGAAAATAAGGCATTATGCCTATCATACCACGTGAATATAAACAATGTATATATATATCCGGATACAATACATTAACATATCATGACAGAACAGAACAGAACAGAAATATTTATTGTCTATACAACAATATAATTTCCACGACCAAAGATGACATAATTAGGCAAAGAAAAATAGACTGAATATCATTGTAAATAAGCGAAACCTAAAACACAATACCAGTTTTATTCGTTCTTATTTATTACTTTGAGCCGAATTTCTAAAGGCCTGTCTAATTTTTACAGCACTGGCTGAAAATATTTGAACATACATGATTGATTACTCAGACGAATAGAACTATGTACAATCCAACGTTTACTATGAATACTCAATTTCCTGATGTAGGTCGATTTTAATTATTGCAGAGCAGAAAAATCAAGTCCCTTATTTCGGTTCTTCTAAAAATCGGGCTCTGTAAGGTAGATTTTTTTAAATTCGACCCAGTGTATAATATCCTGGTATAACATTGTCTTCGACCAGTGCTTAAATTTGTGTTGAAGGAAGTATACACGATATTCTATAGTACTATTGATTCAATGAACTATAGGGGCCTATTCTGTAGTAATTTTGGCGTCTGGAAAAACTTATACGCAGTGGAACACATAATCTTCTATCTTTCTCTAGATGACAGTTATTGCAATATTGAGATATTTTAGGCTCCCGTTTTTTCCTGTTTTAAGTGGATAGTTTACTGTTAAAGCTATTTGCGTGCATTTCGCTGCCACTCAAAAATAAATATAATTTTGATTAATTTACTTGCACACTGTCTGACATTAACTCACGTTGAACCAACCTATAATATGCTATAAAATATCGTTTTTGCGCATGTCTCATTGTGGTAATGAAATAGTACTATGTGCAGAAGAGTATTTTGACAAATGGTTAAAATTCAAATTATTCGTACCTAAGATAATTCGTACAAATGATTTATCGCACCGGGTCTTCTCAAATATCAAACGATACGCTAAGCTTAATGTCAAACACGAAATTATTTCTTGTCGAAGTGAAAAAAGAAAAGGAAGCAGAAAAGACGAGACTACTTTTTTCTGTACATCAGGTGCATTTCTACATGTATTCATCCGCGTGGAAGTAACTCGGTCATTGTTTTATATGATAAAATGTCTTCGTTTTTGACATAACGAACTTGTTAGCGCGTACATTTATACAGGCATAATTATATTAACATTTTATTCAGTGTTATTCAAGGTCGAGGTCAAACAAAAAAATGCAAAAATTCACCTTATAAAAATGATCAGATTTATGTAAGTCGCCACATTCTTAACGTATTGGCATGTTAATAAAGATCGCATAACATCATTTAATACTTAAACAAAACAGGTGTGTATCTTTGTAGACAAATATTCTAAATTTATTTTCGTTGAGTCAGCTGAATTAAATTGGAATTCGAAATGCTACACAGACAAGCATCAGAAACTGGATATTTACGTATAAGTTCTGAATATATTAATGTATTTGTATTCTGTTAAAATTACGGTCGTAGATTGCAGATACAGGGTGTGGAGTCAAATTACTCGACAGATGAGTATACTTCATACATACACACGTTTGTCTCAAAATAAGAGTTGGGAGTTCAAAAGGTTGTGAATTAAATACGCTGTAGTATTTCCCCGCGCATAATTAAACATACATTTATTACGCCCATATTTTTATCTCTATGAAATAATTTAATGCTATTTTATATAGAAGATGAAATTAGGCTTACAAGACATGCACACATATATTGAAACTTTGCTTGGTAGCGTTTGTCTTGTTAGAAATTTCTATCTCTCGTTGTGTATTTTTTCGTCCTTAGATTTGATTTACACGTCATTTATATAAAAGAACCGTAACTAACATTATATCACGAATAAGCTGGTGATTGTCAATGTGATCTAATAATTGTGTATTTACAAATTGATAACTGTGATATATATGTGTTCGGAATGACATTTATAAATGTCATTTAAAGCGAATGATCGGTGGAAAAATTATAAAAACTTTCCGCGTACAATTCAACTTTATGTATTGTACACTTTTTATTGATCAAACGAGGTTCGGAGAAATTGAATATAATGATTGAAAAATAAAGATATTGATTGTTATAGACTGTTATAAAAATTCTAATGAGAAATCCCCCCAAAATGCTGGGTAATTAAAGACGTTACTTGCATGATCTTAATTTTGCAGTTTGTAAATTCCCCCGTAACCATGAACAGCGAGTTGTATGAAAGTGTCTCACTTAATTAAAGCGTACATACAAATTCCTGCAAAATCAATTCTGTTACAGACACTTAGCTTACAGTTACTACGTATTCATTTATTTTACAATAAAAAAACTATTTTTTAAGTAACGGATTTTTTCTAGTGTCTCTAAATTAAACCGATTGGCGAGCTTGCAATAGCATCTTAAACGCGTGAGTCTTACACTAATGAAATAAATGTGACTTATAAGAATCATGATCGTCTTTAGGTACAGTTATGTAAATATCAATAATTTATTTAATTATCATGATATATTTATTTAGAACACAATTGTCTACTTTTTATATATCTGTCTGTTCTTACGTTACCATGACGAACAAATACATTATACAGTAACGGAGGTTACCGACGCCATAGCGAGACGATTATATAACTGACATCTACACAAAGAACCTGTATCTATTCTCTTCTAGGACAAAAATAGAATTTTCCAATATACATTTTTTTACTAGAAGACAAGTATATTCAAGTATATATAGTATTGATAAAGGAACGTTTGTAAATTCAACATGGTAAAGACAAAAATATATAAGCAATGTTTGTGCTGGAAGTAACGTGCAATGATACAAGCATTTCTTTCCCTTTTCATTCGTAAAATGTACTGAATTTTGTATTTACCTATTGTATAAAAAAACAGCAAAAAAATGCAGTACTAAGCATTTTTATTGAGCATATTTTCATCTGACTCGAGTGCATATTTGTTCGTATAGATTATTTACAATAATAAAATGTAAGATTAAAGGTCATATGCTTCAGATAATAATTCATTTTAATTACCATTTATTTACAATAAAAACATCAATAAAATAATGGTACAATTGGGTTACGTAAAAATTAATAAAAATCCCCAAAATATTGGTTTATTTTCAAAATTGGAGTCAAATGAGTCGGAATGTTTTAGCGTAATATAGTGCTTACTCAGGATATATTGTGTTTATATCTCATTAAAGTATTATTTTAATTCTATAGTTTATTATCTGACTAGATATTGAATATATGACCACCCGTTTTGTTATTTGTATCACGTATATTCATTCGGACAAATTAATTATAAATAAATCGCTTGTTACGTCTTTTATGGAAATCAATACGGATATTGTATTATTAGTATAGGAATTATATTATCTTTTTTAATTATTGTACTAATTTTACACCGATTACGTCAATAAGGAGATAATGTCTGAATTAAGTACGTTGCACGAAGCGACTCATCATGCAAGCAACAAATGATAGATATTTTATCTAATAAAAAGCCTAGTGCTCATTAAGGCCTTGACGTATTTTTGGTAAAAAAAAACCTTATCGTCAGCTAATTTTTTTATGAATTGAATAACGAACACTTCCATGAATTAGTGTTAACAGGTTGTTATATTTAATTGTAATAAAGTAACGTTAATCACGTGCATTATTGAATAAACGCGTACGCTGCACACGTGTGTTGTTGAAACCAGAATTCAAATTTGTATATTACCATGTTTCAGTCTCTCAAAATTTACTAAAATGATGAGTAACATTGTTAAAAAATAGGATGTCTTTTACGTAGATTTAGTCATAACGCGTTGATAAAAATAGTGTCAAATAGAATTACGTCCTTTTGTGCGTCACACATACGACGTTATTACGTTAACCTGAATTCCCGAAATGTCACGTGGGAAGTTGGTGCTCTCGCCAAATGTTTACTGCAAAATTTGTGATAATTATGTGTTTAATATTTTTTTATTGCTACACGATTTTATTCATTTTTTACTTACTCACTGAAATGCTATCATTTCTGCTATAGTATTTTTACGATTGTTTTTTTTTTGCACTTGACGCTTACTGTTAGGTAAGAAAAAAATATGAAAAGTGAAAATATACCAAACGAATAGGGATATAAATGCCGGATTCTCCTGTATCTTGTTTCCCCTTTCTCTGGGGCAGCCCTGAAATGACCATAGCTGTCGAATATAAACAAGAATATACGAGGTTGTGGTCGTATTTGAAAGGATTTTTTATTTGATGTGGTAAACCCAAAATTAGATAAGTATTAAAATGCAATGAATTAACTCGGCTATACTACATTGATATTATAAGTTGCGTAAATATTTCAATATCTATTAAAAACAGCGGTATAATTTAACAGTTATAATATTCGTTGATTTTTCTTTGATTGACAATAATCAGAAACTATGTGCCCTGCAAATAATCATATGATGATATTTAGTTAGATTTATGACTCATTTCTGAAATTAACGTATACATTAAATACATTTGTCTTATATGTTTAAATAATATTTCCTTTTGCAAAAAAAACAACCGTATAAATCTTGTAAAATACGTCATGTAAAAATAATTATTTGTGGCGTGGCTCATCACTTTTATCAGTTGAATTATTTCTGTCAGATATGACTGATGTTGTAAAACTAGGTACAATCTAATACATTCTTGTTTTGTGCATTTATTGTTTATTAATTGTGGTAATTAAATTGATTTAATAAGAAAATCTTAAAGAAAGCGGACACAACGAATGGCTGTTTTATCGAAAGGTTAGGGCGCATACAAAAAAGTCGGTCGTAAAAGACATTTTTATGTTTAGCACATATTTGAACTTGCGTAGTTTTTATCAATAAAATGAAATAATTAATGTATTTAAATTATGTTGTGTACACTTTTAAATGGTTCTTTTTCTGTCTCATTTTATATTCGCATATTATTGACATGATATTGGCTATGTTTAGAATACAACGTTATTCATGTTCTATTTTTTCTTTCCAACTTTCATAAAACTGTTGATTAGATAACAAACGCAGTTATATGATGATTTATTTTATTTTAGGGACCAATATTGTCTTTCTATAATGTCTTTTTATGTAGTAACTATTTGCACCTTACAAAAGCTTAATATTATGTTATCAATTTACAAATAAGATTTACTTTTAGTGCGACGAATGATAGTAATCGTAGCTTTACTTAATACGAAATTTGAAACAAAAAAAAAGATTTTTGTATTATATTTTTTTATAATACGAAAACAGGCTGTACGGAGGTCTTTAAGAAGTCGACTCTCGGTTCAATTTGGGTATAGATATGTTAATATTTTTGGGATTGTATACATACGTTATATTCGCTCGTCTTATCAAGAAATTTCCCATTTCTTTTCGTATAATTCCCTGACTTTCATATTAAAAAAGAAGAAGTTTTTAGTGCTTAAAAAGTAGCTTCATGCTTTTTACTGATTGCCTTCTTGGCGTATGAATATTGTCGCGAAATTTAAATATTTTTGGATAATTCGTGTCTCTAATAAATGATAATTTAGCATGATTTGTTACTCATAGAAATTTATCTTATGAATATTGTGGTTTGATATTTTGCATGTATATAGTTTTACGTATACATTGTTAAAATATAAATTTAAAATATCTACACCATACAATTATGCATGTCTTATTGTGTTTTATCGTGTCCATTGACGTTTGTTCGTTCATGTGTAATAATTAAGATTTTAAAACAATGTATGACATTTTTTGACATACAAAGGCCCTTTTCAAATAGAATGAAAATATATTTGTACATGTAAATATATAATTATAGACACGTAATAGTAACACGTAACGCTAGCCTGGTTGAAATAAGAGGTCAACATTTAATACAACCCTTGTCTACCCAATTGCACAAGATGTGTACGAAAAACAAAATGATTTAAATAACATGTTACTGATTTATGTTTCAATTTGATATTTTCTTTAACGTCGACATCAATTTTTAAGATACACTTTTTTGTTAAACAGTTTTAGAAGTATCTTCTTTTACAAAGGCTTTCGTATCTTTATTGTTACCTGGTTTTAAATGATATGTCATTTCATTACAATACAACGTTTATGCTTTATTTCCGTTTGTTATATGATATAATTAATTCGACGAACAAACGTGCACTTCACACGATCCAATCGCTTTGATCTTTAAAGTGTGAAAATAAAAATAAGGGAAACGTAATGACAATAATTTAGATGTAGCCATTTTGATACGCGGTTCGTCGAGAATGCCATGAATAATTAAACACTGCTTTTTTAGAAACAAAATGCACGAGATCTGCGCGCATAATTCGCGCATATATTTAATCAACACTACTCTCTTGGGCATTAATGTATACGAACATAAATCGTAAATATTCGACAGAGCAAAGAAATGCGTAAAACAGTGTTTTTGTACTTGTGAACGCTCTCATTTGTTTTATTTTATTGCTTATAGTGCAGTCTGCAGTTATTGTTACACTCATAATGTAACATATAATTACGTCGTATCTGATTCACGCATGGGAGCAAATAATTGTGACCGTCTTGTACAAAACATATTTACTTTATTCATTTGGGTTTTAACGCCGTTTTACAGCATTTTATTTTTGTAATATACGACGGCCGATTCGCCTAACAAGTTTTTCCTGGACCAGTACTAGCTTACCTTTCAACAAGGAACCGGCAATTTCTCAACATGTGGTGGAAAAAATCGACGGTGTAGTCAAATTCCCATGGAAGGGTATGACTTGCTTTGCTCGGATCGGCGGGTTACAAATCCAGCACACCGGACCACGAGCCCGGTCGTACAAAACGTAAGAAAATGATTGAAATTTGGCGACTGAAAAGAGAAAATGTCTTAAGTTGTGTATACGTGTATTATGTGGGTCAAAACGTAACGGATATTTTATTATTTATACATTTCGTTCGAGTCATTCCGGATATCGTTTAGAGATGTATTTTACTGATACTATTTATGATAATCATGTAATGATGATTGAACTATAAATGTAATGAAACAATCGTGTATACATGTTTTGTTTTATTCAGTGTCTAAACTATCGTGTGTTTTTATTTTCTTCAATCTGACAGAAACTGTCGTGATTTAGCAAGTAACGTAATACTTTCTCACTGAAAAACCATCATAATCTTGGTGCGAATAAATATTTAAAAAAAAAACACCTACAAAAAAATACTACAAAATGTTTTAGTATAAATTTATTATCTAAAATAATTCTAACTTACCCGATAACCCCTTCTTACAGTACAAGAAATCATATGAATGTTTAAAAAATATCGAATTGATAACGGAAACAGCATTGACGACATACTGGATTTTCCATCCTTTACAAGTTTACAGTACGGCTTATCATAAGAACAGAAACATATTTTTATTAAGTAACGTATACATACATGTATCTAGTTACAAACCTAAGCAAAAATATTATATTTTATTTTGTCACGTGACAACAAAGGCATCCTTACACAGAATACACCCTCACTCGCACATAAGAAGAGTTTGATATCATAGTGTATAGATTGGTACGAAACATCTACTTAGTAAGCTTGTATTATTTATGAAATATAGACAACAAGTATGTATATATTGATTTAGTCTGCTTCAAAGACGACTTATTTTTTCTAGTTTCTAAAAATAGAAAATAGTCTCCTAGTTTCCTTGACAATGAACTGAACAGAACAGAATTATTCATTTAGTGAAATATGGATTTATATGTATACTTATCATCCATTATATACATTTATATACGTGTGCTTTTGACGTAAACTACGCGGGTGGCTATCGACCATCGTAAATCTTTCAAAATAGTAATTTTATGGCTACAAATTAAACCAGCACAATTTTCAGAAGTGTATGCTACTAGTATACGATAATTGATGTTTTCTATGTGAAAAATTACATTATAAATTATACTGTGCATCATTTCTTAACTGTACGAGTATTTAAGGCTATGTGCTGCCCGTAATCGGTCTGTATAAGCCATGATATGACTGGGTTTTGAAATAATTCGACATTTTCGTGGAAAGAAAGCGGAAAGTCTTGATTGTACCGAAATTGAGAACAAAAAAAGGTACAACATATTATTGACAGACATACATTTTAATTGTGGACAAAGCTCAGATACTTCGTCAGTTAGTGTTATAATCATGGTTCTCATGTGTAGAAGTCAGAACGATTTCGTAATAGATCAGTTAGTTTGCGTTTTTTTCAAAAGACCAACATTTTCCGCGCCGATATCGCAGGACCTAATTATTCCAGAATAAGAATTATGCTTGTGAATGGTACATGAAAGTTACGTCAAAAATGTAACGTAAAGGTCAATGGTTACACACAATAAGCCGTTACGTTTCCCGTCATTCTTGTATACATCTGCCAGTCTTGCATTTAAAATTCTTGGTATAACAATAAAACTAGCACAGTATGTTCGATGCCAATATTTGTTGTACATCAATGGCGGAGAGATGATTTCAGCGATGTTCTGAGCAACAGATATCGCAAAAATGTGTCGTAATTTGTCGATACATTGTACAGTGTTTTTTGCCTACATAGCTATTTGAATATATTTTTTATCAATACATATGTTTGTTTATTTTTTCAGTCTGTAAGACATGCATTGTGGGTTATCTGGAAGCCAGCAAACATTGCCCAGTCTGCGACAACCTCGTACACAAAACCAAACCACACTTACGACTTAGGTAAGTTGACAATACATTGTAAATGAATATCATATCTTGAACGCTGACCAATCTAGACTCTTTAGTTGTGTTAGCCAAACTGATAAGTACATGTATTCAGGTTTTAAAATAAAAATAATGTTTTAAATGTATTTTTAGCGTTATCTGCGAATCTCTTTTAAAAGTATTTTTATATTTATACACGTAAATATTTACATTGCACGTAACTATACGCTATGTCTTCAAATTTGTAAAAAAAATGAATTACTGGTTTCCGTGATGACATTGTGTGATATTTTAAAGAAGATTACGAATGCTTGAAAAACTACCTTATATCTACATCGCCAAGAATAAATGAGTGTTTAACTTCAAAGAGGAAGGAGTTCTATATTACTCAACACATCCTATAGATGGACAAATTATAAAAAAAAATATAATCAAAATCGTTGGTAAAAGTAAATGAAAGCTAAAGACGTCTTTGTTTTTGATATAACAATTTATTGATGGTTCTTTTAAGAACTCATTCTAAAAAAGAAATGAAACAGTGGTTCAATTTAATAGAATTTTATTCAAATCTCGTTTATTCTAATATGCGCTCACATAATTCATGATAATGTTTATTGCAAAATGAAAACGTTATCGTGATGCGTCTTATTCACTCGTCGACGGCGTTGAATTTACTTGACTTTGTAAATAAATTATTGCATCTGTGCATAGGCTGGCGTGTTTTTATGCGTGTTGAGATCTTTGGATCATTCAAGTTCGCTTCAAAAGCATTTATTATCAATGACAAGGAGGCCGTGTTGTTAGTTTGTATGAATCTGGTTCGTCTTAAGCTACTAGTTATTGCTACAACCATTTTATAAACAAATTCAGAGATTAACTGTAAGTTTGTTGAATAAGACAAATCTCTTTGTGTAGCTAGCGTGAGCTACTTATTTTATATATCAGTTTGATAAATGGAGCATTTACGTTTTACAAACCAACCTTAGTAAATCAGTATGCATAAAAGTTTTCTAAATATTGACAAAATGTTTTAAAAGGGTACGTGATTTTTAACGAAGTAGATTTTCGGTATAGACAAGGGGTGAGAAATTAAAGGCACCATTTAGACAAGGTACACGCATAATTGTACTACCATTTAAGATAAAAAAAAAAACGTTAGAATAATAATTCGCAGAAAGTTATTTTGTCTTGTGATGTTAGTGCTACGTCATACATATAACCAATATCGCTTGGTTTAAAGCCTAGATTTCCATACTCGTTGGCTTGAGTATACATATGTCATGTTAATAACTGTTTTTAATAACTATTTGCAACAAATAACCCATACCATTTGACAAGTTACTTGTGCAAATACATGCTGAAATAATCACGGTCTAACTACGATTATGTTTCAGTGCGTTGAAACCCGTTTGTCAACGATATTTTAGTTGTATACGGCGGTGCATGAATGCGATTAATAAACAAATTATGAGCTACAACATGTGTTGTGAAATATTATCAACCTTTGTGTGTGTATGCATGCATAATTTAGATTTACTGACAAAAGCTTGTACAAATAAGAACAGATACATTTTACGCCTCACACCGGTATCGCAAATTTAAAGTTGCCGAAACTTGCCTTGTTCTGTCAGTGACGGTCTGAACCCATTGTACGAGAGTTCAAGTTCCACAAGAATCAAGAATAGTTCATATATATACGCAAATTGTTTATACTTACTTGTGCAACTTCTAAATTATGTGATATTTCTTTTAAATAAAATGCATTGGATCATGTGACCAGAAACATATGTTTACTTTACGAATAAAGAATATTAAAATTCAGAATCTTTATATCGTATAAACAAGCAATTGTAAAACAATTACTATTTACAAAAAGAAAAGAAAGAAAAAAGACTTAATGAAAGAAAAAGGGTCCGTTATTGCTATGTAGCGTTATTTTGAAAGTTATAAAGTTAAATATTTTCCTCTCTCACTGTGGCGGCTCTGAAATGACCATAGCTCTGGAATGAGACGTCATACCAACATATTTTTTTATATCTCATTTGGTCGACGTAAGCAAAAACGCCTAAATCTGCTCTTTTCACGGATACTGAACTGAAGTACCCACCCCCTGTTAAATAGTAAAGTATGGTGCAATATATTAATGTTGTTTCGGTGAAATATCGCAGCCATACACCAGACAGCGTGCATATACACTCTTAAGAGTCATTTTAAACAGTTCGCTGTGTTTATCATTACAGATTTTTTCTGCTAGGGAGAGTTTCTCGAAAAGAATGCCTGATAATTACTAGCGTTATTTCAGAAGGACGCTTGGGTAGAATTGCAATTTTTACGTATACACGTCTGGGTTTGTTTTACAAGTGATACTAAACTAACAAGCGATACAAATTATTGCAACATTTAATGAGTTCCATGTATTTTGTGGTCTCAGATAACTCGCTTTTGTCTCTTGGCTTGAAACAGAGAAGAAAATGTTTGTCTAAGACTCGCCTGAAGTGAGGGGCGTTCATTTTCTGTAAAATGCATGGGGTGATGGGTTTTTTCTCTTTTTTTAACGTAAGCGGATACATGTTTGAGGGATTTTCTTCTGCTTTGAATTGTGAAGTTTTACACATGCATGTATATCTATCATGGTGAGCTATATGTTATGTTTGTAGGACACTGCGAATGTAGCAGTATAACAAATTTTATTAAGAATAACACCAGGCACGTGAAACACTCCAAATGCGTACAAGAGAGAGACTCGAGGCACAGTCACACGTTAGACAGAATTATGCCTAAAATTGATACTAGTTTTAAAACGATGAGGGATACTCGTATAAAAAAATTGAAGTGAAATACTAGTAATGCCGTGTAAAGATAATCTTGTTGTTCAACATAGCGATCTCTGCATCACAATAGGTTGACAATTCGTCCTGTGTGTTTATATTTATACATACATACATATATATATATAGCTTTTCAAATCAATTGAGCATTATTTTGTACACAACACGTGTCAAATTCACACAGAAAATAGCTGATTTTTTGTACAATTTGTGTGAGACCTCCGTCTTAGGGATTGTCTTGAACTTTGACATTTCTTAAAAAAATAAACCAGTAATAAACCTTGCGGTACTGTGTGGAGCAAATTTGAAAAATCATCTGTATCTTTTATTACAATTCATCGGCTAGAAGGTGACCTTTAAGTTACCCATTGTATTCGCTTGGTTTGACTTGAAAATATTACCCCCATCAGAAATCAGAATAATATATCGAAATTAGAATTTCTTAAGATTCATTGCCTTCTCCGATTCCGTTCTAGTGTATTTTGTGCGCTGTTATCATTACACAAAATCTATTAACAAAAAACAAATTGCGTGTTTAAATGACAGCTCAATGCTAGATAAGTTTCAATTCGTTTCATTTTACGAGAAACGCAATTTTCTTGCCATAATGTCGATCGCGAAATCTAAGAACATTGCTGACTCGGATGAGATAGGTTGGCTGTCTGTAACTGGCGTCAGGTTTTATAGTTTATTTGACTAATTGCGAACGCATATTTTGTTCTCCGTGTTACGCTATTTTAGGATCCTTTTGAGCGTTCAGGGAAACCAATAATCCGTTTTCAAGAGCACACCACGCGCGCGCGCCGGATGTCAAAAGCCACGTGCGTGTCACGTGACGATTGATAGAAGCAGACGAAGCCATAATTACCGAGCAAATAAGCGGGTAATAGAAAAAGCAGAAGTCGGCATTTCATGGCAAAATACAATATGCATTAAAGCACTGTAAAAGATTTATTGAGAAAACTGTTCCTAAGTTCCGTAAATATTTTTATCGTTTTAATACGGATGATTTCATTTTTGTACAAATATCTTACGGCAAATTACAATCGAACAAAGCAATGTTAAATTAACAGTACATTAAATAATTGAACGACCTTCTTTTTCTATTAATCATTCTAAAGCGGTTTAAATTTCTATATATTTTTTATATAAAATCTCGCCACCTTTCCATCTTTTACAAATCCATTTCAGCAACAAACGTTGATTGATAGATATGTAAATAAAAAGATCTTAAAGCTTTAAAATAAAAACATTTCCCCCTTAAATATTTTACCCATGTTATTAGAAACAATTTATTAGAAATTAATGAAAATGTCTTAGCGGCGATTTTTTTTTCAGTTGGCAAATCTCCATTTTTGCGTGCATGATACAAAATGCTGGATACGTGTTTTCTCAAAGCATAATAAATCAAGATTTAATAGTCGAGGCAGTGTAAAAACGGTTGAACAGTGTTGATAAAAGGTTCTTCACATGAATAACGAACTCGATGTTACATTCTCAGGCGGTAATAAAATAGATATATAATATAAGCGTTACCATAGTAACGGAAATTTGAGGCGATACGGAACGCATTTTTCAGCCAATCAACGTTTAGCTTGTAAATGACATATAAAACACAATTATGGTGAGGGAAAAATAAGCTACTGTCTGCGTCATAGATTGTTAACGAACTATGCCATGACTAGGATAGACTTTTACAGTCATCGTTCCTAATCAGTTAACGTAGAAAAATACGTTAATTTCATTACATTTACGATCATCATTACGTTACCTAGGCAACCGTATCTTTCAGGATTAGACTTCCATTTAATTCTCTTCAATTTTTGTGTGTTTCGTTTTATTCTTTAGATATTAATTATTGCAAAGTAAATATGTTTCCGTATCAAGTTTGAATGTTACTCGTTGCTTGAATAACCATTTCTGTTATTTACGGTATTAATTAATTATACACCATAGTAAAAAGGTTTCCATATAAAACTTTAAAAATACTAAATGCTTGAATAACCATTTCTGTTATTCTATGTGTTAATGGCGTCCTTTATTTGAATCATTTCCGAATATCATGCTCGTATCCCAGGACATGTTTTATCGGTTTCATTAATTCCAATTTAATCATTCGCAAATGAATATTTAGCACGTTATTAACGGATAATAAAATACGAACAACGAAGCCCGCTATCTCAAAAAAAGAATTTTCCCAATATGGTGTTTTGTCATGTTCCTTCATCCTAGTCGACTCAATAGATTTCACATCGGAAACAAAAAATTGTCTCATCGTCTCAAAACGTTATTACAATCTTGTCTCCTGTGTCAATATTGTTCGGAGAACATTATTGACGACGAAGTTCATGAAGAATTGCCACAGGGGTATAAATCTAGTATAATACTCTGAGATCAATATTTCTACGTATGATTGGAAGCACTCTGAGTTTCTGTATGAAAGTCTCTGGGCACGTGCATCCTGTTAAATTACAACCACATGAAATATGCATGATTATGGTCGTGAGGTAGGCTTCCATCACTCGCTGTATTTAATCACGTATCGTGACTGTAAAATTCGTTTATCGAGGAACTTTTTATGAATTTTAAGTCTGTATATGATTGGATACCACTCCTGTGAACATAGTACAAAGGAAAAACACAATTGTCAATACAAATATATTTGTATATTTTTGTACATAACAAATCAATAAAATAAACCAGGCAATGTCATTTTTTCGGTGATCAGAGTAAAGCGGCGCTTTTGATCTTTCTCCGTTATTAGAACATACATGTACGTACGCGTGTGGACGTAGCTGTTGGTCATACATAAATCAAATTACACTATTTATGCCCGTCAGCTAATATGATTACGTCTACTCGTATATTATACTGTACTAAGAATATTTCAAATATCAATATGGGAATATAATCATTAAGATGATTTCTTCTGGTGAAAAAATACCACATAAGGCTCAAGTTATATAATATTATTGCTATTTTCATGTTTCAATATCAATGGACTGGAAGTCTGTGAGACGAACACTTACATACAAAACAGTGTTACACACATGGAAAAGTTCAAAGCATACAATATATAACATGGAAAATAACAAAAGCATACACAACATTATAACATAATTTACACATGGAAAAATTCAAAGTATACAATACATTGTTACACATACGGAAAATTACAAAGCATAAGGATAGTTAAATACAAAAGAAGAATAAGTACAGTTTGAATATAAAATAAGATATAACACTGTCTTACCAGCTAAAGAAATATTTCATTAGTACATCTTCATTTTCAATTAGATTTAAAAATAATGATACTGGACATAAAAAAGTAAACACTAAACTATAATATTTGTTTATTATTTCAGACCTGACCACACACTACAAGATCTTGTATATAAGCTCGTTCCCGGACTGTTTCAAGGTAAAATATGAAATACTGGTATATTGTATATTTAATTTCACAGATATCTGTTGTATTGTTACATTTATTTGAGGATTTGTTTGTTCGAATATACCATTATATGTATTATCACCATTGCTGGACTTCCCAACATGCTTTTGTCATAGATACAGTACTGAATTATCCTCATTATAGCGCATTTTAGCAACTTTTTTGTGGTGTATTGTTTCGCTGAGTATGATTGATCTAACTTAACATTAATTGGCTGTAATGTAGGAATACAAGTGCATTTGTACTTAGTGGAGAATATTTAAGTTAAAGTCACACTCATTGACAATGTTCATAATCATGAACCGTTGTGTGCCTCTGTTTCGTGTTTTGCATTAGTGTATAGATTTCTATATTTGTAATTTTCTGGCGAACTTTACAATTTTGTCAAGTTCATTTGCTTGCGCTGACATTTCCGGTGCTTCATTTGACGTCGCGTTAATTTCATTTTGTCCTATCACGTGCTGTGAATTGGT
The DNA here is from genome assembly GCA_964023205.1 of Lutraria lutraria. Taxonomy (NCBI): domain Eukaryota; kingdom Metazoa; phylum Mollusca; class Bivalvia; order Venerida; family Mactridae; genus Lutraria; species Lutraria lutraria. The sequence goes on along the minus strand of OZ026848.1, from coordinate 7,022,131 downwards.
TTCCATAGTAACATTTGCCCATGCGTAATGGAAACATAATTACTTCATGATAGCGCTAATAAGGGTCATTGGTAGGGATCAAGGGATTTTATAGAGAAACGCTGTGGGTTTTCATCACTAAAATCAGCCTGGTCTGTCAGTCTGGCAGTTACATTAATGAACTGCATTCCCAAATATGGTAAAATCGTGTCAATATCCCGTCATGACGTGCGTTATCGTGTTTAGCCCTCTCTGCTAGTGCCATGCAAAGTTCCTCGTCTGCTCTCCTAGTTCTTGAGTGTTTTCTCCACGGAGATTGGATTTTCCTTACAAATGCTGGTCACTAAATAACGTAGGAGAGTTTTTTGAGTTAGAATAATTGATTTCAGTCGCAATCAGAGAATAATGTATTGTATCTTCGGCATGATATCGGACGATATGAATTGTGGCGAGTGATTCTAGTTGTCGCAAAATTCCTGTTAATTGCAATTTATGAGAACAAAGTTGCTTAACATTAACTTTTGTAATTATTTTATGCTACCATTTTTGCCCTCAGTCAGTCGATGACTGTTATGCATATTTAAAATAAAGAAAACACAAACTTGTATTATTCTATTAGAAGCGTATGGTTGTAGAAAGATGAAAAAAAAATAAGTAAATCTCTTTACGATTTTGTATCACAGCACTGCACTAATCGCGAACATTTGGAGCTACATGTATAATGAAATTCGTTCTTTTTTTTAAATACTCATAAACTTGGTAATTATAAGATTAAAAGTAGTGTTTAAGTGTCGGTAATGCCAGTGATGTGTGTAATATGGTAATATTGTGTGTTTGCTATTTTATCTAGTGTTTATCAAACACTTGTACATTATATCATCTTGTCTATGCGTCACTTGAATATCTTATTATAAAAAACGATACATTAGTTTAATACGTTTGTGTATTTCCAGATGAAATGAAGAAACGCCGTGAATTTTACAAAGAAGAAATCGATTGTGGTATGTTTTGTCATTAAAATATCGGTTGCCATGGATACGCTTTATAAAATACAATATTGCGATTCTATTTTAACTTAGTTTATAATTGTGATAAATGAGATTTTACGATTAATTCTTTCTTGTAATTGCCGTTATGTTATTATCTATCATTTATTCAATGTTTTGCTTTTGTAACAATCTGAAAACAAAATTAATTACACATTCTTTTTCCGTACGAATTATATTCACTTTAGCTTAATTGAATATTTTTTGACAATATGCGCATTAATTTTGGCATATTTAGATATCTTGTGTTCTCCGCATCTTATTCTTTGCAATTTCATTTGACTAGGACGAGTAGGCGAAAATGGAATCCAAGAGGAGCGAGAAAGAATCATTTATTCAGCAGACGAACAAATCAGCCTCGTTTTGGAATTGAGTTCCGAGTACGTATTTAGATACTACTGTAGTACATTTAACGTCGTTTGGACCGTGATTGTATCCATTTTCATGGCCGTCAGCTTTAATTTCATTAAAGTTTCAGAATTCTTGAGCAGTAATTGCGGGTAACAAATTTCTATCCTACGGCAGTTTTATATACCGCTGCCAATTTCTCCGGAAAGAGTTATTTTGTGGAATTATTCAAGATGTTCAATGGTGGTTATCATTATATATCTAATTTGGACCCCTTTCTAAGGGCCGCTTCCAGTTTGAATCACTGACTAGATTGCTAGCAAATTTTATCTGTTACTGGCTTTAAATTAAATTTATTTGTACACATGCTCAATGCTGGCATACTGTTCCCTTGTAGTAAGTTTGAAAATGAAATAGCTGGAAACATTTCGAACACTTGTTAAAAAAACCCATGACAGATCCCCCACATTCCGATTATTTGAACTCTCGTGGAAATATTTGTTGTCTGGTCTCAGATATGTTCCATCACAGAGACACGAGCGCCGCCTGTTGTAGTGTAAACGGCGAAGTTCGTCTTTTGTTGAACATCCATTTTGTCCATTCATTGATAATTCTGTTATAAAAAAAATTGATACAACGTACTGTACAACATATTTACTTTTATATTTCCAGTGGGAACGCTCCGTATTCTAGTAGCGGGAAGTCTGGTCGACAGCCCCGTCTTGAGGTAATTTACTACGATTACTTTACGATTTAAATGGTGCATAATATATACAGAACGTATCATAAAATACTATCGACCACTGTGTAAACAATTTGCACCCATAGACATACATTAAATGATAGAATACTGAAAATAAACCAAAGTCTGAAAGTACTCTTGTGAGTTGAACTAAATGTAAGAGGTTGCCATCTCTCTGAATTTAATATGGTAATAGAAACTGGTCCAGGATTCTAAATAATGATATGACACAAAATTAATGATTCTTTTTAAGGCTTCATAAAAATAGTTCATTTATACATGGGAACATTTTCTTGGCGGATGTTGAAAACGTTGTGCTTTGGTCCGCATCCAATTATTGCGTCGAACAAGTGACGGCATAGGAGAGTTGGACAAAGTTCAACTCAATAAAGCTCCAAATAAAGGCAAAGGCTAAATTCCACAAAACGGAACAGCTTCTTATAATCCAAACAGATAACGTCAACCAATAAGCTGATAGATCTATGCATGTATTATACTTCTTGCTGATATATTTCAGGCTGCGGACAGACGTTATTTATCTTGTCCTGGAAATTTTACTGTTGGCCACTTGAAGAAATTCATCAGAATGAAGTTCAATCTGTGTGAAAAATTTCAGGTAAGAACCAACCTTTTTAAGAAATTAATACGAGTAAAATGTTTTCTGTCATACATCAGAGAGACCGATCTTACCAGCATTATCATTGCTTTCCGATGTTCGACTTATTTTAGAGAAAATCAGATTTTTAGTTGCCAAAAAAACTTTTTTTTGAGTATGTAAAAACTAACAAAAAGCTTAAAATAAATATGCTGCATCCGAATTGTTCGAAATGATAAATCCACCAATGACGGGATGAGTGAAATCTGCTGTTTTAAAGGCGTACATTCATAGTCCAACCAGTGCATGATTTAGTGCTCTGGACCTGTACCCGGAGATTCGGGTTACAATCCCAACCGCGGGAGGCCATATTCTCAATAAAAATTTGACAAAATGTCAATTTCCCTCCAATTGTCAAGAAGTTGTCGGCTCGCTGTGGAAGGTTAAGTTAGTACTGACATGAATGCAGTCCTGTAAATCTGGCTGCTATACCAAATGTACCTGAAATATCGTTGAAAAAACGGAGCGTTAAACCCGCTGTATCTACTGCTAAAATATTATCTAACGATTTTACTTCAACTTTGCGATTAATCAACCACTAAATGTTTTAACAATTACCTCACAAGAAATACATTTGGCACAATGAGATTTAAGAATTTAGTCTAATTAAATTCCACTTAAGTTCCGCTGATTATTTCCTACCTTGTTTAACTGGACATAAATATTAATAAAATCTCACCGATCTCGTAAAGAAACGGAATCATGTTAAAACTGAAAGCCAATTTAACGTTGTGCTTGGGAACCATCGTACAATCACAATCTGCAATTTTCTAGGAATGCGTATTTTCTGTAATTAGCCGCGCGAAAACACTTTGCATTATCGTCAATGTTAAAAGAAATCTGGCTGTATGCCTAATCTATTTCCCCTGTAGTTCTATTCCTAAGATTAAAACTTCTTGAAATATTCTAGTCCACGTGATGTTATCTCTCAACGTGTACTTTCGGACACGTAAAATATTAATCATATATTTTTCTGTACACGCTGATATATATGCATTTATTCAGATTTAAGGCGATAAAAAACAATAGTAAAACATGCATTATTACTGAGATGAAACTCGATGTAACGTAATAATGGTTTAATGACCAAACAAAGCATGTAAGTTACCATATGGACTAACAAGCGATTTGGATATGGAGGGGGAGGTGAAAAAAACGAGGGACTACAATCATGTCTTATAAATTTTACTGAACACAGATAAAAAAATCAAGGAAACTAAAGAAAAAGAATCTTCTTTATCCATCCTCTGTTCGAAGTCCAGATCTATGGTAAGCGTACGTCACTCCTCCTTAATCACTTTCATGTGTATGTCTGTTTGTTAATTGTCCTATTGTCTTTTGTAGGTGGACTTTTATCATACGGATGAAACATTACATGACCATTATTCATTAGTTGATATTGCCTACATATATTCCTGGCGAAGGGTAAGATATTTTCCTATTTTTGTTCAAGTCTTCTTTCTGTGATTTTTGTTTCATAATTCGTTTAATCATCGATTCATTCTATTAACTGAATTCATGAATATACATAATTTACATTAACACTTACAGTTAATAAAACTTGGTACAGTATTATTTGTTGAAAAGTTTGGTATACGTTATTTGAATTGGAGAAACTGTTCAATTATACCTATAGCTTGTATTGGAATGTTTAATATTCTATCACAATAACTTATATTTATTCGTCCAAACTAATCTGTAAGTATGGTGGAATTAATTACATTTATCAATTAGCGAACTCTTTCATTCGTTATTTTTTTACTATTTTCTTTCTGTAAATTTGCGGATATATTGATTCATCCTGTATTAATTTCTTCACGTACAGAAGTAGTTTATGTTTTAAAACTGTCAAAACCGCGCGTATCGACTTTGAGATAATCACCCTGTCATATTTTTTAGCATAAACAAACTTTGGAATGTGTTTGCGCATATCCGCGCAAAATCGTAATAAAACAACCCGAGCGAATTATCTAGGACATTAAATTTGCTCGTTTTTATCGCCGTGTGCATAGAGTAACATTCGGAGAGATTTCATTCAGACCGCCCAATCAAGATACGACTTTGTGTAAAATTCGTCTCTCCACTCTGAATAACGATACTGATCTGTCCACATACGTTTGGTGCAAAAACTAATTTTATCTAATTGATCGTCAGAAAATGTTGTATCTAATTGCTTGCGTGTTATACATATCGTTTGTAGCCAGGTGACGTTAACGAGATCATTATGCATCTTTTATGAACACGATGTTACCTGTTTTCAAACACAAGACATAATTAATGGAAATTTAAGCCGAAGTATTTTTGCGATCAAATGGCGTGGTTTTAGATCAGAAATGGCGTTAATGCGAAACTTGATACATTCCCCTAACGAGCATTAATTAATATAATACGCACACACACGTAAGAATGTCTCATATTTTGTAATGATTAGCATTTTATTCATATGTAAATGCAACTGCTATAACAAGCGATTTAATATTATATACGATACTCTGCAATGTATTTCTTGACGGTTCCCATAGTTTCTACTGTTATCTTCGTTTTTCAGAAAGGGCCTTTGCGTTTATATTACACCGTCTACACAAATCCCGCCAAACGGTTCAAAGTCGATAACGAAGAACATGTTCCTATGGAGACTGATTTAGCCGACGTTGCAAATAATTCTGATTTGAAGACTGAAACAAGTGGATATATAACTGACGAAGATAAAATCGTTAGTGAAAATGAGAAGTCAATGTCTGTTGAAACAGACGATGGTGAAAGGAACGATTCTTTATTAGATGATATAGTAAAGGATGCAGATAGTGTCAAAATCGGCAATATTGTTATTGAAGAGACACCGGAGGTGGCGGTGGAGAAGAAAACAAGTAAAACAAAATCGGCATTCCCAGAATGTCAAGTTGTAAAACATTGTGATGAAACAAGTGTGAAAGAGAAATGCGATCAGGCGTTTGACAAAGCAATGGCAGCATCTAAACAAACTGAAAGTATTACAAAACTTAGTAAAAGTGATACTCCCCATTATAACGATAATGAGAATTGTGTGCAATCAGAATGTGAATCAAACGAAAACATGAATGAATGTGTTCATGAGGGGCTTAATTCTAAACATAAGGAACATAATCTTATTAACACAAAGCGAACGGAATTGTGTGAGCAACAACATAAAATAAAATGTACTGAAACACTCTCGTCGACAGAATTCAAAAGAGAAAAACCAGAAATGGTTGAAGCGTCGACGGATACACATTACGTGTCAAATGGTTATGAAAAGTGCAATGTACAAACTCCTAAGCAGTCAAAATCCAGTATTACTGACGAGGACATATCTGAACCGGTCGTATCATCCACACAGAATACACAAGGTTGCCAAACGGAGCCTCCAGAGTCGAATTCTGAGCCAATGAATACACCACATTCCTCTGATATTGAGTGCATTGCATCTAGCGTGTCTCCTTCATGTAAATCAACGGTTGATGTTTCATGTGAAACTGATAATTTTGTGCTATCACGGCGGATGTCAGTGGACAGTGTGTCAGTGTCAACAGAAACGGATACTGATGATGGCAATCATAAAACACAAAAGCGTAAACTTATTGATTGTTCTACAGACGTTTATGATTTTCCAAAATCTGAATCAAACAAAAAACTAACTGTAGATTGTTCCACGGATTTTGAAGGTTTTCCTGTTGATAGTATTAAACGGCAGTCTTTGACGGTGGATTGCTCCACCAACATTGATAACTGTCAACCATCAGCAATTAAACGTAAGTCCGTGGATATTGAGGAATGTAGTGATTCAAATAAGGACTTGAAGAAATCAGATATCAAAGCTGTAAAAAGAAGTTTTAGTTATGCCGGTCATTTAACTTCACCCAAAACAGCATATCTTTCTCAACCATTGTCTCCCACTAAACTTACTTTAAAATTCACTTCTCCGAAGTCGCCGGCAAAGACACGACCCAATACGCCAGCACCAAAGTCTCCATCCAGAGCTGAGACGTCTGGCTTTCAGTCTAAGTACCAGTCATTTGTGATGGATGAAAAATCATATAGATTCGAAGACAATGATCTTCCAAAACCATCGAAATCATCACCTACGCATAATAAACCATGCGGAAACCTAGTTATAAGCGTTCCGCAGACACTTCCCGCGACCCAAAAGAAAACTGTGTCGTCTAAGACCGGTCGGCCCAGAGGAAGGCCACCGAAAAACCGATCTCTTGACTCTGCACCGCCGCCGAAGGAGAAGAAACATAAATCTCGTAGTCATTCGCCAAAACATCGTAAACATAGCGATAAAGACAAAGATGGGTGTGTTGAAAAATTAAAAATCTCTAAAACCCCCACTGGATCTTCTAAGTCAACCACTGCTTACTCATGGATTAATAAACTGGATGGTGATTCAAAATTATCGTCCGATAAGAAAAGTCAAAAGGCCAAACAAACAAGTGCTAATGAGAAGATTCCATCGGATTTAAGAATTCCAAAACAGTTTTTGTATTTTTCTAACGGACAGTATACCATTGCTACTGTTAGTAGTCTCAATGCTTTGAAACAAAGCAGTCCTGTTTCACCACCACCTAAAACTGTGTTCACCGCTGAAATAAATGCCAAAAATAAATTTAAACATTCTGAAAGTGAGACTAAGAAACTAAAGACTATGATGAATGAAACTAAAGATAAGGAAGATAAAACAAACGAGAAGCATAATGATAGAAGTATGACAAAGTCTGTTGAAAGTGTTAATGAAAGTCGGTCTCAAGATAATAACATTGAGTACAAAACTAGTCCAAAGATCGATTCAAATCAAAATACAATCGAGCGAATATCAACTGCAAAACCAGAAGCGACCAAAATTGAAAGTGAAAAGATCCAAGCCGATGGCTCAAAGAAAGAAAGTGACCTAAATAAAGACACTAATAAAGAAAAAACGACGACATCACTGCCTGAATATCGACACCAGAGTCCATTCTTTGCGTCGATAGGTAATGCCAAGCTTCAAGCACCACATAGGGCAACTGCTCATCTTAATGTACCTAACATTTCCAGTCATTTTTCTGGAACACATCATCTTTACTCACAGGGCCGATATTCAAATGAAAGAATTGCTCCACCAGTGTATAGATCATTATCAATGAATGACAACAACCCAACATGTACGCTTGCTTCCAAATTTGAGGAAGCTAGGCGTTTAGAAGCGATAGCATCCGTTTCTCACGGATATCTTAGTCACTTTCCTGCTCCATACTTAGGTCTAATGCATAGTCATCTCGTATCTAGTCTCCCACCACCGCCACCTCTTTCCAAGCATGGGCGTATGCCAGAATCTTCGAGATCATTATCATTCTCTGAAGGGTCGCCGACAAATCCCAATGTTAGTGCTCACAATGCTACAAAGCAAATGAATAAATCGGGTGGCACTACTCCCAAGGGCAAGGAAAAGAGTATTGATAGAATTATTTCTGCAATTACTGAACGCAAAACCAAAAAAGAGACACAAGAACAAATAAATGGCATTGATTTAAGTACAAAAAGTTCGCGTTATTCAGAAAAGCTTATGGATTCGGTAAACTCACCAAAAACAGATAAGTTTGAGTTCACGGACGACGACCATGCTCCCGTATCACATAAAAAGGTGGTAGCTGGCAAAGTGGAACACGCATTTGATATACGTAAAGAGAAAGTGTGATGAAGTGATATAGTTGTTACACCATTTTTCTTGTTCAAGTTTCTGTCTTTGGAGTTTATTAAGTGACGGATATATATTTCATACTCATGAAAGTTCTATTTTCCGTTGGAATTTTATGTGTACGTGGTTCAGTTTACGGAATTGGATTATAAATGTACTTATCAATGTCATGGTGCTTGAAAATTTTTACGTTGTGTCTAGTGTCTAGAAATGCCATTCAAAGACTAAAATGGTTGTATGTATGTTTCATTATACATGTTTGTGTGAAACTAGTGCTGTGAATAGCATGCTGTGCGGAATTAAATGTGTGGTGTTATATTCTAAATGTGGATGTATGTTTTGTGTTCGTTTTCTTTTGGATTTATTATCATCTTGATACAAGCGAAACGATTTGTTGACACGTGTGGTACTGATTTTAGGAGCAATACTATACGTATGTATCACTGGTAGACGATTCTGTCTCCTGATATACTTCTGAATGTGAGGATTATCTTATTGGATATAATTGTGTGTATACGTTTGTGATTTTGGATTTAAGCGGATACATAATGGTGAATATGGATTTAATGACAGTGTCTAATTTGTTATTTACTAGTATAAGAATGCTATGGGTGAAATATTATTTGGATACTCTACGATTTGTGCTATTTGAAATAGTAACTTTGTGTGTAAGAGGTTCTTGTATGACACTTGTTTGGTTTGCATTTTTCTTTTTTTTTCCAAAAATATTAATATTGCTATTAATATTGTTTTGTAAAGTGTGGTTTAGAGTTAGCACGTGCTTTATATATTCTCTTAATAATATGAGAGTTTCCCTTGTTCAGTAGAGCAATGACTTGTGATTTTTTGTGATTTAAATGTATATTTATTCATTTTCTGTTATCACCTAGATTTTAAATGTCATGGTTTATTTTTATGAAACAAATGTTTATCACCAAATAAAGGCTAGCTAGTGCTAGTGATTTATGACTTTTCTACACTCTTGTGAACATTTACGGTTTTTTTTGTATTTCAATTTTGATTTTTTTTTCTTAATTGAATTCAGTTAAATCACCACAAGGGTACTGGCAGAAACTTGTGTTTACCGAAGAATTAATATGTAGTCAATGTTAAGCTCCGGATAGTAAATGTGCCAATTGTAAGAATGTGTCACTTGCCTTGTATTTTGCAACATTAATAAGAACAGTTTGTACATGCTTGCGTCCAGTTCTTTTGGCAATTAACATTTAATTCCTGAATACAAATAACAAAATATAGCATTTTCCACTGGTTGCAGTTATTATAAATGTTAACATAATTAATTTAGATGATTGTCTATTTGCCTATTGATATCAGAAACAAAATTATCAGCATCCATTTCTAATCATTCTAATCTAATAAGTTGGAGTGTTAGAAGAACAGGAACAGACGTCGTGGTTGAAAAATCCCTATCTTGCATGCCCCTATTTCTGCTAATATATAGGGAACAAGGATACTTCTGATATTTTACATACCATGTTTGATTAATTAAGGATTCCATTGTACCACTGTAGCAATTTGCAAGTCAAATTGAAATATTGTTAGTTTTTCAACTACATGTACGTTATGGGAAAAGTTTATATTCATTTCAACCATTTATTGCGTTTTATAAAACCATTTGTCTCGTTAAAGCAAGTTTAACATTATTTATAGCAAGACCATTATTATAAAGAAGCAATTATCTGTCAATTTAATGTAATCGCAAATTACTGTGGTAATTAATTTCTAGAACATCACGATCAGTTCAAATATCAATGTGCTGAATTTATTTATACTTGAAATGTCAAACAAAAACTTGGAAATGAATGGATTTAATTTTCAGTTTAGCTATACATGTAATTGTGAGATGAATTCTAACAAACTTGTTACTCATCGTTTTAGTTGCTCTCTAACATTCGTTGCTTCCAAATCCAATTATGTCTAACGAAATAAACGTTAGTAGAGCTGTTACTTTATCGCCTTAAGTGTACTCTGGGTTCAGAGAAAAGCACTGTAGAATACTACAGCGTCCACAAACGAGACGTACGTGTTCAGAATACTTCATAAGGAAAATGGATTTTTTTATATTGGTATAAAAAAACAGGACAGTCCTTTTATTTCCAGTTCGTGTTGTGGTAGTAAACATAGCCAGTTGACCTTATGACTTGTTTACATTGTGTATCCATCTGCATTTCATGGGCAATCAATTGACAGACATTTAGAATGGAGTTTTAACTCTTGAAATCAGTATTAATGAAGTTTTTGATTCTTGAGAATTTGTACAAAGGGGTCAAACTTACTGTTACATTAGTAGGAAATTTTGTTGAAGCTTCAAAGTATTATCAACTAAGGGCCAATTTTGACCTTCAACTTATTATGCATTGTTAACTCCAAGATTGCATACATGTCGATTATATTGTGATCTCAATTAATGGTTCAAAACAAGAACACGTCGCACCTACTGTTCCTGTGGATTTTACAAATGTATTACCCTGCTTCAGACTCCATTAAAACTGTTGTTAGAGTGATGTAATTGAATGTGATGTTATTATGTTAAACATAATCATTTAATTCAAATGTTCTTAGAAAACATAATTGATTGTTTAGTCTATCAAAATCTAGTAAAATATTTATACATCACAATAAGTCTTCTGTACAAAATCTATAGAGACACGTTCGCGGATGTGATAGCTGTATATATCAGAAAATGTGTGTGAAAAGATAGATATCTCGTCAATAAAGTACGGTAAGGACAACCTTCTGTCCTCTAAAGCAAAAACATCCAATATGCATGAATTCTCTCACATTTATACATTAAAATAGACGCTAGAAATTAAAACATCGTAAAAAACTCTTCTTGGGCCGTTCAGTTGTTAGTATTGGCGGCGTCATATTACTGTTGCTAACCGTAAATGTAGATTTTTTTGTGATAAGCCATAAAACATCTCATTTGCATACCGTATTTTATCTGAAGAGCACGCATGTACCTTATCTTATAAACATTGGGTTTTTGAGTTTAGATTCAGTTTTGGGTTATTACAGTTTAGTAAAGCTATTGCAAGTGGTTAAATTTAGATTGAAATTATCTGTGGTTAAAATATGATAATGTCTGATATTGGTTACGAAGTCGTCAAAATCATCAGTTTGCCTGTTTACGATACTGAGTTGTTCAGGTCGTCTATCGTCTGGCATAAAAGGACAACATCTTGTTTTAGTTAATTTTTAGTCAACTTTCTAAAATGACCTCAAATCTAACCCATACAATTGTGCGGAGATGGGTATATTTCTTATTAATGAAGATGTGTAATAGTAGAAATAAATCCAGTTAGAATCAGTCTTTACAAAGAACATGTCACTACAATTGATTTGTCTCAGGATGTTAGAATAAAGAATCTTACAAAGGAATGATGCAATGGTGAACTCTCTGAATTGAAAAATACCTCTTGAAACAAATTGTCCCACTCGTCTACTAGTATTTAGAGGCACATTTTCACTCTTAAGTTAAGCTTACAAAGGTACTTACCATTTTTCACATACTTGTTATTGTCATTTTCATTTGGTTTGAAAACAGTTGTGTTAGAAAAAGACGAGGAGACCTGAATGAATGTATGTCCCTAAGGCGATATAGCCACATGTTATGTCTTTATCTCTCACAATTTGCCAATGTTTGAAACACTAAAATCTTCTGGTCAATATTTTTGATACATACTTTATAATTGAGACATTTTCGGTAACTTTTCTTTGCAACTCGGATGATATCATAACGTGTAGAGATGTCTTTCAAACATTTTTATTGGAATTTTGAAAATGAAACTCAATAACTTTAAGATATTTTTTAAAAAGATATTACATGTAGTTGAAAAAGATTTTATTATACATAAATATCTCATATCATGTGGAATTAAATATTAACAGGGGGGGGGGGGGGGGTGTCTGATATGTGTTTGGATCTTATAAATACATTGCAGTCTATCAACGTGCTTCAAATGACTGGTCTTCATATAATAGAATTCTAAATCACTCAGCCGCCTATGAAATAAATATATAAGTCTGCGGCCATGGTTAGTGCTCTAGACTTGTAACCTGGCAATCAAGGTTGGAATCTCAGTCATGGCAGATCATACCATTCTATGAATATTTGACAAAAATGTCGATTTTCCTCCCCATGTGGAAAAGTTGACGGTTCCTATTGGAAAGGTAAGTTAGTACTGGTTAGAATACAGTCCAGGAAAACTGGTTAGGTGACCCGGCCGCCGTATATAACATAAAAAACGGCGTTAAATCCACTGTTCGAAACGAAATGAAATATATAATAAACATTAAGCTATTCTCTTGTATTCGTAATAGAAGACGTACGGTACCTTCCCAGTCAGGTCATTAATTTCTATAACATTATATATGATCTATTTGTGGTAGATTTGTTTGTATCATGCGGTTAATGTGGTATATAGCATCTATTAGATTATTGTATATCTGACATTTATCAATTGTTAATTGAAAAAAGGGTAGAAATAATTGCACTGTAATATCAGATGTGGTCGAATGTGTCAGGGATCGAAGGGTAACCACGTCTGTCTCAACATGTGTTCAATTAAAACCGCAGATTTGTTCCACACCCAATATAGGTTAATTTCTAAAATTTACAAAACCACATTTTATTGCGGTTTTACGGATGTACGGTTTTATAAATGCAATGTTTAGTTTGATACAACCACGTTTGACCTTCTGTCTGTGTGCAGGTATTTATTTGTATATAGGGAAATGAAAGTGTCAAAATATGTCAATTTAACATTCTATGCTTATATATAAATAAATGATGTTTCATCGCTTACCAATGTGCAGGACGAACTTTGAAATGCCAGCGAATAAAAATAAATATGTAAGGAAACAATGCGACACCAGTTGAATTAGTACGACGTAGTGCGGAGAGGTGGGTCTTACGTTGAATTTAATAGATTCAAGAATCATGTCCAAATTAATTCAGGATCTGAATACGATCTAAGTATAACACTAGAATTATGTCATGAATATCCGATATATGGAAACTAATTACCTCACTATCTTGTCAGGCGGCATTTACGAAACCAAACGATGCTTCTCTTGTATATTCATAAAATAAAATCAGATCGGGAAATTCTTCGGTGAGGTAAATCAATAAACGGCGTACAAACACTAACACTAGAATGTTATCATAACCACAGATAAAATACAATCACACGCGATCTACGATGTTCATCCGGGCTACTGTAACATTAATGTAAATAACTTGCCATTTAAATCATTTAAAAAGCACAAACGTTTGATTGTAGCGTATATTGAGAAGTACCAGTCGTCTGCGGTTATTATATATCTATTTATAACACTACCAGTAGGTTCACTGACCGCGCCACAGCCATTCAACACCAGACAAAACCTCTCTCCTTCAAAAAGAGCTCATTAATCACTATGTTTAATATGCGACACATTATTCTTTGTGTGCGGACATGAGTATTGTTGTCGTATATTTTTACATATTAATTCTGATCTTAGTGAGTTTTTGTTATTGTTACTATTATGGGTGGTCGCGTTTGGCCATTACATTGCCGATATACCGTTTGTAATTACTCTTTTTTATTTTCACGATAGATAAAAGGTCCACCCACGGTGAGCTCATTAAGATATGCCAGTCCTGGGTGGCATAATGAGCAAAATAAAGTTTATCTATTACTAAATACGAATATTTTAATAGAATATTTGCTTTTTGTCAGGTAATTTATCAAAATCTAGAAGTTTATGCATCACCTGTTATATATCATGTTAATATAGGGAAAACAACCAGGTTTTACATTTGAAAATTTTCTTACATGTAAACATGACTGGCTTGAAAAATCTTATATTCGTCGGTTTGTTATGGTATTTAAAAAATGTGTCGTAATACCTAAGAACGTGATTCTGGTCCATGAAAAAATATAACTGGTCTATAAGAATTGATCAGTGTTGGCAGTTTTGTTAACAAATAACTGCTTTGCTTTTTCTAAACATTTCTGAGTGCAATTATTGCACCAAGCCTAGAGGATATGATCTGAATTAAACTTCTTTTATTAATATATTTTACCACAATAGCATACTGGTAAGCAGAAGTAACAAATAAATCACAAAAGTAGGCACAGTTTCTCTATTTCCTGATCGTTGAATCATTTTAATATTTCTATAACAAGGCATGATTGAAAGTTTTTTTCCATAGATTGTTTGATATGATAGAAATCGTGATAGTGTGATATTGTATCTTTCTACCTTTAATCAAATACTCGCTTGCAGTAGCATGCTGATTTGTGTCAACAAATATTGTCATAAATACCATTCCATGTTGTCATTCAAGATATTATTATTAATAAGTTATTACAGCGCGGAATGGAAGTTCACTGATATTAAAATCAATTTTCTGTCTTTATGTGTATGCTTAAATGACTTAAGAACGAATCTCGCCATACCACGTCTGCTCAGTGGCTCAATTCATCCTAATCTTTATAACCAAATACGGACTATTAGTTTGATATTTAAATCCAAAATAATTTTCATAATGAAACATCGTCGGCGAATCTTCAAAGACTTCAATGACTAGTATGTCTGTTATCTAAACGTGATTTGATTCATGCTACAAAGATTACACTGCTGGGTTTTCATGAAATGTTTCGTGTGCGGCGATATATTATGTCAGTTATTGCATTATTGAGCGGTAATTAAAATGACTAGCTTATTTTTTTCCCATCTTTGTGTTTTTAAAGTTTATTCGGTATACAAAAACATTGTATGAAGTCATGTGTTATTTTCAAATGATAAATATTAACAATTACTTCACTACGTGTCCGTGCTGTTCGTTAGTAAAAACTGCATGTGTTACTTTAAAATAAATTAATTGCTTCGGTCACATTTGAAATCAATATCTGTTGAACTTTCACACTCCAAATGAATAGATGTTAAATTCTCGTTTTTTATACACCATGTTAAAAGGCAATTTACTTTATTAGTTTAAGGATGCCGCCTGTAATAAACAGCTGCCTGTTTTTTTGTAATGAAAAGACTTACATTTTAAAATGATTTCTATATTTTTTTCTAATTTGATTGAGAAAAGTTGTCGATAGGTTCGGGATTTTTATACGTAATCGATATTATTTATCTATATTAGAATTTGATATTGATATGTTTTGCTGTTTTTCTAATTTTATGGGTTATTTTCTACAAAACCGAGAAATATTTTTTTACTTTTTTTGTTTATTACAATTTACAGCTAGACTGCTTGATATTAAAAAAACAGGCACATTTTTCACTATTATATAAAGCAGAACAAGAAACTGCACTGCCTTCATCTTAAGCGTTACTGGCTTGCCTTGATTTAATTTCTTAAAAATATCTCATTTTTGTCATTTCCTCGAAAATTTCTTATTCACTTTTTTGTCATTATTTTTCTTTCGCTTAAAATGTACACGAACTTTTCCGAAGAATTCCGGAACTTTCCGAATGTTAGAAGTAATACAAAATCGATTTTTTTTAACAATCTGTGTGTATTACAGACTTTGTTTTATGAACATGTAGACTTAAAGAGTGTACAAGTGTCACAGATTTTTTACCATCAATACAGATGGAATAAAATACAAATTATCTTTTATTTTAAAGTGTTTCACAATAATTGTGTCATATTCTAGTAAGCTATATTGTTCTTTTATTTGTTGATGGTATTGTTTTGTTAAATATATGTGTTAGATGTTTTTTCTATGAAAAATACAAATAAAAAACAGTAATAAAGCTGGAGAAAGTAAAAAAAAATCTTGTCTTTTTTATACTTTTGTTGCTATGATATTATAACTAAGATAATGTGTTTATTTTGTTTGGTTTTTGGCTGTCTTGTGATGAAGTTAGACATACAGCCACACCTGTATTAGCAGCCACCTCTAAATAAAGACCACCCTGTGAATACAGGCCGTTCTTTTTAAAATTCTTCATTGATTATGTAGAACCAATAAAGGCCACCTGTCAATAAAGGCCACATTTTATCTTTCCCAAGGGTGGCTTTTGTTCACAGGTTTGACTGTATAGCAATTTACCGATGATTATTTGGTTTGTCTGAAAGAGTCATACTTACAAAAGCGTCTGACGAATGAGTCAACATTGGTATCCAAAATGTTCTCCTGTCATAAAAGTTGGACTGGTTGGAAATTGCTTTGCATTTTAAGAACAATAAGAAACATTCCCCTAACTGCACGAATGCTTCAAAGCGCATTAAAGTTGTAATTGAAAATGAACATGCATTAAACGTGCTCCTAAAACCCGGGACTAAAACCTGGCACCAAATTTAGATCATGTGGAAACTATAGAAGTAGTATGTCGGGGTTAAAAGCTGGAAAAATATCTGGCTGCTGGTGGGACGTCAAACCCGAGCTAAAATATCCTGCTTCTATTAAACCATGCCATGTTTGAGACTTTCATTGTAAACCCACAGAAGAAACGAAAAATGCATCATTTATTTCGATAAATGTTTGATTACAAAATAAGGCTTCCTTAATTAAGCCACCATCGATTATACACGCCATGCCTTGTTCTGTTTATAACGGAAACTAGAAACCTAGCAGAGTTGATGACGGTTGCTTGTAGTTCGTATGCACAATATTCTTGACAACTGAAGTATTTGAAGTTTGAGAACTTAACAGTATAAACGATATACAGTTAAACCTGTGTTGGAAAAACTCTGAATAAAGACAACCCTGTGAATGAAGGTCATTCTTTTAAAACCTTGTCATTGATTATTCAGTATATAAAAGTGACATCAGAGTAAAGGTCACCGAAAGGGTCTATATAGGCCACATTTTGTCATTCCCTAGAATGGCCTTTGTTTGCAGGTTTGGCTGCATTTATATCATGAACCACGAAAATGATTCTAGCATTTTTTTAAATATTATTGTCATATTGGCCAAAACGTTTACAGACGACCTATAAAGGATTGTCAATATGCCGAGTAGTTTTGATTAAATGGCAATGGTAAATATTCGTTTTAGGTGCATATTGTTATTATTGAAATGAACAATGAACGCACATCGCTATGAATAAAAGCAGTGCGAAATACATGACCTGTTTTTCTCTGTTTGAACCCTACAAAACATTATATGATATACATGTAATTGGTAAACCGTAAGAATGTTTCTTTCTGTATTTTTGTGTGTTCTTGTTTAAAGTCCCTGCCGTTGATTTATATTCAATTCATTGCACCAGTCCCAACAACGAACCGAGCCCGTTTGAGTCACCCATTTTCTTGTGTCAATAAAACAAATCTATACTATTCCAATACGCGTGTTCGAACAACTTAATTCGCTCTTTTCAAAGGAATGGGGCAAATTGGATGTAAACTTCTCAATGTCTAGTGATATGGCGAACATTCTTTCTGTTTCACTGCACGACAGTTTATTACCAACGCCGGAAAACAAGTATTTTTCCCTGGGGCGACATACGCACAATTCAAATTTAATTTCTAGTTTTATATTTCATCCAATTTATTGATCTCCGTGAGAAACACGGTTCGGTATAACGTACTTATAATGTCAACCTATTACTGATTAGTGAACCATGTGACAGGTTACAACCAATCAATTTAAAGTTTGTGAACAGTCTAATTCATTTACGAATAAAAGCGATAGAAGCCTTGTCGTATAGGAGACGTGAACAAATAAAATGCTGAATAGAATAAATAAAGTATTGATTTCACAGATAGACAACAAATCAATCTATACTTAAACAATAAAAAAGCGAACGTACAAAAGATATCTATACTAATGGACAAAAGTAAGGCCTTGAAAAAAGGTGTTAATCTATTAAAAAAACATTACGGGTCCGTTTTTGTATCTGTGTAGTTGCGTGAAGCAACCGTGTGATTTGTTAATCAAACTACTAACTAGTACAAGTATAAGGAAGGTGCTGGTCTGAGGCAAACAATATTTTTTTCGAATTTTATTTTGCTAGCTAGCCATCGTTGGTGGACTGACACTCGCGTTGACTGTATGTTCAAACCTTCTTTCTCAGAAAAATATTCATTCGAGTACAAAGGATGGGTAAAACGTAATAACAGCACGCCGGTATTGAAATCAACCAAACCTATCTCTTTATTAGAGACTCCTAACGGTCCATTGGAATAAAAACAGCTGAGAAAATAAAGGATTATCGCCATAAGCTAGGAGCAGTTTACCTCATGGCGAAACACGTTGATTAAGATGATTTATATAACTAATTAATCCGTCTTTTATTGCTAGAACTAACTTTGGATGTGGTACAAACACAGGGGATGATTTCCCCCCTTGAGACAATCTGTCTTCATGTAGATACAATTTACACAATACCCCCACACTGTCGACAATTAATCTACATTTAGTTCAATTTTCTATGACATATTTATTTCGCTTTAATTCCCTATTGATTGGTTGAACGTTAGCATATGTTTGTTCTGATAAGCCCTTTGGCTGCTTTCCACATTTGCTATGCAAGTGTGTTTTTGTGTATCTAAAACGGGAACCATCCGCAGAGGGGAGCCAGTTACTTCACTAATGACTAAATGCAATGTGCTGTTCTTAAAATATCGAGGGTTCACGCAGTGCGTGATATCTGCAACATTTTCCTTCGTTAATAACAATTATTTTTATACAAGTGCATACGTATGTATAATTTATATCATATCTGCTTCTGTTACCTCGGAATAATCCATGTCTCGAAACTCTCAGCCTTCAACTAGTTGCACTTTCTTGCCAGACATTATATCAAATTCTCATAATCATATTTTCATCTCTTGTATTTTAATATCGCAATAGCTTAAATGGAGGAGGAAAAAGCCTGGGCAAACTCTTGGATAGAACCACCGACGTTCCGTAAGCGAGCTGGACAGCTTCTTTACTTGCGAAAATTTGTCTAGGATGGGTTTCGAACTCATGGCGGTTAGGGGCTTGTGATTTCTAGTCAGGGACCATGACTACTCGAACACGGAAATAAACCTAAACATGCACATATGTGATACACGATACTATTCTAAGATAACTGAATATTAGAAATGATCGTTAAGAAGTTCAACATTTGAATATAAACGTTTCACATCCAAAGATAATTTCAATAGAAAACCCAAACTGCGAAATATCAGAAAGACTATCAAACTGATAGTATCATAATATATTGTAATATTGGATACAGTGATTTGGTGCATGTATTGGATTTTTGAAGGAATTGAAGAACGACATATTATTGTAGTACACAATGTACATAAAGGCATCATTGGTACTTACCTTAAAGTAATCCAAAATTAGATTATACGAGAATAAAATATGAACAAAGTTTCCTGATTCAGGACCACCCTCAACACGTGACGTCATTGACATCGTAATGATGACGACAGCTTCGCCGGTAGCGGTTCCGTACTACAATGACAACACTAGGCACACAACTTGAGGACATATTGAATTTAGGTCTAATTAAATATCATACTACAATCATTCAAAATTAGATTACTAATGTATCAAAAAGTAATTCCACATTCAACATTAGAAACGATCATGAAGTAATTCAACATTAAGCATTAGAAAATATCATAAAAGTAATTCTACATTATATGATATCATAAAGTAATTCAAAATTATCTAATATCATAAAGTAAATCAACATTAGAAAAAATCATAAAAGTAATTATACATTAGAAAATATCATAAAAGTAGTTCTTCAACATTAGAAAATATCATAAAAGTAATTCTACATTATATGATATCATAAAGTAATTCAAAATTATCTAATATCATAAAGTAAATCAACATTAGAAAATATCATAAAAGTAATTCAACATTAGAAAATATCATAAAGTAATTCTACATTATATATCATAAAGTAACTCAACTTGTAAATATAAAGTAATTCAACATTAGTAAATATCTAAAAAGTAATTCAATATTAGAAAATATCATAAAGTAATTCAACATTGGGTGATTACATAAGTAATATTCCCCATTCTAAACCATACGTGTATTTGTATGTAAATGATGATAAGCCATGTTTCAAGTCAAGTAATAATGTATCTGCTCTGTTCTAAAATATGAAATAATTTAGCAAGAGAGAATAGTATAAAGAACTTCAAAATTATATTGTTTCTTTATTCAACATCAAACAAATTCAAAAGAAATTCAGTATTTGTTGCTTTTGTTAAATGCATGCGTAAGATATAATCACAAAGTAACAGAACATGGGTAATTTAGTATGCATTTTAATGAAATCGTTTAATTATTTAGATTTCTGTAGGGTCATATTGTGTAATAGAATTGAACAGAATCACATAATCCAATCAAAAGCACCACGTCCATTTTTCTTAGTTCTACAAAAGTCTTGAACATTTTAAAGTTATCTGCGTAAAATCAACAATTCCCCAGATAATTTTGCACACAAAACTCTCAAGAAAACTTACAGAGAATATTTTTTTCAGAAAAGTCGAGCATACTTCATTATATCCGACGTTTATATACATCAACATGTGCATTTTGTTAATAGTTTGCCTTAGTGGAGAAAACCAATAAAATCCAACCTTATCTCAAAGTTGTATATCAACATAAACCCTAGAATGCGATTTCATTAGGCGTATGCATTAGTATTGTACTCTATGAAACGTTTTTTTAATATTCCGAAATCATCACAGTCGCGTGCAATTTCAATAACTTATATGCCTAACTAATGAGTTTTCTTGGAATAAAAATAGATCGGCCCTTAAGCTGACGTTTATTAGTTCTTAGTACTACTCTTCAGATAAGAAGGCATTATGATAGCACGTGAAGGTAAAAAACACAGTTACAATCTGGTGTCATCTAGTGTTGTATATTTGAAAGAAATACTAGTAAATGAAACGCAATTACAAGGACTACATTTAGTTTTCTTAAATTTGATTTTAAAAAAATCATTTAATACATGCGTATGAATTCGAAATGTTTTTTTGGAAAATGAACGAAAGTTCTACTTTCCATAGCCGTCACTCGCTCGGCGCGCATGGATTTTTATGCGGACCTAAGTACTACGTTAATCTACATCCGCCATGCAATTGGTAAACTAGTTCCCGTTCCATGTTGAAGTGCAATTCTAGGTAAATTAAGTTTCCATGAGTACTTTCAGTACTTTGATTTATTAGAGATCGCTGTTCGTTATTAGCACATGCTATTCTAATAAGAAGGATTTCATTGCACTTCTTTTGTTCTATCCTAAAATAGATTTGTGGTATGTTCAAATTTATTATACATGTAGTTTAATCATATATTTTATGCATGCAGTTTATTCCATATCACTTGGCTCGAAAATAGCGTTGCGCACGTTTTAGCTTTCCATCAAAATAACTGGTCGACCAGTGTCAGAATAGATACTGGAATACATTACCTTTTCATGTCTGTTATCCCTTATCGCCCGTACCACCTTCCATAACGGCCCCTTTATGGTTTGTTTTCATGTACGCTGGCTACTAATTGGCAGTGTAAATGCATGATCAATTTATTTATCATCCCCATTAGACCTCTTAGTGCCAGTTCGTTAGCTGATTGGCAATAAGCAGGAATGCTCATCATCGATTTCTTGTCATTTCTTGAACGGTCGGTGATATGTTACGACGAGTATCATGGAAATCCAGCTCAAATGGTCCATAGTATTATTCATCGATTGGTTTTAGAGTCAAAGACGAAAATTGAGACGTTCGTGGATTACATTTAATGCTTTTGCAATCCAAAGAAATGCACAAACTCTGCATGGACGCTGTTTCGTTTTATATTATCTTTGTAGTTACACATAAGACGACTACGCTGGCCTTGTTAATAGTAACTTAAGACTACGTATTTTAGCTCAAAAACTACAATTAATGAATGCGTGAGATACTGATGTGAAGTGTCATTGTTTTCCGTCCAAGCACTGTCCAACTTTCCTCGGGTAATTTCGATCGTAGTAAAATCATGAACAAAAGGGTAAAATAATCTCGGCTGTTACAATTCGAGGGCTCAGCGCAACACTGTCGTAACTTGTTCTTATTTCAATATGAGTTACGACACTGTTGCGTTGAACCCTCGATTTGTCAAATGAACTAAACCTAAGAACTATCATGGTGATATTTACAATAATATTGTCACAAGATAAACTAGAAGTCCCCCCATCCCGCTGCTTTACTGCTGACTAAACCAAGAGGTGGTACCCTTTGTATTTTGTTTGCCATTTTTTGTATGTTTCTGCGTGTCGAGTATTTTTGGGGGTATTTTGGGGGAATATATGGGATTTTCATATATACTTTAAATATTAGACTTAAGCTTGAAAGTGCATCGTCGCAAAAAACAACAACAAAAAAACCAACAACAAATAAGTCGCCCACAAGCATGTTTTAAACAATGTAAATGTAAGTCATGTTATACGGTTCATACATACGTTATTGTGTGAATTTGTGACAGGGTTAAACTTAATTTGTATTTACCTGATTTCTTAACTCAAACGTCTGAATGTAAAATTTAGCAATTTTGACAGCACTGACTTATTACCAGAATTTTAAAGGGATATACATGTATATCTAAAAACACTTTGGTTTCTAACATAATACCGAGAAATAACCTGTTATCTAATGTTGCTATAGTACGGACATTTTAATACAAAATGGAATTCATCTTCTAAAGCATTCAGATTACACATAATACATTTTCTTTGGTTTATAATTATGCGATCTTTCAGGAATCTTTTCTTATCAAATCTCATGACAACCAATATCTAAGATAACACGAAGCTTTGTACAGTATGAATATAAAATATAGATAACGATAGATACATTTGTATGTACATTTTAGCTCTACAATGATAGAAAAACCTTGGATAAAATACACAAGTGATTGAACATTCACAAGTTAAAAGTCAGGCTGGGGGGGGGGGGGGGGGGGGGCTCAACTTAGACATTGCTAAAGGTTATTGACTTGTCAGTCTGTTAGATTTTTTAACTTACAATTGTTACAATCTTACCAATTCCATTCCATTTGGTCTTTAACAAATACGAGTGGTTGAGAGGAGAACGGTAAATAGTTTGTTTTAAAATATGGATTAGATTCTGTATTTTTATTGTAATCCTGTAAGAACAGATTTGATTTCGAAGTGTCCATAAAGTTACATGAAAATGTTTAAGTGCTGAATATTGATTTTAGTAGTGCCATAAATTGAATTCTAGTGTCGTAAACATAACGCATTCCTAACTAACCTTTTAGTTACCGTAAAGTGGTCTGTGTTTCTCCAATTACGACATTAAAAGCATTCCCTTGTTATAAGGTTGTAACAGTATTAGTTCTAACCAGAGATAACGCAGATTGTTCACCCTTATACATAGATTTTACGCGTGATTTGGGAGTTCGAGCGGTCAATCGTAATTTTTACTAATCATGATGAGTGCTCATGCCATAATGAAGCCCCTCGAACGAATATGAAACAATTAATATTTCATACTAGCACATCGAACTAACAACTGCTACATTTGGAAGGAAAATGCAATATCCATGATATGACTACGGTACACCATCGGAAAAGAAGAATTCAATTATAATCGACATTTCCTTTGCAGTCCGTAGGGAATTCATTTTCATTTCCGAAAGCGACCATTTTCGAAAGCTCCATTCTTACAGTAAAGCAACCCGAGAATTGAAAGTATTTATTTACTTTACTGATAAACATTAAAACATTCAACTAACTGGTTTGATTATTTATGTTAATTTTTACAGTCTGTTTTTTGACGTAACGCTTTTCTGATAAGCCACGTGTTTCATTTTAAGTTTTAAACCCAATCGAATCGTTGAGTATCAAGCGAGAATATTGTAAGATGTTTGTATACAACGAAACTAAATAATTAGGTACACAGTAAAAAAAGTTGCACCAACAATAACTTAGGTCCATTGTCTTGTAAGAGTATGAATTTGCTTGCGTGGCAATTTAAAACAATCTCACATTTTTGTATTCATTTCAAGGCGATATTTAACCAATTGAGTGATTGTAATAGATATTGTCTAGAAATTTAATTTTCATAAAAAAATGCACATAATATTTACGACGTTTGCCAATTTGATGTAAAGCAAGCATTTATCAATATATTCACAT
Organism: Lutraria lutraria; assembly: GCA_964023205.1. Taxonomy (NCBI): domain Eukaryota; kingdom Metazoa; phylum Mollusca; class Bivalvia; order Venerida; family Mactridae; genus Lutraria; species Lutraria lutraria. The sequence goes on along the minus strand of OZ026848.1, from coordinate 6,997,541 downwards.
GTCGAAAAGAAGACTCCAAGAGTGATGGAAATATGTTCACTACATTTGAAGCATGCAGGATTATTTATTGACTCGCACACAAAACACATAAACGATATTAGCTTTTGCAATAAACTTCACCAGTTGTTCAAGATAAGCTTATCAGGGGCGAAAACAAGCGAGGATCATCTTAGAACAAAATCAAATTGCCTCAAGTGGGCTCAACCCAATTGATATCGACTACACAGAGTAATTACCCATTTTGCAAGCAGACGAACAAACAGACACTGTCTGGTTGATTTTGTTACGTCCGAAAATTAAATATACAGTGTATATCAGTCCGAGATTTGTTTCCTAGTTTCCATTAGTGTCCGAAAAATGATTGTAAATTTGAGCCTATTTGTGAAATTGTGTGTTTTTTCTATTTTCAAAGTCTCATATATCATGTATAACATCGTTTGGTTATTGACAAATTATATTGATTACATCATGAAACTGGTGAAGCTGTAATACTTGCTCTGAACATTATGAGTGACGCAAGCAAGGACGTAAAATAAATACTTGTAAATACTACCGTTGTGTACCGTTTCGTTTCTTAAGTCCCGCCATGGGAAAAGACTAAATGTGGCCTTAATTGATAGGTGGTCTTAAATCGGAGGTCGTTTTGTTAAAAATAACCAATGACGATCTTTAAAGGTATGGCCTACGTTGACAGGTCGGCCTTTATTCGCAGGCGGTCGCTAACTCATGTTTGACTGTGTGTAATTTGCTTTCTAACAAAGAGCTACCTGAAGATTATTGAATATGTGTATACATGCTTGTTGCTCTTTCAGACATGACAAATCTATCACGAAAACAAACAAAAATTATCCACATTTTTCGGGCTCCATTTTACTACTTCCGACAGCGAGCTATTAATTCCATGACGTATATTAAGACGAATGAATCACTGTCGGATATATTTCGGAATTTGCCGAGATTAACGGCAGATTCCACAGTCCATATTGTCTGCTGATGTTCTGAATTGTCAGTATGTGTCGTAAACGAATATATATTGAAGACAATGTAGCAATATTCCAGACGTAAATTGCTTTTGGCAAGCGTTCAGTAGATCATGATACAAAATGGCCGGTGAATAGTTATAAACATTAGGTCTTAATGAATGTACAAGCCTCAGACCACCAATACTGTAGTGCTTTAGTCGTCACGGTGAATATTTTGTGTTTTACTCTATCAGTTCCTACAGAAAAACGAATTTCACAAGAAATACCTTAGAGAATATTGTATGCAGTTGTATGCACCAGATCAATACTATAATCAGCCTCCGTTTGCTATTGATTACAAGCCTGTAGTTGCATTACAGCGATGCAGAAACTGTCGTTACCTCTGCTTATGAATGCAACTTGCTACTATCTCACGTATTTTCTCATTTATAGTTCGTTTAAAGTGTACACCAGATCTAGATTTGTATGAAACACTTGCCAACAAGCGCTGCATTGTTGTATTGACCCAAATTCTCGATGTTAGCAAGGCGCTCATTGGCTGAATGAGATTTCATTCATTCGTACACAAGCGTTGATTTGACATTGATTATCTACCGAAGTCAAGTGCATTCATATCGTGTCGTATACATGTTTTCCGTTTCGTGAATTTGAGGCACAAAAGGGGGGAAATCGAGTTTAAGCTTGTGTGAATTAAAGTATGTTAAGTATTGACGCAGACTACAGATAAACGAAATTCAGCGTATTATTTATTTAATTAACTATTTACATTGCAAATTGCTGCTATAAAATTAATCTAAGATCATAAATATTTAATTTTGATTAAAGCTCAAACTTAAACACCAGTTACAAGCATCGAATGTTAGTTTCAAAGAAGTACACATTTAAAACCGTATGGATCGCTGAATTATTGAAAGATTCCAAATTCTAGAACCCAACTCGTTTAATTAACATCCGGCACTTATTCACTATCTCTAACACACGGACAAAACATTTCATCCCGCTACAAAAATGATAGAAGATACATACTTTCTATAATTAATGCCAACAAAATAACGAGTACAAATCATGTCTCAAATGCAGACGGTTCAAGTTTACGCTTTGATAAATTCACAGAAATATAAATAGTTTAGCTTATACGCAATAGATAAAAAAGGTTTAGTGCACGTATTTGTATGAGCACCTAGAACCAGTAATCGTTAGTACCAAGAACTTATATGCCCTTGTTAGTACCAATGACTTCTGCCTTACATTTCAAGTATATCTTGAAGCAGACGCCATAATTACATTCATTTCCATTCTTTTAGAACGCGTGGGAGTCTCCCTAAATGACAATACTAAAAAGGATGGAACAAACACGATATGTAGAATATTCCCCTTATTTAGTGATGAAAACCTCATGGTAATATTTCAGTCTATGTTTCATCTCTTAGTCACAACGCTAAAGATACTCATCTTTGTAGCATGAACCTACATACTTTACTGTACAATCTTTTTTATACATAATCGAAAAAACTATCTTAATTTCAATTAAATGTTACTTTGCTCAAATCTTGGCCATTGCCAACGTTTTTTTTTTTTTTTTTTTTTTTTTTTATATTACAATGTCAATCTCCATTTTACATTGACCACAATACATATGCTACAAAAAAAACCCCTCAATATTCTGTACATTTGTTACTATTAAGTTATTTTCCAGGCCATTATCACCATTTAGCTAGACGTAGAGAATTTCGTTATGTTTTGTCATAAACAAAAATTCCATCTAGTGAATTTCATGGCGTGACATTTATACGTTGACAGGCCTCAACATAAAAATGCGTCTATAATTTGTCGGACTCAAAATGTCATGAATTTTATACGAACTGAATAAAATAGCAAGTACTGACAAAACTTCATCTAATACATTAATTGTACACGAGCGCCATCTATTCATCGTATTGTTACATTTGTACGACCGGTATATGTCGAACGACAAATAATCGTAAAATAAAGTGTTGAAATATTGATTTTGATTCATAAATACCATACCTAATCATATTAATTCGTAATGGAAAAATAATTATCAACACTGTAACATTTTTATTTCCCCTGGCCAACCCCCTTTCAATGAATTACTGAAAAGGGAAATATTTGACATTTAAAACTGACTATACTTGTACTGGTTATTGTTGGAATATTGAAGACCGAATTTTACATACATGTACAAGAAATGGACAAAGCTTTTTACGATTGTATATTGTTTTTGTTGCATTCATTTGTTTAGTAGTAAAGTATTTAATATTTTGATTTTATTATTTTATTTTTTATTATGATCCTAATTTACATATTAGTTCTAATTGACCTACAATCTATTGTATGTATATCATTGTGTTATTTAAACTGCATACTGACAAATTCTTCCAAGCCCTGCGTCAAAGTAAGGTCGCTGACTTGAAATCATTGTAACCTTTCACTGATAGAAGGTTGTGGGTTCGAGCCCTGCTACCGACCATGTATCTTTATGTGAGAAAGTAGGCAGTTGCTTATGGAGGACAGGAGTCTAGTACTGGTTCTTCCCAGGAACGATGATTAGGTGAACTGTCGGCCTCATATGAATCTGACTGTTGAAAAGAGGCGAAAAACTCGATATAAAAAAAGTTTTTTTTTGTGGTTGATTCCCAAAACATTGCCCTCATATGACAGACGCTGAAATGAAAAATCATTATTGAGAATTTGTCCTAGAACTTATAAACATGGAAACTAAACTACACGGGACACCAGTGTCCGGAGTAAATATCATGAAAGTAAAGCTGACCAATGCTATTGTTTTGGATGAAATTGGTTGCTCGGCTATCACCAGAACGAAACATGTTACATGTACTATATATATAGTATTTGCCAATGGAACTCACTGGACATGCCGCAAAATGCGATGGTAAGTCGCATCATATTAACTAACAGTGATCAGTTGACAAAGAATGAAACGGATAAAGTAAAATATTCAAATAATTATGAAGTTTAAGTATAAAAAGGTTACTAAGCAGTGAATCTGGCGGGTGCTCTGTAAAACTCCATGGTCTGGAGGCAGATTATGAAGGTAAAGTTTTGATTCTCCAAACGTTACGAAGCATCAAGCTACTGGTGTTATTGCAACAATTTCTCTGTTTCACAGCTGCAGACAAGCGAACAGATATCAACCTTCTCGTGAAATGTTAAATAAACGATTTTTCCAATGTCACTTCAGCATTATAAGATTCTGTAGTGCCGCTAATGCGTCGATATTTGGGGACCGTCTCAAAACATTTATTTTAAAACCCGCTCTCTGTCGTTATCTACTCTCTCTGTCGAGTTCAGAGGGTCAGCGCAGATCAATTTCGCAGCATGAAATAAACCCTCACTGATAAGACGATGGGGCCCATTAAGGGTTGCTGATAAGACTATAGGGCTCAATGGGGACACTGACAAAAACGATGGGGCACATTAGTAAAGGAGTTCATTAAACAAGTCAGGAAATTGTCACGTGATCGATTAAGAGAAGAGAAAAAAGACTCTGGAATACTAATTATATGTTGTATTGTCTTAGATTGTACAATATCGTCGCCAATGGATACATAATAATATAATAATGAATGTGCAATAATTCTGGTTCATTTCATTTGTGATACAATCATCAGTCGATCGGAGCAATACACATAAGTTAGATGCAGACTGATATTATTTATGTAATTTTTAATTTTACAGAAGATCAACAGAATTTCAAATGATCTATTTAAATTGTATGGTTAGGGTGAATTTTTGAATGCTTTAGTTTGTCTAAAACCCTATATAGATGGTAATTATTATTTTTTGGTAATTTAACGAAATTCGTGAATTCCTGTTTGTCTTACCTCGTATCATTGCATTTAACTGAATCATCTTCGATGTAAATTAGTATTATAGTCAAATATACATATAAACAGTACATAATGTGGTTGACTGTAGTTGCAATCGTAATTTGCATAAAAACGTGTGTATACGTGCCTGAGATGAACATGATACATCGATAATCTAAAGATTGCTGATTGTAAGATTTGCTTACCAATTGAATTACGAGTATTTATGCGGACACACGAAGCAATGAATGATTTTGGAATCAAATAATTTAATTTGATGGATTCTAGAGTCAGTACACCTCGGAGAATGTTGCCCAATGTCATTGAATCAGGAATTATTATGATTTTATCACGTGATACTGGTTTTGATAAATGTCCCGTCTTTTTGTGCATTATGCTGATGCAGCAAAAATAATTATGACCTGATTAATTTAATAATAAATCTGTTACGTTTTTAATCTTGTCATTTGCGAGACAGAGATGTGTATGAGGTTATATTTTACGCAGAAATAATTAATGAGCATTTTAGATGTAGAAATACATGTATTGTTATTCGTAATCATAATGGTAGATTTGTCACGCACAGAAATTTGAAATTAAGCGTAGTATGTTTCAAGTGATATGTTGTTAAATTTTACTCGATTTATCAAAATGAAAAGCAATAAATACTAACACCCGCTGAGCCAAAATGCTTCTAACAAGAAAGTTCAATATTTACACATACCATTCGGCGATTCCATGTGAGACGAACAACTTTACATAAACCTGATCAACGAAATGTTTTTCAATTTTCCTTTCTGGTTTGATTGTATTTACTACTTTTTTAGTTGATGTACACAACATTCCAATATTAATTTAAAATCAACCTAATATTGCTAATAAGCTGAACACTTTAAAAGGTACGCTCTTATGTGCATTTTGTCGTATTAATATTCATTAATAACTTAAAGCACGAAAAAATCAAAATAACCGCGTGTTGATAAACACTTATTGATGGCAATATTCGTTACATCGTTACTTACCATAGATCTATTTAACTCACCATTGGCTAGTTATTATGGAACGACTTCAATGACACTTTCAAGTATATGGAAAGAGAACATGAGAATACTGAGTAATAACACTTTAAGCAGAAAGACGTAAACATTGTTCGTCGATGATAGAATTACCACACCGAGTATTTACGTTACGTTGTTCGCCGATAAGTAACGTTACCTCGCTGATACTTAGCTACGTACTTCGCCGATGATAGAATTACCACGCCGATTATTTACGTACTTTCTTTGCCGATAAGTAACGTTAACTAGCTGATATTACGTACTTCGCCGATGATAAGATTACCTCGCCGTTTTGTTACGTTGCGTTCTTCGCCGATAAGTAACGTTCCTTGTCGATAAGTAACGGTACCTCGCCGATATTTTGTTCTTCGCCTGTGATGTAATAACCTCTGCGTAACGTTAGGTACTAGTACCTCGTTGTATACTTTAATGCCTTTGTATTTTTTATTTCGAAGTGCGCTAGTTTGAAAATTAATGTAGTTTTATTATATCTTTTATTCTCAAACAATTCAAGTACAGATGCAGTAACCAAATAAACTGTACAATTACATTAGCAGTTTTCATTGTACGGTTTTGTTCTGTAACTGAGCGCGATTCACATACCCAGCCTTATACATTTGTAGTTCGATTTCGATAACACGTAATTTAACACGTAAACTGCGTATACATTTATCTGTTCGTCTGTCTGTCTGTCAGTATATCCTTGTGTCTCAGTGATCGCATGCATATTTAAGATAGATGTTGATTAATATGGCTATCTACATTATAACCGGTCGTCTGTCTGTTAGTCTGTCTGTCTTTATGTCTGACATTCACCATCAAATGCTGATTACTGAACACGTTTTTCTTTGAACTATGTCTGTATGTCCGTCTGTCTGCCAGTCTGTATGTATGTCTTTTTGAAATTTATCATGCATATATTAGGTGGACGCTGGTTACAATATGTTTCAAATTGTCACAAAATCCATATATATTACTAGTATGTTGTTGTACACATATTTTGCTCTCCAACATGGAGGAATAAAAGAATCTATCTATCTGTGGTTTTCTTGCATTACGATTAAGGAATATTTAAATCCACTTCTAGACACGCACTGAATAACTACTTGAACATCGATTCGCCGGCGACATTTCTTGCCAAGAACTTTTTATACCGTAGGTCCTATTTACATTGAATCACCAAGTACTCTCCCTTTAAACGTTACTGTGAACATTTGGTCTTCAACAAAACTGAGTGGCGGATTTCATTGATGAAATGAGTTCATTTCATATACATGCAATTGTCTATTCATAATTCCGTAGCTCTTTAGTATGTATTTTTATCAAATATAGAAAAATATCAAACTTGTAAGGTGTTTTATTATGATTTCATGAAGTTGATATTTTATTAATCAAGTAACAATCCTTTTCGATCAGCAGTTTAATGCAGGTAATTTTCCAGATCAACCAAACTTAAAATGCAATTTCGCTTTCTCAAGGATCATCGACAAAATAAGTCAAATATTAACAGAACAGATTTTAATTGAAGACTTATACAAAAAAAAAACATTGTATAAATGCATTTTTACAAAATACAAAACACGTAAGTGATTTGGCAAGATATTAGAACAAAATTATTTTAACAAAACAACATGAAATAACATCGTAGATCTTTACAAAAATTGTAATAATTTATATATTTTTTTCTAGTTTTACCAAGGAATTACATACATAAGTCCTTGTTTTCAGATATGTCTACCACACAGCCATGTCCTCATATAACAAATCAGTGTACAGGTGTAGTTTGTAGAACCGAAGACACGTACAATGTACTTTATGTCGGATTGATAAAATTGGTTTAATGTTTATTGAATTTATAATGGAATACTGTGTATGTACATACAGGTGATAAGAACAGAGCAGAATATATATTTTGATTTGTACATAAGTACATTATCCACATTTTATGATACAAACATAAATATACAATAAGTTACCTTGTACATAGTTATTCAACTACCAAAAAATCAAATTATTATAAGTGAAGACGGTATTTTATATCGTTTGATCTTTTGTAAGTCACAACATTCTGTGTTTGATTTAGTGTTATTTTAATAAATAATGATTCAATGCATATATATTATTTATTATAATTATTATGTACTTATTTTTGGTTGCAATATTTTTATCGCAGATAATTTTTTTTCGTTTTGAAACATTAAACAAAATAATAATAATTTAGATGTGTGTATATTAAATCGATTACGTTATCGATGCGCGACAAGATAATTTGTTCATATTCATTAATTTTTACTTATTATTTAAATTGTATGCCTTTTACTGATTTATTCTATTTCATATATTGTTAGGATATTTCTAAGCCATCTATAGACAATTATAAAATAACTTCTTAATAATGAGCACATTTTTTCTATTTCTTTATGAATCACATTTTTAACATTATAATTATACGGAAATAACCGTACATTTATTCTGATTTAGCTTACGTACATCAAGGACTTGTATACTCGTATTTGTATGTATATAGGTCCTTGCTTATATGCAAAATGATATTTTTTAGAAAGTCGAAAGTTTAAGAATTAGTTTATTAAAAGTTTGCTGAAGCGGTTTACAATGAGTTGAAACATATATTGAAAGTTTTTACGGGAAAGCATGTAAGAAAGAATTCACTGTGATAATTTCCGGAAGTAGATATTTATTACCTTCCGGTAGAAAACTCGTGCAGAAGATATCGTAAAGTGCCCGGCTTCCGAAGTTTATCAATTTACGAATGAAGTTTTTGAATTGACATGGATATTACAAACAAGATATGTTAAGTGAAAGAGAAGATATGTACATAGTCTGCAAGTATTGACTATTCGTAAATGTTGAGTCCAGTAACTGTTTAAAGGAATGAGTCGCGACCTTGGTCCAGTGGTAAACGCGCCGGACATATAACCCGGCGATCCCGGTTCGAATTCCAATTGCGGCAGGTCATACGCTTCTATTTAAAATGGACAAACATGTCGATTTTTTCCTTCGTATGTGGAGAAGTTGTCGTTTCTATGTTGTATGTTAGTACTGTCCTTCAATATCATTGACAAACGGCGTTAATTTCACTGAAACAAACGAGATTGGACTGATACATGCAATATTTGTATGTCCTTGAAATTGATAAAAACTATAGTTGTATACTTTAATAGACTTGGCGAATTAAAACGTATAAATAAATCCAAACTAATATCTATACAACTCAATTTCATGGGAAATGTAACAAAGTGCTTATATTATAAGCGTGTGATATTCGAAATTGATAAAATAATGAAATTGTTTTTCCTTTGAGTACACATTATGAGTTCTGAAATTTGTAACGATAGACTTTTAACGCATAAGTTTTATTTCAAGACAAATATCGTTAAAATTGTGACTGATTGTGTATACGTGCATAATTTTCATATAATAGTGTATAATTCTAAGAACGTCATTTATACAATGTATAGCTCATTACATTCATTTTAAAATACATTTTAAAATATACTCACAATTCGTGTTAAATTGCAGCTATTTTCGTGGTATTCCCTTAAAACAAATGCTGTAACATGTATTTTCGCTTTCGTTTTCTATATTTTTTATGAAAATTTTCTTTTATATCAAAAATGATTTTTACTAACTTCTTTAATTTGTAATTAATGCTTTATTATGTCTTTTAATTTTTTTATCAATGTATGTAGCCACGGTCTTATTCTATTCTGTTCCCTGTACTTATTATATAGTAAATCAAAGTACTGAAAGTAGGAAATCGAACTTACGTAGACTTGCACAGCGCATGGAACTAGTTTAACAATTGCATGGCGGATGTAGAAAAATGTAGTACTTTGGTCCGCATAAAAATTCATGCGCGCCGAGCCAGAGACAGCTAGGGAAAGCTTAACTTTCGTTCAGTTTCCAAAAATGGTTTTCTTATTATATTCTTGTATCGGATCTTGGTGATCTGGTTTGTATATTTATTGTCATTTTTCCTTGACATATATACAGGAAACTATCGTAAATTGACGTAAATTCGATATTCAATATACATGTGTACTTTGTAAATTTGTATTTGTATCCATTCAATGGACTATATATAAAGGTCTACAGGCTTTATATGTTATGAAGTTCTGTAAAAAATCATGTAATATTTTGTGAGTTTTTATTACTAATGAGAAGGCATGTATAATTAGAATAATCGATGTAAGAAATATACACGAGTCTGATATTAAATATAGTATTACATGTTATTTATACACAAAACAGAACAGTATTTGAAACAACTTGAAAAATAAATAATAAACTAACCTTGTTTCCAGTAGGAATAATAAAGTCTGGTAGTTACGAATAGAATATTGTCGGTAATTTATTATTTTAAAATCCTTAATGAAACGTTTGTGTTATATGTAACATTTTGCATCACGGAAAAAATACAAGAGCTTTTTGATAAAATGGTTTGTTGATATATATACTCATTACAGTTAAGAAACATTTTTAATACGAAACGAAAAAAACCGTCTTACTGACACGCTGTTATAATTAGACTGTACGAAATGTAAAATAAGATTTTGTAAAAGTCTTTATACCCACCAAGTCATTCAATTTACATGTACATGAAAATATTGGAAATTCGGTAAAGAAATATACTACAAAATCGTCAAAGAAATACAATTCAAAGTGTCTGTTCGCTTGTATTTATTCGAAAAAATAACAAACGTTCAGTTCATGCCATTCGATTGACACTTTAAATAATTGTTATCTTTTTATTCCGAAATCCAATTTATATTGATTTAGGTATTTTATATAATACGTTATATTCAATTAAAAAAATCGATCGACATTGGGTCATTTGCATAACTTTTAACATTTTATAAAAATTAATGACTTACAATTATTCCTAAGTTATAATTATTGTATCTGCGATCCATAGTAGAAACAGTTTAGAGTCGAATGTTTATTATTGTTATGTAAATAAATTTAAATTAATTGATAGCCCTGAATATCGAGACATGGACGAATTGTATTAATTTGGAATAAAATTTGATTAAATCCACGCTGTTGATTCGACTCCATAGTCTGTCTAGAATTCATTATTCGATTTTTTTCTTTTCGATGATTTTTAAGCAGGTGATAGTTTTTTATCACATTCACTTTGAAAGCAAAGCATATTTAAATCAGTTTTTGCGAGATATCGCTGCTTTTCGTTGTCTCCTGAATGTCAATAAATTTTGCCAGACGAACAAAGTTTAAAATGATAGTAAATTAATAATTACGTTTTTTACCAGTTTTCATCAGATTTCGTTTTGAAGACAACCGTAGGTAATATGAATATTGATAAGATCTTTGGCCACGCCCCCTTTCACATCTGATTGGCCAGTCTTTATCTGTTCTAAAAATAACGGCTTTTGTAAATAACACCGCTATGGTTTGCTAGTCACGTGATTAAGCCGAGTTTTTGAATGTGAAAGGTCGATTTCTTTGTTAGCATCTTTTGTTTCTTATTTGGAAGAAATATTAACTCAAGGTAGGTCAATTTATTGCTTTTGTTTTATCTAACTATGTCGCAAAAAATCTGTATCTGACAGGCGCTTGCTTTTGAGTATGTACTCTGGTTTATTGAGCGATGTAAACTTCCGAATAACATCGACACAAAATGGCGTCTGGCAAATTTGAATATCGTGTATAGAAATCCTTTGTGATATCAAATATATCCGTGGATTTAAAATTGCAGCGTTAGACTTTAGCTTCGTCTTGTCTGCCTTTGTGTAAATCGAGTAAATCGGTCATTGACAGCGGTTTGTGTTGTTTAAACAATGTAATCAGATGTGTGTATATACTATGTACTACAGCGAGCGAAAATGCGACCACACGCAAATATAGCTTAACAGCGGAGGCCTGATTTTGTCTGCGTTTTGCTATGTTCATATGAAATAGGTCAAACTCGTCGTTTTATTTATTCTGTGTCATTATTGTTATTGTGGTTTCATTCACAAAACACTTCTTTATTTTGTACGTTGTTTTATGTTCTGGAATAGTTTGTTTTACTTCGCCTAAATTTAACATATTTGTCGCCGTCTTTTCTTCACCAACAAAAATGAAATGCACACCGAGTCGTTTCAGATAGGGTAAAGACTGGGGTACAATAAATGCATTAATTACGGTCGACAGACTCCTAACATAGACTGTAACTATTTATAAAATCTATGTCATTTTTGTAATAGGTTATGTCAGCTTAAGCGAGGCTTTTGTCCGAGTAGTTGTTAATTAACGTTATGTAATCTCTTTAAATATAATTATTTTAAACATGTAGTTAACTTACCTCAACTTTTCTGTTATGATGGATTTTTTCGATACGAATATCTTAAAGTTTTCATTAGATCGACTCGTAATATTCTGTGTTAAACCTTCGCAATGTCCTTGCATGGAATGAAGTAAGCTATATTATAAAGAAAACATAATTTGAACGTACTTTGACCAGTTAGTTCATTTTCCTATTCATTTTAAATTGTAAGCATTTTGTCAAACTTCAAATTCAATCGACATAATTATTAATGCAAGATTTCATCTTTTTAAGCTAAATTTTAGACTGGTTTGTAAAAACTTATATTGTATGTGTTGTTTTTACAAAGATAAACCATTGACGACTGGTTCGTAAATTTTTACACCACTCTGCAGATAAATGTGTCAAAATACCGTCTGTCGGCGTAACGACCCGCGGTCAGTTGCTTTTACTATACATTGGCTTAATTTCTATTTAAAACCCTTCGCAGTATTTTATTATCATTCAGCCTTGCGGTCAGTAAACAAGATTAATTTATCAAGTCTTTTGTACGAGCGTCCAGTATGACAGACCATGAATAAAAACCTCGTCTACAATTTCCGCCAATGAATTAAAGGCCTCTATACAAAACTCAAAACTTCAATGCGTATTCAACACGATTCGTGTATTTGGTGTAGGATACTAGTGTAGTATGCCGTTTTATGTTACTCTCTTGGTACTTTTTGGTAGAAGCTGGCGATAAACTAACCACTAGGTCAAAGTCCGGCACACATTGATTTTAGCACCCACACTCAGAGGCGCCATTAGGGATAAAGAACTCGAAAAAATTCTCTTGCGGAAATATTTGCACATTATGGTTTCGCGTTGACTCCGCAAATTCTAGATTTCGCTTAATAGTCATAATTTATCCGATTGTTTGAACTAGAGAATGCTTGATTACCCGTATTCTTCCTATGCCAAAATACTGTAATTTTACAGCTGGTTTCTGGTCCACTTTTTTGAAAGATAGCGAGCTCCTGTATCAAATTAAACAATATATTATAACATTCTTTTATTGTAGATCTTGCTGAATAATATAGAAACTGACTCTAAGACAGAGTTTTGTTCATAGAACAGAACATACATTTATTTTGACTTGTACAAAGAACGTTATCTTTAGAAAATGCATTTTCAATTGCATTTATTATACATTGGATAAATATTTGCACATTGTTAAAATAATAACGATTATCTACTTCTTGCCATCTTACAAAGAGAGGATTTAGTTTTATCTATATGAATTGTGTTTTCGATATAGCTCTTGAAAACGTATTTTATCAAATATTTTCTTCAAAAATATTGACAATTGTAATTCTATATGTCGTAGTCTGATAAAATAGACAAAAATAGTGGGTTTTCGCTACACAAAATTAGGGACCCTACATTATATTGTAATGTAGAGTGCCTGACAAAATGTACCGATATCTAAATGTATTTTACAAGCCATTAGACTGGTACGATTGTAGCATTTTCTTTTTGATTCACCAGAAAACACGAGTAGAGACTTAGTTGTATAAAAAATCCTGGTTTAATGTTTATTGTGATCAAATAACTTCAGTACATGTATAACACCTTGTGTATGTAATATATAATTGTATATGATACGTGTTTCTTATGTTTACTGATGGTTTAACTATGTGCCCTTAACCACACTAAATGCTTTTGTGTTATCAATATGACGTCCAGTGTGCTTTGTGCGGGTGATTTATCAAACCAAAAGTAGGCAGTTTTCTTTCAGACTATGAACAGAATGTTCGGAAATCTTCGAAGACTATACAACTGGTGATCAGAATCTCTCTAAAAATTAGGTAGAATAAATAAGATAAACATGCTAGTTTGTACGAATATAAACCGAGTCCATATTGAATTATCTCTATAGAGAGGGTAAAAATAGTTTGCTTAATTCGATCATTAGATAATATATTATTTGTAAAAATATCATGAAAATCATGAAAAGTCTTGCCGCTTTAGAACTTGGAGCAAACAATTGAATCCTTGCCAACCAACGAACTAATTATACGTTTTCTTCAATGTCATGGTAATGTTATTCATTGATTTCAGCTTGGATCAAATGTAACATATAATAGTTCTGGTTATTATTTTCCTTATAACGTTGCTTTTGTCCAAATAGAAAACGGGGTTTAATTGACGTTTCGCATTTTATGAGGAAGAGAAATGTTTTGAATTCAACATACTCGTACCATTATTTTGTATGAAGATAGGAGAATTAAACCGAATGAAAGAATTATTTTTGTACGGTATTGGAAGAAGAAGTTAGAGAAAGACTCGAATACTAGTAACAGGCCGACGAATATGAAGTAGTCACTGATTCAAATTTAACCTTCTATTTACTAGTATATTAACCAGTGTGAAAATAGAAAAAATGACGTTCGTATTGCTGAAAGTGAATATCGTGCAAATATTGAGACCATATACAGGACCCTTATTTGACCCTTAAAATGGCATTTCGACTCACTAAAGCTTCTGACTCTTGAAAATTTGTACCAAAGTGTCAAATTTACTATGACTTGGTAGAGAAAGTTCGTTGACTTTTCAAATTATTATAGCTAGGGGTCGTCTTGACCCTCAATTTTGATGTCTAGTGAACACCCTTATATAAACCTATGTTGTAGACAGAAAAATGTTTAATCATACTTCAATCAAATTCCAACCGAAGCCACACAGTGCACTCCTAGTACCAACTATCAACTATATGTTCACAGTTGATACAAAATTCCCATAAATACACTCGCAAGCTCGATTTTGACTGAATTAATAAAAAATACATCGAGATGTTACCATCGCTACTTGAGTAATTTGTTTTATATTGACTGTACTCATGACCACTTTATTATTACTATTTATAGTCATTAATCAATTTCATGATTTATCTTATTTATGATTGATCAAATTTAAGCCAAATCAAGACTTTGAAAACGTTTGTATAGCAATCATTATAATGAGCGCCGCAGAACATAATACATTGAAGACTTTCTATGGTCCGAAACCACACAAAAAACAACAACAAAAAAACAACAACAAAAAACAAAAAAATCCCAACGAATTTCATTGATTAGAATGAAATCATGTACATGCGACTTGTATAACAGTCTTGAAAGTACCCTATCTATTTTAGTCATTACGAAGACATTTTTTATATTCTTCGTGGACTTTATTTTACTATATCATTTGAGTGGTCGAAAAGATCCAAATAAAAAGGTTTGTCTTTGGGGGAAATGGTGTTTCTGACGTATTACGGATCTTTTACTTTTTAAAAAATTGTTACGAAAAGGTTATAGCCAAATTCCGTAGCAAACGTTTCTCAAACCAGAGACTTACACGCCTTTAAACATCTAGCCACAAGACGCGCGCATCATCCGTCGAAAGAAACAATAAACCCCAAATTACCTAGTAGCAAATAGTTGAGATTTTGTACAAATATTTCTTTTATTATTGGATTATTGGATTGGAGATAAGCTTAGTTAAAGACGTTTTGTAAAACATAGGTATGGCTTATCTGCAGGGCGTCTGGCACTGGAAATACATGTAATTTGAAAGGTAGAGATGAACGTATAGATTTTGAGTGAATGACCTGCATATTGGTCTACACGTGGTCATAGTGACACCCAGGAATAATGGATTCGTTCTATATAATTGTTACTTTGTCTTCATATTCAAGTTTTATCAAGGATCGATTATTCATGATATCAAGGTCTGATTAATGCTGGAATAATTGCTCTCTATTCGACTCCGTTATTGTTGCTAGGGATAGAATCTTCAAAGTATCTCTTGAAGTCGACTATGACTCGTGGATGTACGAATTTGAAGTCCGTGTGACTGGAAGATGCCACGTTATCCTGCAAATTTTTATGAAGCATTTCCGCTTACGGTCTTAGTACCAACTACCTCAGTGAATCCGTTTTATGCTGTTTCGAACAACAGCTATGTACAGTTATTACCTTACAAAAGAACAGGTCCGCCTGCCTCCTTGGTCGAGTGGTTAAGCTCACTGACTTCAAATCACTGTAACCTCTCACTGCAGACAGTTGCTTACTGAGGATGGGAGTCTAGTACTGGTTCTTCCCAGGAACGATGGTTAGATGAACTGTCCGCCTCATATGACCCTGACTGTTGAAAGGGGGCGTAAAACTGTAATAAACAAACAAATACAAAAGAACATATACCAGCTTGTGAAGTAGTGTGTTCTAGTTTTAAGACAGGGGCCATTTTAAGACTTTTATAAATATTTCGATCAGAATTTACTATGTAGATTTTAATATTTAGGTAAGCGATGCTACAAGAATTGCAAAAGCTGGAATTCATTTAAATGATACAGATAATAGAGAGATTTATTATTTATTTGTAGTCAATCGGTTTTTGCGGAAATTAAACATAACTAAGCTATATCAACGAACGCAACAAATTCTTCCGTGCTGTCAAGATAACGAGCATTATCTTGCACGATAAAGTGCCAGAAATGTAGATTATGCATTACACGTGCATCGTGTATCGTAAACCACATACGTCGACCGTACTCAAACATATCACAGTTTGTGGCTAGTGAGTTGGGTTTTTGATAACAGTAAAGTCCCTAAAGCACCTTGTACTAGTGATTTCTGTATAACACATTCATGTTGACACAAGCCGTCAATTTAACACCGACTGTTGTAATTTACTTTTGCTTGGATATTTAAAGTTTGAAACGGGAGGCATCCTTTGTTCAGTGCATGGTTATGCCTATTATTTTATACCTATAAAATGTCTGCCTGTCTGTCTGTCTGTTATGCTCTCTGACTAGTAATCACTAGCCCCTAACCGCTGTGGGTTCGAAGTCCACATGGATCTAGAAAAAATCTCCCGTGAGTAACCTTCAGCTGGATAATGGTTTATGTCAGGTCAGTGGTTTTTCCTAGGTGTACGCCTAGGGGGTCTTCCCACATCGTCAAAGCTGGAAAGTCTGAGACACTGACTGTGGTACGACGTTTATCCCATTTAAAAAATGAAATGGAACGCCGTCTTCTAGTTGCGATCACGTGACTTCTAGCAGCTTAATAACTAAGTATTTTAGAACCGTGAAATTAATTTTAACAATTCATAATAACAATGGACATTCATCTCCTCTGGTGAAACCAATGTTTGAAAACTCCAATTATATTTGTTAACAGAACAGAACATAATTTTATTTTCACGTGTTCACATGTACTTGTACAAATAATACAGCAAAAATAGACCCAGAACACACGCACATATTTAAACATAAATCAAAATATATACATGTACATATGTGTTAAATAAATTCTACTTCTGTTTTTGACATATCATAATTATACTACCATCTGAAAATAACGAATTCATTCTAACTCTCAAGTTTTATTTACACAGCGGACCATAATCACCATATACATGATCTTGATATCAGTCTGTTGTTATAAATGAAAAACTTGTATTTGAATGAGGGCAATGACTTATTTTCAATGTGTGTGACATTGGATAAGGGGCGGGGTTGTGTATACCCTAATCGTAATTACTATAAAGTTTGGATATAAGTGTTGGAGGTGTATACTTTGTTAATACATTAATTATTAATTACATGTATTAGATATATAACTTGTCCTAGGAGAAGCGGTGGTTGCATGTGCAACCTATTATAAACCTTCTTATTTCACATTGCATTTTTTTTGTGAAGATCAAAGCGGCGTATATGTACTTTTAATAACCTTTTCTGTCTCATACATATACTACGATAAGTTACGTATCGTAAGGAGTCGTGCATGAATAAAAAATACCAAGCCGGTCACAAATGCCACTCAAATATTAATAACTCTACTTTCGTTTCCCGTGTGCTTCGTTTTTATCATCAACTGCACGTGCACACTGTGCAGCCACTGAACAACTTACTGCTAATAATATCATGAATATTTCTCGTTTGTTACATTAACGCGTTCTGTCACGAAAACTACGATTAATGCGCCTATTGACCGAATTTTTATATGAGTCACCTCTGGGTCCAATCCACGCAACTGATAATATTTAGGATGATCTTTTCGACATAGCTGGATATGAGAGCTCTTAAGCACTTTCTCCTCCATTCCGATTTTCTTCTGTTTCTTTTGAACGGTCATGCAATGCGCACATCGATCGCGAGGTGAAGGTCGTTTCGACCCAAAACGCCCCAGAGAGGCGGAGCTTAAGTCACATGAGTTGTGACGTGTTTAACGCTCCCCGCGTTCTTTCTCGTGGTATGAGTTTACGATACAGATATCCCAATACAATAGTTCTGAAAATGTCAGACAAGAACTGCATACTTCTTGTCTGTAGAATAGGGTTTCTTCGAAACAAATTGAAATAAAATGGCATGGATCTTGAATTCAATTAAGTTTTTAATCAGTTGATACAATTTTAATATTATGTCAACGATGAGAAAATTTCTATAAATGATTGTATCAAAAGTTTGTGTTATAGATGAAAAAAATGTGAGGAATCTTAGGTAGGTGCCACACCATGCATGAAAATAAACTATACTTGGCACAAAGTCTAGTATACACTCAAAGTCGATGGCTAATGTTACCATTATACCGTGTCTCCAGTATAAATATAAAATAATTTGTATATTGTATATATTTTATTGAAATACTTTAATTCATCTAATTCGATTTAATTGCCTATTATACTTATAAATAAAATTTATTTATTTAATTACAACGTACATTACGGCTATTATACATAAAACATAACCTGTAATGGCCGTATGTCAAACGTAAGTAACTAATTTGGCGTTCGTTGACACGCGGATAGATTACATAACAAATCTTGCTGTGACAACATTTAATTAGGATGTGTCGACTTAATGTTTTTACACCTAAATAATAGTTTTACTATAACATAACTTAAACTGTACTTAGCCTAGACGGTCAGAATTTATTTTCACGCTATCTTTTTCGTGACCAATTTGTCTACATATTTGTATTGGCGTACATGTCTTTATGAAAAAGATGGAAATAAAAGATATTTTACGGTAATAAATTAGAATTAAAGATGTTAATACCTGGTTTTACACGCATGCACTTCCGTGTTCGCGATGTTACGTTTCAGAATGTCCGTTTGTCTCATACAAAAAACATGAAACGGGAATTTTAACGAGTAATGACGTATTAAGATTGTACAAGTCTTTTATAAGTTTAGTTTCTGGTGATTGAAGACTGCTATAAGTAATAATTCACTCCTATAGAAGAACACTTCCAGGGGAAAAAGGACTATGAAAAAGCAAGTTCACTATGGTGTATATCAGGGCATTCATATGACCCTTTTAACTTTAAATGGCATTCTGACTCCTAAAATTAGTTTTATAATGCTTCTGAGAATTTGTACAAAAGGGTCAAATTTACTGTTACATTCGTATGACTTTTTTAGACTCTTCAAATCGGTGAAATGTTGACTATCAACTTATGATTTCTAGTAGGCACGCTGACATATCACGTACTAGTAAATGATTACTATCTATCCATGTGACTGGTAAACAAACGACAGCAAATACGCAAACATTTTACTTTAAATTTGATTTCATTTATGTTTTTTGTATATACCACCCTGGACAGATGCGATGAAGTGAAACATAATTATGACTTCAAGCGATTACTTAGTACTGTCTCGCGGACCTTTTTTTCACTCAACGAAAATTACATTAATTGGACTCTATCTTAATTGATAAAAAAAACCAGCACGTTATGATATTGTTTATTCATAAATAGGCATGACGGATCTTAAATTTATTTTGCAATGTATGTATACCGTGCAATCGTTACCAAACTTGTCCCTCAGTCTGGTATTTCATGTGATCAGATAACGTATAATCTGTACCATGAATAAATGAAGAAATTATTATTTATCGATTAATGGAATATTAATATTGTTTCACACAAATTTGTTTTATTGTCTGTCTAATTGAATTTTTAGTTAAATATGTATTTTTTTTATTTTTGGCCTTTAAACAAATGCCATTTGTCAACGATCCAAATGTTTTTCATTCATAAATGATGACGTATTTGGAAACAGTTTAGAATGTCGACAAGTGCAGCTACATATATTAAGTTTATTTTGGCAACTATCCCAATGTTAAAGCATATTACTATTCTATTTGTGCCAGGCCATCCTGAAAGATAATACTTGTCAGAGAATTTTCAGTGGATGGGAAATATTTATTTTACAATTTATGTTTTATTTGGACCCTAAATACTCGTACATGACACAATGCTAGTGTTTTAAAGTTTTAATGAAAAAGAAAATTTACGCAAGAGGTCCAAATTGTTGGGTAGGGGTCCTTTTTTGATGAGAATATATTGTACTATACTAGTATACGTATATCGTTACTGTAATTCTTTTTCAATGATGGTCCTGGGTTGAAGCCTGACTGTGTTTGATATTTGTCGCTTGTTTATTTCGACTGTTCTATGATTTACTTCAAAGCAGCTGTGAACCAAACATATTTCCCCTAGCCTCTATAAATAAAAAAAGTTTTTGTTGTGGTAGCTTATTAACTTGACACAAATATAAATTTAATAGAATAGTACAAGAAATATACATTATATAATGTATGCATTGTATTTGTTACATAATGTTCTGGATGATGAACACATGTTCAAATTCAAAATAAAATATATGTTTTGTTGTATTGTGTTGGGTTGTATTGTATTGTATTGAAGTTGCCGCTCCCTCAATGTTTTATTCGGATGTTGAAACTTCCTTTATTTGATAATACATTTTATACTGGTAATTTTGAACACATAGTATAAATCAACGTATGTAAATACATGTATATTCTATGAATAATGAAAAGATGCACCCTTCCCCTACTTTTTACATGAATTACTAGTATACAATGCTTGCTCTCGGACCTTTACGTTGTACATGTTTAAATAATTATTATTTAGGGACCCGGTCGTCGTTAAATAAATGTTGAATTGCAGTTTTGAGTTCCAAACTTTTATCAGTGGGTTAGTAGGTAAAGGTTGTATTTTTGGCAAGATTTTATGCTTGTACTAAAAAGAAAGCTGAAATGAAGTCCAAATTTTGATTATATTTAGGTCGGGGGATTTTTTAGTGAGGCGTGCGCGTAACTGAAAACCGACATACAGTTATGTACCAATGGTCCAGGCTTAACTTGGAATGCAACATCTGGTGAATAATCTGTTAAAATAATATATGTGTCAAGTTGGTGCAATGCGTTTTCGCTGGAGATTTCGGCTTGCGTGAGGCGATGCGTGTAAATGCGCACTGATTGGCAGATACAGTATAAAATTCGCACGAATTATAATCCTGTGGATGTTATCATCATCTAAAAAAAGAACTGATTGTTGTAGAGTACAGTTTGCATGATACATATATAAGAAAAATATGGAAATAATTATCAAGTGTTACGCTTATTCAAAGTTCCGTCCCCACGTGTTGTAAACTGTACTTCGTAATCCATGCACAGGCGACCCGATACTTGTTCTGTGATAAAACATGACGCAACTACATCGTGCTCATTATATTAATATAAGTTATCAACATTGATAAATGTCTTGTAATTAATGAGTTACCCGTACAATTAATTGACATCTATTTTCAAACTCCCTCCCTAAATTATATATTTTACCCATTTTACGGGATAAAATAAAGAAAAGTGTTAATAATGCATGACATTTGTATTAGTGTGGTCTAATGGAAATATGCTGTCATTATGGAGTACAAAGCATTTAAGAAAAAAGGCTGAATTCCATAAGGTATAGTGTTATGTCATAAATTCAACGTATTTTTTAATGGCAATAGAAGTTTTTTTTTATTATCGCAAAGATGTTTTTGTTGTTTATTGTGTAACAAGAGGCCAATGGCCCAAACACAAAATAATACAATACAATGTAGTACTAAAACATAATAATATTATAAAGTATCATGTCAAAATCATGGTAAAGTATGTGTTCTGTTCTGTTTTGTTACCCGGGTCATAAACTGTATAGAAACATTTAGCCCTCGACTTGTGATTGAGTCGATTGTCAAAGTAAGGGTCGTTATCAACAAACATACATTGTGTCTTCATGATGAGAAACATGCATTCGTCAAAATAAGCTGAGTGTCTCATTTTTTCTCGTTGTCAGTAACTCTCACGAGAGCGACACAAGCACGTGCTTAACACGTGCATTCACACATAATCTCAATCGGAACTCCTCGGCGTTTGTCTAAAGAAAAGTGTTTAGTTACGGAAATGCACGAGTAGTTACGACTGACAAAATCTGTGCATTGGAATAAGTTGACTGTATTATTCATTGCTCAAGTTTTCCTACCATGTTCACAGTTTACGGAAGCAGACTAGATTTTATCCAATTCAAGTCCAATTTGTTTTAAATTCAAATGAATTAAATAGTTCAGGCAATCAAAGAAAAAAAAGAAAATAGCATAATATTTTAGAACACATGAAACTTTCGATGGAATCAAGCGACATTATACGCTGCATCTGCACGTCCTTCTCTAAAAATATTCAGAATGTTGACCTAATACAAAAATTAAGCAGTGTATACCTCATACGTATGCAAAAATATATTTCTGCGTTATGTAAAGAATAAACTGCCCAGTAACCAATTTCGCCAGTTATATACCTGTGTAAATTTTCTATTAACTCTGTCTCTCCAGTACCAAAATTCAAAATTTGTCTCACTCGTTACATAAATTATATAAACGATTTTTCCACGTTTTTGTTTAATATCTTATTATACATACGTTCGCACCATATGTCACTATGCTGTTTATTGTGAAGTGTGTATCATTGCTGCTTTGTATAAAGTCCTTTTAGGACTAAATATGCAAATAAAATATATTATCATTATTATTATATTTATTTCTTCCTACTTTGATTTCTGAATATTAGCATTGATTATTTTATCAGAGTTGAAAGTCAGAGCTTGGTACGTGGATCTTTGTATTCACGGTCATTGTCCGGATGTTAAAAATAAAAATCTGACGCCTGGTTCAGAATACTGCTTTTTGGTCAAAATATGAAACCAGAAAGATATTGGAGACACACCAAGACACGATTTTCAAAACGGCATTTCAAATATCATTATTTCGACTTGTTCGTATTAATTGTAAATTACATGGCACAATTAACACAGAGTTAATATACCTACACCACTTCACATTGTTACGTGACGCTGGGCGAGTGACGCTTAATAATCACTTGAAGAGATTCAGTATTTTAAAACAATCAGTACTTGTAATTGAAATCCATATATATACATACATTACAGTTGACAAAATACTCAGTTTCCATATGCTGATCGTTTTAAGCGCTCTTCCTACCACTCTCTCACATCTCTTTTTCCATCTATCTCCCCCCTGTCTCCCCCTCTCTCACATCTCTATTTCCATCTATCTCTCCCCGGTCTCCCCCTCTCTCACATCTCTTTCTCCATCTATCTCTCCCCTGTCTCCCCCTCTCTCATATCTGTATTTCCATCTATCTCTCCCCCTCTCTCACATCTCTTTTTCCTTCTATTTCCCCCCTGTCTCACCCTCTCTCACATCTCTATTTCCATCTATCTCTCCCCCTCTCTCACATCTCTTTTTCCATCTATCTCTCCCCCTCTCTCACATCTCTATTTCCATCTATCTCTCCCCTGTCTCCCCCTCTCTCACATCTCTATTTCCATCTATATCTCCCCTGTCTCCCCCTCTCTCACATCTCTATTTCCATCAATCTCCCCCTGCTCCCCTCTCTCGCCCCTCTATCTCTCCCTATCTCCGCTATAAATACCCCTCTCATCGCTATCTCTCTCTCTCTCTCCTCATCTCTCCCATTGTCTCCCCATCCCTACCTCCCACTATCTGTCCTCTCTTCCCTCTCTTTTTTGTAAAAGTATGCTACGTTAAAAACACGAGTTGAAGTTTAAACTGATGCGGTGAATTGTTTTTTCAATTCGTTCTCAAAACGACTGAACATACAACATTAAATAAAATAATTATCTGCGCATACAGACCCACATCAGATAATTCGTTCTTGCGTCAAAATCGTGATTTAATTTTAGTTTTCATTTCAATGAAAAATGCGAATTTTATGATAATGATAATCGAAATTATAATAACATGAAGATGTTGAGAGAGTCGCTTATGTCTTCTAAAAATGTATTCATTTGCCTACCGCTGAGATACACAGAAGGCCCCGAGTACGAAACACATTTGAAAGTCATTCGAAATTTATTCATTTTTTAGTTTTGAAAATATTCAATCGGTATGTGGTCTTGCGGTTACACAAAAAAGAAACGTACAATAAATGATGTTGACTGTGCACTACTGTATTTTTGCTGTGCATTATAACATTAATTGAATGTGTCGCTATTTATTCATGTACTCAAAATAATTGAAAAATAATGGTATATATCACTGCCTAATGGATGAACCTTTGATATATATTTAATATATTTATTCATTTATCGTATCACTTTCGAAATTGTCTAGTAATATCGCATTGTAATGAATTACAATTTGAAAAAAAATACGTTCATTAATATCACTTTCTTAGAGATAGTTATATTATACATGGAATTCATTTTACGACATTGTTACTAATAGTATTTTAATGGCGGAGAAAATGTGTGACAGTATTTTCTTGAACAATGAGATGCAAAAAGGTTTTGTGAATAAACTTTCGTTGTGTGAAGAATTTTATATTTTTCTGTAGAAATATTTCATGTTTTTGCTTTACGGAACGGTCGCCGCTTGGATTTTGTACTAAGATGAAATAAATAAAAAATATGTATTATATAATTATATATTATATATGAGTAGTGCCCCGATTGATGATAAACTTGGACTTTTCCGAAGACTTCCGATATACAGCGCAATATTATTGCATCTGTAATTACTTACTTTATTCAATGTGAAATTATTTTTTTGAAGAAAAAAAACACGACATTTGTATGCTAGTTGATATCCCGTTTATGCGAATGAATTATTCATGGGCACATTTTGTTTAATAGTTAACGGATTGTTGGTGGATAAATTTCATAAAGTTTGAAAAAAATAGCCAAAGCATAAAGAATTACACGGATTAAAAAAGGGCAAGACAAGATTGAACATTATGTATAATGACAAAGACGCTGGCCATAGACCATGTCTTACATATAAAACATGTGAAACAGTGATTCATCTTCACATTAAAAATATAAGAAATATGTTTAGATGGAAGCAGACCATTTGATCTACCTTTTAGTATAATGTATTATTTTTTCTTATATCTAAGAACTAGTCTACTGTTTTTTTGCCCTTTTTGTCTCTTTTGTAAAGATTCTTAATGTAAATTATAAACTTTAAGTTGATTTTTTTTAAAACTTTCAGTTTTGTATACATTTACTTACTATAGCATGGGTTAGAAAATACATCAAATATCATTAAATAATTGTTGATAAAATATTTTGAATTAATATTCCATCTGGTACGTTGTTATTATTTTTTACGGGATAGAAATGACATTTTTATTAGTTTTCGCGACACAACCATTGGTATAGCTGGTGAAATTCTGTGCTGAAATATTTGAAAACAAAAATGTTGAGTGTTGATATTACAATAGTCCAAATCGCGTTCAAAGTACAAAATGAGAGGAAATCGAAGACGCCTTGTAACATTCTAAAGAATATTGTTTTGAATATATTATTTAGAATAACTTCGAAATAAAAAGATTTAAAAACTGAAAATATTTTAACTTTTTTTTTTAATTTTATTTTCTGTAAATGGATATTTTTTCGGTTTCCATGACGGCCCTATATATTTTCGGTGCCGACACAGAAAATTCTAACAGCCGTTATTTAATAAATATTTTTGCGACGACTCGTGTCTCAACTGGACGGAACATATACTTAAGGAAAAAATAATAATCGTTTTGCGACTTGTTGGCCATATTTTCGGTCACGTGACACGAAAATACGATTATTTTTTCCGGCCCTAAGAATTGCCTCACGTAATTACGGAACATTTTGAGCAGCCCTTTTGTCTAATGTATGTTACTTAATTTGTTAACCACTTCACATAAATACTCATTTAAAACTACTTTATTTAATTTATCACCCTTTTGTATCTAGAAAATAACTGCAGCGATGACGTAGATTGAATAGGCAAGCTTTCAGCTTCAAAACGATGGAGAAATGAATTAATTATACATTTTTCATGTGTTCGTAGCATTGTAGTCGCCAGACGTGAAACGTTAATGATTATTTTGATACTAAGATGTAGATAAAACATGTCACACGTCTTCTACTGTCAAAATGTCTTACAAGTGTTGGGGTTCATATGTCCCCGATATTAATGTTAACATATTTATTAAGCGAAATCAACAGATAGACAAAATGCGTGATTATTCGCGAGCGCATCGTGTATGGTACATTACAACGATTAATTAATGAAAACGCCTTTTCCCTTTGATGTTACATGTGATACTTACATTTGTAAAATTATTTCACGTTTGAGCGAATTTCTTCGAAGTAATTTGACTTTAAAATACAACAATATATCTGATTTCTTGCTTTCCACGTTGCCGCTCATGCTATCAATTTTCTGTTGGACAATTTTCAAGCTATGGAATTACCGACCATTTCGGCCGCCAGACTCGTAGGAATTATTTATTCTTTCAATTCCGCCAACGGCAATCGCTCTTCACACACGTTTATGACCGTTTTAATCTATTAAAATGGTCTTTCTCTCACTTGAACATGTACGAGTATGTAACGTCTGCAGTTTTATGCGTTTGTGCACACGAATAGCGCATCTTACACATCGCGAATAACTTCTTTTTTACTGAGCTAACATTCCACGAGTCGGGACCACCGCGGTTTTATAAAACTCAGTCAAGCGAATGGCTTACCACAATCATACCGTCTGAATCAGGGAGATACACTCTGCTTGATTGATGAGTTTTAAATGACATGTCATATTGCCTACCGCGAATGCATATTATATACCCCAAAAATTGTATTATTTCGTTCTTTTAGGTCTACTAGTTGCCCCACTGGGTTTTACATTCTTTTTGAGCGGTACGAAATTCGTTTACCACATTACAACGGGAGATCTGCTCCTTGTCTGCGTGTTAAAGATGTAGTAAGAGAGTGTCTTTGTGCAGTATGCGCACGCACGTCACCCATTTGCGATAAAGCACGTGCAATAACTTTGACTGAACTTCCGTGATACGCGGTTGTTCCTTACGTATTTTCTCAAATAGTTTGATTACTTTGCGAAGTCTGACATTTATATCAAAATACAAATAAATACGGTCTACCGTATCTATACATACATGGCAGATTGATTATACAAATTTGAAATGTTTGTAAATTTAGTATACACGATATAAACGTACCATTAGTTTGACTATAGTCTACTAATCAAAAACTGAAACCATTTATTGAAACTTCATTTATGACTTGAATAAAATTTTGATTAAATATAAGTTTTAAAAAAGGGTTGACCGTCATATTAACAGATAACACAAAATCCCGATGACGTGCAAGAATCAGCTGATGCAAATATCCAAAGATCGGCTCTTGAGGTCAGAGAAACGTCTTTAATTGAATTATACAATCTCACACAACGCCCATATCCACAAAAAATAGAATATTCAGTGTGTTACGTCGATTTAAATGATTGTAATTGAGAAAGAAAAATGATGGGAGCTCATTTCTCTTTTCCTTTTAGTCTTGACGTTTTATTTTTATTTTTGTTACAACCCCTAGGCACTGTCATTCTGGTTCAATAGTTTAACTCTTTGTGAAACTAACTGAAGGCTGTAATGTGTCTGATATTGCCTGAATTGGTAATGATTTGTTGAGAAACGGAAGCAATCCAATCGATAACTTCGCTCAGTTTGCCTTTATTTGTTAAGTAACACGATCGATTGCTTTGACCATGTCCTGATGTTTTTCACTTTCTGTGTTATCTACGGCGCACGTTTACCAACATTTCCCGACCACGCATGTACTAGTATTTGCGCAACATAATAAGCATTCGTACGAAAGATTTCTGTATTCTGACATCGTATTTAATGTTTATGTTTTAAAGCGCTGAACCGCACACTTAGTGTATATGAAAATGATATTAAGTCGAAAACTTGCGTCGGTAAAAACAGCTTGATAGAAATCTTTTTAATCATAACTAAAACGTTCATTATTTTGTTTAATCTCAGCCTACTTATCAGCAGTTTTAGGTGGTCTCTATGATGTTGAAGATTTCGCCATTTTGCCTAACTGTGAACGAACATCAGCGATAATGAGGGAAAATACCGAAGTCAGAATACATATTAGTAATGTATATTTAATGACGTTTACCCCTAAGCGATGTGTGATTTGAATTTCTTTGACGTTCTAAAAGACTGTTGATCGTGCGATAATATTATGATCGATGCGAGGTATTATTTCTACCGTCATTCTTTAAAGCGGGGTGTATCGCTGTCTGCATGTGTGGGATATATACTCGCGTGAGTTTAACGTCTGATGCAAAGAGCGTAAAAGCCCCGATGTAAACTGATATACCGAATCGCTACAAATGTTTGACGAAGAAGATCTTGATGAACTTTAAAATATGCAATATCTAACTTTACGATTATTTTGATTTTCACGTTTAACACATAACTAACTCCAATTGCGCTTTCAACTAATTGAGATCCATTAATTGACAAAGTAACTGGTTGTTTAGGGACAGATTTTGGATACTGATGTCTTCAATACAATTAAGAAACTGGAAAAGGAAACCCCTGAATTATTTATGCAGGTTTGAAAAGCTAAATGCATTAGAGTGATTATGTCACTCTCGAAAACGACCGAAGGCATACGAATAAACAGGAACAAATGCCTCGGGGAGACGTCGAACGGTTACTATAACAGTGGAAATAAACGCGTTGCGCAGGAAACAGTAAGATGATGGTAAAACACTTAGACAGAAATGAGAATTACAACAACGTTAGTGTTAGGAAGGAAGAACAACTGGAATCAGAATTATGTAAGAGCGATGATTCATTTAAAGGTGTGTGATTTGCAATGGCGTGGAATTTGTCACTAGGCTGAGAATAGTTTAGAACAAGTGCAAAAAGAAACGGGTGGTATCAATCGAATGGAATGAACTCCGGGTCGTATAAATAATGAAACCGTTGTGTGACAGAAGCGAATACATATTTGATTGAAAAGAGGTAATAATGTGTCAAATAGGGTGAAATTAGTACTTGTTGAATTCAATTGCTCGCGTCAGTTTGAACTTTCTGAGAAATCATTCATTTGATAACGTTTTGAATTGAATCCCAGATGTTAAGAATAATTACTAATGGCGATTGGTTGGTGTTCGATTGGCGTCTGATTTGAGCAAAGCACTTCTGTTTATGAATAGTTATTATTACACGCTTATAAATAAAACTGAGACTAAGTCTCAAATCGCCTCGTTCGGAAAATAGTTTACAAAGGGCAACAAAAACAAAAAGCATTCTTAACAAAACGTTTCTTTGCTAGTTGGGTTTGAAGCTAGTCGAAGCTGTTTATTAGCCAAGGGCATTTGGTTGGACACCTGACTGGCATAGATTATTGAAATGCTTTTGGCAACCGGCAGAGACAACCGGAATTAAAATACATGAAAACTCTGTTTTCAAAATTGGTCAAACAGAAATGAAAAAAATACTGATTCGCTTGTCTGTATAATGTTGGTGAAATCTATGCTCATCCCGCTTTAATTGTACACACCACACTAAACGAATAAGCAATTTGGGAGGGCTACAGCTCTACAGTATGTTCTTTCATCTCAACATTTTATCAATGTCTAACTTGTGATGGTTACGCTGGGATCTAGGATAATTTATTCAAGCGTATTTCATTTTTCATACAGTCAAAACATGAGCTTATTTCCAGTGGTACAAAGGGTGCGATAGCGCAGAAGTGGCTGGAGAGTTTTGGATGGTTTTAAAACATTCATAAAGTGGCAAATAAATTTATGACCATTCTACTAAAGCGGCTCGCATTGCGTGTTTATAGACTTGTGTTTATACGGTTCATTGTCAGCGCTTGATTTAAATGTTTATACTTTTTATCTGACTTCGTTCCGCATTTCATCGGATTTATATGTGTGCCGTGGATTATTTTCTAACGTATGTTTTGCGTAAGTATTGAGTAACAGTTAAGACCTTTTTGTCTATACAGGAACCTTATTTTTTAACTCTTTTTGTGTCGATGATACATTGTTTTTATTTTCTGTTGTTTCTTTTACTTGATATTAAGCTCTTACCGATAATACAATTCGTGGTGTCAAATTACTTCACTGTATGACACCGACCTTTAATGCTTAAAGTGTTTGTATTTTTTTACTGAATAGACGCTTAGTCAAATGTCAAAGCATGTCAACAGTTTTTTTATTATTTTTTTTATAATTGTGCGTCTAATGTGAGTGTTTGGGCTTGAATTCCGTTTTGATGTCAGGTTATTTCAAATTTATTTGGACGTCTTGTTGAACCGGAATAGTATGCTGGTAGCATTTGATGAGTTCATAAGAACACGATATCAATGCGAACGCATTTTTATTGTATCAGCTGGTTCCCTTATACAAGTAGCATAAACTATATACATGCATGGTAATTGTCATTCATTCAGGGTACCAACTGCATCAATATGTATAACTTGTGTGGCATATTTACATTGACGTACTTTTAGTGTTACTGCAAATCGAGACGCTGATATATTATATTTAGAATACCTCTTGACATAATTATGTTTAGTAAAATATCTAAATTTTCTATTTCATTTTATTTCGAAGTTTTGTCACCTGAACTTTTAATCACCAAAAATTATCATTCTTATTTAGAAATCAAGCTATACCAACGAAAGATAATCGTAGAACCAAATACATTTAATTATCTATGAGTTTTCCAGACGTTATACCAAGGCCTTTGTACAGCAAATAACACGACTCCTTAAAATATTGTTTTTCACTTATTAAACTAAATTTGTCTAGAATCATGATGAATAAGCTGTGATAAACATCTGATTGTTAATCACCTCCTATAAATATGTAAAAAAAATTAACAATACAGAAGATTGAAGAAAACTTGTAAAACTATGTAAATTCAGATCTAATTCTTCGTTACATTATATTGATCTTTGCCACCACTGTTAATGCTTCTTTTTTCAACCATACAGCCTAGTACCTGTATTTATGTAATTATTTTATTGCAACCCACATTTCTGAGGTGAAAATAATAAACTAGAAAACATGTACTACACATCTTTTAAAATACGAATGTAATTCAAGCTGAAGCGTTCCTCCGTTACATAAAATGTTTGTTTTTCAGTTCGGCACTTGGCATTTAGGGAACACCATTACTTGACATAAATTGTCGAAAAGAAAAATAATAGATTTATTTCTATTTAATAAATCTTAATAGGCGTCGCTTTGGTCACCTCTTTGCTTGTAGTAGTTATTTATATGTACGTTTTATTACCGTTTAATGCCGTTAATCATCTTCGCGGACACTAGATGGCGTCATTTTCTGACATGCGCACTGATTTACAGACTCGTCACGACGCTAATTGTAAGTAAGGTGTGAAATAATGTCTTTAATTGGTAAAATATTGTTAATGACTCCGCTGTTTACAGATTTGAAATATATGTTATGTTTAATTCGAGAAGATATATGGACATTTAAATAATTATTCTAAATGCGTGTTTTGTTTTCTTTAACCACAAAGTTATAAATCTGTTTCTGTACTTTTTAAATTGTTTCAGCGAAATCATTCCCGTTCTGTGTTGACATTTTATTTTCTTTAGGACAAGTTTTGCGTTTTCACATAACGTATAATTACTAACAGGCAGATTAAATGAACACTACGTTCGTTATATATTCAACAAATATATGTTCACGTATTTACATAAGATTAAAATACACTGCAAATGTTTCGGAATCTTAAAACTTAGGCGCTGCGGTATATAGATATGTGGTATGTTCGGCTTACGCGCTCTTTTGATGGCATAAACAGCACTGAATAACATTCATTGAAACATGAACACCTGTTATATATTTCCTGTTTGGATCGTATAACAAGTAAAAATTGGCTGTAGGCTAGGGGCGTGGCTTAATATATAATTCACAAAGTTGTCACATTTATAACCTCCAGTCGATTGTATTAGGAGGTGCATATAGGGTCTGGCCCAAAAAAATCGATAGAATTTAGTCGTGTAATCTCGGTCATTTCCGGAAACCTTAGGGTATTTATCCGAACAAACAGTACCTCTGCCTTATAAACGAAACCACTGAATATGTATACACGCAAGTTTTAATATTATTTTTCAAGCGCTTGTATGACTAATTTATTAGTTTTCTAAGAACCGGTAGTCATCATATTTTATGCTAATACATGTATTATTTTTTTTATATTATTTATCTGTTTCGATAAAGCGTGATGGACCAAAATGCATTTTCTACTAACAAGGGCTCTCTTACGACAAGGTTATTGCACGCAATTACCGTAAAACATATACTACACATGTAACTAATTTCATCTTGTAATAAAAATTTAATGTTCGTATAACGTGGTCGACACAAATCTTATACAAATACAATTCCCTTAATAACATATTGCGAAATGGCCCACAGGGCATAGTATTTGTTATCATTTGTGTATTTCCCCCTGATATCTTGTATTTTATCTGAGATGTTAAAATGAGTCTGGCGCCGATCTGATAAATAATCAGTGACATTTTGTCCCTTGAATGTGACCTACAGGACAAGCTGTCACAGATCCATGACCCTGGGAAATATTTAAACACAGACTGGACAGTTGGTCAAATTGTATCACAATTTACAATTCACCGACATTATCAATTCGTCATCAATTTTGTTGTGTAATTCAAATTTGTTAGGTTTTGTAACTTCCGCCATTTGAGCATATCTTGCACCGCTGAAATTTAAAACAGAACATATATTTATTAAGTATTATAATACAAACATTTACAATAAACATTTGTATTCAAAACAGTATACGGTTAATGGACATATAATTAAACACTTTAATAATATATAAGCACATACATTAGACGAGAGAAACACGGCAAATTTACTATCAATTTTCTTTTCTAACTTTAAAGGAAGATCCTTGTTTTTAGATATTAGTACCTATCTAGAATATTTGCTGAGCGGAAAAAGTAACTGTTTTGTTCGTTATTTCGTGGCTTGGGATGTTTTATCTCTTCTGCACGGATTTCTGAATGGTTATTTTGTTCGTTAATATCGTACATTTTAGCTTTGGCGTTAAGAGTTGCTGCAGTAGAATGTATGATGACTGCACGAAATGAGTCGTATATGTTTGATGTGATACTTTTCTATAGAAATGCGTAGTAAATGTATTTTACACGTGTGTATCTATAACTGATCTACTGTTTAGTTTTTATTAGTTTTTGTTACAGTTAATGATGAGAAGTATGTCAAAGAACTTGTTTTATTCATTTTGATTGAGAACTGAGTATTTGGATACATCTTATTGAAAAATACCAATTTATAATATATTTCATCAGAAATTGTGTCAATATTGCCGTATTATCTTTTTTGTATATACCACCTGTTTGACATGCCAATAATTCAGCAGTTGTGACTGACAGTCTCCGAAGTTACTAAGTCAATAAAATAGGGTTTTAAAGATATCGCCCTTTGACGGTTTAGTTGGGACTCTAAATTAACGTCATAAATAAAAAACACTTAGGCCCGGCAAAAAGTACGCGATTCACCGACTCGTATGACATTATGGTCGTGTCAAAATACAATATTGAAATAAGATGACGTATTCCCGTGAACTATAATGTTGTATACCAATTATTATTTTACTATAATAAGTCAGTATGGTGAAGAATTTATTGCCCTTTCTGTAGGGTATATAATTTATGTATCCTACGTCGTCATCAGTGTCATATCAGAGTGAAAGATCGCGCAATTAAACGTGAATAATTGCTTCAAAGTCGTGTGTGTTAACTCCGGGGTAATGTTATGCTCTTTCCATAAAATCTCTACATTTCTAATTGGTTGTTATATGATTTATCTCCACAGTCTTAGCATTTTATTTGTCATTTTATACCGGCATTAATAACGGAATGATTTTTTTTCGAAGAATTTATGTTCGAGATTCGACATAACACATAATTCTGTAAGCACTTTCGTACATTTTCATGATCGCTTTACTGTCTTCGTTGCAACTTGTAAATGGATCTACTTTGGGCCCTGAGTATCAGATTTTGGCTACATTAATTTTATTGCAATTAATTTTATAAAATACTGACGAATGCTAGGTTTCGATATGGTACAAAACGGGTCATAATAATTCATGGTATTGCGTACGGTACTATAAGATTCGTAATTACAAATGTTCGTTGAAAACATTTGGTCAAACTTGTCAGAAAGTAGAGACTAGTTTTCCACGAGGAACATATGCAATGTTTCATAATCAGACATTAATTTAATTAACGAAATATTCGAAAAAAGAATTCTTTATACATGCACATTTTTATGAGGGCAAATAACAACAAATTATGCTTGTAAATACAGTCAAACCTGTATTAGCGGCCAAGTCCGAGTAAAAGCCACTCTGTGAAGGCCATTCTTTTAAAAACCGTCATTCTCTTTTAAGAACAATTTGACCCCCAAATAAAGGCCAGCTGTCAATAAAGATCACATTATGTCTGTTTAAAGGGTTCACTGTACTGATAAATCTACTATACACAAAGCACGCCAAGACTTTGTGATGTAATATCACTTGGCTATCATTTACAGCATGTTCAGTCAAATACAAAATCTAACTTTGATTTCAATTAATGACGAGTTTCGACCTTGCCTCACTCTTTAACTGGCTTTAAAATAGTGCTATCCGTCCGAAAAAATATTTTGTTCTTATTCACCAAAGGGGCCCTTACCCAACGTTTTTGGCCTCTCGTGTAAATTTGTTCTCAATAAAAAATAGCATTCAGACATGTATTTTGGGTTTAATATGAAAAATAAGTTTTAAAAAAATCCTATCCACTTACTATATATTCTCTTAATCTAGGGTTACCACGAACAAACGTTTATTTAATGATGCCCCTATCATTGTGACATAAATAGTATGTACAACATACATAGGAATATAATATTATGTTACACATGTATTACATGTATGGGCAACTTTCATTTGATGTTTTTTATAACTTTGATTTCTGTGCGCGCCTGTCCGGTTAGCTCAGTGGTTAGGGCGTTGGTCCACGGATCGAGAGTTTGTGGGCTCAAACCCGAGGCGAGGCTCACAATGTCCATGACAAATTTGACTGAAGATATTACATCAGATGGTCCTATGTTAAATTGTCGACCACCTCTGAATTATGTGGGGTAGCTTGTCAGTAGCTTGCGGATAGAATGTGGTTAGTACTGGATAAGGCCTAAATGAAGTCACCAGGGAAGCTGTTTATGTTAACTGCCCACGACGATTTAACTAAAATAATGTTAAACATGGACATAAAATCCGATGAAACAATAATTATGATTTTCTTTCTATTACAGATGAACAGAACAACCAAAATACGGATCACAGAATTAAATCCTCACGTGATTTGTGTGTTGTGTGGAGGATATTACATTAATGCTACTACCATCACTGAATGCTTACACTCATGTAAGTATATGATATTAAAGGGGCATACCCTACAACTTGGTGCATTTAGAATTAAGGCAAAATGATGATGAATCAGAAGCTTGTAAAGAAAAAAACCGACGAAGAAAGTTTCAGACAAAAATTCATCCAATTAAAAATAAAATCATAAAAAATATGTATTTGTGACACATACATTTAGTCATGGAAATTTTTGGGTGGAAGTGATTTATTATTCATAGCTATGTTTTTTGCGGCTAGTACCTAAACTAGTCATTTTATGACCCATGCTCTTCCTGCAATTATCCTTTATATATTGTTTTACATATACATCTAGCACATTTTTACACTTTCACAGAATGTTTGTCAGTTGTAGGGTATGCCCCTTTAAGATTTCATTATACAGAATAACACGGTTATTGTGAATTTCAGAGATCTGAACAATAACTTCCATCATTCCAGTCCTTTTTTAAATGCCCCAGTCTGTTTTGCTCAAGCTTGAAACAGGAAAAAATCGGCTTCCGTGTTCAAGTCACAGTCATATTATTCCAAAGTTTTTCGACATTTTTTTTTATTTCAAGATAATTGAATATTTATTATATTTACGTATATCATAAGTAATAATTACGTTCTTGATTGATTGCGTCGTATTTAGCTCACACCATGAAAAATATGTACAGTGCAACCTCTCCAAAGCAACACCCTTTGGGAGTAGCAAAATTACGTTTGTTGTAGAGAGGTTGTTGCTCTAGAGATGTTAATTAATAGTAAAATTAATTGCGCAGTTGGAAAAAATCATGCTGTTGTTGAAAGAAGGTTGTTGCTCAAGAGAGGGCCGCTCTGGAGAGGTTGTACTGTATATTATAAAAAAAAACTACAATTAGTCATATTTCGTTGGTGCATTTTCCGTCATATGGTCTGGTCACAGCTATCGGAAGGTTACTCGTACATTTTTATTACGATATTAAATTTGTTAAATCAGGTTTCGAAAGATGCCATACTTTAACCACTTTCTTTCATAACAAGTTTCCTTAACAAACATGTTAGGGATATAAATAATTATTTCAGAACATAAAAATCTAATGGCGCAGTAAAAAACGTTTTAACGTCAAATGAAAAGGTTTCTTACAGGTGTTTTGGATTTATTGTCTATGATTAACGACAAATGAAAAAGTGTTTATGAATGCATATATTTGTGTGAGTTTTGCGTGATGTATGACGCATGAATATCTCAAATGTTGCCCGCATGTTTGTGGCAGCAGGGATTTCTATACATGCTTATCAGTGTCAGAATACTCACTTTATAAGAACATAGTTTAGTAAAAAAGGTGCCGTATATCTCAGAGGAAATTGATTTCGATTTTTAAGACATACGTACGTGAATGAGAAATGAACTTAGATAGTTACTAGCCATTGTGGTATTTAATGTGTCTTGTAATTCGGATGTTCGAAGTTTTGTAATGTATCCATGATGATATTTCTATTAAAACAAACATATACACTTGTAAATGCCTAATGTATATAGAAATTGTTGTTACAAATTTATACTGTGGTCATTGGGAGATTCGAATGTATTGTCTGCTTCGTTCAGTATGCATGTGTACATAAGCATAGACATTTTTTCCAATTCTGAATATTTTTTGTTGACATACTTTCGCCGTGTATTTAAATGATGTCGTTGTTTTCAGCTCAATCTGTATTTTGTCAATCGTTACTACTCGGGTATTTCCGTAAATGAGGAATGCACACTTTTTTAGACAAACGCCGGGGAGTTCCGATTGATATTTTGTGTGTTGTGTGTGGATGGGTGGGGGGGGGGGTATTGTCCTATATCTGACCATAAGAAAACCCAGGAACATCACTATGTCATTTGACTTCTAATATCTTAACCGATAGCCACGTTTGACATGACATTGTATAATTTATTTGGATTGTTTTATTTGTAACGGCTATGTACTACTACTCGTATGTATACGTCAATAAAATATTCTGTTCAATTCTGTCATGTCATGTGACTTATAAGAAAGTAAATCATCACAATTGTTACCATTATACATTTCCGTTTTTTTTCGTATTTCAGTTTGTCGTACCTGCATAACTCGATATTTGGAGACCAGTAAATACTGCCCCGTGTGTGATGTTATGGTACATAAGACACGCCCACTTGACTATATAAGGTAATATTGGATTTTATAATACATAAGACACGCCCACTTGACTATATACGGAAATATAAGATGTTCTGTTTTAGATATAATACCTCAAGTTGTTTACTATGGGTATCCCCCAAAAAGTGTTAAAGTCAATAGCGAAGGTTTACACGCTCAATGTATCAGTATTAGAATTCTTCATTGTTAGATTCTTTATTCGATTGATATTTTACCAATCACTCAATAAATCCCCCTTTTCAGGCGTATTATTAAACAAAATCGTAAATTTAAATGAAAAAATCATGTTTATAAAAAATGAAACGCGATTATGACGCGAATTTTCTCAAATAGACTCAATTCAGAAATTGTTTGAAACCAACACATGGCATGTTATTACTGCTAGCTTTTTTGCGTCCTAAAGACCCAAGTAACATACGTACAGGTCATAGCTTGTGTCCCTTAATGACGTCATTTACTTTACGGCTGTACTTTTTTGCATTTTATGAAAATTCTGACGCTTCGAAGATTTTGTTGATGAAAAATAAGATTGTATTCCATTTTTTTACAGATCAGACAAAACATTGCAGGATCTTGTTTATAAACTTGTCCCGGGACTGTATAAACGTAAGTGATGTGATCATATGTTTGCCATTATATGTAGAACACTGTTATGAATTAATATGCAACGATCCATTAATAAAATGACATGTTTTCTTATTATACTGTGATGTTTTATGTCTATGTTTTATTAACAATGCCGGACAAGATGGCGTCCTTTTCTCTTGTATATTAATGAAACCAGTGTTAAACATATAATGGTGTAAGTTCTTATTTCTATGTGTAAATTCGCCCAAACTTGTTCTTTCTCTTTTATATGTATGTAATATTTACGGGCAATTAAACATTTAGTAGACTGGTATTTCTATTTAAAGCTTTTTCCCTCCCTGGTTTATTACGTCATTTTGCTGTCCATTCTAAAGAAACATATTTTTTACGCAAAGTCAGTGGGTTTACATCTGTAGTCGTAGGATTATTGTCGTCAAAACAGAACCCATTTGATCATGCCCAAAAGTCTAGATACAATAAAACCCCTCAAACCGGACCCCTTCCGGACATGGCCAAAGTCCAGTTTTCAGAGAATTCCGGTTTTTAACTTTTGATACATTTGATAAAAAATGGGACTTGAAAAAAATTGTCCGATTTTCAGGGAGGTCCGGTTATCTGGGAGGTCCGGTTATCTGGGAGGTCCGGTTTTCTGGGAGTC
Organism: Lutraria lutraria; assembly: GCA_964023205.1. NCBI lineage: Eukaryota > Metazoa > Mollusca > Bivalvia > Venerida > Mactridae > Lutraria > Lutraria lutraria. The sequence continues at coordinate 6,958,265 of OZ026848.1, read as the reverse complement.
CGGTTTTCAGGGATTTTACTGTATTCGTTTATTAGCACCGAGGGCCATTCATTTACCAGATTTTGTTTAATTATATGTCCTTTGACGTCCTTTCCTCGTATCTTGCTTATTGGAGATTTTTATTGTTAGAAGTAAAAACATTTATTTTTGTATAAGGCCGGAAAAAAGTCGTGTGTCTGGTTAGCATACCGACATTATTTTCTTGCGGCGATCTTTAAGTTTTTAACTGCAAAACTAAAAGAATGTTGCAACCTATTGTGGAATAACGAACATGTTTGGGGACGACTCGTGCCTCATAAAGGTGCGAAAGAATATGCATAACAAAAAACAACGTGTTTAGATCTGCTTGCACTGTTTTTTTTCCAGGACAAAGCAATAATTAATGTTACGTGCTTCTAGCTTCCGTTTGACCAATACATGTATATTGACACAACGATAAGCATCATTTTCAAATAACGTTACTTTATCTTACGTTACCTTACGTAACTCTCCGTTTTTTACGTTACACTTATGGTATTGTATTTTTTGTTGAATTTTTGACGTACTTTCGTATACGTTACTCTTTAAGACATTTCTTGTATCTTTGATATATTCGCTTCAGACGAGATGAAGAGGCGACGGGAATATTACGCTGATGTAGATCCGCCTGGTGGTAAGTAATTTATCATTTAACTCACGTAAATTACACTTAGTATTACTCAGAATTTTTTGTTATAATTTATTTTGTTGCAAGAGCAATTGCGCTCAGAAACAAAGACATTTCTCCGGCGTGAGTTAATGCGTTTTTGTTGTTGATAATTTGTGTATAAAAGCCAAGTAATTTACAGAACGAATAGATTGTTTCCTAAGTCAATAATTAACTGAAATTACTTCTAGTTTGAGAGGTTGGATCATGTCTTATGTAGAATTTGTTTCATTGCGTGACTTATTATCAGCATATGTAAGTTCCGTTTCAATTTGCGTAACAAAGACCGGTGTAAGTCGGGTAATATAATTCAGTACCAAATTGCTATTCATTTTACCTATATGTGTAAAGGCCCACTTGCGTGCACCCAGGCACCACGGATCTTGAACTTTAAAAATATGAATGATTTTATACAGAGCAGAACAATCAAGCACTACACGGAACAAGATTATCTCACATAATATGACACACAATTCAGAACGTATATATTTATAACAACATTTTAATTATATTGAATATATTGTCTTGATTACTGTTTTAAAAAAAACGTAGTTTGACTGAGCGCTATAGCCGTGGCCGTGGTCAAATTGTTTAGTGCACTTGACTTTTTAACCCGACGTTCCTGGTTGGAATCCCGGTCGCGATAGGTCATACATAGGAAAATAATCTATGAAATTTGACAGAAGGAATAGTAACGGTGAGTACTGGTTTGTATACAATCCAGGAAAACAGGTTGTATGAACCGGCTGTCGTATATAACTGAAATGTGGGTGAAACAAAACGGCTTTAGACTCAATGAAACAAAACAAAATTGAGTACTACTAATGTTTCACATCAGATTCATCATTTTCAATCATTAGACCCACGTTGTATTACCAATAAATTATAAAATCAAGTGGTAATTCATTATCGTTCCATTATAGAAAAATATCTACAACATTAGATACTTATCATTAAGATTTGCATGTGTCCGTCCATCGCGTACCAAAGAAATCGACACAGATTTAAATAAAAAAGAACAACCACAATAATCAAAGTACAGAAAGTACTCATGGAAACTGGACATACATAGACTTGGACTGCATTATGGAACGGGAACTAGGTTAACAATCATTGTTAATAACAATTGCCTGACGGGTGCGGAAAAACGTAGTATTTAGGTCCGCCCGTGACTGCTATGGAAAGCTGGACTATCGTTCAGTTTCCAAAAATTGAGAAACCAAATCCAAACACAACCCGCTGACAAATTTGCGTCATGTTTAATTTACGTTACCCTAGTTTCTTCAACTCTTTACATTTCAGTATGTTACTGTAACGTTTGTTTATTTATTTATTTTAGTTTCCCAACCACCGAGCGAAGATAGAGGGGACGAGTTTCACGATAGAATTATTTACACTGAGGATGAAAAAATCAGTTTATCTCTTGAACTTTGTGCAGAGTATGTATAAAACATGTTACATGTCAATTTTCCAGTGTGATATGAAACACCTGTCGGTTGGTTAAACTTTCGCGCGATGTTTTTTTATATCTTAAAATAAAGTTAATTTTCCGCGCATGTTTAAATGTGCGCGCATTAATCTTAAAAAAAAAACGTTCATTACCTACAGATTATAAATCGATCTTTTGAAGAGTCTTTTGAACTTTATCTCAAAGCTTCAGTATGATCATCAAAAAGCCAAGATGCATTTTATTGCTGCTTGTCTACTTTGTCGTACACTTCAGCTTTATTTTTATTCGAAATTTATTGAATTGTATTCGTTAGATATTTTTTTGTAAAATGATATAGGAAGACATACAAAAAGATATTTCCTAGAAATGCACTCATCATTTTTTTAGCTAATATGACGAGAATGCCGCACCATGATTTCTGTTGCATTTTTAGGAAGATTCTACTTGAAAAATGATTAACTGTAGTGGTTCATCGTCTTTGTGTTTATTTTTTTGTTAACCATATCAATAAGTACAGGCACGTTACTAATGCAGTGCATGTAAAGCCAAACCTGTGTAAGCAGCCACCTCTGAGTAAAAGCCATCCTGTAAATAAATGCCATTCTTTTAAAAACCGTCATTGATATTTAGAATAAACTGACCATTGTATAAAGGTCACAATGTATTTCTCAAAGGGCGGCCTTTGTTCACACGTATGATTTTGTCTTGGGTATAACGGATTATTATAATAATGTATATACATTTTTAAAATGACTGACAATAACTCTTACGTTGACTTCTTCATATTTTATTTCTATTTCAGAGGAATACCATTTAAAACACCAACAAATGTTCACGGACATACAGGACCTGAAAATATAAGGGTACGTACACACATCTGTCCATTGTGGCTCCCCTAATAATAAAGACACTGGTTCTAAAGGGGCCAAATTTTATATTCTTTGGTAGTTTAGAGTGTTATGTACATGTATGAGTATAATGTATGTATACCTATTCGGCAATTAAATGTTGAAATTTCAAAAATCATCAAACCATGTTAGCTAGTGCAGTTTGGTATTGGGCACTCATTGAACGCCATAATGACACAAATTTAAACTCTTGTTTCAATGGAACGTCATGTTAGACATGGTCATTTCACCAAAGTCTCAGCCAAGATTCGAAATACATAAAAATATCATGACAGAGTCCATCGCTGATTATTAAGACTTTAGTGATAATCCTGGTGGGGATAATGTTAGAAATATTCGATAGGCTGAATGTAAATGACCGAAGAGTCAACAGGGAAATATGGCTCTCTGAAGTTTACCCATGACTTTGTTTCACCTGATAATTAATATACTGATTGTATTTCTGAATTTTCCAGATAAAAGATGTCAGATACTTACAGTGTCCTGCCGCCTTCTCCATTGGTAACATCAAGAAATTCATCCGCATGAAGTTTGACATTAAACAAAAGTTTGAGGTGAGAGCTAAAAGCTGACATATATTTTTTATATCAGTATTTTGCTCTATTACAAAATATGGAATAAAATCATCTGATAAAGTTCATTACAAACGATTTAAATCCATGTTTGTTGAGACGTTGGCATTCAATATTTAAAAAAACAACATTTAGTACTTTTCAAACAGAGATCAGAAAAGGAAACATGGAAAAGCCCAAGGATACTATCTTTGTAGCTAATCGATGTGAAAATTTAAATATATTCAGTGATTGGCAAAGTCAGAAACTGGAATACAAACACGCTCTCATTGAGTGATTCAAGAATAACCAGCTCGACTATTTCTCCTCCTGGAGTGTATACTGTCTAATTTTGACAGTTGATAAATGTTTACATAAGTTGAAACTTTTGTCATTTTTGCAGATTGACATTTTCCATACGGCTGAGCCGCTTCCGGATTACTACTCATTGATGGATATAGCTTACATTTATACATGGACTCGGGTATGTATACACGTTCCAATGTCACGTGTTTATGTCCTCCATGCTCTGTGTGATAATTATCTGATAGTGCTTCACACTGTACATTGCCATAGCTTGACCATTTCTACAGTAAACGCCATCATAGCTACTTATCTGATCATTTTTTGGTTTCTGTCTTTCATCAGAGACTTCTTTTCCGTGGTAAATTGGATTCTTCATAACGAATGTTTCTGAAATTGTCAATTTTTGAGGTCAGTGCCTCCGTCCATTATTTTGTTTCTAGTCATGGGGTACGTTTCTAATACTGAAAAGATGAATCAATATTCAGGGCTTTCATTTTACCCTTAAATTGGCATTTCGACTCCTTACATTAGCAAAATACATGTATAACTTCTGACTCTTGAGAATTTGTACCAAAGGGTCAAATTTATTACCCGTATACATTAAAAGAAAATGTTGTCGACTTTTCAAGTTGATATCAGGTATGGGTCGTTTTTGACGCTCAGTTTTTGACGTCTAGAGAGCATGCTGAATACTATTAATGCATTATTTTAACAATTGCATCTTATTACATTTATAACACTAAACTTTATTATTTTCAGAGAGCACCACTGAGATTATACTACACGGTGTTTGAAAGGAAGCCCCGACCTAAAGCTCCTGATCCCGTTACAGCTGTACAATGTAACGGTATTAGACATGATATTAACAAAAAGTGCTACGGAGAAAAACTTACGGCCAAAGTCAGAGGTTTTAGTAAAAAACGGAAACTTCTTAATGGCAAGTAGAATTCTTTTCCCTATTTCTTAAACGTCATTACTGTTCAAAGCATAAGCAACACCCATTGGATAATAATTGTGTATTCGTTTTTTTTTGTCTTTTAAAATAAAGCCTCCGTTGTCAGGTGATATGATGCCAATGTACATGTATTATCAAAACGTTTTAATGTAATATCCGATGTTTTCAATTGAAAATAGGGGGCTTCCGTGGTCTCTGACTAGTAATAACTAGCCCCTCACCGCAGTGGGTTCGATTCCCACATGAGACCATATTTCACAAGTGATGAAGCTGTCCAGCTAGCTTTCTACTCAAGTATGCATGGAGTCTCCCCCCCCCCCCCCGCCGCTTAAGTTTGAAGTCACCAAATGACACTGACTGTTAATGAAATCTTAAACCTTTTCACTTTTTGTACACGTGTATTTAGAATGAAAATCACCCCGACATATGCATAATGCACTAAATAACACCATAGTTAATTCCGAATTAATTTTGTTCGATTAATAATTTTGTCCGAATCTAACATAATGTCAATGTAAGATGACATTGTATGTTGGTGCGATTTCTATGAAAGGAAGGAAAGTTCATTCTATAAACAAAAAATATTTTTCTTTCAGGTCCAGATGATATCAGTCCAGATTTAGCATTTGACAGAGCCAGGCCTTGTAAAAGAAAGCCTGGCGGTACCCCAAAGAAACGTGCAAGACGAGCTAATGGTGATGTTGACGAATCTGTTAAAGAGGCAATGTCTGAATCTGAAGAACAATTAGCTAAGCTTACTTTAGATTGCTCAGCTGATGTAAATAGGATGACTAACAATTACGTAAATGATAATAATGACAATGTCAGTGAGGCCACAACTGAATGTGGAGATGTACATACTCTGCTTACCGATGAAGAAGCGCCTAACACGAAAGGTATTAGTGACAATACAAGAAACATGGTTTCTAAAGTTACGAATAATTTAGAGATATTGACGGATATTGAAGCCAATAAACTTGGGCCTGATTCAAATGCAACAGTGGAACATAATGGTGTTTTACAAACTAATGATGATAAACGTTCTAACACGTCCTCAAAACAGTCTAGTGCTCAAGTTAGTCCAGGATCGGGCTCCATAAAATTATCACTGTTCCAACCACTTAATGGTAATGATGATGATCATATTGCTTCTTCACCAGTTAGTGATGTTGGTAAACTTGATAAAGAATCCAATGACAATCTGTATGACTTCCATGTTGAAGAAACATCACCTGTGCCTATTAAGAAAACTCGAGGCAAACCAAAAGGTAGTAAAAACAAGGTTCAAAGTGATAAAAATTCAAAAGTGAAAAAGAAAGTCAATACTGCAATTGACTGCAAAGAAAATGACAATGCAACTATTCAAACAAATTCTACAATTTTAAAACCAACAAAAACTGTGAACAAGAAAAAAGAAGTTGACAGTTCAACTACTAAAAAGAAGAAATCCACTAAAGAGGAAGTTGTTAGTGATACGATTAGTAATAAGTGTTGCAATAAAGAAAAAACTGGTGAAAGAGTAAAGCGAAAATATGTTAGAAAACAAAAAGTCAACAATTTAAGTAGTGCCAGTAAACCTGCTACTGAATCAAATGAAACTGAAAAGGGTGAAGTAAGTACAAATGACGAAAGGACCCAAGAACCAAGTATGTCAGAAAACACTGACAAAGATGAATCAAAAACTAAAAGTTCCTCAGTGACTGATGAAGTTCATAGTGCTAATGACAAACAGGAATGTTCTATCAGTAAAACCAGTGTGTTTCAGAAATGCTCAGACGCCAATGATCAAGAAAAGCAAATGATAGTAAATTCTAGTTCTTTGCAAGAGCCTGTAACACCGTTGTATGGTGAAACCCCTAAAATGAATGAATCAAACCAAGGATTACCTTGTTCTCCAAATATGGAGAGTCTCGATAACAGTGGTAGATTAGTTATAGACATGAATACTGACAATGTGAATAGTGATAAACCAAAGGAAAATAGTGATAAACTTGATGATGGTATTGATCAGTCTAATGGTAATTTAGTTGAAAATGGTGTGAAAAACGTTGTTTCAAATTGTTCCTTCTCCAAAGAGATTTTTAGAAACTCATACGGTCCATCAGATATAAATAGCTCTCCATCTACAAGAAACAGTTCCGAAATACCACTCGCTCATAATGACCCATTTAGACAACTTATGAATGGACTCTCACCTACAAATGCTTTAAATATGCTGGGCGGATTCTCCCCGCCCCTTTCAGCTCATTTGCATATGAGTCACGTGACTGTAAATCCTACTGGTTATCAAATACATGATCCGAACTGTGAACAACCCCTGGATTTAACAAACTCTGGAGGCCGAGATGAATATACAAAGGGGAAGATTTTTAAAACTAAAATGGTGAAGAAATCATTCCCAAAACAGGAGAGCGTGCAACATTCGAAAGATAAAAATCACACAAGCATGTTTCTTCATTAAAATATCCGAATATTATTGTAAGCACATTAAGAGTAACCCCCCTTGTTTGAGTAAAAATGTGCTCGAAATGTCTGTGTTTGTGTAAACTGAAGGGTGATTCTGCTGGAGTATTTGTGAATCTGTGTTTATTTGAAAACAATTTTATCATTTTTAAACTCAAAATACTTCCCTGAACCAAGAGCCTAGTTGATAAATGTGCTAGGGACGTGGTTAATTTGCCTGACACGTCTACTTGACGGTACTTCATAGTTCATCTTCATTCATTAACCAAAGATTGACATATACCGTGTGTGGTATATATGGATTCATGGTGTTATTTTTTTAGATATAGAGTATTAAGAGTATATCACAGGATGGCGATACTTTGAAGACATATAATGCAACCACCATGAACCTATTTTATATATTCCTCGTGTTGATAAATACTTCTTATTAGCATGCAAGCAACATTCAGAAGAAAATATCACCAAACGATTCTGTATTGTTTGAGTATTTACTTATTGTCGTATTTATAAGAAATTTGCGTTACTACAACTCAGGATTATCGTTTAGCGTATCTACATACCCTGGCGTTTAGTTTCTTTGGATCAAAATGTGTCTACACCAGGTCTTGCCGTCCTAACTAACTCGCCTTGTAATATTGTTTTCATTTTTAAATATAATAAAAATTAATTGATTTTGGTCAGGTTAATTACTGGGTGTCCGAAAAAGCTCTCATTTAGTTACTACAAGTATTTCTTCGTGATCTTTGGGACAAGATTTCCACTGAATTCCAAATTTCAAAGTCATCAAGCATTTAAAATTTAATGCATCTTTTGCAGTTTACATTCATGTCATTTAAGCTACACATATTGCATAATATATTTTGTTGAACGTCTAAGAATCCAGTCTTCATTATTACAACTAAAAAGTGAATTTCGAAATTAGACCAACTTTCGGACGACCTTGGTCTTAGGATGGATTTATTATCGGTTTGAAATTCAGAAGGGATATGGGAAGCCAGTATGACGGGTCTTAATAATGAGTTTGGTGTTAATATTGTAGAGGTTTTTATAGTAATTGAATATTCGTTCTTTTATGTTTACTGCTTTTTGATGAGTATTGTGAAACTGAACTAGTACTGATATTCTAGAAAAGGATTATTGTACGTGGAGCTTGTGAAAAAAATTTAGTATGTGACTTTTTAAAAACTTTTTTGGTGCTTCAACGTTTCTGAAGTTGTTGGTATTTCTGAAGAGAAGAAATATGTTTTTATGTTGTATATTTCATACTTCAGACATCATTATGTGTTTCATGTATTTGTGTATTAATGTGCTTCATTTTAGTAAATTCGTCAGTGATAAAAATATTGCAATAAATATGAGAAACGTGGAGCTTTTTGTTTCTTTATTTGTTTTATACATATGTCACACTTATGCCTTGGACGTTTTTACATTCAACAAAATGGTGAATTAAGGCTCACCTAGGTAGATCTCCAGTGATATTCTCGAACTTTTCCGCTAGCTTACGGAAGGTCGATAGTTCTACCCAGGTGTAAGCATGGGGTCTTCCTCTGCTGGAAAGTTATCACATGACCTTGTATATTGGTACGATATAAAATTTCAGAAATGGCTTAAATAAAATAATTCTAAAAAATGTGAACAAAAAATATCTAATTCGAAATCTTGGCGTAGATAAAACAATGGTTAGCACTAGCAATGAAACCATACGTATGTTGTAGATTGGTGTAATATTGGGCAGAATAGAAATGATGATGGCACATATAGTTTTTACTGATTTACAACCAAGAGTTTGAACTTGTAACATAACCACTACACACACGTCAGTGTCATGTCTAAGCTGGACCCACCTCCGTGGTCGAGTGGTTAAGGTCGCTGACTTCAAATCACTGTAACCTCTCACTGATAGAGGGTCGTAGGTTCGAGACCAGCTACCGACCATGTCTCTTTATGTGAGAAAGTAGGCAGTTGATTTTTAGTAACGGTTCTTCCCAGGAAAGATGATTAGGTGAACTATTCGCCTGACTCTGGGCGTAAAACTCAATCAAAGTAACAAAATAAACATGTCTAAACCAACGTTATACTACATGCATGATAAGGCATGTTTCTAGTTCACACACACCGTACATGTGGTTGTGCAGTATACCGTTGTAATATAAGAACAAGCCATTAATTTTATCGTTGCAGCAAATGCTATATTGATATACATTACCATCGCATATCAGTGTGTTAAAATGAATTATTGATTAACTACACATAAAGTTTTCCCAAACATTAAGTCAGCAATCCTCGATAGTATAGTGGTAAGTATCCCCGCCTGTCACGCGGGAGACCGGGGTTCGATTCCCCGTCGGGGAGCATTATTTTTACGTTAAATCGGGCACTCATCAGTTAAAAACTATATACACAGATTAATGATTGCCCTTTTTAATCGTCAACTTCTAGTAAAGCATAATGACTATTAAAGCTGTTATTTTTCGTTTTTTTTGCGTACATAACACATACTAGGTAGGATGATACCAGATGGCCCCGATAAATCAGAGTCACGTGACATAGTGTTAATATTAATTTGATTAGTTTATTGGTCGAAACAGAACTTGTCGTTTTCACGCCTACTCATCATCCAACCGGTTGACCTTGGTATATGATTGACCTTTGTATATGTTGCTTGATGTAGTGTTCTTTACTAAAGTATGACAGTTCTATACATTACTCCTTACTCCTAAGTATCACATACTCTATACAAGGCTTAATTTTTATTTGGGCGTTTACCGAAACATACACACAAACTGTCATCAAGTCTGTTTTAAGTACATGTACACATAATTATATACTACTGTACATGCATTTTGCAGATTCGATTGTAGGCACATCTAAATGTGGGTTATCGCGAGCATTTAAATTAGTATCAAGCGAGAAAGCCTTATTACATCACATTATGGCCCAAGGTCTCATTCATTCATTTCAATTTAATCTAAAACAAGCTGGAGTTTCAATCAAAATCAAGGAGATCAAATTTCCCCGATATAAATTTGTCAGGAAATGAATTCCCCGTACTGAACCTCTTTGCAAACGGATCACAGATGCCATATAAATGAGAAATGCAAAACAACCCCTTACAATTATCTGGGGAGAAACATGATCAAATTTAATTCATTTTCGCGTTTGCTGAGCTAATTCTTACCAGCGCGATTTTTCGGATTTAGCGCCGTCTATTTTGCTAATGAAATGTTGCTATAGCAACGCAGTGTATTATGTTACAATTTGATTAAATACTTCAATCGGCTGGTTTTCAGCCATTCTAGTAACGGATAGAAAATAATGTGGATGAAGAAACTTTATATGACTTAGATTTAACGAATGGATAAAGACGGTGTTAAAAATGTTATATTAAAATAGTAATTGTTATTGATATATTTCGTGTTAAACATACAATGAAAAATGCCCATTCTAAATTTGCGTGCTGTTTTATTAACAGAACCATTATTCATAGCCAATATAACTATCGTAAACATACAATTCAGATTTTATCAGGTTCTGATCGTATATCGTATAACAAGAAAAAACATCGACAGGATACGTTATTTCTTTCACCAGCTTAACGTTAACAAAGCTAAGTTGGGCTTTAGCGATGTTTAGAAATCATTTTGAGATAGTCCCTCCGTCAGTTCGCTCTTACCCAATCAGAAAATTCGTCATTTCGATAAACCAATAGAGAGGCTCAACGACGCAGCGAGTAGGCCACTGATTGGCTGCTTGTCGCTGGTACGTCAATCAACTTGATTGACAGCGCGGCTCCGCCTTATTGATATTCTTCCGCGCGTAACAACGAACACCTGGATGTTAAACCACACACAATACGAACTTATTAGAGCGAGAAAAGAATAGCAGGCGTTACTAATTAGCCACACTTGATCGAATGAGAACCACCAGGAGGTCATTATGCTTACGATAGATTTTAGCAATCAAATATTTACAATGGCGTCTGATGGCTGCGCACGAATATCGCAACTAAACTTGAAATCAACTTTGTCTAAATGCAACGTCTGTCTAACGACTGCCCCATTCTGATCGGCCCAGATCTATGGCAAACTCTCAATTTATGACTTTTTATATCGTCTGCGGCTCCATCAATTTACTTCGTCGTTTATTGCATTTTTTTGGCTCGTAATTTCATCTCTTCACGTACACAACCGGAATGAGGACAAGTGCATACACTAGTGTGGCTTTGTCATATCGTATTTTCCGGTTGTTAGATGAAACATCGTCCTGTTTAAAATTAGATTGTGTAAGAATAAATTTCCCTAAATCACTCACCGAAACGATACAGATATAAATCAATTGTCAAACTTTGTCACGCGATGTTACTAAATACGATATCACAGCAAGCATTGACTGACTGTATGTATTCCTTGCAAGTTTTCAAATGGAAAAGTAGTTGATCTTAATTTTTTTATGGTTGAAAAGAATAATGCAGAGTTTATTTTATAAATATGATTTTTAAAGGACTTTCTCATTATTAAGAATATTATTGTGACCAAATTTTAGATACGCTTTAACTCTTTACAACTATTCATTGATAACATTGTCTACGTTGTGTGTAAATGAATTGACAAAATATTTTTTTCAAGTGAACAAAATACTCGTTCCGTGAACATTTAAAGCGTTATTAGATTTAAGATAAACGAATGTTTACATAGGCACTTAACTTTCACACCGTATACCCCGAAGAGCCGAACACAGTTGCTCAGGCGAACACAGTTGCCGATAAATTTTACAGTTTCGAACGGAAAATAAATATCGGCTTAATTTATAGTTATCTTGAAGGATCCGAACAAAACCAATCATGTACATTTATTCGTTATTGAAAAAGAAATAAATCCTCGAAATTGTGATGAAAACCGTGCATTTTTCAGCGAGAAATCGCTAGAAATGTCAGCTGTTTTTTAAAGAAAACGCGTCATCTGATGAATCCATATCCATAAATGCATTTTTACACAAAAGTGAACCTTTTTAAAGATACTGTGTACCAATCATTTACTCCAATCTATTTTCTCTCAATATGCGAAATCCCAGCTTTCCATTCCCATTTTCCGCAGAGATATTGATGCATAGAGTCGGCCTGCCCTCGTATTTTTGAGAACGTCAAGCACAGTTTATTGTAAAAGTTGCGAACCTCGAATACAGTTAGAACGTTAGATATGATAACGCTTAACACAGTCGCCATACACTTCTTATAGCATCATTTTCTAATCGTTTAATGACTATTATGTTGTATGTATATTTACTGATATTGATTTAGACCTAAAAGAAATACACTTACGTTACATAATAGCATTTAGAAATGGATTCTTTTTAAATATATGAATCAATTTAAGACTGAATGCCAAGAAATGGTAAGTCTATACTATAGTATATGTAAGAAATATTTGGTAACCGGACTATATTCGTACTGAAAATATTTATATACGGTCGAATAACAGTCTTACAGGAGTGATGCTATTACTCACAAAATTCTAGGCCCTATTTACTTTTTATTTCATTGCACTAAATACTAATATGTACGAGTACACCGCTAGGAAAAGGCCATTATTGAAATTATGTTTCCTCAAAAAAGATCTGAGGGAATTATAATGCTTTTTCCCTAGTTGTCTGTTGTTATGTCCGTCCGTCTATTTGTCGGTCTGTCACAGATCATTTCCGCACTGTAACTCTTTAGCCTTTCGGAGGGTTTTCAAGTAAGTTGGCTTATATGTTGACTATATCAAGAAGGTCTGCATAACACATTCAAGCTGCTTGGTTTATTTAAGTCAAGGTCACAGATGATTGTCAAATGTCATTTTGCTCGATTCTTTTGCTATTATTTGAATGGACTGCATTCATACTTTGAGACAACAACCCAATGGACAAGACCTTTAAGAAGACCATAAATGACATTGGCCTTAAATGTCCAAATATTGAATTTTGTTGGAATATTTTTATTTAGATTGCCATTAATTTAGTTAATAAAAACTGATGGATTAGATAAATATTTGAACAAAACAACGCTTACGACATTCCGCGTTCTCTTATGTTTTTAAAGCTACAAGCTTCTCCAGTTTCCATCACCACAACACAAATAAATAATTGAATGCACATTCCATACAATAAAAAATAATGCGATGCTTAACATAACAAACAAAAATGAAAATGTTCATAAGTTCATTCATAAAAACAACATGATTTACAGCCTGACCATGCATTGTACAATTATGGCCCTTAGGCACTGCACTTTCTTTCGCTGGTCTAATTCACTGTGGTTTCTAATCTAATTTCTTGAATACTTAACGTAACTGAAACTCAAAAGACCTAAATGATCCAACCCAAACCCTAACCCCACAACCAACCTCTGGTGTGTACGAACAGACTGACTGTGACGGACAGACGAACAGATGGATATTTTTACTGTTACCTATTATCCATATAGCCATCTAATATTCATCCGTTGGCTATGACGGACAGAAGGACGGACAAAGCGGCATCTATATACACGTGTATCTTCGCCTGGACAGAAGGACGGACAATTCAGCGACTATATACTCATCTTTCAAGACGCATAAACGTACTAAAACATAGTATCTAAGGCAGTTTTCATATACATAAAGTTTTTCTATCAGAAAAAGGTGTTTATTCATACTACGTATTAGACAAACACAATGAAAGTTGCACTACATTTGGACTTAGGTCGACAGTATTATATCCTCTTTGTAAAATGTATGTACGTATAACACTGATATAATCGACAATTTTGGGTTTAAAAGTCTAAAAAGGGTGCGGTAAGAAGTGTATGGCGACTGTGTTAAGCGTTATCATATCTAACGTTCTAACTGTATTCGAGGTTCGCAACTTTTACAATAAACTGTGCTTGACATTCTCAAAAAAATACGAGGGCAGGCCGACTTTATGCATCAATATCTCTGCGGAAAATGGGAATGGAAAGCTGGGATTTCACATATTGAGAGAAAATAGATTGGAGTAAATGATGGTATCTTTAAAAAGGTTCACTTTTGTGTAAAAATGCATTTATGGATATGGATTCATCAGATGACGCGTTTTCTTTAAAAAAATAGCTGACATTTCTAGCGATTTCTCGCTGAAAAAATGCACGGTTTTTCTCACAATTTCGAGGATTTATTCCTTTTTCAATAGAGAATAAATGTACATGATTGGTTTTGTTCGGATCCTTCAAGATAACTTTAAATTAAGCCGATATTTATTTTCCGTTCGAAACTGTAAAATGTATCGGCAACTGTATTCGCTTGAGCAACTGTGTTAGGCTCTTCGGGGTATACGGTGTGAATTTGTTGAATAAAATCAATGTATGTGGTTAAAGGGGTCATGCCCAGGAACTGCTGTGTCTTTGGTTTCATACACCAAAAGTGCGTGTATCACGTGTAAAACCAATTATTACCGAAAATTCAAAGAAGAATGTGCGTTCCAAAATGACTTTATATAACGCGCGCGTCGGTATTTGTATGTCGATTTAAATAAAAGGCTTTCAGCCTTTTATTGACGACAACGATATTTCCGATTCGTCCGAGAATTACTGAGCGTGCGCGCTGCCTTTCAAGCTGCAAAACAAGGATATTTACCTATAATTGATCGATAGATAAACTTTATGTCACATAAATGACGTAACATGTGCAATACCTACCATTTCACAGTTTGCTGACGTTTTTTTTTCACGATATGTTTTCGGTTTTGACAGATCCCGAAAGGGTCGAGTTATGAAAATGACGAATCTTTTCTGAGGCCGAAATCGGCAGGTTTGGTAAATCTTGAAATGTGTATATTGAGTAAACTAGCGGGACATTTCATAGCTATTTTACTTGGCTTTCCTTAATTGATTTAGGCATTGAAACAATAACAATTTGATCGCTATTCGAGTCACTTCAATTCCAGGGCATGCTCCTTTAATACAACACAAATAAAACGATATTAGACTGGTGCTGGGTGGAATTAATTATTTAGCCATCCCGGGTCTTGTTAATTTCCACCCATCAAAAAAGTGGTAACAAAAGAGCTAAAATAAAATAATGAATTATCACATTTTATAGTTGGCAAACGTGTAGACCAGAGTATTCAAGGTTAAACATGGCTTATACCCAGTCTATATGAGGGAACATATTCTGTACATTCATATCAGATAAGGTCAAGTGTCAAAGGTGCTTAATATGCAACTCCAAGGTCAGCGATTCTTTCCGTCTTTGTTTTGGTACCCGTAAAACCCAATTTTAAAGGAAAACCAATCAACCAATCAGAGCAGGTTCATGGCTATGGATTAATACTAGTATGCCCCCCTCAATTTTGTTCAACTGGTCAATTTACGTATTAACTCATCTCATCAACAAACATTTCCTTAAGGTTCATTTTGTTATTATTGTCGCGGGATTGCGAGATGTATAGTCCATTTTCTTGTTAATGTCATAAATATAGCGCAACCTCTCCAAAGCAACACCTTTTGGGAGTAGCAAAATTATGTTGTTGTTGAGATGTTGCTATAGTGAGGTTAAATTGATAGTTAAATCATGTAGTGGGAAACATCATACTTTTGTTGAAGGGATATCGTTCCTCAAGAGAGGGTCACTCTGGAGAGGTTGTACTGTATTCTAATACAGGCAACAATCAGGTCAGATGTCCGCTGAATTTATATCTGCAAAGATCTCGTTGCGTCAGTATATCACAGTCAATGCATCTATGTACTTTGTTAGTGTCGTGGCGTGTAATGTTCTTTGCTTTTCTGGTGATATGTGGTGGTGTTTCAAGTTGTGTATGCTGCGCTTTTTGTGATATTCTGGGCCCAAGGTTGAGTAACCAAACATGAGAACAATCTCTGAGCTCAAATCTCAATTCCGTTCTCAATGTAGCATGTTTGAAACGATAGAGTTGGTTAATCTTTATAATCACGATCAGATAAATTATACTACCCGAGTAATGTATCAATAATATCATTATAATTAACTTCGAAACATTAAATAACTAGATAATATAAACTTTGAGCACGGAGACCGATCTCAAAGTTTTACAACCTCAAGGTCATGTAGTATGTACGCACCATACCTTATAAGTCTTCAAATACGGTAAATTAATAAAGAACATATAATGAGATTTTGGACAGAATCTGACGCATGGTTTTTCTTGGCTCTAAGTAAACATACGCCTTAATTTTTTAATAGTATGAGTATATCTACGGTGTTTCTTTTTTCTTTTCTTTGTCTTTTGTCACATGTAGGCCTGTATATAATCTATGATTTTGTGCTTATATTATGTGTATTAACCATATATATATGTATATAAATGTTTATGTCGGTGTGCTTTTGTTGTATAAAGACTTATTAATAATGAGTGTATGTTCTGTTCTGTTGTCATATATAGTGGATTGGGCACGCCAATCGGTAGATATTTTTGTATATATGTGGAATTTGTGGCTTGATATGTGTTAACCTGTGTTGTGTTATGTGTGCTGAGATCAATGTTGTGTTTTGTAGCGGCTATTCGTGCTACGTATTTTAAGTTGTATATACATTTTTGTGTCTGTGGGTTCGGATTTAACGCCATTTTAAACATTATTTCAGTTACTAGTACTAGTATATCGTGACGGACAGTTATACTAACCAGCTTCCTTGGACTTCATTTAAGCCTTAACCAGTACTAACCACATTCTATCCGCAAGCTACTACCAAGCTACCCCATATAATTCAGAGGTTATTTAACATAGGATGTAATATCTTCAGTCAAATTTGTCACGGACAGTGTGAGCCTCGCCCTGGGTTCGAACTCAGGCACAACCTCTTGATCAGTAGACAACGCTGAAGCCACTGAGCCAACCAGGCGTGCTAGATTTTGTGAACTGCATGAAACGGTCGAAGCACGAGTGGGCTCTTTTGTTTTAAATAGAAAATAGAAACCATTAGCGAGGTAATATATCCTAGCAGACTACCGCTGCAGAGTCCATCCTTATAAGCGAGGTGAACTAAAACGTTGATTAGTTAGGTCATTCATGTTTTAGATAAAACAACAAGATGTTTAATATTTTCTCGTTTATTGCGTATATCAGATTTTTGGATTTCAAATATAATAATGAAGTTTTAACTATCATGAACACAAACTCTAACAACAATACATGGACATGTATCATAAATGTAACAATTTTAATATAATAAATGCAACGATTCATCTGTTCATAATATGTTTTCATATATTTTAATATTAATAAAAATAATACAAATGTAAAGTTAAGGCCTTCCATAAAAAATGTGTTTTGCGCTTACGCTACCGACGTCATAAAAAATGCCAAGACCCTATTTTTTATATCGATTATGACATAAATAATCGATCATTATTCAAGCAATCCATTTTTACTACAAACATGTAATATCATAAACAACAAAAAATGATAACATATCCACCACTGTTAAATTTTTTGGTCGAGTAACCGCAAAGAAACTTTTTTTAAGAATGGCCTAATATTGCTTTATTTACTACGTAAAGAGGCACAGTCGATTATCAACCAATCTTCTTATATTATATTTTTATACAATTATCGTTGTATATTAAGTTTTATTAACAAAACATATTATGGGCGTGGAACGGGGCGTGACTTATGTATACATACACACTGAGGGTCTTTGGACCATATTGGGATCGCTGATATTTTCTTCATAAACTATGTTGCACTGACAGACAAGTTAATGGTTCATACATTACGTATTGTCTCATTCTTTTAGAAATGATAGCTGTCGAAAGGGCCGGTAAACAACAGATAAACTTAAACAAAAAAGTGAGCTAGAAGCGTTATGGTGTCTACGAGATACGTCAGTGTTGTAACAAACTGTAAATATCATCCATTCGCGTACACAAAGATACAGCTTCTGATGGAATCGGAGGAAAACAGATGTAAATAAATTTTGTTCACTTACTTTAAGTATTAGTTATACATGTACTTGTTTCAATGATGAGACATTCGTATAGCATTATACAATGTTTCTATACAACATCACATTTTAAGTCACATTTAACGAATCATACAAACCAGATTACATTCTCGATCACAAATCTATGAGACATCAAATTCAGCCACCCGGACACATATATACACATTGTACCACAGAATAACTAACATCAATATAAAAAAATCAGATGTACTCGTACGAGTATAAGAAAATTAAAATTAAAGGGAACCCTTTTAAACTTCTGCTGGTTATACTCTTCAATGAATTACTTGAATGTCTTACGGAACACCTTGACAATGGACGGATCAAGGTTTCAATGCAACGTAAACGCATAAGCTGGCGGCCAGAAATTCTATTATTTAACTGCGTATAATTTCCAAATAATAAAAATAATAAACGAATATTAAAAGTTTTAGATATGAATCTGAGTGCATGTAGATCTCTTATTGGCAAAACATGCAAAAGACGACAAAATTTATGATTATACTGTATCTCAATGAAAAAAACTTGGTTATAGCATCTGAAAGAACATAAGAAAATTGATCAGTACGTGTAAATTAAAAATTGAAAAAAAATAAGTATACTTAGGAGTTAACACTAGAGAAAGTATCTAACGGTCTGAAATGTATTTTGTCTTAACATGAATATATAATTATAACATTTCACAATCGGGGTCGCTTGGCGACATTAGAACACTAAATGCTAGCATAATAATTACAGTAAATATTTCTTATTATTCTTTGGTATCACTTGTTTTTACCTTCGTTGAACTGGAATTCTTAGTTTGTTGCTTGGCAACCTCACTGGGATTAGAATGGCCGTTAATCAAAGTGGACGATTTTATTGAATCGTTAGTCTTTGATGGAGAATTTGTTGGCTTTGAATGTGACACTGAAGGAACTTTGGAGGAATTAGCCGATACTTTACTAGAAGTATGACCACTGGACAATTTGTCAGGACTAGCCATTGGCGTGCTTTGGCTGATACCACTCAATGTTTTAGTCTGTGAGTTAGAAGTTTTTATGGAAACAGATGACACAGGTGCCTTATTGTTGTTGTTATTATTGTTGTTGTTGTTGTTGCTTGATGACTTCCCGGAAGTAGTTGAGCTGGAAGTTTTAGTAGAGCTTCCTGTTTGCCTAGAACTCACGGAATTTGATTTTGAAACTGAAACAGAAGTTGATGGCAATGAAGAGAGTAATTTTGTCACAAGACTTGATTCTCTGTTTGATTCAGAAGAAACTTTGGTTCCATTCGTAGAGTCTTTTAATGGATCTTTGAGAGCAGAACTTTCTGTTGTTGGTTCTTCAGGTTTTGTCGCATTTCCAGACGACTCCGCTGATTTACTTTGCTTTGCACTTGCTGTAGCAACATTTTGTTCAATAATGCTAACCCCATTAGACTTTGATGGTTCATGTTTATTAGAGGCACGTGATTCACTATTTGCCGATTTGTCTGTTTTGTTAACACTGCTTGAAGCTTTTGTGTCTTTGTTGTGGCTTTGTGCCTTATGTGTAGATTTGGAATGACCTCCCGAATTTCCATCACTTTTGAGTTTTTTCGGTCTAGGATCGCACTGAGAAGCTGTGTCTGTTTTCTTAGGTTTTTCCTTAGCGCTATTAGCTTTCTTTTCACTTGGAATTTGTGTTACACTACCAGCACTTCCATTCGATAATTCATTAGAATTCTTGATTTCATTAACATTTTGTTCACTTTGATCATTCACAGCTGAGGCAGTCTGAACTACACTCACTGTAGAATTACTAGATGCTGTATTAACTACTGCAGTTGACGAAGCAACAGTGTTTGACACTACAGCTCGTGCAGGACTTCCTTGGTTGCTGTACGAGCACAGGTCTATTGCCCTTTCAATTGATTTTTGAAGTTGATTAGTTTCAGTAGAACTATTATCATCATCGTTCTCGTACAACTGAGAATCTTCTGCTTTCCGTTTAATTCCACGACCTTCTTGAATACAAATATCGTTAGCTACTGTTGCTATGAGTTCTAAAGGCGACAGATCGTGCGGTATATTTCTATCTACGCTATGATTGCCTAACAACGTAGCCTTGTTGAATAGTGTAGATGGACGGGTATCTTCAAGTCGCTGACCTGTGTCATCAGTTATTTCTTGACAATTTTCAGTTTTTACCTCTGTGATTGTTATCGTTGGTACAGGATCTGGTAGATTAAACACAGAATAATACAACTGTAAAACTCCTTCCTGGAAAAAGTATCAAAAGACGCCGTTAAAATACACGTAAATCTGAAATAATTTGGAACTTTAATTAACCGAGAAAAATGATATGGTTACCAATATATTTCATTGGCTGGAAATTAAATAATGTAAGACATCAAAAATTCCAACGAGAAGTATAGATCTTTATTACAATGTATATGATCTATAAATAAACAAATTTTAATTGCGTTGAAGTCTTGTCCATACGGTATAACATACATGTACAATGTAAATGTCATATTAAATGGCGTAAATTGATATCTAATGGAATTTCCGGAATTCCCCAGTCTAAAAATAGAATCATTCTCAATAGTCACCAACCGGAATTACTAGTCGTTAGTTGTGATACTAGTATATTCGTCTTCCTTTAAATTGATATAGTATAGCATGTACATTGCTGTTTTATCACATAGTGCATTGAGACTATCTAGATCACTCGCCTCGGTCAATATTGCATTCTGCCGGTGAATATTACATCATATTCCATGGATCACTCGTCAATAACAGTATAGTTATACAACGTAATACTGGGATATACGAGTACGAGTATCATATGAAAACATCGTCAAAAATATCTTAAATCGTTCCAGTCTTTAGTCTGATAGAACATGGATTAATCCAGCCCACTTGGGACTTAACGGTACTTACCCTTTTCCAAGAATATATGTATGCTACATCCATCAATGAATAGTGATTCTTTAATGGCCCCTTTTCATGGAATATATCAACCTATATATACAGATAATATAAGATTACACATCAAAATATAACTAAATGAAAGAAATAGAAAGACCAAAATATTACATGTGTAGTATTATTAATTAAACAAGAGGGCCATGATGGCCCTATAAATGCTCACCAGGAGAAAAGGTCATTTGGAGATTAACATTGTTGAAGTTTTCTATACGAGTCTAAGTAAGATCAAGTGACCCATCTGGGCCCTTTTTTATCCCATGGCCATTATATGAACAGATTTAAAAGAGGTCCATTAGACAAAGCTACATACCAAATATCTTAGCTCTAGGCCTTGTGGTTTCGGAGAAGAAGATTTTTTTAAATTTTCCTATATAAAATAGAATAAACCCCAGGGCAGAGCTAATTTTGACCCCGGGGCCATAGTTTGTACAAACTTGGTAGAGGTCCACTAGACAATGCTATATACAAAATATCTAAGCTCTAGGCCTTGCGGTTTCGGAGAAGAAGATTTTTTAAATTTTCCTATATAAGTCTACATACATCAAGTGACTCCCGGGGCGGGGCCAATTTTGACCCTAGGGCAATAATTTGAATAAACTTGGTAGAGGTCGACTAGACAATGCTACATACCAAATATCTTAGCTCTAGGCCTTGTGGTTTCGGAGAAGAAGATTTTTAAAATTTTCCTATATAAAATAGAATAAACCCCAGGGCAGGGCCAATTTTGACACTGGGGCAATAATTTGAACAAACTTGGTAGAGGTCCACTAGATAATGCTACATACCAAATATCTTAGCTCTAAGCCTTGTGGTTTCGGAGAAGAAGATTTTTAAATTTTTCCTATATAAGTCTATATAAATCAAGTGACCCCCGGGGCGGGGCCAATTTTGACCCAAGAGCAATAATTTGAACAAACTTGGTAGAGGTCCACTAGACAATGCTACATACCAAATATCTTAGCTCTAGGCCTTGTGGTTTCGGAGAAGAAGATTTTTAAAATTTTCCTATATAAAATAGAATAAACCCCAGGGCAGGGCCAATTTTGACCCTAGGGCAATAATTTGAACAAACTTGGTAGAGGTCCACTAGATAATGCTACATACCAAATATCTAAGCTCTAAGCCTTGTGGTTTCGTTGAAGAAGATTTTTTAAATTTTCCTATATAAGTCTATATAAATCAAGTGACCCCTGGGGCGGGGCCAATTTTGACCCTAGGGCAATAATTTGAACAAACTTGGTAGAGGTCCACTAGACAATGCTACATACAAAATATCTTAGCTCTAGGCCTTGTGGTTTCGGAGAAGAAGATTTTTTAAAATTTTCCTATATAAAATAGAATAAACCCCAGGGCACGGCTAATTTTGACCCCGGGGCCATAATTTGAATAAACTTGGTAGAGGTCCACTAGACAATGCCACATACAAAATATCTAAGCTCTAGGCCTTGCGGTTTCGGAGAAGAAGATTTTTTAAATTTTCCTATATAAGTCTATATAAATCAAGTGACCCCTGGGGCGGGGCCAATTTTGACCCTAGGGCAATAATTAGAACAAACTTGGTAGAGGTCCACTAGACAATGCTACATACCAAATATCTTAGCTCTAGGCCTTGTGGTTTCGGAGAAGAAGATTTTTAAAATTTTCCTATATAAAATAGAATAAACCCCAGGGCACGGCTAATTTTGACCCCGGGGCCATAATTTGAACAAACTTGGTAGAGGTCCACTAGACAATGCCACATACAAAATATCTAAGCTCTAGGCCTTGCGGTTTCGGAGAAGAAGATTTTTTAAATTTTCCTATATAAATCAAGTGACCCCCGGGGCGGGGCCAATTTTGACCCTAGGGCAATAATTTGAACAAACTTGGTAGAGGTCCACTAGACTATGCTACACACCAAATATCAAAGCTCTAGGCATTGTAGTTTTTGACAAGAAGATTTTTTAAATTTCATATATAAGTCTATGTAAAATCAGGTTACCCCAGGGGCGGAGCCAATTTTGACCCTAGGGGAATAATTTGAACAAACTTTGTAGAGTTCCATTAGACAATGCTACATACCAAATATCTCAGCTCTAGGCCCTGTGGTTTCAGACAAGAAGATTTTTTAAGTTTTTTCTATTTGTTGCCATAGCAACCAGAATTTTTAATGAAATTTAATTTTTTGAACAACTTTGAAAGGGGACCACCCAAGGATCATTCCAGCCAAGTTTGGTTGCAATTGGCATAGCGGTGTAGGAGGAGATGTTGTTTTAAGTAAACATGGACGCCACGTAATCGTAACGACGCACGACGCACGATGGACGCAGGGTGATCACAAAAGCTCACCCTGAACACATTCGTGCTCTGGTGAGCTAAAAACTGGACGAATCATAAAGCAACCAGCTTGTATAACTATATTGTACTCATCTTGATTTGGACGTCATTGAACTTACTCAAAGGCAAAAAGGTGCCACCATACTTTAAAAGTATTGAGTAAAACTCAGAAATGTTGAGATTATAAAACTTCTGAGTTTGAGTTCGTGCTCAACTTGAGCTGAGATTCTTAGACTGGTAATAGATAACTCAAGAATTTTATATCCTCGGTATGAGCTGGAATTTCCGCTGAGCTCGGAATCAGAACTTGAAGTAGAGATCGCAGCTGAGATTGTAAAATCATCGGTGCCAGGAGTCTGATTTAATATCAATATAAATCTTTGAAGACTCTTTTATACACTGGAACTGTGCTTCGTGATTTTGAGAATTTATGCCAACCAAAATAGATTTGATTGGAATTGAATTACCTGGAATTTGTCAGCCAGAGCAAACTTCAGCCTCATAAATTTCTTGAGAAGACCAACAGTAGTTCCAGCAGGACATAGAAAATACCGTCTCTCCGGACCCTGCCACAGAAGAACGTATGGATTATAAAACATAAATTATTTAATTTTTTTAATACATTTATAATAAATACCAGAAAATATAGCTTTTATATCACATCAAACCCCTAAAAACCGGAATCTCTGAAAACCAGAATTCCCTAAAAATATAACGATTTTTCAAGTCTGATTAGATTTTTGGTTGATTTTACTGTATATTAATAAATTCATCATGTAATATAATTTGTTGAAAGTATTCGTCCAAAACAAATACAATCCAAGCTCATTAAAATGACAACGCTCAAATCTACATTCGCTTAAAACGACATCATTTAAAAATTCCCAATTTTATATCCTTTGTGTTTCATAAAAAATCGGTTTTTATAATGTAATTTTTTTTTATCAGACGACCTATATCTCAGCCCTAAGGTAACTTTTTAATATGTTATCTATATTAAATCAGTATTAACAGTTTAATTCAATGTGTTATTAACTTGATATTATTATGCTATTTACGATGTATATGTGTTAATAATTATATAGTATGTTAGTCCAATTTGCCTTTTTTAAAACAAAACTTTACAACACGTATACTGTATTAAATCGGCAACATACCAACAGATTCAAGGTGTAAATTGACGAAAAATGGTGCTAGTGACTTATTGTCATGTGCACAATAAATTTATTGACATAATATTGCAAAAATAGAACAATATGAACCATGAATGTAATATAACATAGTACATGTATATCATGACTTTGATAAGATACTAATTTAACGCACCGTGAATTCAGTATTAGCATTAAAAACTGTCAGCATAAGACATTACTTATACTAGTATGTCACTAAGCGGATCCTTTAACAGAATTAAAAATTCTGTTAACAGTTGGTCAAGTAAAACACAACGGTCAGTATACCATACACATTATTTCTCAGTCTAGAATCTGCACGCCAGCTTTACAAAAAAACAGCATTTTTTTTTAAATTTCGATTAAAATTTAAAGTATTATGTATGCTTGTTTTTGTTTGACACGCAATAAGAATTGTGTGGCAATACATGCTGAATACAGACAAACCTGTGAACAAAAGCCACCCTTTTGAAAGTCATATTTTATTGACAGGTGACCTTTATTCGGAGGTCATTTTGTTCAAAATAAGTCATAAAGGTTTCTCAAGTTAAATAATGGCCTTGATTCACAGATTGACCTTTATTCAGAGGTGACTTCTAACACAGGTTTCATAGTATATGCTCTAATAACCATCAAATTGTTCTAGGAAATCAAAAATGTCCACGTACCTCTTGTTTGCTTCTTTTTCGAGATCTCCTTGCCGACGGCTTCCTGATGCACCCGCTGTGAAAAAAGATATAATTAAGATGATATACATGTAGTCTTATTATTGTTTACAATGTTTCACCTTTAAGTACTGGACCTATAAATTGCTTATTGTGCAGTAAGTCAGTCGTATTATTCACGAAGCAAATGAAAATAAGGTATTACACGCTGTCGACACGACAAGGAGATTCCGTAATACTCTGGTTATATCTAAATTTAGATCATACGATTTTTAAAGTACTACATGCACTTCATTTATTAACTCAGTTTAGCCTCTAATAGGATATACCGTTATCCAAACAGGTTTTAAAAAGTACACACAGATAATATAATGTGCATAATAAATTCGTCTTGACTGCTTTCTTGGAATGGTAATTAAAGTTTCGAAATGTTCAAACATATACTTGACTAAGTTACTTATTACTTACTCGGGACAAAATTCCAAAGAAATACTGAAGTGTTCGTCCGCTGAATAAATAAACCTGTGGCGTTGTTGCTCCTGACGCACTTTGGCACTGCCTACATAATTAGAAAATAATTAATAATTAAAGTCCATGGAATCTTAGCCGAAATAAAAGCTACAAAAACAAATATTGAAGTATATAAATGAATATTTTGCGACCACAAATGGCATCGTCGGATACCCACGGTCGCTGACTCAGCGTAGCTATGCTGAATCAGCAACAATGGGTATCCGACGGAAGATGACACATTGTACACATAGTCAAACCTGTGAACAATGTCCACCCTTGGGAAAGACAAAATATGTCCGTTTTGATAGGTGGCCTTTATTCGGAGGTCAATTGGTTCTAAATAATCAATGGCAGTTTTTAACAGAAAGCCTTTATTCACAGAGTGACCTTTATTCGGGGTGGCCGCAAAAAACAGGTTTGACTGTATATGAAGTTTGAATTAATGGCACGATTAGTGTTACATAGATTATTAGTGAGAGCGCAAAAATACTTTCAATATCACAACCAAAAACTTTTAAAAAGTTTAACACGCGACTTCTTTGAATAAATATGCGGCTTGGATGACCCTACTTTTTCTCTTCAAATTTCATAACTACAATACAGTCATTGTTTGAAAATGCATCATTAAGTGACAATTAAATTGCTACTACGTGTTTTATCATTTGTTTTCACCGGAAGAACATTAAGCCTTCTCTTTTTTTGTGTAAAATTATCCACTACTACAATGTTGATAATGAAAGCATTTATCACTGTGTTGAATCTGCACTCTGGTCAGAACAATCACTGTTGTGAACGCAGTACGGAACTAGTATGATATATAATGTGACTTACGTATGGTTGGATGATCTTTGTAAAATTCTCGCCGCCGTTTCATTTCCGCTGAAAGAATAAG
The DNA here is from genome assembly GCA_964023205.1 of Lutraria lutraria. Taxonomy (NCBI): domain Eukaryota; kingdom Metazoa; phylum Mollusca; class Bivalvia; order Venerida; family Mactridae; genus Lutraria; species Lutraria lutraria. Next base: position 6,931,466 of record OZ026848.1, on the reverse strand, counting down.
TGTCCAGTAATAAAATACACAAAAATAGTTCACATTCGTAATATTTGAATAAAGAAAGGAAAAAAAGAAACATCTCGACTACTACAGCCTATGTCAACTACTGTATATATTTTGGTATTCGACGTTTTCCATTAATTAAATCAGTTTACCAGCTGGAAATGGGTTACTTAATCCTTTGGGGTATTCAAACAAGAAAGTTTATCTAGAAACCGTGGGTGTTACAATAGTAAATAATACACAAGTGATTTTAAACCAAGACGAGGCAACATAACACTAAGAATTTAAGGAAAGACACCATGTTTGTTCCTCAAATATTAAATAAGCTTCGGATATTGTTAAAATGGTGTCAGAGAGAGAAGAAAATTATCAAACACCAGCGTCGCGTATGTAAATCTTTGTGCAAAAAATATTTCAATAAGCAGGTACAAAAAAAAAGAAAATAGTCCAGAACATTCATACAGAGCATTATTCGCATGGCATGTCAGAAATATACAACAACATACCTTTAAATAGATTTGGTACTAATTTGTATACAATGTCTTGTAGGGTGTGGTCCAGTCTGAAATAATGTAATGAAAATTTCAATCAAGAATTCTATTCAATTCAAAACCAATGAAAAAAAAGTTAATGTTTTGTCGCGAAAACTGATGACAATTGACTCATGTGTTTATTTATGCATGTATCATAATTCATTTGTAATTCATATTTTAAATCAAAACAGATATTGTTAGTGATGAGACATAATCAATCAGTCAGAGGAGATAGCAATTAATAAGAGTTGTGAACGTAATTCTATAATATGTATGTAATTCTATACATCTATCTACATATATATGTATGTCACACATACGTAGGTAACACAAGGACCTGTCTATATAATAGACATTTCACAGACGGAGAAAAAACCCATAATTCACAATAAAAACGAATATTGAAACCAAAGTAAATAACTTTCGAAAAAGCACGCTATGTAATTACATCTATGACCAAAGACGGTATTTTAGTGCATGCTTGCAATTGGCGAACATTGTATAAGGTTTACGTAGGCCATGCAAATTAAAACGAGACACTAAAAGGAACATTAAAACAACATTTAATAAAACAACAATAATGTTGTTTCTAATGCAACAAAACACACAGTGGAGTTAAAACATCAAATCAAATTCCTAGACAATGTTTTCAGTTAAGATAAAATGTCTAAAATACTTTCATTAAAAGGAAAAATAAAACATAAAAAACACGTCAATATAACAAGACGACACATCAGCGGTATTAAGATACGCATGTAACGTTACTTCAGGCGACAGACCATTTTAACGTGCCTGTGTAATTTCGTTTATGATGTTAAAAGTTTACGCCTTACATCATTACAGTTTTTTTGTTCAAAATATTTGAAACGCATCTAACAACATCGTGTTATTGTGCTTAAGATGTCAAAGATATTTTTTTTCCGCAGTAATATTTTTAATACCACATAATCAACGTTTTTTCTGTTCTGTCACACGTAACATTGGACAAGGAAAATTCTGTTTCACGACACTTTTTTCTCTATTTTTTTTCACTACATTCGCAAGATTTTACTTAGCCACACGCACGAAGTCGTGAGATGTGTTTGTGCGTATACCGTAATATCATTGTGAGTAGGGTTACGTTTCATCCGGGCACCACAACACTTCTTTTATAATATACAACACCTTTTAATTCCGAGGATATAAACATGTTGACAAGGGTCCCTCAACAACAACAACAATTCTTGGTAATTTCAGTAAACAAAGTCTTGATTTAGCATACTACTTACAACATATCGCCATTACGGATGTATTCATTTAAATAATGAATGCGTTCTAAGGCAAACGCTTTTTTGTTGTTGTACAGAATGATGTGCATAAAATTAACTATTTAATAATGGTGAAATAAACTGGTCCTTTATAAGCAAACATCATTAATGACTTTATTGAAATGTTTTATTCAATAGAGATAAAAGAGAACAAATATGCGCTTGATTTATCATAAACCGAAACCGGAAGTTAGAACTTGGTCTCCGAACTAAAACCGTTGATTTTTCACTCGGGGTATCATATTATATGTATACATACCGAATATTTTGCAAGGGTCTTGTCTTGTGTACAAGTACTTCGCATATGGGACAATATTTGCTGGATTCCAGGTAACGAACTATACATGTCTTGCAAACTGAAAATAAACAGGAAAATGCTTATCTTTGATATAACCAATAACATTTTGTACACGATGCAGAATTATCAACATATTGATAGGATAATCCATAATATTCAACACGTGTAAAATTACCCCCCCCCCCCCCACCCACCATTAGATTGCAAGCAGATTCTGAAAACAACGCGATAGCGCAATTATACATATACCAGACCAAATAAATCTCCAAAATGACGTTAATTATGCATAACGCTTCGATAAATCTTCATATTCAGTGACAATTTCAATATTATTTAATATTTATATATTTTATATATGTATCACATATCATAACAAAAACTCATTCTCGGATCAGTTTTGTTTGGCGGTTTTATAAGTTATTTATGTATTTTGAGTGGGCTTTGTAATTGTATGTATTTTGTTAATATAAATGTACGTCCTCTGTATTTGGCCTTTATAATGAGTATCTCAATAACAGAACCGTTTTATGGCCTTTTTTCTCGTTGTTTAGTTGTTTTTTGTTCACAAGTTTGGGTACACATGTATACTCTCACGAAAAAGAAACGGTGCACTTGGCTACAGGGATTTTTTACGCTTACAAAATAAAGGCAAATGTGGTACCAAAAATATGCAAATTGTATTAGATACACAATATTGGGTAAATGGGTGCAATTTGTGAAGGGATATTTTCTTATAAAATCGTATATACGTGTATATCCGAAATTCTCAACTTAATAAAAATGTTACGCTCAATTTAAAAGTGCACTCTTTCTTTTTCGTGTAAGTATAGATGTTTCATAAAAAGTAGGTACTAACATGAATGTAGACATTCTACTATCGTGGTTGCATCAATCAGATACCCTCCACACAGCGCACAGATTAAATGCGGGGATATCTCCGCTATGTTCGTCTTCTTAGGACACGATTCTGTCATTTTGTACGATTGTCAAATCTCTGAAATATACAAATATAATACTAGTAATAATTACACAAACGTGTGACCCGATGAAAAGGTTTATTTCGTAAGGTCCCTGAATGTTTTATTTGTTATATGATACTCCATATATAATAAAGTACATAAACTAATCATTTCATGTGTTGAACTAATGTTCTATCCTCTCCAAAATACCGAGGACAATATATTAAACTTAAGCATTGTTGTGACAGAAAAACGTATGCTTAGTGGTGTTGGTTGTAAGCAACATATGTCGTCTGCGCAACAAGGCGACAGACATAGCGGCAGCATGCTGTGGTAGATGGTGTAAAATAAAACAATAAATCAATCATTAATTCTATGTTTTCTGTCATTTCTTTTCTTTAACGACGAAAGACAGGCTGTTATGTTCAAATGTTTTTATTATTGCTTTATAATTTCTTATTGAAATAAAAATTTGTTGACAGCAATTAAGAAAATGCTGGTAATTTGTATGATAATGTAGGTAGGCTTATAGGTCAGATCAAAATCATGACAAATATAAAGAAAGACTTGTTAGTTGTTGATAAAAGTGAAATTGCTATTATTGATGGTGACACTCGCTGAATAAAATAGATGACATTAGACATAGTGATATTGATACAGCAGCTGCTACTGGTGACGGTGATGCTAATGATGATGCTGACGATAAGGATGGTAAGTTGATTAAGATGAAGAATTTCACGAAGATGATTCTGATGATTTGTAAGGTCTCTCTCCAGAATGTCTTTTATGAAGTAGTAAATTCCACAATGATGACCTGGTAAGTTATGGTATTGAAACAGTTCCCCTCTATGGAACTTAAATGATTCTTACTTGGATTATAATCCGTAAAACGTAAACGCTGGCCGATACATAGAGAGAGATACAAATATGACCCTTTATTAACAGGCGGCCCATAAATTCGGATTTTTGCATAATCATGAGAATGAAGGGCTACCAAAGTATTAGCATTTGTACACGGTGATTTTTATTCACGGGCGATCTAGTTGTACAGGACGCGTTTACTGTAGGTTTGTCATACTATACAAAGTTAGTTTGAGATCACTTATTTAGAACAAAAGTATTGTAACTATCATATTTGTCATTATACATAACTATTAATTCTGAGGACAAAAATAGGAGAGACTAACAAAGTTCGTATAGCAATAATGTCCATTCATTTGCCAAATCTTAGACATCTGAAAAAAGCTATGTACTGTTCCGAATTAAGCTACATTAGTACTTAGTACTTGATTCCAAAGAATACCAGGTATAAACTGGCACAGCCGTTTCAATACAACGAAATAAAAACATGTGTACATCTGTTCTTGAATAAAATGGTAACTGGTAAAGACTGGATTATTTCAAATAGGAGGAAGTTAATACTGTATCATTTTAGTATCCTTTTTAATCTTTTTCCAATTCATTCGCCTCTATGTGGTTTTATAGCTATTTAATCGAGGCCAGATTTGAATAAGTTTTGTTTGGTATACATGCATGTAGTCGTCTTAGGTCCCAGGTGGAACGTTAACTAGTTTAACAAATTTTGCGTGGCATAGTACTTACGTCCGCAATAATATTCATGCACGCTTAAAGCGAGTGACGGCTATGGAAAGATGAGCTATTGTTCAATTTCCAAAAAAGAAGATTAGCTTTGTGCGTTTCGCGTAGAGTCAACAAAATATTTTGAATGATATTCCTCATATTATTAATTTCAAAGGTAATTTACACTATTGTACATAATGTTTATTACACCATTAATCTTTGACTGTTTCCTTGTTTGAAACTAGCTACATTGTACTACACGAACATAAAATCATGATTTCTCATAACACAATCTAATTATCATTTCACACAAAAATTCACTGTATACATAAGTTTACACTAAAATTACAAAGTTTATTTCGCCAAAAAAGTACGATATTGCTCAAGATACGGATATGTTATTCAATGTTGAAAATTTCAGTATAATGTTTTCAGTATAATATGTTTTCAGTATAATATGTTTTCAGTATAATGTTTTCAGTATAATATGTTTTCAGTATAATATGTTTTCAGTATAATATGTTGTCAGTATAATATGTTGTCAGTATAATATGTTTTCATTATAATATTTCAGTATGTTTTCATTATAATATGTTTTCAGTATAATGTTTCAGTATAATGTTTCAGTATAATATTTTCAGCATAATATGTTTTCAATAATTATAATGTTTTCAAACACAATTTTAACAAAACAGTGCCTCCAAACACGTAATGCGTAACCTAAAGCAAATAGACTTTTAAAGTATGGCCTAAACAGAATGAAAGTATAAAGGTCAAATTCTCATATAACTGAACTAATTATGTACTCTGGACAGTCACATCTAAAAGTTGATGAACAAACAACTCATTGGAGACATCGCCATCTCTCTGTATAGAATGAAGTCTGAACACTATATCGGCATCGATGGATCGTTTGGTATGAGCATTTAGTGCGTTCTTCAGAGAAATATGATACAAACACGCCTGGCTTAAGTAGGTTTAATTATTCGCATCTTTATCTTTGTAAACAGACAGCAGATTATATTTTGTTGTAAATACACAATGTAGAAGAGCCATATGTTTATAAATAATGATAGAATGGAGTTTTTTTGTTTCTAGATGCAAAAATCCCTAACAAAAAACACAAAGAGAAATTAATCAATCACAATAACAATAACAAAAAAATATTAATCATTATGCCTCAGTTTTCGTTGGTCGTCCTAGTGTTAATACAAGTGTATTTATTATACCATAATTTTTCAATAAAAAAAACACGTTGTGACGTAACACATGTACTTTCAAAAGAGACGTTTTTGTTCAAAATACAAATTGTGTGATTGAACCAGAGTTATTTTCTTATAACACAATTTCTTAAAATAAATCACTAATTCGCCGTGCGACTATGAAATACATAATTATGTAGTGTCTTATTTCTGGAAAATATAAACCATGACATAATAATGACATCGTAAAAGATGTAAGTACAGCATGGAGAGATTTTGCAACAAGGACATAAAGTAATTAGATAATTTGAAGATTGTTTTCTATTTCAGGTTATAATTGGGCGTGGGTAATTACTAATAAGAATTAAAATTCGTATTTGACTACGAAATTGTAAATACAAACATGAAATAGAAGCTTAATTATTTTGACGTCTGCGTCCGACGTGAATAATCTCTGCAAAGGTCTCAAACGAATTACTGGGGAGTGTGTTTATGTAGCTAGGAATTCTGTCAGATAAAGCAAGCTTTTGGTTGTATGTACATGTACATATACTGTGGAACCATTAATTTTCGTTGGAATTTAATTTCGTGGATTTCGTGGGTCGGCTCATCCACGAAATCATATCCCAGCGAATTTAAATGCAGAGATAATGCATTTCTTTTCAAAAATCAAAATCCACGAATTTATGTCCCCACGAAATAGCCATTTCAGTAAAAAACACGAAAATTGAGCCCAACGAAAATAAATGAAAATACAGTAGTACTACAAGACAAGTCACGTGGTTATGGTCTCTGACTAGTAATCACCAGTCTCTCATTTTTGTAAGTTTGAATCCCATCCGGGTCACCTTTTTTTCATGTGAGAAATCTGCACCAGCTAGCTTGCGGAAAGTCGATGGTTCTACCTGGTGTATGCAAGGGGTCTTACTTCGCCGTCAAAGCTTGGCAAGTCGAAAAATGACCCTAGATGCCCAAGATGGCGCGTTACCCCCCCCCCCCCCCCACCACCAAATATATACAGAAAATGCAGCTGGTGCCCCGTTCACTCGCTTCCCTTACCACAGGTTATTTGTGTTTAAAACAATTTAAAATTGGGTACCTATCATCTTGAATTCAAATATTTCATCAAAATGGGGTCAACCTCACGTTAAAACGTATCCATGGTAACTACATTTGTATAATAAACAATCGACTTACTGGTTTTCCAATATCATCGTAACGACATTCTCGAAAACCAGAAAATTATATTTCACGGAGTATTACGTAAATACCCGATGTTTCACGATTTATTTCGAAATCTTTATATCATGATTATGTAGAATACGCAACATTGACAGAATTGTTCAGAACATTGTTCACATTCATTTTGTTGGTAAACACAATGTACAGAATCAGTGCATATTTGTTTTGCTTTCAAATACATGTTTTATCATTTTCATAGCTGTTTCATTCTTACATATATATATGAATGATTGCGTAAACATAAATTAACTTTATTCTTAACTAGACAAACCAGGATCTAAATCCAGAGGAATTGTTTTAATTAACTTAGTTTGAATCCTATATTAAGTATTGCTCAAAAACACAACATCGGTTTACCTCAGTGTGTACTGAGCAATTATAATTAGAAGGCAAACCAGAAATATGTTGAAATGAATGGCAAGTATGATTTAAGGTCTTATTAAAAGGTGCACAGTAATCAACCACATTATCGTGGAAGGCATGTCACAAAGAGTTTGTTTACCAACATCGGCCCTTGTGGCTTTCACAACTCAATGATCATCATTCCAGTATTGCAGTATGCGACAAACATTGTATTTGTTTGCCCAAAGATTGCATGCACACAGTTTAAACACTTAAATTGTGTCACAATTCTCAACCATCTAAAGTTCATTCATTTAAATAGCTTTATAGACTTCTTCCTCGTTAATAAAAAGACACTAACTTGTGTCTTTTGAAGAAAAATGGCGATGTCCTTGACTTCGATTGAATGCATTTATTCTGATTGGACGATCAAACACACACCCTTTATAATAAACTCCTGTCAGAAATAGGAATGATGTATTGGTAAACATAATGTGAGCCAAATACTAATATATACATGAATTAACTACTGACGAATTAATAAATAGCTAAATGCAGATTGGTCGAAAAAGAACGCTTATAAATACAGGTTGAAGGTCAACGATGTGTGTATAGTCAACCACTTGTTAACAACCATCTGTGAATTACTGAAACCTAGTAAATAATCTTCATCTGTCAACTCTGTATATTTACATTATAAGTCCAATACACCTCTTTATAATAGCCTATGCTAGTTATAAGTTGTATTCAATAGGGTCTTAGGGCTTATGGGAGGGGTAAGGAAGGCTTGCCCCCCCCCCCCCCAATAATTTCGGCTGTAATGTTGAAAATCAAAAAGGGCTGTACCTCCCCCCCCCCCCCCGACCGCTGTCAGCCAAAACCTAAAATTAGCATCCATCAATTTTCTATAGAAGTATAATCATTTCCTACTTGTATTGTCAGTGACCCCTTTTTTGGCCTAACGTGCTATATGATAATTATATGTATCTTCTTTATGATATAATGATCAAGTTGAAATCACTTAAAACGATAAGTGCAGATGACTAACTTGTGATAACTATAATTACATGTATATACGACATACTGTGTGAGGAGTAGGTAGTTGTATGTGGCTTATACTAAGTTAAAGACATACACTATTCTTAAAAGTTCGATAAGGATCACTTGTATATGGATATAAAATGCGATTTATGTCTATTTCATCGGAGATTTAATGCCATTTTCAAAAATATTTCAGTTATATCGTGGCGGCTAGTTTTTCTGACCAGCTCCCCTGGGGTTTATTTAAGCATTAGTCAGTACTAACCACATTCTATCCGCAAGCTTCTGCAGGTTGGGGACAATTTAACACACACAAAAACTATCCAGAGCGGCCCTCTCATGAGCAACAACCCATCCAACAGCATAATTTTCCCACTGCACGATTAATATTAATTTAACCTCTCTAGAGCAACATCCTCTCATCAACAAACTAATATTGCTACTCCCAAAGGGTGTTGCTTTTGCACTGTATACTGTACTCAGCACTCTACCGTCAGTTTGCTAAGTTAACTCTTCCTGGTCGCAGTGTAAAGATATTAAGTTCAGGAATGGATTACATCATATTTCTCTAAATTAATACTATATTATTATTTTAAATCCGTGTCTTCTAAGAATGTAGGGCTTATCTACAGCTCGCAGGGCATTAAAGGGTCTAAGATAGAAAGATTTTAGCATCCATTCCTCTAAATCGATACAATCATTCAACTTTTAAATTTACGCTCAAATCTTAAAGTAATGAGTTATACGATTATATCGCATTATCCAGACACAAATGCCAATTCAATCTCATGATCATTCACAAATTACAAGCATCAACATTTGATTTCTGAAATGTACATCTTCATACACTGTCTTCAAATGAAACAGCGCATCTATGTACCGCGAAAATATGCTCATACATGGCGAATACATTTATACAAGTTAACATAACTGTACGAAACAAAAACCTATGCCAAAGGAAAATAATTAAACAAGTTGACGTGTCTCTTACGTTGGCACAAGCGTCAATAATCAAGATTACAGTAATTTAAAAACAAATCTACATTAAATGCCTAATTAGAATAACAATTAACGTCGCATTATGACGAAGAATAATTAAATTTAGAGTAGTCAATAATGCAAGATAAACAAAAAGTTCCCTCAATTTACAACACGCACTTATGAGATTTCTTATTCGCACGTTCCCTCTAATGACAATTAAGCTAAATCAATCATTAGCTAGGCCGCGTTTCTTCATTGTGTAAGTGCATAGGAGTCATTTGCATCAAATTTATGGCTTACAACATTCATGCCAGTGTCCCTTGCTTGAGTATTTACATGAAAGTGCTGGCACGTCTAATCTGTGAATACAAAACATGCACCATTTCCGTTTTTCGGATAAAAAAATCATTTTCTTAAATCTGCAAACTGTAACGATTTTGTTCCCCTGGATTTATTGCAAGAGTTGCATTAATTTTCTGATTTAGGGTTTTCTTTAGTTTAATAAACGTAAATTTAGTTTTTCAATCGTTTTTTTACCCGCCTTCGTGGTAGAGTGGTTATAGATCGCTATAACTTCAAATAACTGTAACTTCTCGCTGATCGAGCCCCGCTACCGACCATGCCTTCTTATGCGCGAAAGTAGGCAGTTGCTTACGGAGGATGGGAGTCTAGTACTGTTAGTTCCCAGACACGATGGTTAGGTAAACAGTCCGCCTCATATGACTCTGACTGTGATAAAGGGGCGTAAAACTCAATGAAACAAACAAACATGTATTTTTTACGCAACACAACTATGTAAAAGGAAACTCTAACAAAGCACAACCAAAGAGTAAAGGAATTAATCGTTCGCTTACATAACAATTCTAAGAATGACAATTTCTCTGCCACTCGCATCAAAACAAAGCATAGGCAGGGTCTTTCTATTTAAGTGATCCTGGTTCCCCCCACCCCCTGTATGTTCGATACATATTGTCAATAAATAGTTCCTTTCAAACAGGTAAAATAGTTAAAGCTAAAAGAAGTCAAGCTGATACCATTTGCATTTGGGAAAAACAACATCGTTTTAAAGCCATAAGCTACAATATCCCTGTTATATAGTTAAATTGATACTTCGTGAACTATTCATGAAGAATGCAAGAATGGTTCATTGGCACGAAAGTCATTGTTTCAATTCAATTCCATTCCAAGGGATATTTCCACTAACCTGGACGTTTGCATTGCAAGGCTTTGATTTATTATAAAGAGTTCTCCATTTCATCACGACCACTTTGTATGTTGCGATACTTTCACAATCCCAATATGAAAATTTCTTTTTTTTTAATATTTCGAATTTCCAGATTAAAGGTAATTTGTCAATGAGGAATGTATAGTATTATCTTATTATATTCGTGTATTTTTAAAATACATGTCGTCAGTCTTTCTTCATTGTCATTGTGTTCTTCTCGTATCAGATTCAGTACCTTTTGCGTAGCATTATCTTATAATACACATTCTAGATGAGATATTACTATTTCCAATCGTAAAAAGCATGGAAAGGTATGTAGTTACAGCCATTTACCTTTTGCAATTCTCATAAGGACAATGAATAGTTGCCAGCCTTTTGTCTTTACACAAAAAATGTTTATTGTCATAAAACGACATCATGTTTTACATTAAAAAGCCTGGTGTACACTAACTACATGTTATACAATTTCCATTTAAAGTTTCAAACATGTTAAACAAAATATTGTTAAATTTGAATTTCAGCTAGAGCAGAACTCACGACTCCAAATAGTCAGAACTTCTGCAATAACATGAACAACTTCTTTAAATACGTGACGGACGTCATAATATATCCGGAGCTCCAAACAATTCTTTTGCAATACGTGTTTCAATTCACGTTCTTAACTTAACAAACCTGAGCAAATTATACTAATCGTCTATCCCGGTCCATTAAAAAGTCAAAATTTGCACACATGCTTCAACAGAAAGTTCAAAATCCGTGTAACATTATATTGTATAATCATATACCTATGATTTTCCCAACACTTATGTTGTATCATATAGTTTTAAATTTCGTACACACATGTAGTTAAACTCATAATCCGTTTCATTTTTCTTTGTGTAATTTTATTCAATTATTTATTGTTGTTTGCGTCACTGCGTTAATCAAACTATACAATATCATGTTTAGAAATAAATAACCACCAATTATATCAACCTACGACAGTAAGAATTCAGCAAAATAATATTTGTTGTTTAACTTCATTATGTCCATTCATTTAATGAAATGTTTATTTTCCACTATTATCTTTCTGATTTGTCCTCTTAAATATGCACTATTGCACGCTATTTATTGTATGCATGTGTTCGTATAATGTATGTTGATATAACACATATATTATATATATATGATGATGACCATGAGCTTAACGCTTAAGTCAATTTATAAATATTCTGTTCTGTTCTGTTCATTAAATTGTTTATAATTTTAAGATATTTTACGTTATCATGTAATAAATAATCCAGATTTTGTTGCTACTACATCCTTAACTGATAGCTCTTAAATATTTTATTTTACATGATACCAACACTACAAAATTAATATTAATAACAATATTATCTCATAATAACAAAGAATTACTGGTATTTTTAACCTTGACATCGACGCGGAAATACATTCTTACAATTCATTCATTCAACTAAATAGCAAATACAGATATAAGTGTACTAGAAAAAGGATCGGCTGTCATGCACAGATATATTTATTTTCTTCCTCAAATGAAGTGTTTATATAATATAGTGTTAGCGAAGATATCCGAGAAGTTCCGTGTGTTAACTGATTTTATATTAATTCCAACTAATGCGTATAAAACTCAACGCAAAAAATTCATTATCAAAGATTGAAAACGACGTCAGTTTCCTTGATTTATATTTGTCTCGAGTAATAAACATGCAGTCCACAGAGTTATTAACTAATATCTAGAACTTCAGTGACTTTTTTGGTTTACCCTGGTTAAGGAATAAGGGACAGCGAGGGGCTATCATTTCAACACGTCCCCATACTGTATACAGATGCCCTTATCGCTGAACGTATCCAGATTTCAAGTGGTTACTGCATGCATGAATGTTCGGAATCAACTTTTCAATCTCTCCAAAGCCTCAATCGATGTCACACTAGGCGCGTTTAATTAAAATTTAAAACGTGATATACTGAAGATATTGCTTTGCAAATACAAACGGCGTATGCATCTTTTTTACCATCCATGCACTTTTATGCCTAAATTATGCACACTCAACGCGCTTTAAGTAAAACTAAACGCATCTAGAATAATTTTAAAACGTTGGTTAAAGGATGTTAGGCATTTAAGACATAAATTTAACTTTGAGAAATTGTAAAATATGCAGTTTTTACCTTAATGCGAAGTTACGCGATTTTTTCTCGTCGAAATAAGGTAATTGAGAACATCTGTTTGAGAGTTCATTGAATTGAAATCAAATGGTAGTACATTGTACATCGATTTTGACATAAAAACGAAACTTCATCGACAAGGCAACGATTGAGAAGGATTTTTTTTGCTGCATCATTAGATCACATTCCAATCTTGATTTATCTTAAATAGTTCATCTCACATTACGTCAGAAACATCGGCGATTATTAATCGATTAATTTAACGATTACGATTACCTCGTGTCTGAACATCGCTGATATTGGCGTCGTATACCGTGTATTAGTAGTATTCCGTTCTATCATTATTCTTGTTAATGTCGTTTTTTGTTTTTGTGTCTCCAGACGACAAAGACAAACTTGAGACTACGTTAATATGACAATTATTTACAGATAGACTCTAAATATTTTACTGATATTGTTCAATCGCTCTTTTACGATCTCAGAAGCGAGGTTTAGCAGATATTACGGGTAGATATTTCAACTGTGAAAAAAACAAGAGATGAATACGCCGAATGATGTCACCTTTATCTTGAAATTATTAATCTAGAGTTTGATTTCTTTAGCGAGTTGATTTTTTAATTTCCGCAAAACAAAAACCGGTTTATTATCATCTAATGCAACCAATGCCACGTATGAAGAGCGAACGATGTTGTGCCATCGATTTGAGACTTTAGAGTTAGAATCACCATAGCAGTGGATTCATTAGATTCAAGCTTTATTGGTACAAAACTCTGAAGTTCATTCTTACACAAAATATCTGAAATCTTCCAATTATCTGAGATTGATGACTTTAATTCTAGTTTGGCTAGAAGTTTATGAGTGAAGTGTCACGTGATTTGTTAGGTTATTGTCGGAGGTCATACAACCTGGAGGAATTCTCTCAAAGTTCCACAACTTATTCTAATTCACTAACATGCTTGAGTCTAGTATAATGTTTATAACATTGTAATAAGTATATCATCGTCCAAACTGATTAAAACATGGGCAGGACACATGTACATTTTTTCAGAGTTCTTTTTTAGCTCATTTAAGCAATATTTTATTCTTTGAACAAAAACGATTTACCAATGTTTTACACAATTCAACTTAATAGCTCGGTTTTCATGTTGTTTCCCGTGTTTCAAATTCAATTAATGAATTCAATGTGAATAAAACAATGTTATCTATATTAAAGTTTATAAGTTAATTGGTTTTATCGTCATATAATGTATTTGATCATGAAATAAATAAAGGAGGAATGCTTCTAATCGAATGTACGAATATACAAAAGAAAATACTAAAGAATCCATGTATGCGAGAATACTCTATGTAGAGTAATGCGGATGGTGATGATGGTGATGAAGATGATGATGATGGTGATGATGATGATGATGATGATGATGGTGATGCGGGCTTTCAAAGAAAAAAAATCGTGAATGAATTATTTGAAATATCTCGTGAAGAAGAAACTGATTTGAATTCGATTCAAACGGATTAGACACTACAGAATCCACTTACATCTACCAGGGCAATCCATAGGCTCCGACTTGCATAATTCGTGCTATCTATTGCTTTACACACTATGGATTGAATTGTTGCTAAAGTGATAGACAGGGATGAACAAACATCTATTAGATTCAGCGGCATCAATCATGCAAACCTTTGAAGTCTGGACTAAAAGACGAGTTATTAACATAACAATGTTGGTTTTAGACTGTTGAGAAGACCTAAATAGAGTAGGTTATGGTATGTTTACTGTCTGTTATGTAAGAAACATTGTGCATCTTTGCTCTTCATCGCAATCTCTTCGTCAAACAAATCAATGTTTTTTTCTCTGAAACAATTAAATCACTATCGTTCTTAGCCGTGAGACATGATTCCTTCAATTTGTCTATTACCCTGAATCGACTCAGCTAATTACGGTCCTCAAATTGCCTGTGCTTGTTGATAAAACTTCAGAATAATTGCAAAAAGTTGGAACGTAGTTGCAGCGTTCCACAGTTCGCAAATCGAAATGCCAACAGCATTAAAGAAACCAGAAATGCCTTCCACTTGATGCAAACCATTATGGATTTCCAAACATTGTTTCAAATACACGAGTGAATACTTGTTTGATTCCGTACAGTCGTATTTGGTTGCATTCCGGTTCAAAATGAAATGCCATCAAACGATAAACGGCTCAATGTAAAATATGAAAATTCGTACATACGTTCAAATGAGTATAATTATCATAAAAATATCATGCATTTCTTATAATCTACATTCGAAAGCTACTATGGAAAGATTTAAACATTGTATTTATTCACACATAGATGATATGGTGTTACACTTATTGTAATTGGGGGCAAGATTTATTTGCATTTAGATGTAGTGAAGAGTAAGCGGAAGGACGACAATTATTCGATGCAAATATGACGCCTTTTCTTGTAAACTACGCGACTAGCTTTATGTAATCGTTCAGTGAAATAAATGAATTATATAGTTTCTGTGTGAAAATTACAGTAAGAGGAAATTATAATTATGTTAAATAGTATGGGGGTCATGTATAATTTATAACACGAATCGAATATTCAGACATAATGTATGTGTTTGTACTTAATGAATTTAAGCGTACACGCCCAGGCGGCAGTATATATTGTATAATTCAAGTATATGGCTTGCAACAATATCGAATATAACATTCTGTTTCTTTATTAGCCAATGACATTCCATTGTATATGTTTGTGTGCGTAAATATTGATAAACTATAGCGTACAATCCAGCAGGGTACTTTGTATATAAACATAGGATTGTATAATTTGTAACCAGGTTGGAGAATAAACCTATAATCTTATCTATGATAAATTACAAAACCTTCAGGACTTAGCCATAAAAAGAAAAATTCAATTTACTTTTATTACATATAGGTACGTAATGGGTGAAAGATTAGTTGTATGGAATTTGAACTAAATTTACCACTTCGTATCGGGCAGTGTATATAACATTAACAAATGTGTTAGTAAGTCGTAAAATAAGTTACCCGTGTAAGCAAGCGATGATGTGAAAATTTGTGTCAATGAAATTTTTGTAGAGTGATTTTTTTTTCAGCAAAATATGCGCACAAATCCTAACTCTGTCCTGTTGCTTAGCATTTTAGCAGAGAATAGTACGATTCAGTTTTGTGGAAATTACGCATATAGTTAATTGTGCGAATTTTCAACGCCTATCACTTGTAAAAATTAGATCATGTCACACGATGAGCTTGTTAAAGTATGCATTTCAACGCATGACACGCATCATACGCTGTACATTAGGCGTGCAAATCCTACTTGATCTCAATGTCTATCACATAAAGCTTGACGTAACGAGATTTACTGCCATGAAATTATTGTGCAACACGTGTATTTAATTTAGCAGGTCAAAAAAAACGAAACAGTCATCCGCATATCATTTAGGTCCTTGCTACACATGACGGAATGTTTCAGAAGCATAATTTATACTGTGAGCGCTTTTTTCTTTTCAAACATAAAACATTTTATCAAGTTTTGATATACCATACCATAGTGTGTGCACAATTATTTGTTTAATTTTGACATACTGTGTATATATATACGAGTCTAAATAATTTGAAATTAAAACCAGAAAGTGTAATTAGATTTTTCCTTTATAAACACTCTATCGTACAAACTTTAAGTACATCCGCGTTAACACCGTGACGTCTTAAAACTTAACGTATTTTAGAAGATACAAAGAATTCGCTTAGTTTGACTTAAACTTAACATTACACAATAACTAAAACCGCAGTCATTACCAGTACGTTTGTACAAATAAGAAAATTAATTTATGACGAGTCAGTTAACCATTTGATAGCTACGGTGTTTAACATTTATCCTACAACGAACAGAAACGTCGACAACAAGTATTCATTTACTACAAACCATAGCTTTCCTACTATCGCGTTAAACTATACACGGCCATGTTTGTTTTCGGTGAAGGATATTGTACATGTTTCAGTCATGATTGTAGCGAAGTTTAAACCAAATCGTAGATACCAACTAGACAAAATGATGTATCAATGTTTATTGAATCAAAATCTTACCTTTTTCCCACCGGACATGCGACTTATGGGCTCCAATTAAGCGTAATTTCTACAACGTATTCAAATCCAATACACAGTTATTCCATCGCGATGTCAGGTCACGTGATTGAGATAATTTATGCACCGTTTCACTCGGTTAGCGCATGAATATTAGAACGCTTAAGAAAAAGTAAACCTGTAATATTTGTGTTATATTTCAGCGCTTTATTGAAATAGATCCCTATTTTCGTGAAAATGGAGTCGAAGGTCTTAATGGTTGACGTACTCGGTTTTCAAAAAGCGATAATAAACATAAAATGCTTGAATACGCAGCTTGAAAATTAAAACGCGTAATTAAAAAAAACTCAAGGTGGAAAACTATTGATACGTAGAGGATGAAATGTGAATGAATATATTTTACTACTTAACAAACAAATTATCATGGAAACATGTACACTTTATGCCGAGAATACGACTGGAAGAAATAAAGCTATATAAACCACTTATCACTGATAAATACGTAATTCAGAAAAAAAAATTTTTTCATAATAGATAAATTATATCATACATATAAAGTACTTAATTAAAATCACGGTAATGACTCTCTTATTAATACAAATATATATGTTCAATCTTAAATTCATTACGCTTAAAAGTGGCAAATGTCTTCAAATTCCGGACTTTAATTATCGCATACGTTTGTTATTTATCATCTAGAATTTCTATCTTCAAATAAAAACTTTCCATTTATATCAATATTTATCATTTCTCGTTGAAATTTCTATAACATATGAAATCATTTTTGTTTGAGTACATTTTGCACCGATTAAACGTAATCAAAGCATTACGCTTTTTTACTGATTAGGATAGAACTAAATACAATTTACAGTCACAATTTATAAATTCGTACAAATGAAAATGATGTTCACTGTGATCGGAACAAATTTTGGTTTGCCTTTCCCGGTTTATTTAAATTTTGTCTCGTCTTTTTTCATATTATGAATAATTTTAAATTCGGCATGTTTTTTATAAGGTAAAGATAAAATATAGACAAAACGTGCAATGCTCGTCGAATAAAAAAAGCCACTCATCCCACGCGGAAGTATGGGTGAATTAAGAAATATTTCGGACTTGGAATTCAGAAATATAGTAAAATCACACCCAACGTAAAAACCCGAAGTTTTCCAAATGTAAAAAAGAATGCATGAAATAAAAGAAACTAATACGAACAAAAAGAGCGAAAGTTTAAAATTACATTACGGAAACTAAAAAATTAGGAGTTAAGGCACGTGGGATATACAATGTACTTAGATTTTAAGAGAACACTTTTAAAGAGAATGGGAAATCGTGGACTATATCGAATTATCAACATCACTAAATTTGCATTCACGCCTATGTACTATCATCATCATGCTAGCCAGATGAAGTGGCAGTAATTCAGTTTTCATGCATCAAACATTTTAATAAATGAAAATGCAATTTGTTCCTAAGTTTATAATTAAAGACTTTTGAATCGCAAAATTGATATCACACCAGAATCCAGGTTGGTTTAATATGATTTTTTTAAAGAATACTTTTATTTTATCACATTTCAATAAATTCATCGACAAATAAATCTTATTCCGGTACACGTTCTCGTTTAATACTATTTTTAATACAGGCATGTGTTGAATGTCACTGAATACGTGTTTTCGAGCCTGGCACAAATATGTAACATAATATATCCAATTTGCATCACGTGTCTATATATAGTTTCTAATATCGAAACACCATCAAGTTTAAGGGGTTTTGTTGTTCATGTTTCTCAAAGCCTATGTGTGAGTTTATTTTCTGTTTTAATTCGGTACTTTTTTGCATTTTATTGTGCTAGATGTGTCTATTGAAAATTATGTATATCTATGTTTATATATGTATATTCTCAGTCTAAAAAAACTGTTGTCTTGGCCACCTACATATTTAAACTACTTGTACTAGTAAATAGTTAAATGCGTTATATGCCGATAAAACCAATAAACTTGCAAACTTTTTAATTTTGTTGTTGCATTTGTCTTGACTTGACTTTGACTTGTGTAATATAAAAGATCGACGTACAGAACGTAATATTTGAAATGCAGAAATGATCACACACATTATTATCATGCATGGTTTAAAAACAAAAAATATGTAAATTGCACGCTAGCTAAGAAAGAAAAATGCTTAAAACGTGTCCTGTCTACAACTTAGAATTTATGTTAAGTTTTTCGTAACGCTGAGTATTGAAATGTACATGATAAAAATCATTTTATTTAGATGATTCAACCTGCGTATACTTTTGTCAAGTCTATTACAGTGAAAAATACAATGTCTATATATATATATATATATTCATAAAAACATGACTGAACGTAAATGTGACAGATCTGGTATTGTGTAAATAGTATTATACCTACATAGATGATAAAATTATTGAGGATGTAATAATATTTTTATTATTCAAGATGATTCATGTCTAGATAAAATACCATTAAATATTGACAATATATAGATATAATGTTGCACGACTACCTGAGAATATTCACTATACAATTATTTCGATAAATTTTGATACCTTCTCCAAATCAGCCGTCTGTTCACAACCTTTCTTTACGGTTAATATACAAATATATATATATATAATTATATATATTACATTAGCCTATTATATACTCTTTATTTCCACTTTTCATTTATATTAGCATACAACTAGCATATATAATTTACAATCATTTATAAATAAAATGAAATAATAGAATAATCATCTTCATGAAGATAAATATTAATCAAATAGGATACGTGCGTATAAGAATATGATGTCTTTTATAGATACATGCAGATTAACACAGTGAATAAATAGATAAATAAAGACAGTAAGTAAATTATATTTACATATTGCAGATTTTATGTGCAACTTGATACCTCATTTTATTTGTTGTAAACGAAATTCGAAAGTGTTAAGATCTAGTGCTGCCTCATGTTACAATATGTCACATATACGTCGTGAGTAAATTTGCATCTTAAGTTAAAAGTGCTTATATTTTAATGAACATGGCTGTACTTGGTACCTGTTCAAAATTTAATATCGTCTTATTTTTCTTTTGTTAGTAAAAAGTATTTATAATTACTATGCTTTTGTCCATTTCCTGTCACTATGTTTTGTTTTACATGTATTTCTTTTGATTCATTATTCATTAATCTCACCCAAAACGTCAACATAATACTAAAATAATAAAACTACCTTGCCACTCAAGGTTGGGTTATAAAAAATCAAAAATCACTAACTTAGCATATGTAGCACTTCTATAGAAGCAGTCATTAACAGTCAAACATGTGTAAGTGGCCATCTCCGAGTAAAGGCCATCCTGTGAATATAGGCCATTTTAAAAACCGCTATTAATTATATAGAACAGAATGACCTCCGAATATTGGCCAACTGTAATTATGGCCACACCATGTCTTTCCAAAGAGTGACCTATGTTCACAGGTTTGATCGTTCACATATTTGTGTTTGTAACCATGCTGTGTGGGTTAGTTTTACAAACTTTTATAGTAAAATAAATATCTGTCAGTAAAGGGAACTGTCCAATGCTGATCAGAATTTACATTGATCTTCGTATTTTTAGTATTTACTAAATGTATTATTAAATATCTGAAGAGTCTTATTCTGAGTCAAGCGATCGTGACCTGTTTTGAGTCTCAATGTCTTACAAGATCTCGAATTTAATTTAATGGCAATATTTTATTTGCATATATGTAAACAATAGATTTTTTAGGATGCTTGGTTTATTGGGGAAAAAATATCTTATCGGCGCGTATGGCGGATGGTCACGTGGCAAACGTTTTATTATTCATTATGGAATCGTCTATTACTAAATCAATTCTAAGATGAAGAATGAAGACCGTATACATGTCCTTTCTTAAAAAAATGTACCATATATACCGTAATCTAGGGGTGTCCGTACAGTGGAATGTTTCTGCATTTGAATACTCTAAAGTGTTCGTTCATAACTTGCTTTTTTGTTTGTTTTTTTATTCAGGGTTTCGCTGATAAATTTTACGACAATTTTGGTTTCATAGATTTTCAAGGAACCTTAAGTTTTAATATTTGTAATTTTATTTGATACACATGTATTTGTAACTTGCGTCATGTGATTTATTTGATGTCTTATAACGCCAATATAAAACGGAAATATTTATGTACATTGGAGTACAATGTTTAACAACTGATAATGCAATCCTTCCTATACGAATGAGTCGCGACTTTATGTACAAAATGCTACATGAGGAAACAATATCATTATCTTCAATTCTCGCCTAAGAAACTTTACTAACAATCCAATTTTGCGATAGATCGATTTCTATAGTAAGGTTCTATATCTATACAATTATCGCATCATACATCATTGAACAATACAATGCTTAGATTTAATTTTGTGTGACGTCGGTATAGTCTTGACATAATAATTATTATCAGTATTTTACATCTTCAGTCAATTATCGCTAACCGGAAAGGTATATGTATATGTGTAATTGAATCGATATGTTGTCTAATTAAATATCCGTTACCTTTGACACAGCATGTATGGTTTATATACCTATTATTGCGGATCCAATGTCTCGTATTATCTGACAGTATGTATATATATACTATAAGATTAAAACAAAGCAGTGCGCCTTGTATATTTGTTATTTATCACCATCTTTTTCACTTTGTCTAATATCTATGCACATTTTGCAATACCGTGCAACCTCTCCAAAGCAACATCGTAGGGGGAAGGGGAATTTATATTGTTGTAGAGAGGTTGTTGCTCTACAGAGGTTAGTTAGTGTTAAAGAGAGGTTGAATTAATAGTTAACCGTGCAGTGGGAAAACACCACGTTGTTGTTGAAGGGAGGTTAGACAGGAATAAAAATAGTAAATTTGATGTTGTATAGCAATACATATAATACACCCATATTGTGAATTTCTTTAAAAAATCTTTTTTTAGAGCCTTTTATATAAATGAATTATACTGTACGAAGCATACATTATTTTACAAAATCTCCATATCAATATTTTTTTTTCTAAAATTCTATTTGCCGAACTGTAACCTGGATATTATTTGTATAAAATATAAATGTTTAATAATGTCACCGACAGACATTGCAGACAACTACACATATTCACTTCATTGTTTTTGGCGAAGACTTGAATTTATATCGAACAAAAATTCCAGTATCACACAAAAACTAGATGATCTATTTAGCGCTGTACATGATATGTAAAATAGGTACATGTATACATTTTTTCCCCTTTTTTCCAGAAATATCAACAACTGCATGCTATTTCTAGCATGGCAGGGGAGGCGCTGGACGCTGGTTAATGGGGGGGGGGGACTATGGAAAATAGTTGTTATGGAGGAAATAGATTTTTTTTATATCAGCGTCACCTTTTTAGTACAAAACAACCTGAGCTGTATGTTTTGAGTGGCTCCTACATTGTTAGCAATTTACATCGCTATTTATCGTCCAATTTACAAATGGAGATAGATAGATATATAGTTAATTCCATATGGGAACTATTATACAACATACAGTGACTTACAAATTACAATGGACGTGAAGGAAGGCCGCTGGTCAATGTTAGCTAAAGATCATTTTTTGAAATCGTTAAGCAACAAAAAAGAAATGTAGCGATATATATACATATACATGTTCATAGACAAATACGCTTTTTTTGAAGCCCTCCATAATTAATAACTTAACTGAAATGGAGGAAAATACAAGAAAGAGAATAAATCGGTGTAAGCGAACATTTCAATTACAGAATGGATACGTCATACTGAGAAATTTACTTTTGAACGTCTTATTTCTGTCAAACCATAGAAATGTAGGATCAATTAACTATGTGAACACGGTGTATGATTTATATTATCCTAGTATAGGTTCAGTTTAGATCTGACCAGATGCGAAAACAAGATATGATCATAATTATATAGAGTGTCCCAAAATATATAACCAATGGGGAAAAAACTCAATATTTTTTCACCAATTAACGTTGTACTTTGGATATACAAGTAAACGTTACTGAAATGATGTTGAGTCATTATATGCGACTTTAATGTTTCCAATTCTGGATTTTACACGCACCCAGAAAATGTTTCTACATAATATCGGACGAACAATGAATCTTTATTTATTACATGATGGAAGGGAGACAACCCGTGCAACTACTTCAGAATGCACGATTGTTTTCCAGTGAGCTTAACGCCGTCAGCGACATTTCAGGTCCATTCACATGACCAGTTTCCTGAGCTGTAACCTAACCAGTAATTACTTACCCTTAAACAAGAGGCCGGCGGCTTCTCGATATATGGAGGGAAATCACACAACATATTTTTCATGTCGGTTTGATCAACATAAGTATGGATAAAGGGAGACAACTAGTGTTACTTATTCTGTATTTGAACGTGTACTTTTGGTACATGGTGTATGTTGGTTCTCTATTTTCATCATTGCTTCTACATGTGTTGCTTTTGTTGTTGTTTATTTATTACGAATATTTCTTTTTTTGTGTGTATTCATACCATTGTACTTTGAACCTGATTACCGAATATAAAATAAACACTTCGCATCAAGAAGTAGTGCGTAGATAACATTTTGTGTGATTTTCTAGTATATCATGACATCATATTGAAGAAAAGACATTGTTTCATTCTTTTCTTGTCCTAAAATCTTAGACATCGAGTGTAAGTGAGGGACCAGCTTATGTCTCATCGTGAATACATGTCTTGTATAAATCAGTACAAATTCGTATTAATTTTGTGTTGACATTTTATTTGCATAATATATAAAACAAACTACAAACACATTAACAATATCAATAACAAAACACACAATATCTCTAACATTATACATAATATACAACATAAATGTAAACAATTAAGATATAGCACAGTTAATTATGGTCAGCACTTTGTTATATAATTTTCATACAGTTTTATCAAGTAATAATCAGAATGTTTAGAAACTAAGATTCCTGGATAATCTACTTCGGTGTCGTCTGCTGGTCATCTGTTTTTCTCCAGCCGTCCAGGATTTAGACTTTACCCGGAAGTGACGTAAATCAGCGGTATGGTCTTCATGTAACATTGGTTTATAGCTGATGGGATCACATAGTTCCTGCAATGATAAAATTAAGACATATTATAGTAATTATTATGAATAATAATATTACACACAAAGTCGGTGACACTGATATCAAAATTAACGAAAGTTCAACTACATTACTTCGTTGTTTCATTTCGAACATATTTCCCTTTAATGATATATGTCTGACCTTTACTTATGATAGATTACAATACAAAAGTGTCCATGGATTTACGAACAATGATACTAGTGGTTCAGAAGATGTTGTATATACCGAGAACGTGTACTGTTCTGTGCTCAAAAAGTAAATTAAGTCATATTTACCTTATTTGTCTCATAGAAAGCTTTGTAACCATCATGTAGAAGATATACTTCAGGAAAGTTCAGACGAGGATATTGATGTTTGTTCATCTCACGATCTTCACTTCGCAGAAAACGATACATTTTTGGACCTCGTTCTGATGAAAACTCACAATGGAAGATAAGCACGTGAGGTTTAGCTGACGTCACTGGTGTATTAAGTAGACTATGAACCTCGTCCTTGGTGTACATATTGACCGCCCCTCTAACATGACCACCTTCAAATTCATATGGATATCTACAATCTACGATGGTCACTTGTCCAAACTCTTTGTTGTACTTCCCACACACAACATCCGCCATTGTTTCTGTCGTAATAGATTTGAGGTCACCATGTTTACCAGGAATTGTGGGTAAAGTGTAGTCTCGTGATCCATCAGCAATACGATCACGTGATTCCAGCTTCTCAACAGCATCGATGATTTCCTGAAAATAATTAAACATTTTAAAATATGGATATAATATCTAATAATTATCATATTATATTTTGCTAACCGAAATGAAAATCTTTGGTTTTAAAACATATGAGGATAACTTTCTGGAAATTCCGAAATTTCAATTAAATATCATCTCACACTATTGTATATGACACATATTTTCAAACCAACAAAATGTGTTTATTTAAAGATCATAATTATAATAAAATACAATTTATCGCTTCATGTTCCATAATATTCATGAATATATTTACCTGGCTTTTCTCAGAAGGTTCATCAGTAAATTCTCGCAATTTCTTAGTACTCGGAGATTCTTCACTTAAATCATCATCAGCTAGACGCTTACCAGAGAACAAACACTTGCGAGCGTCTAGTGATGATCGTCGACTTCTTGGCTTCCATGAAAAGTCAACCTGCAAACATGAAAAAATGCTTTTTATGAAATTTGTATATATTATTATGTGTAAATAATTTTGTTCAACGCTTTTCAGTATATTGTATTTGTGAATTTATACTGGCTCAAAGGGAATATACTTATATAAAAACACTTTTTAATTTTTTAGAAAATAATCATGAATATAAACAGGATATTGTTTCAGCATTAAAATATTATTTATACTTACAGATAATGGTGTAAGAACATCTATTCCAGAATCATCAGAGTTAACTCCCTTGTTTTCTGGTGTGATGATAGAAGCTATCTCAGCATCCGTTGTTTCCCTGGCAACGGGAGAATCTAGAAGTCCACTGAACAACTGCAATCTGTAAAATAAGACATATTATGAATAAAGTATCGAGTCAGTCTTTGTTATTTTACTAAATACAAGTCGTAGTTTTTTTAATGTATTGAAATAATTGAAAGATAGAAATCACCTTTTCGAAATATTAAGTTTTGTTTTTGCAATTTTTGTTTAATTTGATTCTTATGGTTTACAAAGATAAAATTGTGTAACATACCTGATAGACATATTTGATAAATATATCCGTAAATACAATAAAGAAATAATGTTTGCCAATATCTTGATGAGAGATGAGAATAGAATGATGTCCCAGTAAAATTGTTCTATCATTTTATAGTAATTTCTCACAAGTTTAATTAGTGTGAGAATAATTGGTCTTCCGTTTAGCTTTGAGAGAATTTTGTCACTATGAGTAAACTGATATATAATGTTAAGTATAGGATGTTCACTCAATGTAAGCGTCTGGTTCACATTAATTGAAATATTGATAAAATAATGTTTGGAATTAACCAAAATTCAGCTGAAAATGTAAGTGACGATATGTTGTCTTCAAATCAAGATGGCGGCGTCCACAAAGATGTCCCGCTCGTTTTCTTTCAAGAGGCATGCTTGTTTAAAACAAGAAATAATACAAACATCAATACTAACTATCTGAAACACGAAGAAATGTACAATGCGCTCAGTATGACAATTGATTGTACACATATAACCGGCCTGCAAAGAGTCAATGGTATGTGGCGCATATATATTGATAACCTAATTGATAAAGCTACATTGATTGCAAGCGGAGTGACTTTAAGGGGTAAAACACTACCTCTTCTCAACACTAACCCATTACGCTTCGACAACGAAGACACGACCAGAATACGCATTCAAAACATCCCATTATCAGCTGATGATGGTGCCATTAAAAGGGCTCTGGTACTGAAAGGTCTTGATATCATTTCCTGTTTTCGTGAAAAACTCAGGATAAATAACAAACTCACAAACTGTGAAACTGGTGATAGATTAGTTACCGTGAAAACATCATCCCTTAAGGAACCTCTAGAACGTTTCATGCACTTCGGACAATTTAAGGCCAAGGTAATACACAGAGGTCAAATAAAAAAAACCATGAAATGCACCAAATGTCTTGAAACAGGACATACATTCCACACGTGCAATAATGGTTGGAAATGTTTGACTTGTGGAGAACTTGGTCACAAGAAAGGTGAATGCCACATAGACGACAATCAAAATGTGTCAACTGATAGTCAATCAGATACCCCTGACTGCTCAGACGAAGAAGACACACAAAATGGTAAACATACAAGAAAGTCAACACAAACGTGTAAGACAGCACCTATGTCAACTCAACCATCAACTAGCAACACAAACGACCAAAAGCAAGAAACTCGCCCGAAGAAAAAAGCTAAATCCGGAAAACCAAGCACTAATAAAAACAATCAAACAAATATTGAAAGGTTCTTGTCAGGTATTGCCCAAGAAGCATGCACACCAGCTAATCAACGATCACGGTCAGTGACACGTTCGCCTACAACTCCAACAGAAATGTTGAATACAATCACCAAAAAATCATGCAAGAAACCGAATGCTCGGACTGGTAATTAGACTTTTATCCTATGAATTCCTTTCAAACATGACCGCAATTTGTTTAATGGACTATGACTCGAAATACTTCAATTGCGTTTACTCATACGCAGTAAACGGCATAATAAAAGGTTTTTTACGCAAGTATAACTCAAAAAAAGTTTGCAATAATAAACCTCTCGAAAATGCATCAATTATATGATATTTATGCATGCACTAAGCATAACTTTGGTAAATGTAACTGGTGTATGTCACCGTGTAATATGCAAACACGTTTGCTTTTTTTCGTGCTATTTGCTCTTGATGATATTATGCAACCTTGGAATGCCAGCTTGTAATATGCAAAGATGTTTCCTTATTTCATGCTTTTTCTCACGCACTTTGCTCTTGGAACCTATTTATGCCAGCTTGTAATATGCAAAACAGTTTGCTTTTTTCATGCTCTTTGCTCTTGATGATATATTGTAACATATCTATGCCTGCTTGTAATATGCAAAGATGTTTGCTTTTTTCATGCTCTTTGCTCTTGATGATATATTGTAACACATTTATGCCAGCTTGTAATATGCAAAAATGTTTGCTTTTTTCATGCTCTTTGCTCTTGATGATATATTGCAACCTATTTATGCCAGCTTGTAATATGCAAAAATGTTTGCTTTTTTCATGCTCTTTGCGCTTGATGATATATTGTAACCTATCTATGCCAGCTTGTAATATGCAAAGATGTTTGCTTATTTCATGCTCTTTGCTCTTGATGATATATTGTAACTTATTTATGCCAGCTTGTAATATGCAAAACAGTTTGCTTTTTTCATGCTCTTTGCTCTTGATAATATATTTTAACCTATTTATGCCAATTTGCAATATGCAAAGATGTTTGCTTATTTCATGCTCTTTGCTCTTGATGATATATTGTAACCTATCTATGCCAGCTTGTAATATGCAAAGATGTTTGCTTATTTCATGCTCTTTGCTCTTGATGATATATTGTAACCTATCTATGCCAGCTTGTAATATGCAAAGATGTTTGCTTATTTCATGCTCTTTGCTCTTGATGATATATTGTAACCTATCTATGCCAGCTTGTAATATGCAAAAATGTTTGCTTATTTCATGCTCTTTGCTCTTGATGATATATTGTAACTTATTTATGCCAGCTTGTAATATGCAAAGATGTTTGCTTTTTTCATGCTCTTTGCTCTTGATGATATATTGTAACCTATCTATGCCAGCTTGTAATATGCAAAAATGTCTGCTTATTTCATGCTCTTTGCTCTTGATGATATATTGTAACTTATTTATGCCAGCTTGTAATATGCAAAGATGTTTGCTTATTTCATGCTCTTTGCGCTTGATGATATATTGTAACCTATCTATGCCAGCTTGTAATATGCAAAGATGTTTGCTTATTTCATGCTCTTTGCTCTTGATGATATATTGTAACCTATCTATGCCAGCTTGTAATATGCAAAGATGTTTGCTTATTTCATGCTCTTTGCTCTTGATGATATATTGTAACCTATCTATGCCAGCTTGTTATATGCAAAGATGTTTGCTGTTTTCATGCTCTTTGCTCTTGATGATATATTGTAACCTATCTATGCCAGCTTGTAATATGCAAAAATGTTTGCTTATTTCATGCTCTTTGCTCTTGATGATATATTGTAACTTATTTATGCCAGCTTGTAATATGCAAAGATGTTTGCTTTTTTCATGCTCTTTGCTCTTGATAATATATTTTAACCTATTTATGCCAATTTGTAATATGCAAGGATGTTTGCTTTTTTCATGCTCTTTACCTTTGATAATATGTTAATAAGCTTGTTCATAATTTTAAACTATAAATGTTCTTACGTAAAATTAGGTTTTAAACAAAACTACAACATAATCTCCTTGAACCATAAATAAATCAATGACTAATTTATTTCATCTTATATCCCTAAATTGTCAGGGATTGAGAGACAAGCTTAAACGTGCCAGACTGAAACAATACATGTTGTTACAAAAAGCCAAGATATTTTTTATTCAAGAAACTCATTTTACACCAGAGTTATCTCCTCTTATAAAAGATGAGTTTGACGACTGGTTATTATTTAATTCTTACGGCAACAATTTAAGCAAAGGCTGTTCAATTTTTATTAAGAAAAACTTAAATTGTGATATAGTGAGCTTCATACTAGATCCTGATGGGAGATATCTTTTAATTAACATCACTATTTACTCAAACCCATATTGTCTTGTTAATGTTTATGCAAATAATGATAGCACAAACAGAAATCGTTTCTTCACTTCGCTAATAACAACCATCGAAAACGAATCTCAAGGTATGCTTATAGTAGGAGGTGATTTTAATGACACACTTGATGCTACTGACAGAATCCACAAAAATAAGGTTAAAACAAAAAATTATAACGCAAAAACTGTGAAAAGCCTAAATAAACTAATTAAACGTTTTAAACTTACAGACATATGGCGAAAATATAACAAAACAAATCTTCAATTCACGTGGAAAAGAAAAAATAGTATAGAAAAAAGCAGGATTGACTTTTGGCTAATTGAACCTAATTTAATACCCCTTATCTCGGCCACGGATATACGTCCGGCATGCATAAAACATACAGATCATCAAGCAATCTCAATTAAAATTCTTAATACAGATAATAGAGGTCCAGGTTACTGGAAACTGAACAATTTGTACTTAAGCGACCCCTTTTACCTCCAATTAATAACAAATCTCATAAAAAAGTCAAAATGCAAAATTGGTACATCAAAACAAACATTGTGGGAACAGCTAAAAAACGAAATAAAAGACAAATCAATAAATTATGCAAAACAAAAAAGTAAAGAACGATACAACGAAATTCAATCGTTAGAAAACCAACTGATGCACATTAACGCGACGGATAGTGTAACAAATATAGAGCTCAGATCTAAGATTGAATCAAAATTAAACAAACTTTACGATATTAAAGCCCGAGGTGCTGAAATAAGATCTAAAGTAAAATTTATAGAACAAGGAGAAAAAAACACAAAATACTTTCTAAACATGGAAAAATCCAGGCAATCAAGAAAATCTCTAAATAAAATTATAAGAGGTAAAAATACGTTCTCAGAAATTGAAGATATCTTAAATGAGGAAGTAAAATTCTATTCTCAATTATATACATCAAAAAATATAAGTCAACCTGAAATACAAAATTATCTGATAAACATCGAATGTGATCGCAAACTATCCTCAAAAGACGCAGACTTATGTGAAGGCCTCTTCACAAATGAGGAAGCCGAAATAGCATTAAAATCTATGAAGTCAAATAAAAGCCCAGGGATGGACGGTCTAACTGCAGAATTTTATAAAACCTTCTGGGATTCATTAAAATGCATTCTCACAGGTGCCCTTAACGAAGGATTTTACCATTCCCAATTGACATACTCCCAACGAACTGGAATTCTTTCTTTACTTTATAAAAAAGATGACCCAACAAATCTAGAAAATTGGAGACCAATATCCCTTCTAAATGTAGATTATAAAATTGCCGCAAAAATACTAGCAAATCGGCTTCAAAAAGTAATACATAAAATAATCAGTTTCGATCAACAAGGTTATATTAAAGATAGATTCATAGGATATAATATCAGACAGATTCAAGACGTCATCGACTATGCTGATCATCTACAACTAAATGGAGCAATTGTCTTCCTTGACTTTAGAAAAGCTTTTGATACAATAGAACATAACTTTTTATTCGAAACTTTAAAACATTTTGGGTTTAAAAACGATTTCATTCAGTGGATTAAAACATTGTACTGCAACATACAAACATATATTTCGAATAACGGATGGATATCTACACCATTTAAACCAGAACGCGGTGTAAGACAAGGCTGTCCCATTTCATCCTTACTATTCATTATAGTTGTAGAAATCTTGGCAATTAAAATACGTAAATCAGACAATATAAACGGCATCACCATAAAACGTAATGATTTGCATGTACATCAAAAGATAAAAATTTCACAACTAGCCGATGATACTACCTTATTTCTCCGCTCAAAAGAAGACATTACAAACGCATTGCAAACAATTGAAAGTTTCGGATCATTTTCTGGATTAGAGTTAAACAAAAATAAAACCATAGCATTTTGGATAGGCAAAGATAAAAATAGTTCAGATAAAACCGATAACATTTCATGGACAAATAAACCAGTCAAAGCTCTCGGAATCTACTTTGGCCACAATAAGAAAGAATGTGAGAAATTAAATTGGGAAACAAAACTCGAAAGCTGTAAAGCCATTATAAACAACTGGTCAAAGAGAAAATTAACCTGGTATGGAAAAATTCTCATTGTCAAAACTCTTCTTATTCCAAAATTTACATATGCTTTTCATTCACTAATAGTACCAAATAAAATTGTTCAAGAAATTAATACCCTTATTTACCAATTCTTATGGAATAAAACTAAAGAAAAGATCAAACGATCAACGCTCATAGGCAACAAATTCAATGGTGGCCTCGATATGATAGATATAGAGACATACGTAACTTCAATAAAACTAAAATGGATCAAAGCTTTATCAGATAAAAATGATGCCAACTGGAAAGCCATTCCAAGATACTTCTTTAATAGATATGGATCAGATTTCCTTGTGTTCAATTTCAATTTAGACTTCATTAAAAACCTTGACACTACATCCATACCTGAATTCTACAAAAACATCCTTGACCTGTGGATAAAAACAAAAAATAAAACCTCTGCAGATGAACCAAATTCGTTTTATGATATAAGGAAAGAAATCATTTGGGGCAACCGATATATAAAATTTAAAAATAAAGTCATACTGTTTAAAAACTGGATTAAGTCAAACATAATTTTCGTAAATGACATTTTCGACAACAAAGGATTTTTACGAGAAGATTATATTTACACAAAACTTAAAGACAAAACAAACTGGATTTCAGAAATAAGCATTTTAAAAAAAAGTTTTCCGCATAAATGGACCCACATACTATCTCAAGAGAAATCACTATTAACAAAGGTAAAAACTGTTATTCAACCACAGTGCTTTAACAAACCCATTGCTGTATTAACCAATAAACAAATATACAACTTAATAATTGAAACTAAATTTACAACTCCTTATATACACAGATTCTGGAATTCACATTTTAAAGAAAACATCGATTGGCATTCACAATATAAATTTATAAATTCTTTACACGACAACAGACTTAAACAGTTCAAATACAAATTACTCCACAGAATTTTCCCATGTAAAGAAATACGATTTAGATGGAAAATGGTAGACTCACAGAATTGTTCTTTATGTCACGTTATAGAAAATTATGAACATGTTTTTATTGATTGTAAGACTGTACGAGAAATCTGGACCAAATTACAGTATGTTCTTAAGGAGTGTAACATTAACAAAGACATCAAATACTTAAAAACTATTTTAGTCGGATATAAAGTTAAATATACCCAATACAACTATTTCAATATATTTTTAACACTACTCGGTTTTTGCATTTACAAAGCATACTTCATCAGTGAAAATAAACTTAAAGATGTCAATGTATGGAATCTGTTTAAATATGAACTTTCCACACTAATTGAATACTACGAAAATAAAAATGAAACAAATTATTTTATCTCTAAGTTTAAATCACTTATACTATGTTGACGTATTTTTCCTTTCTCACTAATGTTAAACCAACCAGTATCCTACCTAGCCACAAACTTTTTGGTATATAGTTACATAATATTATAAACATCACTCTTGTCACTAAGTTGTCAGTGTTAAACTTTTCATCATATTTGGAAAATTAATATTGCATTACAATAGTATATTTTCATACATGTACATGCTGATTTATACTTATATGTAATATCCTGTATATATGTTATAAAAAATGAATAAACGGATTACCGTTCGGTAATTGGAAAAAAAAAAAAAAAAAAAAAAGCGTCTGGTTCACCAGACTAATTATAAGAATTTAATTGGTCAATTGTTTGTACGGGGTGGTAACGGAGGTTGTCTGTCACGGAGAGTGATTTCTGTAACATCCGTTACCTGATCGTCCGTAACGTACGGAAATTGTTTGATTGTTTTAATCGCTGCTAATCAATGTTTGATTATTTGAGATAAAAGTTTGACACAAACAGTAAGTTTGTCATACAAAGTAATAAACTATTTTATCTTGTCAGTATTTGTGCCAACAAAAATATCGGTAAGATGTTTTTTTTCGATAATTTTAATAATTGCGACTTCAGACCTAGAACGCTGGATCTTGGAAAAAATGAAACTTTCTGAGTTTATTTTGTTGTATAAACGAGACTTTTATTATGAATGAGTGATTTTTAAAAAGAAAATAATTATTAATAAGACAAATTATAAGTAAAACTTTAATTTCATGAAAATATTTAGCTGACAAAACTCATTAGAGAACATTGGTATGGGTTTCAAATTTAGTTGTTGCTTGTCTAAAATGTTGAATTTAGCATGTGAATAGATAGTCTCATATGAAACAATTGTAAGTACAATTTCCAATAGCTTTATCAATGTAGAACTTTCTATTTTCATGCACAAATTTCTCTTTTTTTTAAATTACAATGTATGTTGTTTTATGCTGCTTTTGATGTATACTTCTTTATTTTGAAATACTGAAGTTCCAGAGAGTTGTTTCCCTTCACCCGACTTTGGATAATTGTGTGTTTCCCTGTTAATACATGTACATACGTGATTGTGACTGTTTGTTTTACATGCTCACTGATTTGGACCGTTTAGGTTCGTTTGTGTATGGGTGTGAGGGGTATTCATTGTATCATGGTAGCCTTCCTGTGAATCTGTTTTTACTAATTATTCGATTAATCTAGTAATTAAACTGTCTGTGTTTTATTCATCATCTTATTAAGCACAAGTAAGTCTATATCTAGATCTTGGATATTGTTTCATTCTATAAATTTCCTCATGTCATCTTACGATCCAATCATTGTGATAAATTCGCCTTTCTTTAGTTTCCACAAAGCCATGATTAGCGTGTACAATTGAATACATGTTCATTTTCCTCATTTTTGGAAGCTGAAGGATAATTTATCTTTCCATAGCCTTCACTCGCTCGTAGCGCATGAATATACAAGTTCAGTCTCCATGAGTACTTTCAGTACTTTGATTTGTTAAACTTTATCAATTATGAACGTGCTTTATTTGTTTGTCTGATTCTTTGTTTGTACATTAATTTTGTCTCTCTATATACACCATATGTTTTTGTTTGTAATATATCACAAATGAACGTGTTATAATGATGTTTGGTCGACAAATGTTTTTTAAATCTTGAATATTCATAGTCACGATAGTATATTTCGTATTGTACCACTTTCTACTGATCTATGATTGATACCGATCTGTATGACGTGGTCGGAGATGTTTGATATAACATTTATACTTTATGTCCAAATATTATCTTAATGCTTGTTTGATATTCACGAAACGAACAATACGACATGAGAAATGCGTAAGATTTGCTTCGATAAAGATTTGATAGTACAAAACGAAAGATGTTGATTATCATACAAGTGTCATGGTTGTTGGATTTGCCGTCGGTCACAATTTTCCACAATTAGATCAACGAGTTTGTTCGATATTCGATCTTCATTAAATGATTGACAGGTCTAATCAAACACGGAAACTTTACATCGCATTACTTTTCCATTGAACACCTATTCCTCCACTTACCACTCGAAACATGCGAGGACTGAAATAAGAGGTACTAGGTAAAATGTTCTTGTATATTGTTAGCAATGTAAAGACCCATCGACCATTAATCGTAACTACTCTGACGTTTCCATAACCGAGAAATACGCAATTTTCTTTAAACAAAAGCCGAGAAGTTTCGATCAATGGACCACTGAGTCATTAAAATTGTTCGAAGAAAGGAAATGTGTCAACTATAGCAGTGCCCTACGAGGTGCTGAGAAATAATTTAAACCAAATGTTACAATATGGGGCCACTAAGACAGATGAAAATAATAACAAGAACATAATGTCTAAAAACTAGATTTTAATCGCTATAGTTTTGTAAATGTTCACAAAATAATTACATATGCAAAAGTAAGGCGATCAAAATACAATTTACAAAATGTATAATATGTACACATCGATTATGGGGATACGACTCTGAACAGACATTAGGGGACACTTCATGGACTTAGTACTTAAGCTAAGATAGCAAGTTTAAACAATAAATAATTCTTTTTTTTGTATTCAATACATGATATAGTGGCGTAGCTAGGTCCAAGTCTAGCGTTCTCCCACGTTTATAATGTTTGGGGTTAGGGAGAGGGGTCAGTCCCTGAAGTCAAATATAATGCAAATAATTATTGCCCCAAACACGTTTTTATTTAGTTTTTAAACACAAATTGTATACTTGCCATTCTTGATACATTGTTTATATTTAAACCTTCAATATAAAAGCCAAAAGGCTTATTTTCTTTTAAAATAGAAATACTTCTGTAAGTATTGGAGTATGCCTGACTATGCGCTAGTAATAATATTGAAATATTTCCACTGCCCAACTGACACTACTCAGTCCGCCTTTAAAGGATGTCGAATTGCGGTTTTGCGACCCAAACCATAGAATAAGTAAGTAGGTAGACATACATGTATATCTTATCAACAATATGTAATTAGCAACAAAATAATTTATGTTCTTTTTTTTTCGAAGAATAAGTTTATAAGATTCGGATAAAGTCCATCCGTAAGAACATCACTTCAGCAATATAAGGAGCGTCATTGAAGAGTTCTATTGTACGTAAATGGCACAAACAGTCGCCTCCCATGTCCACGTTTATTGTGTATAAAAGTATAAACTGAAATCAAGTCAAACACTTTCTTGTCCTGATAAAGAATCCATCTCATCATTAATATTGAATGGATTGTTGACATCGTGAGATTCATATTGTTGTAGTGTCCACTTATAGTCTGTATTCTTCCATCTTGGATCAATCTGATGTTTCTTCAACATCGGCCGCACAGCTGAGGACAATCTCTGTATAAACGAGCAACATGTTGTACTTAAGGTCATTAAACAGTATAAACAATCAACCTGTGTCAGTGGCCACCCCCAAACAAAGGCCAACCTGTGAGTAAAGGTCATTCTTTAAAAATATTTACTTGATTATTTAGAATAAAAGGACCTCAGAATAGCGGTCACCTGTTGATAAATGCCGTATCTGTCTTCCCGAGGGATGGCCTTTGGTATGTAAAGCCCTTTTTATTATTTGGGAGAAAAGGTGTCGAATCCTTTTAATTGTGGAAAATTGCATAGTGAAACACTGAACTGGGGATTTTTTATAATTGTGGAAATTTTTCTCAGTGGGGAAAATATATACATGTACTTTTTTACTTGAGGATTGGGGCCAAATAACGTTCCCACAATGGCATAAAAAGGCCTGTTGTAAATATCATACTATCAAAGTGATAAGTAATTGTATTCTACCTGTTTGAATGTCCCCTGGTTCATAGCAAGCCGGTATATAGCTACCCCTGGTATAAATATCACAGATGAACACGACATGGTAAATCCGAGCACTGTTGCCCATGTCGGATATTCGTAGGTATCATCAACAACCAGAGGTTTGAATTTCACCACTTGAAAGGAGAAGATAACCTACAAAAACATTATCTTATATGAGTAGCATTCCAAAAAGTATCCATTATCAAAGAATGTCTGGCATACTAGTACCTAATATATCTTGTATTGGAACACGAGAACACGAAGTTACGTTCAATGAACAAACGCATATGCCCTTGGTGACCTTTCGGACGGACAAGACTATCATCAAGTGCCACCGCAATATTTGATGCTGGGAGCATATAAAACTACCAAAATCGCACGATACAAGTCCTGCAAGATACCCTGTCGTAAAGATTCGATAGTTAACACCATCTTGAAATGTCCTGTCTGACAGCTCAGAGCGATCATTACAATGAATCCATTCACCGATTCTATCATGTACGTGTTAATACAGTTATCGGGCGCTCCAGCAATCCACAAAGAATACTTGAACACATGTCCACCTTACATTTGCACGTACTTAAACATTCTACAGATGTAAGGACCGTATATGTTATATGTCTATATCTTTGAATTGATGTCCACAGTGAAACATTCAATAAATGATTACTTAAAAGAAACAACTTGAACTATAATACAGTGTGCAACTTCTCCAAAGCAACACCCTTTCGTCGTAGCATAATCATGTTGTTGTTGAGTGGTTGTTGCTCTAGAGAGGTTAAATCAATAGTTTAAGTGCAGTTGGGAAGTCATGTTGTTGTTGAAAGGTGATTGTTGCTCAAAGGACGGCTGCTCTGGAGAGGTTGTACCGTATATGTTGGCTCTTAAAGTACATGACACACCAGTTAATTAAGTTTTTTTTTCTCAGATTTAATGGTAACTTACAGTAATGACTAAAGGAGCCATGAACTTCCAGCAGATTTTTAACCAAGGCCCCGGACGTTTGCCCGCCATCATTTCTAAAGCGTCATAGAAACGATCGGCACCTGAAAAATAATGTAATCAAACCAATCAGGAACAAGCGTACTATTTATATGCTCGTAAAGTTTTTGAGAAAACTGTAAGGATGCTGAATTGTTTTTGGCATTATTGAAATCGTTTCAATTTTAAATTCAGCAAGATTGAGACATCCCCATTTTCTGACATTTGAATTTTGTGTTTTTTGTTACATGAAATCTAAATTTCATGTCATATTTTGCTTGACCAGGAATTACTTCACAGTAAAGCTTGGCTAATAAACAAGAAGAATCGTTTATGATTGCATATGTCCACGGTGGCATGCCTGACAATAGATTTAGAATCTAAATGAGGTCAAAAAGTAGAAGTAGAAGCAAAGTTTCAAAAATACAGAACTGCCCTATATATTTCATACTTGACAAATAACGTAGTCACGTGACAACGACAACAAACCAAAATCATCATAAATAAGCGTTCTTGGCGACAAAGAAAAAGTCAAAGGGTATAGCCGTCGATGCTAAAAGGAAGGGGCATAATCCAATTGTCGGAGATTGATAACATTTCAAGTTTATTTCATCCAACTAAAGTCAAGGTCAATTCGAGGTAGCGCCATATGGATGGGTTATGAATAGTCCAATGCAACAAGTGTATTTAAGTATAAGTGAGCGGTGTTGGTGCTAGACAAAACAGGAAAATCAAGTTTACCAAGACAGAACCCATGAAAACAAGTATATATCCTAATGCTAGGTTAAATTGAGATTGGAAGATATGGGTGAATTAAGAATGGTCCTAAGCAACAATTATTGTATAAGTATCAAAGAGATAGACAAAACATGCAAATCTGGTGATCCAAAAAATAGCCCATTTCTATAATAGTATATACATGTAAGCAAATACGTCCACGGTCAATGTCAAATTCAAGATTGGATGATATGGATGTATTGAAAACGGTCCTATTCACAAACTGTACAAGTATCAACGCGATATACGAAAAGGCAAAAAGTACTTAACTTCGCACGGACGGACGAACAAGGCAATCATTATATGCCCCCGCGCATCATTATGTGCTAGGGGTATAAAACTTTGTTTTGCTCTGGAAATCAAATTCAACATGATGTATTGCTATATTTCAACCGTTGTTGGGTGTAGCTTTTAACAGAATGTTCTATCCATAAATCTTAACTTTCAGCATGTTAATTATTTATTCCTAAAATACGGCATGTATAATACATATACATGTACATATTTTTATTCTCAATATTCCGAAGTTGAGCGTTGCTTGCCAACATCCTCTTCTGTCACACGTTGCCAGTGGAATAGCTTAACAACCGGCAACCGAACGGAT
This sequence comes from Lutraria lutraria, assembly GCA_964023205.1. NCBI lineage: Eukaryota > Metazoa > Mollusca > Bivalvia > Venerida > Mactridae > Lutraria > Lutraria lutraria. The sequence goes on along the minus strand of OZ026848.1, from coordinate 6,892,373 downwards.
TTAGTACGGACAATATGTTCCAACGTCGTATTTTTCTTACCAAATACCCATCCAATAGCCACAGCCTCCGCGAATACCATGGAAAGAAGGACAAGTCCACTGACAGCGTAAAAATCAATGATCCGAAACAAATATATACCTCCCTGTAAGAAGACTTATGTAAGAAATCCACAAACCATATACAATCGAATTTATGTACAATTTTTACACAAAAAATACTGTTAACAACTTTAACCAACTGTGGCAGATGTGTTACCAAAATAACAGTACGACGAAACTGGTCTATCTTGACGGTGTCACATTTCTTTGGCTAACACCATTCCTATCTAGACTGTTATTTATTGTTTTCAACATTTAAAGTGTCATGTGATCATGTACATATTGAACGTTGATGCTTACGTTCCCTAGCCTAATAATTTTCAAATCGATTAAAAAATATATCAATTATGTTAAGAAGTCAATGCCTTCCATATACAATGTACTGTATTCCCTATAATGGTTTCTCGAAATGATAAAAAAAACATAAGAAACACTACTAGTATATCGTGCAACTAAATCCTTACCTCAGTAACCAACAACAACCCAGCAAGGAAACACACGATACAGTACAGTCCCACAAATATCATACGATTCATTGGTTTGTAGAGAAGTTTAGGCCATTTGTCCATAATTGGTGTAAGAATGGCTTCAACGGCTGCAAACTGAAACATCGGTCAGTATGTACTTAATAATTTATTAAGACCAAAGACCAAAATCTATATTAAAAACCGCTCTTAAAAATGTAAACAGATTATCAGTTAAACTGTGCTTTTTTATCGAATTAGATAAATATATTTTGTTAAATGATGCGATTAAACTCGCATCACCAACGGAACAGCGTCTAGCAATTAGAAAACAAACCAATTCACCGATTGATTCGATAATGTTCTATATAATAATTTACAACATAAAATCTTACATACCTCACTGTCCAATCCAACAAACAGGATGGTCATAAAAAACAACACCGACCAAAGTGGAGATATAGGCATCTGTGATACAGCCTTTGGATAAGTCAGAAATACCAAACCTGGACCTGATTGGTAACGTATATAGCAATAAGATATATATATAAGTCTATACATGATCAGATGATCAAACGTACATCTTATAGAAACATATTGGATGTGTGTACAAGTGATGTTTATCGAACTTTTATGGAAACGATTACAATTTACAATACTTGATCACAATACAGTCTTTTTGCATTATACCCCGTACTGGTAAATTTGTCAAGTACATTATCATGTTACATACTAGAAATAAATGTAATGACATACATGTAATAAGAATTTGACGGAGAAAATGAGTAAACCTGTATATGTATAATGTTTATGTGTTTCCCTTTTACAGGCACCATGTGGCTGTTACTATCGTCTATGAGCAATACAAACACTTTGTACATTGAGATTAGACATACAACCATGTCTACTTACCTGATGAAGCCACTTTGTCAATAGGAACATTCATTTCATGAGCCATAAAACCAAGTGTGGCAAATACAGCTAAACCTCCAAACAGACTTGTAGCACAATTGATACAGATCACGATAAATCCATTCCTGAAAGTTTTAGAGATAAGAAAAGTATTCCTAGAAAAAGAAACACATACAAAATACCCCACCTTCCCAAAAATACTGCCTCCCCAAAATCCACCAACCCGAAAAACCGACCAACACACAGGACCGTACAAACAATTCTGGAGTGCAAAACACAGCTTTTTCCTTGCTTATTTCCGCTTAGAGTTTATGTGCGCCTTTAATGAATGATAATCTAGTTATGCAGGGTAAGACATTGTACCAATACAGCACATCAATGATGGAAATGAAATTAAAATTATTGTTAATGTAAGCGTTAGTATTGTTGATGGCAAGTGATCTTACCTGACACTGTCAGTTTTAAACTTGTTGTACGACCCCAAGGTCAACATAAAACCTTGCCCAACACCAATGGAGTATAAAACTTGAGTTGCACCGTCTAACCATACTTGTGAATCGGAGAGCCGTGAGAAATTGGGTTTTAGATAAAAGATCAGACCATCAACTGCTCCTTCCAGTGTTATACCCCGGATGAAGATAATTAGCAAGAGAGCGTAGGGTACCAGGGCGGTGAAATAGACGATCTGAAAATAAGAAAAATAAAAAAGTACATGTATGCTTCATTTAACCATACATCAAGCAGTACTCTTCTTGTTGAACGTATTCACGTCACGCCGAATACTTAATTTGGGTATGAAAGATTTTTGGATCTAAACCAGTTTAATAATTCATTTTCAAAGTATTATTGATACATTTTGTCTGCTATTTTATCATGTTTATCATTCGTGTGCTTTAACAATGGAGACATGTATGTTTTTAGCGAAACAAGTTCATAAAGATTCAGTTAATATAAAATGCGTAAGGTGGCTTTATAATGTTGTCACGGGGAATAACGATTTCGAGACAGTCCTTTGTGATCAACTCCGAAAAAAGAACTATGACATTGTTACTTCATGACGTAAAATGTTTAATCTCCACATACTAATTAAATGTTTAGCTCCTTGCTACCTTACTGAAAACATGAAAAATATCTCTTCTTTTGTTGTGTCATGTGCAATGAATATATGACTTCAGTTTTATTTGTATATTACCTTTCCAGTCCACTTTACACCACGACATACACATATATAGACCAGGATCCAGGCAACAAGAAGTGATATGGTAAGCCCGGGTACCAGAGAACCAGGTTCTTCAATACCGCTTGACATACTTAGTGCTTTTCTCCTGCAATGCAAACGGTACAACATACATCTTAATGTCATACACTCAATTTTCATTCTTCTCCTTCGAAAGGAATTTATGAAAACATTATTTGTTCTTGAACTAATCTTGCTTAATTCCTGAATAGTTCATGAAGAATAAATAACTATTTAACAGGGGTAATAAAACACAAAAATCAAAATCGACATTACATACATCAAAGAGTGTTTCAAGCTAATTTCTCCACCCAACTATCGAGCCTTGTACTGTGTGTAGAAATCACAGAAAAGGGATGAGGGTGAATCGGTGCTTTACACAGGGCGTGATGAAGGACCAGGAAAAAAACTATTCGAAAAGAGAAGGGATGTTAATGCCCGGTTCTTCTGTATCTAAAATCCTCTTTTTCTGGGACGGCTCTGAAATTACCAAAAGCTGTCGAATGGGCCATTAAACTACAAATAAATAAATCCGAGTTGACGAACACAAATTAAATCCATACTAGTCTGTAGTCTATTACAATGTTGTATTACTTAAATCCACTGATCATGGACTGTAATGTGATGGTGATACATGTATACTAGAACTTACTCCCAGAATTCTTCCACGGAATCCACAGGCTTTCCTTTCATGACTGTATAGCTAACACAATTGGTCGAGTTATCTATAACAGTCAGGTTTGTGCAGTTTTGATGCAGCACCGTTTTATTCAAGGACATCCCCGTAACAAAACATCTACAAGTAAATTAGACGTGGGTAAGTTTAATTGTTATAGAAATTGTCAAAGGCAAACACGAGTAGATAAGTACAGTACATGTAACAGTATTTTTATAAATTATTCTCGTGTTATGATACCAATGAATCAGGCGGCATCGTTGTTACGGTAATGTAAGAAATATGACTATATAGTATTTCAACATTATAATGAGCATTTTGGGGCTCGACGTGCATGAATTTCGATGCGTACCAGAGTACTATATTTTCTGCATCCACCATGCAATTGTTAAACTGGTTCCCGTTCCATGTTGCAGTGTTAATCTGTGTAAGTTCAGCTTCCATGAGTTCTTTCAGTACTTTGATTAACTAATCCATTTAAAAGGCAATGTACCTTGGTTGATTCGTCGTAGATGGATTGAAAAGCACGTATAGGTTTTAAGAGACACATTAAGTATAAAAATCGCATCACTATAGCAACAGCGCGCAGCATATACAAATTCAATTAATTTTAATTTACCAATTTAGCTATCATGAATGTTTTGCAAAATAAACTCGAACAAACCAATAATATTATGACTTCGAAATGATAAACAAGATAAAGGCCACGCCAAGGAAATAAATGGATCTGTCTGTCGCTTGTGTTTTTTTTTGTGACATTAACTTCAATAACCGTAAGGCTATTTCTACATTGATGTTAGATTATTTGAGAAGCGCTCCACTGCTGCCGGTATGTGTTTAATATAAATTCCTGTATTTTAATGATGTACACTGCTATAAAGTGATTTTTTCTGTGTTTATTTAGTATGTTTTCTTCTAAATTGTGTATAAACTTTAGCTAAATATCTCAGAAAGATCTTACACAATATATTGCTCCCACACTTTCTTATTCAATCAATGACCATGTTTTTTAGACTTTTTCGCTTTCTTATATGAATAGTATTGTTATAAAGCTGGCGTTCTAACTTCTCAGTTTCGACGAACGGTGCACTAAGACGGTTAGAATGCATATTTGGGTGTTCTTCGTAATAAGAAGGCTGCATTACTACCTCTCCTTGCATCTTTCTTATTTACGAAAAACACCCAAATATGCACCCTAACCCATACACTCAACGTCTAGGTAATTTTGTAGAACCCCTCGTACTAACCTGTCCGTGTTCCATGCGTTGTTACAACTTGCCCAGGGTAAGGTGGAAGTGAAAGATGAAGCGATATAATACAATGCCCAGGCGACGACGACAATGTAATAAATGTTGGAATATATCAAAATCACTTGGGATGAAAATCCTAGGCCTGTTAAATAAATAATTTCACTGTGAAAGAAATGTTATCATTAATAAATTATCTTGTTTACGGATGACTGGTGTTTGTCACGGTGGGGCAGATTAACCCTTATCAATAATTTATCATGTCCCGATGTTAAAATGTATTCAGCTATAAAAAGTGAAGGTCATGGTTTTGTTTGCGTACTTTTCCGTTCAAATGATTCGTTTCAAAAGCCTAGAAAAATCGTTCAAGTTTATGGTCACTAAACCAAAAAAACACTGTTGCTAGATTATAAATTTATATGCATTTTGCATGAATAGGAGGCACGATTCGTCCCCAAATCCTTTGGTGTTTGCTGTATAACATTTTAGTGTCGACACTAAAAATGAGCTCGGTCAGGAAACTATAAACAAGGGCAATTTAGACTTTATGACTCACGCCGAGCACACCGAGTAGTGTTTTATTGAAAGCATATTAAATATATTCTAATACTGGTTGATGTACAGTTTACCCGTGAACAAAGGTCATACTGAATGAAAATAATAATGTGGTCTTTATTGACAGGTGTCCTTTATTCGAAAGTCATATGGTTGTAAATAACATATGACGGATTTCTAAAAATGGTCATTATTCGCGGGTTGGTCTTTCTTCTAAGGTGGTCGCTAACACAGGTTTGGCTATATTTGAAATAATGAAATAATTTGTTTTCCTCTGTATAATCAAATCCTTGATTGATTATGGAACTTAAAACAACAAAGGGGATAGATGGGTGTTCTAGTGGTACCGCGCAGAACCATTATTGGAATGGCCGTTGGTTCGAATCTAGTAATTAGTCAAAATCGATAAAAGATCTTTTTGGTTCGTGGGGATTTTTTAATATGTCTGTCACCTAACTGCAAACCTATAATTTCTTAAGGATGGCCTAAGAAACGTAACATACCACGATATACCGGATGTAATTATACTTTTAATATAAAATAAATATTGTGTATCATTTACCTTGAAAGATAGGAACCATGTTCCAGGCCCTCATTGTCCCTTCACTCATATACTGTCCAAGACTGATTTCTGCTATGTAGAGAGGGGCCGCCGCCAAGAAAAATGTCAAAAGGTAGGGTATCAGAAAAGCCCCTAAAACAGATATAAGAAGTCTGAATTACTTAATGAATATTGGCGGATCTTAATTAAATGTTATTAAATTAAACTTTAAATATGTGAAGAAATAACCATATTGCAATGAAATGAAGAGAAAAATGTTTAAAATGTAGATCATATGTACATTAATATATCACCATAGTTATGCTGTCTGGTTCACTATTAATAATGCTATATAATATTTTTATTCGTCTTGTAACAATATCATATTCGGACATAGATAACTTAGTGTGTGGCATTTTCACTTTTCATTTTTGTCAAGAGGTGATATAGCGTTTAAAATATAGCAGTAAAATATATTATGGATACACAGATATCAATTGCAACATATGGGATATTTTAGGAACGAGAAATATATCGATAGAACAAAAGAATCTTATATAATATTTCAAGAAGATGGGAGTCATATTATTCCGGTTACAAATTGAACATGAATCTTATTCTATTTTCATGTACTAGCAACGAGCACTGTACCAATACTCACCCCCTCCATTTTTGTAACACAAATAGGGAAATCTCCAGATATTTCCTATACCCACAGCACAGCCAACCGATGTCATGATGAAATCTAACTGTGATGACCATGTCTGTCTTTGTTCGTTGGATGACTTTTCATCTTCACTTGAAGAAACTTCATTCAAGTTCAATTTTTCGATTTCCGACGATTTTTGCGAGGTATCGTCCATCTTGTTGCTAATGAAAATAAAATAATATGGTGTATGTTTTTTGTGTTTTTGACTAAGCCAAGCACCGTGTGTTGTAACGTTAGGCGGTTAAATAGATCTATATTATTTGGTCATTTGGCTAATGCAATAAAAAGATATTCACATACACAGTAAAACCTGTGTTAGGGGCCACCTTCGAATAAAGATAACCTTGTGAATAAAGGCCATGATTTTAAAAACTGTCATTGATTATGTAGAAGAAAATGACCTCCGAATAAAGACCACCTGATAATAAAGGTCACGCTTTGTCTTTCCAGAGGATGGCCTTTGATCAAAGGTTATGCTGTATATGCACAGATAAAGAATTCAATTAAATAATATGCTTTAAAACTCACTAAAATATTTCATAACTTCGAAATATTGCAAAAAGTCCATTTATTATTAAATAATGAAACAAATGCACTCGTAATATTAGAATGTCCGTAAATTTTAATCGGTGCTCGTCCCGCTTATCCAATCAGTGACAAGGATTTCGAAAATGTTAGATCTTAAGTTTTCGAAGAACGACTTAGTACGCACTGCGCATGCTCAGAGGCGGAGCAAGCACTAAGACGGTTAGAATGCATATTTGAATGATTTTTATAATAAATTTACGAAAAACACCCAAGTACGCAATCTAACCTATATTTGTTCTAATATACTTCCTTTGGACTTCAAAATTAACATGCGTATCGGTGTTCTTGAAGTGTTATTGACATCAACGTTTGCGTGGTCTTAATCCGTTTGCCATTTTTAATATACTTACATGTAGTTTATTTGATGATAAAACTGAATTGAAACATGATCATGTATGTCATAAAACACGCAAAAATGTCATTTAATTTATACCAAGCACATAGATAGCAAAACATTATCATATCGCTTGAAAATCTGATGTTTTTTTATTATTTCATACCCATTTACCTAGAAGATAAAGGTCACGCAGCGTGTTTATGAAATAAACTACTGTCCCAGTTGAATCGGTTAATATCAAACTCGATGTAGACAACGGTTTTAACAACTAAAGCAATGAAATATCCATTTTAGTCATACGTAAATAATTTTTCCCATCTAAAGTAATGGAAAATTGCCTGTAGACGTATTGCCGCCGAGTATTGTGATTCAAATCAATTTGTTTGCGCATTTCATTAGTTGATTAAAAAAGAACATAATCACTGTTTATCATATGACCTTGAAAAGCACATCGTCATTATATAACCATACATTACATCAACATACTATAGTTTGTGTCTTTTAAACAAGCATGCGTTCGCATCTGGAATATTTAAAAATCATGATTGCGTTGTTATTTCGGTCACTGATATTATTTATTATTATCTTAGTCCGCGGTCTTTTTTCGTCAATTTCCGTTCCAACCCGCCCGGTTAGCTCAGTAGTCAGATTGTTGGTCTACTGATCGAGAGGTTGTGAGGGGCCTCACAATGTCCTCCACCTCTGAATTATGTGGGGTAGCTTGACAGTAGCTTGCGGATAGAATGTGGTTAGTATTGGTTAAGGCTTAAATGAAGTCCAGGGAAGCTGGTTAGGATTATAACTGCCTGCCAAGATATAACTGAAATAGTGTTGAAAATGGCGTTAAACCCTATGAAATAAAATAAATTTCCGTTCCGTTCGCATTCAATTATCCTTACAAAAACATTTTGCAGAGTCCCTCGTGTCGGTTACACTGTGTGTTGCTTGTATAGTTATTTGCTCAATGTTTTATTGATCTCGTTTTGTATTTATTACCCTTTCATATCTCCGGGCTGTTTTAAGATATCGAGTCATCTAAATCGTTGACTGAGCGTTCCTAGGCGGTACCCTCTGGGATCTGTATTTTGTCCCTCAGTTTTAAGTGCGATTTTTGGACTGGCTAGTATTATGTAAATCTATTTACAAAATTTAGTTAATTAATTAGATAAATCACATGTGATTATTCCTAGAAATATTTTGCCGGAATTACAATTTTAACAATATAGCTTTGAATCTCACATGGTTTCATCATTAAAACTTTTCCAGACAAATAATTTGGATGGACGAACATTTTATTCTCCGGAGCATTAAATATTGTACATGTACTTCGAGAAATGTTCCGAAAATCAGCGAAAAGAAACAATCAACTAATTGTGTTTTTGGGACCATTAAGGTACGGAAGTTGTTTTTTTTGCAAATAAAGTACGGAAGTATGTTGGCGCCATTTAAGTTCGGAAGTATGTTGGCGCCATTTAAGTACAGAAGTGTGTTGGTGCCACTAAAGTACATAAGCTTGTTGGCGCCATTAAAGTATGGAAGTGTGTTTGCGCCATTCAAGTACGGAAGTATTTTGGTGCCACTAAAGTACGGAAGTATGTTGGCGCCACTAAGGTACGGACGTATGTTAGCGGCACTAAAGTACGGAAGTATGTTGGCGCCACTAAAGTACGGAAGTATGTTGGTCCCATTAAAGTATGGAAGTATGTTGGCGCCATTAAAGTACGGAAGTGTTTTGGTGCTATTAAAGTACGGAAGTGTTTTGGCGCATTAAAATTTAGAAGAAAAAAAATGTTTGTGACCTACTGACCTATTGATCTAGTGACCCTTTTTGTTAAACGACTATGTTTGTTCTAACCGCATAAATATCACGGACAAAGCTCCATTTACTGATTCCGCGGATTTTACAAGAATTCCATGCAAATTGTGTCAACTCTCTGAAAGTTTTATTGAATACCGAACGAAAAATATTGACGTCAAAGATTTCAGAGATTGGTAATTATAGTAACGTTAGATTGTTTCATTTCATGTACTTCAATAATAATGAACTATTTAAATCTGATTAGTGATGTTAGACCTTGAAGGTAAATGTATAAAAGGTGACCAATATACGAGTACCAATAACTATACTTCTATAGATATGTATTGCCCCCGAATTATCGAATATATACACCACACATGATACATAACTACATGTATACTTAAAATTATAGACAATATTATATGTTAATAAATCAGTGATTTGATATAGGGCCTGTTATTTGTCAGAGGGCAGTCGTATTGGTCCAAGACCGAAGGCCGAGGGCCAAATACGACTGTCTCGAGGACAAATAACAGGGCCTATATCAAATCACTGAGTTATTGACAATTTTATTAAATAACTTTATTATCTGAATCAGTTTCATTTTAAATGTTTTGAAACCACATGAGCAGCAAATTGCTTATACAACATGACCGCCATTTCAGCTAAAATCTATATCACTTTTTGGCCCTGCTCTAGCAGTCAATCAGATTGCTTGAAATGCGGGCCAATATCTGTATAGATATTGGCCCGCTTATTGGAAATACCACTGCATTATTACGCCAGGCAGTAAACAAGTTACAAGGCTGACAATAGTTATTTAATAAACATATCTAACGGTACAGTGAGAGAGAGAGAGAGGGGGGGGACTGTTAATGAAAACAACAATAAAAAAACAGCACTATGTTCATGCATTCAACATCATAGTTAACGTTTATAATACTTGAAACACATAATGAAGTTAAGAATACATCTTGAAATTAAAAGCAGACCCTTAAAACGACACGATTTCAAAACATATCAATAAGAGTTAATCGGACAAACTTAACACTGTTTTGCATCGTTCTATATGAAATCAAAACTGTAACAAATGTTGGTGTTAATAATGGCCTGCTTTACTAAAACCCATTTTGAATTATATACCGAAGCGTAGTTAATCGAACAAGTGTTTCTGAATCAGATAGCTGCGCCTGTACTTACCTTGCACTCTGCGAACAGCTTCATCAAAAAAGCGATAGAGAAGGTATGGCCTTGGCCATAATATCTACGACGAGCCCAAGGTCTATTACCTTTACAATATCATCAGTGAGCTAAGCGGTTGGGCAAAGCCAAGCTTCGACAGATAAATACATGTAAATGTATACAAAATTTCAAAAATAAATTATTGCACAAATACTTGTGAAAGAACGCGTATTTCGCATTAAATGACTTTTATCGTAGATAATGCAATATCTACATTATATAGTATGTAAAATATGTTATATGCAAGCCGCATTAAGTATTACATTTAAATATATTGTAAATATCTTACCGATTCTATTGTATGACAAAAGTCCGTTATATTAATGTCGATCGCGTAATTCGTGTAAAATATTTTCTCTGAAACCTTAGCCCGCGTGTTTACATCGATGAACAGCGCCTGAACTAACTCGAATCTGTTGGTACTGGAAGTCATTAGGGACATTTTTTTAGATGATTGCACCTCGGGATCATTCAAGAGTGACCGGTAAAATTCCATTATGCATGATTTATAAACACATCACTGATCAGTGTACTAGTAATGCATTCGCTAGAATGCGCTTATAGATATTATCAGTCATTGATGAACATATAGATTGAAAAGTTTAAGGGCAAACAATAACCAATGTTTGTTTTAATAAACAAAAGCGGATATTCTCAATTTTCTTGAAGTAAAGCCTTATAAATCGTGTGAATTGTAACATACTAGTATTGTACATTGGTGTTATACACGATCTACTCAGGACTTACCGCTTGCAAAAAGTAATTTCATATTATAGACTATTGCCGGAATTGTAAATTATTTCATTCGCTCTTGTTTTCTAAAACGAATTGCACATTTATATGAGTTTAAAGTAGGAATGTATTGTTTATACTAGCTATAGAAATTGGTAGGCGGAACACATCTAGAGCTAGAAACATACTACCAGTATTTGATTGAACGAAAAATTTTTTGTGAAATTAGAAGACGAGTTCCATTTATTATCAAATGTGCATTATACTAAAATCTTAGACAACAATCTATTAGTAATTACTTACTTTTCTCATTCAAGACATTATGATAACATATCAAACTTAAAACTTAATTGTTCAAGTTCAAGTTCATTTGTAAATCAGCAAAATATTTTGCCTTTGGACATTTACAATAGAAGTGAAATACGGCAAAGACACAATGTATAATAAAAAACCAAACAATGGAAGTACTATATGAATACAGAATAATGAAAGTATGATACATACAAAACAAAAGCATATATTAATGAATAACGTTTTAGAGGTAAATTCTACAAACTTATTGACCAGAATGAGAGCTTTTGTTCGGATACCTATCGGAATGAATCTACACGTGTACAAAACAGAGTTGTGAAGGGAATATCGCTCGGGCTCTTTATATAAGCTATGCTATGATTCAAAGAAAAAATACCCTAGAAATCTGATACTGTTTCTTTTTTACTCGTATATGCGCATTTCAGCTAAAATCTATATCACTTTTTGGCCCTGCTCTAGCAGTCAATCAGATTGCTTGAAATGCGGGCCAATATCTGTATAGATATTGGCCCGCTTATTGGAAATACCACTGCATTATTACGCCAGGCAGTAAACAAGTTACAAGGCTGACAATAGTTATTAATAAACATATCTAACGGTGCAGTGAGAGAGAGAGAGAGGGGGGGGACTGTTAATGAAAACAACAATAAAAAAACAGCACTATGTTCATGCATTCAACATCATAGTTAACGTTTATAATACTTGAAACACATAATGAAGTTAAGAATACATCTTGAAATTAAAAGCAGACCCTTAAAACGACACGATTTCAAAACATATCAATAAGAGTTAATCGGACAAACTTAACACTGTTTTGCATCGTTCTATATGAAATCAAAACTGTAACAAATGTTGGTGTTAATAATGGCCTGCTTTACTAAAACCCATTTTGAATTATATACCGAAGCGTAGTTAATCGAACAAGTGTTTCTGAATCAGATAGCTGCGCCTGTACTTACCTTGCACTCTGCGAACAGCTTCATCAAAAAAGCGATAGAGAAGGTATGGCCTTGGCCATAATATCTACGACGAGCCCAAGGTCTATTACCTTTACAATATCATCAGTGAGCTAAGCGGTTGGGCAAAGCCAAGCTTCGACAGATAAATACATGTAAATGTATACAAAATTTCAAAAATAAATTATTGCACAAATACTTGTGAAAGAACGCGTATTTCGCATTAAATGACTTTTATCGTAGATAATGCAATATCTACATTATATAGTATGTAAAATATGTTATATGCAAGCCGCATTAAGTATTACATTTAAATATATTGTAAATATCTTACCGATTCTATTGTATGACAAAAGTCCGTTATATTAATGTCGATCGCGTAATTCGTGTAAAATATTTTCTCTGAAACCTTAGCCCGCGTGTTTACATCGATGAACAGCGCCTGAACTAACTCGAATCTGTTGGTACTGGAAGTCATTAGGGACATTTTTTTAGATGATTGCACCTCGGGATCATTCAAGAGTGACCGGTAAAATTCCATTATGCATGATTTATAAACACATCACTGATCAGTGTACTAGTAATGCATTCGCTAGAATGCGCTTATAGATATTATCAGTCATTGATGAACATATAGATTGAAAAGTTTAAGGGCAAACAATAACCAATGTTTGTTTTAATAAACAAAAGCGGATATTCTCAATTTTCTTGAAGTAAAGCCTTATAAATCGTGTGAATTGTAACATACTAGTATTGTACATTGGTGTTATACACGATCTACTCAGGACTTACCGCTTGCAAAAAGTAATTTCATATTATAGACTATTGCCGGAATTGTAAATTATTTCATTCGCTCTTGTTTTCTAAAACGAATTGCACATTTATATGAGTTTAAAGTAGGAATGTATTGTTTATACTAGCTATAGAAATTGGTAGGCGGAACACATCTAGAGCTAGAAACATACTACCAGTATTTGATTGAACGAAAAAATTTTTGAGAAATTAGAAGACGAGTTCCATTTATTATCAAATGTGCATTATACTAAAATCTTAGACAACAATCTATTAGTAATTACTTACTTTTCTCATTCAAGACATTATGATAACATATCAAACTTAAAACTTAATTGTTCAAGTTCAAGTTCATTTGTAAATCAGCAAAATATTTTGCCTTTGGACATTTACAATAGAAGTGAAATACGGCAAAGACACAATGTATAATAAAAAACCAAACAATGGAAGTACTATATGAATACAGAATAATGAAAGTATGATACATACAAAACAAAAGCATATATTAATGAATAACGTTTTAGAGGTAAATTCTACAAACTTATTGACCAGAATGAGAGCTTTTGTTCGGATACCTATCGGAATGAATCTACACGTGTACAAAACAGAGTTGTGAAGGGAATATCGCTCGGGCTCTTTATATAAGCTATGCTATGATTCAAAGAAAAAATACCCTAGAAATCTGATACTGTTTCTTTTTTACTCGTATATGCGCATTTCAGCTAAAATCTATATCACTTTTTGGCCCTGCTCTAGCAGTCAATCAGATTGCTTGAAATGCGGGCCAATATCTGTATAGATATTGGCCCGCTTATTGGAAATACCACTGCATTATTACGCCAGGCAGTAAACAAGTTACAAGGCTGACAATAGTTATTTAATAAACATATCTAACGGTACAGTGAGAGAGAGAGAGAGGGGGGGGGACTGTTAATGAAAACAACAATAAAAAAACAGCACTATGTTCATGCATTCAACATCATAGTTAACGTTTATAATACTTGAAACACATAATGAAGTTAAGAATACATCTTGAAATTAAAAGCAGACCCTTAAAACGACACGATTTCAAAACATATCAATAAGAGTTAATCGGACAAACTTAACACTGTTTTGCATCGTTCTATATGAAATCAAAACTGTAACAAATGTTGGTGTTAATAATGGCCTGCTTTACTAAAACCCATTTTGAATTATATACCGAAGCGTAGTTAATCGAACAAGTGTTTCTGAATCAGATAGCTGCGCCTGTACTTACCTTACACTCTGCGAACAGCTTCATCAAAAAAGCGATGGAGAAGGTATGGCCTTGGCCATAATATCTACGACGAGCCCAAGGTCTATTACCTTTACAATATCATCAGTGAGCTAAGCGGTTGGGCAAAGCCAAGCTTCGACAGATAAATACATGTAAATGTATACAAAATTTCAAAAATAAATTATTGCACAAATACTTGTGAAAGAACGCGTATTTCGCATTAAATGACTTTTATCGTAGATAATGCAATATCTACATTATATAGTATGTAAAATATGTTATATGCAAGCCGCATTAAGTATTACATTTAAATATATTGTAAATATCTTACCGATTCTATTGTATGACAAAAGTCCGTTATATTAATGTCGATCGCGTAATTCGTGTAAAATATTTTCTCTGAAACCTTAGCCCGCGTGTTTACATCGATGAACAGCGCCTGAACTAACTCGAATCTGTTGGTACTGGAAGTCATTAGGGACATTTTTTTAGATGATTGCACCTCGGGATCATTCAAGAGTGACCGGTAAAATTCCATTATGCATGATTTATAAACACATCACTGATCAGTGTACTAGTAATGCATTCGCTAGAATGCGCTTATAGATATTATCAGTCATTGATGAACATATAGATTGAAAAGTTTAAGGGCAAACAATAACCAATGTTTGTTTTAATAAACAAAAGCGGATATTCTCAATTTTCTTGAAGTAAAGCCTTATAAATCGTGTGAATTGTAACATACTAGTATTGTACATTGGTGTTATACACGATCTACTCAGGACTTACCGCTTGCAAAAAGTAATTTCATATTATAGACTATTGCCGGAATTGTAAATTATTTCATTCGCTCTTGTTTTCTAAAACGAATTGCACATTTATATGAGTTTAAAGTAGGAATGTATTGTTTATACTAGCTATAGAAATTGGTAGGCGGAACACATCTAGAGCTAGAAACATACTACCAGTATTTGATTGAACGAAAAAATTTTTGTGAAATTAGAAGACGAGTTCCATTTATTATCAAATGTGCATTATACTAAAATCTTAGACAACAATCTATTAGTAATTACTTACTTTTCTCATTCAAGACATTATGATAACATATCAAACTTAAAACTTAATTGTTCAAGTTCAAGTTCATTTGTAAATCAGCAAAATATTTTGCCTTTGGACATTTACAATAGAAGTGAAATACGGCAAAGACACAATGTATAATAAAAAACCAAACAATGGAAGTACTATATGAATACAGAATAATGAAAGTATGATACATACAAAACAAAAGCATATATTAATGAATAACGTTTTAGAGGTAAATTCTACAAACTTATTGACCAGAATGAGAGCTTTTGTTCGGATACCTATCGGAATGAATCTACACGTGTACAAAACAGAGTTGTGAAGGGAATATCGCTCGGGCTCTTTATATAAGCTATGCTATGATTCAAAGAAAAAATACCCTAGAAATCTGATACTGTTTCTTTTTTACTCGTATATGCGCATTTCAGCTAAAATCTATATCACTTTTTGGCCCTGCTCTAGCAGTCAATCAGATTGCTTGAAATGCGGGCCAATATCTGTATAGATATTGGCCCGCTTATTGGAAATACCACTGCATTATTACGCCAGGCAGTAAACAAGTTACAAGGCTGACAATAGTTATTTAATAAACATATCTAACGGTACAGTGAGAGAGAGAGAGAGGGGGGGGGGGGGACTGTTAATGAAAACAACAATAAAAAAACAGCACTATGTTCATGCATTCAACATCATAGTTAACGTTTATAATACTTGAAACACATAATGAAGTTAAGAATACATCTTGAAATTAAAAGCAGACCCTTAAAACGACACGATTTCAAAACATATCAATAAGAGTTAATCGGACAAACTTAACACTGTTTTGCATCGTTCTATATGAAATCAAAACTGTAACAAATGTTGGTGTTAATAATGGCCTGCTTTACTAAAACCCATTTTGAATTATATACCGAAGCGTAGTTAATCGAACAAGTGTTTCTGAATCAGATAGCTGCGCCTGTACTTACCTTACACTCTGCGAACAGCTTCATCAAAAAAGCGATAGAGAAGGTATGGCCTTGGCCATAATATCTACGACGAGCCCAAGGTCTATTACCTTTACAATATCATCAGTGAGCTAAGCGGTTGGGCAAAGCCAAGCTTCGACAGATAAATACATGTAAATGTATACAAAATTTCAAAAATAAATTATTGCACAAATACTTGTGAAAGAACGCGTATTTCGCATTAAATGACTTTTATCGTAGATAATGCAATATCTACATTATATAGTATGTAAAATATGTTATATGCAAGCCGCATTAAGTATTACATTTAAATATATTGTAAATATCTTACCGATTCTATTGTATGACAAAAGTCCGTTATATTAATGTCGATCGCGTAATTCGTGTAAAATATTTTCTCTGAAACCTTAGCCCGCGTGTTTACATCGATGAACAGCGCCTGAACTAACTCGAATCTGTTGGTACTGGAAGTCATTAGGGACATTTTTTTAGATGATTGCACCTCGGGATCATTCAAGAGTGACCGGTAAAATTCCATTATGCATGATTTATAAACACATCACTGATCAGTGTACTAGTAATGCATTCGCTAGAATGCGCTTATAGATATTATCAGTCATTGATGAACATATAGATTGAAAAGTTTAAGGGCAAACAATAACCAATGTTTGTTTTAATAAACAAAAGCGGATATTCTCAATTTTCTTGAAGTAAAGCCTTATAAATCGTGTGAATTGTAACATACTAGTATTGTACATTGGTGTTATACACGATCTACTCAGGACTTACCGCTTGCAAAAAGTAATTTCATATTATAGACTATTGCCGGAATTGTAAATTATTTCATTCGCTCTTGTTTTCTAAAACGAATTGCACATTTATATGAGTTTAAAGTAGGAATGTATTGTTTATACTAGCTATAGAAATTGGTAGGCGGAACACATCTAGAGCTAGAAACATACTACCAGTATTTGATTGAACGAAAAAATTTTTGTGAAATTAGAAGACGAGTTCCATTTATTATCAAATGTGCATTATACTAAAATCTTAGACAACAATCTATTAGTAATTACTTACTTTTCTCATTCAAGACATTATGATAACATATCAAACTTAAAACTTAATTGTTCAAGTTCAAGTTCATTTGTAAATCAGCAAAATATTTTGCCTTTGGACATTTACAATAGAAGTGAAATACGGCAAAGACACAATGTATAATAAAAAACCAAACAATGGAAGTACTATATGAATACAGAATAATGAAAGTATGATACATACAAAACAAAAGCATATATTAATGAATAACGTTTTAGAGGTAAATTCTACAAACTTATTGACCAGAATGAGAGCTTTTGTTCGGATACCTATCGGAATGAATCTACACGTGTACAAAACAGAGTTGTGAAGGGAATATCGCTCGGGCTCTTTATATAAGCTATGCTATGATTCAAAGAAAAAATACCCTAGAAATCTGATACTGTTTCTTTTTTACTCGTATATGCGCATTTATTTTGTTCAAATCTTTTTTCAAATGATTACTGTTTTTCTTTATACATGAACTTTGTATTTCTATTTATTCACGTTTTAACCAATCGCATTAGACATGATTAACTATGTAGTAGGTCTTTGCAATAAAATAATTGACCAAAGGTAACTTATCATTGCTGTTTATGCCAATAGACTTTGAACTTGAACTATAATCAAATAATTAATTTGTCATTGCCTGACAGATTTTATGAGAAGTAAAGGGTAAATATTTAACAGTGATGATTGTTGCACGGATGAATTAAAATGTACTTATAATGTATCATAAAGAAAAATAATGTTTACCATTAATAGAAAAATGAAAATTTCCATTATGTATCTTGTGTTAAAAGTACATGCCACAACATCAGTTTACATCAGTTAAATAAATTTCCATTCAGTTTGATGACATTTGCGAGGATACAAAAATAAATGAGTAAGTTTTAATACATATTACTTAGTAGCGCATTGTATTACAAGTAAATAACGGATTCCCACGATTTTTTTGTTGTATATAAACAGATTTATCGTTCTTGACATTAATCCACGGAGTGACCATTGTCCAGTTTCGCTATCTTTGAAATGTGCTGTTATATCCAAAGTTAATGACACAAACAAACACGTAATTCATTAATGATCTGACGATTTGAAGGCTAAATACAGAGCTGGTATAATAGGCAAATATCATTTTTTAACCAATTGACTGAATCCATTGATTCAAATAACAGAAATTCTATCAATAATGTTGTTGATAAATTCTCACAATGCTTGTGTGATATAGCTGAACCACTATTTACAAGATGTGTATCTAGTGTAAGAAATCTGAAACCGAATTTACCGATAATCCAGTCGCTGAAAAAGCTATTTCTCTCTTTTTTTGTGAATATTCAATAGAGCTATTTCTCCCTTTTTGTGAATATTTAATAGAGCTATTTCTCCCTTTTTGTGAATATTTAATAGAGCTATTTCTCTCCTTCTTGTGAATATTCAATAGAGCTATTTCTCCCTTTTTGTGAATATTTAATAGAGCTATTTCTCTCTTTTTTTTGTGAATATTTAATAGAGCTAGTTCTCTCCTTCTTGTGAATATTAAATAGAGCTATTTCTCTCTTTTTTTTGTGAATATTTAATAGAGCTAGTTCTCTCCTTCTTGTGAATATTAAATAGAGCTATTTCTCTCTTTTTTAGCGTGAATATTTAAAAGAGCTATTTCTCTCCTTCTTGTGAATATTAAATAGAGCTATTTCTCTCTTTTTTTGTGAATATTTAATAGAGCTAGTTCTCTCCTTCTTGTGAATATTCAATAGAGCTATTTCTCTCTTTTTTGTGAATATTCAATAGAGCTATTTCTCTCTTTTTGTAAATATTCTAAAGAGCTATTTCTCTCTTTTTTTGTGAATATTTAATAGAGCTAGTTCTCTCCTTCTTGTGAATATTAAATAGAGCTATTTCTCTCTTTTTTAGCGTGAATATTTAAAAGAGCTATTTCTCTCCTTCTTGTGAATATTAAATAGAGCTATTTCTCTCTTTTTTTGTGAATATTTAATAGAGCTAGTTCTCTCCTTCTTGTGAATATTCAATAGAGCTATTTCTCTCTTTTTTGTGAATATTCAATAGAGCTATTTCTCTCTTTTTGTGAATATTCAATAGAGCTATTTCTCTCTTTTTGTAAATATTCTAAAGAGCTATTTTTCTCTTTTTTGTGAATATTCTAAAGAGCTATTTTTCTCTTTTTTTGTGAATATTCAATAAAGCTATTTCTCTCTTTTAGTGAATATTCAGTAGAGCTATTTTTCTCTTTTAGTGAATATTCAACATAGCTATTTCTCTCTTTTAGTGAATATTCAGTAGAGCTATTTTTCTCTTTTAGTGAATATTCAGTAGAACTATTTTTCTCTTTTAGTGAATATTCAACAGAGCTATTTCTCTCTTTTAGTGAATATTCAGTAGAGCTATTTTTCTCTTTTAGTGAATATTCAACAGAGCTATTTCTCTCTTTTAGTGAATATTCAATAGAGGTATTTCTCTCTTTTAGTGAATATTCAATAGAGCTATTTCTCTCCTTCTTGTGAATATTCAATAGAGCTATTTCTCTCTTTTTTGTGAATATTCAAGCTATTTCTCTCCTTCTTGTGAATATTCAATAGAGCTATTTCTCTCCTTCTTGTGAATATTCAATAGAGGTATTTCTCTCTTTTTGTGAATATTCAATAGAGGTATTTCTCTCTTTTTGTGAATATTCAATAGAGGTATTTCTCTTTTTTGTGAATATTCAACAGAGGTATTTCTCTTTTTTGTGAATATTCAATAGAGGTATTTCTCTCTTTTTGTAAATATTCAATAGAGGTATT
Source organism: Lutraria lutraria (assembly GCA_964023205.1). Lineage (NCBI taxonomy): Eukaryota > Metazoa > Mollusca > Bivalvia > Venerida > Mactridae > Lutraria > Lutraria lutraria. The sequence continues at coordinate 6,871,992 of OZ026848.1, read as the reverse complement.
TCTCTTTTTTGTGAATATTCAATAGAGCTTACAATTTCGTCTTTGTGAGTATTAAATGCAGGTATTTATTTTTTTGTGAATATTAAGTACATCTATTTTTTGCGTATATTAAGCACCGGTTATTACAATTGGTCAATATTAGTTTGAAAAAGAAGAAAAATATATTATCGAAGTACAAAATATCAACAACCAGTTTGAGACAACAACTTGACAAGATAAAATACTTTAATACTTTGTATTACAAACTTACTGTTTCTGTCAAACTTTTATCTCAAATAATCAAACATTGATCAGTAGCGATTAAAACAATCAAACAATTTCCGTACTTCACGGACGATCAGGTAACGGATATTACAGAAATCACTCTCCGTGACAGACAACCTCCGTTACCACCCCGTACAAATAATTGACCAATTAAATTCATATAATTAGTCTGGTGAACCAGACGCTTACATTGAGTGAACATCCTATACTTAACATTATATATCAGTTTACTCATAGTGACAAAATTCTCTCCAAGCTAAACGGATGACTAATTATTCTCACACTAATTAAACTTGTGAGAAATTATTATAAAATGATAGAACAATTTTACTGGGACATCATTCTATTCTCATCTCTCATTAAGATACTGGCAAACATTATTTCTTTATTATATATACGGATATATTTATCAAATATGTCTATCAGGTATGTTATACAATTTTATCTTTGTAATACCTTACGAACTTTTTTTCAAATAACAGAATGAAAAAAAACACAGAAGAAAAGGTTATTTCTGTCTTTCTATTAATTCAATACGTTTAGATTTTTTTATCATAAAAAAACTAATACTAGCTTTTAAATTACTTCAATACGTTTAGAAAAAAACCTGACTCGATTCTTTACTCATAATAATATTATAAATATTATTAAATTAATTTCTCTTTATTCTATTTCACAGAATACAGTTGTTTAGTGGACTTCTAGATTCTCCCGTTGCCAGGGAAACAACGGATGCTGAGATAGCTTCTATCATCACACCAGAAAACAAGGGAGTTAACTCTGATGATTCTGGAATAGATGTTCTTACACCATTATCTGTAAGTATAAATAATAGTTTAGTGTCAATGTCATGTCAATGAAACACAAGTATCCTGTAAATGTATACATGCTACATTTATACAAATTATAGTGAAAAAAAGCGTTTTCTTGTACAAAGTTTATGCACGAATAATTTACAAATTAAAAAAATGTATTTCTATAACTAAAATTATATGTCATGTACAGTGTTGTTAATGACAATGCATTTAATGATATTTGCTCGTATATCTTTATCCATAGCTTTCTATTATAATATAATCATTATGTAATATGCCATTATCATTATGTTTTCCGCCAGACGACGTCACAATATCTTTTTGGCGTCTTCGTCATATCCTCCATTGGTAAACATAGTATAATTATAAATGTCAACACCGATGAAGAAATGCAGAAATGACCATTAATTAAGACGTGTTTGTGCGATAATTCATTCATGACAAATTTTGATAAAATATGTTTTCATTTATGCAGGTTGACTTTTCATGGAAGCCAAGAAGTCGTCGATCATCACTAGACGCTCGCAAGTGTTTGTTCTCTGGTAAGCGTCTAGCTGATGATGATTTAAGTGAAGAGTCTCCGAGTACTAAGAAGTTACGAGGATTAACTGATGAACCTTCTGAGCAATGCCAGGTAAATATATTTATGAATATTATGGAACATGAAACGATAAACAGTATATCCTATAATGATTATGATAAATACGCATGTAAGACGTAATCTACATGTAATTGAAATTTCGGAATTTACAGAAAGCTATAATCAAATGTTTTAAAATCTTTCATTTCGGTTAGCAAAATATAATATAATATTTATTATGAAAAGTCATATTTTAAAATGTTGTTTAATTATTTCCAGGAAATCATCGATGCTGTTGAGAAGCTGGAATCACGTGATCTTATTGCTGATGGATCACGTGACTATACATTACCCACAATTCCTGGTAAACATGGTGACCTCAAATCTATTACAACAGAAACAATGGCGGATGTTGTGTGTGGGAAGTATAACAAAGAGTTTGGACAAGTGACCATCGTAGATTGTAGATATCCATATGAATTTGAAGGTGGTCATATTAGAGGGGCAGTCAATATGTACACCAAGGATGAGGTTCATAGTCTACTTAATACATCAGTGACGTCAGATAAACCTCACGTGCTTATCTTCCATTGTGAGTTTTCATCAGAACGTGGTCCAAAAATGTATCGTTTTCTACGAAGTGAAGATCGTGAGGTGAACAAACATGAATATCCTCGTCTGAACTTTCCTGAAGTATATCTTCTACATGATGGTTACAAAACTTTCTATGAGACAAATAAGGTAAATATGCCTACAGGTTACTTAATTTGAGTTTATGGTAGAACAAAACAGTACATATTCTCGGTATATACAACATCTTCTGGACCACTTGTCTCATTGACACGTAAATCAATGGACACTTTATATTGCAATAGGCCAACGTTAATTATTATAATAGGGAAAATGTTCGAAATAAAACAACGAAGTAATACGGTTGAACAATCTTTTTGACATCAGTGTCAGTAATTTTGTATATAATAGTAATAATAATTATTATAACGTTTCTATTTTTTATCATTACAGGAACTGTGTGATCCCATTAGCTATAAACCAATGTTACATGAAGACCATACCGCTGATTTACGTCACTTCCGGGTAAAGTCTAAATCCTGGACGGCTGGAGAGAAACAGATGACCAGCAGACGACACCGAAGTAGATTATCCAGGAATCTTAGTTTTATGTGAATGAGACTGGTTTATCAATTGTAGTATAATATACATGTTTCAGTGCTGATTTATAAAATGTGCTATTGTTTATTTTGTCATCTGCTTTGTTACTGTTACTTTGTTAAAGATTTTCACTGATAAAATAAAGAATATACTCAAATACATTTTCTTATCATTTTCGAAAAAAAGAATGTTCGTCTTGATATCTGGTTGCTAAGTCTTGTACCGTATTTATGGTCAATACCCGTAGAATTACAATACTGGCAACCAGCTGTTGGGGTAAAAATCGTAATTTTACGGTTCCAAATCGTAACATTACGTCGCTGTAGAAACCGTAACATTACGCTACAAACTTTGAGTATAGAATTAATTGATACTACCTGAAAAATAATGGTGTATGTCCTGATAACCCGATGCCAGGGTATTACTTGCAAAATTACGGTATAAGGCATCTCACCGTCATTAGTCCATTATTAACCCTCAACACCAATACGATTCGTACAAGTTTTCCCTAACATTTTTTAGGGTTTTCATGAGACCTACTATCTCACCACTAAACTATATACATGTATACGTTTCTCCAATGTAGGAGCAAAGGGGTTTGTTACGAAAAAAAAATCAAAACAATTTTTTTTCCGTGTAACCCATATATATATAGAAGGGAAACAACTTCGACAATTCGAATTTTCCAACGCGTGTTATAAACTTCCATGTTATTGCAATGCAGTACAAAATATTTAACTCATATATAGTGCAACGTATGGGCAACTCAACACGCTTACAGAAAATGTATACTTTTACTACCTAAAAAGGAAATTTAAATTCGTTACAATTTTTTTTTCACTCGAAGAATAGTCAAATTTAACAAAAAGACACACAGTCGTAAGCCGCAACGTCTGCGGCGAAAGTGATAAATTACAGGTAAAACTTTCTGGAATGGGTCATAATTCATAACCAAAGAATGTGCCTATATTATAATACATTATAATTTACTGACTGCGAATAATTTCACATCTCGGGATGCACTCATTAACGGCGAATTTACATTTTTGTTCAGTTCGTTGGCTTCTTGTATTTTTCTTCCTTGACGGGTCACGTGAAATTTGTTTAAGAATTCATTATATTTTTATCATTTTTACGTGATAAAGCCATTTCTTTTCATGATGCACTGTATACAATGATACAAAACTTCGTCTGAACGCTGCTCATTGATAACTTTTAAGTGTCAATTATAAGGAAGACAAAGATCCGCAAAATACACGCCGCCTAATGTTCCCGGGTGTTGTATGTAATACACTTGCTTAAGTATGTATTTATACATGAAATGTGCGTTTGATTAAAGGTAACGTTTTCTTTTAATATATTTATGAGAAACGTTTCCTATTTCTATAATAAAATATAACAATATATTTATATTTTTTATTCATGCATCTTAAAAATTATTCTTTTAGATAAGTATTTTTCACATCAGCACACACAAACACAGCAGCGGTTACCTCCCTTGATCAGTACATTATATTAGCAAAGCGTGACATAACCGGTGTGAGGAGTTTGCAGCACACAGTGCAACGCGCTACCCCGTTCGTATAAGGTATTAACATCAAAACAAAAAGCTAGCCACAAGCTACTATCTTAGAATTACAATGTAGTTCAGAACATGTCAACAGCATACTGGGTTATTAGGTGTATCTTGTGTTTACAGGAAAAAAGCAGTAAGTATTTCAAGTGGTATTCTCTGGTACCCGGACTCGCCATATCACTCCTTATTGCCTGGATCCTGGTCTATCTATGTGTATGTCGTGGGATAAAGTAGATCAGAATGGTAAATATTCAAGATAATTTACATCTAATCCAAAGAATCTAGTGGCAATAAAATAAGGTTTCCGTCAGCACTAGGCACGCAGTACAACCTTGGTTCCAATACAGAGCGAAAACATAATAAAGCATACACAGTCATACCTTTGTAAGCGACCACCTCTGAATAAAGGAAACCTTAAGAAAAGGGCCATTCTTTTCTCAAAAAGCCATCATTGATCATTAAGAACTATTAAAATTCCTTCCGAATTTAGCATCCGTCAATAAGTCAACTTTCGTTCCTCGGAGTGGCCTTAATTCACATGAGTAATAAACCTCCGAATGTACAGACTAAATGTCAGGATTTCGCAGCAAAATCTGAAATCATTTCAAGCCCACGCGATATGATCAATTTGTGCCCTGACAAGACTGCTGTTCTACAGTTTGTGTGGATAGGAGGTGTTTTATTGTGTTAATCACACTGTAAGGATTGCCTTCTAATGTATTTATCTTACAAACACCATTTATCAAAAAAGTTGATATAAGGAATGGGGGAATATTAGCGATGATATCATACTCATAAATAAAATAAAAACACATGACTCACTCGAATGAATTTTAAAAAGAAATTATGTTAATTAACAAGCTAGGTTTACTTGACATAAATGCAAATTTCATTATGTTTTAATGTTACATATGTTTGTTGAATCAGTGACTTGGTGATATTAATACGAACATCTAATATTGTTCCCACTATGTCTATTCTTAGATAATCTACTTCACGGTCATCATACCCTACATTCTTCTCTTGGTCATCTTCATACGTGGTATAACTATTGAAGGAGCGGCTGACGGACTGGTCTTTTATCTTAAACCTAATTTCTCCCGTCTCACTGATGCTCAGGTGTGGCTAGACGGTGGAACACAAGTCATATATTCCATCGGTATTGGACAAGGATTTATGCTGACCCTGGGTGCTTACAATAAGTTAAAAACAGACAGTGCTAGGTAACATAAATGATTCTTTATTCCTCTGCTGTGAAACCGTTGTGTTCTACCGTTCTTCACCAACTAGTACAGTTTTTGTGTTAAAATTAATTCCACCAGCTGATCATTTAGCTTTCCTACGTTTTTCCAATGTCCAATGAATAAAACTTGAAAAAAATTCCCATCATACACATTACAAATCTCAGTATTATTACAATATTTATGATTTTAACAAGTGTCGAACCAATCATGTGCACGTATTGGAATATGGAAACCTTTGATATCACTTTGGTCAACTTTCGTACCGAGCTTATGGTGGTCCCTTCCATTTACAACGACCAGTTGCCAATGAAGTTTTGTGGTAATAATGAACAATTTCATGAATAGGTTGATCATCATCTGTGTCAATAGTGCTACAAGTATATTTGGAGGTTTGCTTATATTTTCCACACTTGGTTTTATGGCTCATGAAATTAATGTTCCTATTGACAAAGTGGTTTCATCAGGTAAGTATTGTGCAATACTGTTATTGACTAGTTAGCAATTGAATATGACGTGATATCAACGGCCGAATGTCATATTGACCGAGGCGTGATCGGGGTCAATATAATGACATCAATTATAATGACTCACTATAGTCAACAACTGTCTTATTAAAAAACATTCAGGATAACATTCTGATTCATATAAAGTTAGATGAACACATCACAAAAAAGACTAGTAATTCCGGTTGACGAATGTTGATCAGATTCTATTTTTAGATTTGGAAATTCCGAAATTTCCATTCGATATTAAGTCATATCATTGTTGTAATTACGCCCATTTTTAACAGTCAGAGTTATATGAGGCGGATAGATCACCTAATTATCGTTCTTGGGAAGAACCAGTACTAGACACCCATCTTTCGTAAGCGACTGTCTACCTTCTCACATGGTCGGTTGCGGGGCTCAAATCCACGATCCTCCATTATAGTGATTTGAAGTCAGCACCCTTAACCACATGACCAAGAAGGCGGGTCTATACTATTGAATATGACATTTATGTTTTACGATGGATCTGGCTTTAACCCAATCAAATTGCGTTTATATATAGATCATGTAGTATTCTGCATTATTGCCCCATACTTTACAAAAAGCCGGAAAGGGACTTGAACATCATAATTTTTAAAAGTCCAACATTAATTTCTGCCCAGTCCTGTCGTATGTCGTATACTCTTCACGGTGAAATAAACAGATTACGCCTCAATAGGCATTTGAATCGGTTTCAAGTTTCCACAGCAGTATCAAAAAGATCTTCAAAGTGATCTTACATCCAAAAGGAAGAATACAGGCGTCAATCAAATATAAATCACTTCGACATTTTACTTCAATGTTCCAACTTAAACACTTATACCGCGTTATAATTCACGCATGAAATAAGTATAAAGTTCAGGTCCAGGGTGATAACCTTCTCGTAAATAGGTTTTATTGATGGCCAGAAACAACAACAACAAAAGAACCATGGGGAAGCCGAAATATATTTATAATACGATGTACTTCTGGCCAGTGGCCATAGTGTAGCAAATATTTAAACGCATGAGTTAATCTACGAATAGCAATGGTACGGAGCCCCTGAAGTGACATTTGCTATTCTTTTTTTACGAAATATTATTTTTAACGAAATATAATAAATATTAATTCGTTTTCACAAAATATTATTTCCTTTTACGAAATAGTCCTGAAAAAATATCACATGTCACTTTAGGGACTCCGTACAATGGTTATCTTCTTATTTTCATATTAAATATTTGATTATTATCCTTCAAATGGCAACAAGCAGTGAATGGAAATTTATTTACAAAATAAGTCTATTTAAATTGATGTTTGAGGATATACATTCAACACCCGGATGAAAAATGTCTTATTCTTCTGTGTAATTGGTAAACATTATTTGCCTTAAAATAGAATATGAATAATTCAACTGTGCTATAAAGGAACACCATCTGACATAAAACGTTTTGCTTCTCACGCAGTCTCCGGCTACGACTTAATAAATATTTGATTATAAAGAACTTGGGTGATATTCCCATCAGGATTCTAATCGGAACTCCTCGGCGTTTTTTGTGAGAAGTGCCTGGACATAATTGTGTTTTTGTAGTTCATGGCTACTTTCCATCATGGCTAACTCTGGGAACCCAACGACGGAAACAACAAGTTCCCTTTCAATTGGAACTTGATACCCATTTTAGCAATCGCGAACGATAAACACGTCTGAAAGTCTGAAAGTCTGTAATTCTGAGAATGATTCTTGAAAACGAGTACTTATTTTTGAAAAAGTTTATTCAAAAATATAAATTGTAAAATTACTTTTTTCAACTGGTTGTTCCTTTGTAAATTAATCTATATCGTACAGAACAAGGTTGCTAATAAGAAAACTATTCAAACAAATGGCGGTGAGTCTTTGCTTTAAACATTTCAATTTATTGGTTCATTTATTGCAGATTTTATCTGTAAAAGTATGTGCTCCGGCATGCATTATTAGTACAGTGATGAGCTGATTAGTAATCAGTTTATAAATCATGCAAAGTGGAATTTTACTGGTTACCCTTCAGTGATCTCAGGATGTAAAAATCGAAAAATATTTTCCCCAATGTATTTCAATATCACTGATACAAACTAATTCGAGATTTTTAAGTGTTCATGTTAAGACGCATGTTAAGGTTTCAGATAACATATTTTACATGACGCACGATCAACATTAATTTAACGGATTTTTCTCATTCAATAAACTCGGTAAGATATTTTACAATGCAATAATATATTTAAATGCAATTGTTAATCAACTTGCATATAAAACCAATTTACACACTATATATCATCAACTATCTTATACTAATCATAGAATTTAAGTCGTGCGAAAGGCGCGTTCTTAATGAAATATTAAGTCGTTTTAACAGGCGTTTGTGCAAAATGATATTTTTTTAGACTTTGAATATACTTAAATATGTATTAGCCGGAGCTTGCATTCGCCTACCCGCTTAGCTCATTAAGGAGATTGTAGCGCCGTTAAATATCGCAACGCCATGATATGTCGCACTTACCGTTAAATGTCGCAACGCCGTGATATATCGCACTAACCGTTAAATGTCGCAACGCCGTGATATGTCGCATTTACCGTTAAATGTCGCAATGCCGTGATATATGGCACTTACCGTTAAATGTCGCAATGCCGTGATATATGGCACTTACCGTTAAATATCGCAACGCCGAGATATATCGCACTTACCGTTAAATGTCGCAATGCCGTTACATGTCGCACTTACGGTTAAACCGTCCTAACCCTGGGCTCCTGGTAGATATTATGTCAAAGATCACCGCTTATTCGATGGAATCAAAGGGATTACATGCTCAGGCTTGCAACGGCGAAAATATCTGTGATGATCCGTATATTAAATTCCGGAGAAAACGATATGTCCGCTATGTTGGAAGTTGAAGCGACAGATTTCCGTATTTGAAATGCTCCATTGATGCCTTTTTATGCATACTTATAGGTGTGTATTATTTGAAGCTTGTTGCAGCCCAAACAATTTCCCGTTGACAGAGTTTTCTAGCATATTTAATTTCGTAACCATCCGATTACAACAGTACTGTCGGTAATAATCGGAAATAATTGAGTGTCGCAATGGATTGTGGGATTCTCTCGAGACCGTTTTAGTTTTTTTCAACAATTGCGAATCCATGTGTGTATATAATTAGTCTTTACAACTAGTAATAAATATTATTTTATATTTAGAATAGTTCATTGAAGTTATATTTTTATTTTCAATTTGACTTACTAGTATTCAATTTAAACATTCCATTATTGCTAAAGACATGAAACATGCTAACAATATCATCATCATCATCTCTACATATTTACACGACGACATTTCCAGTTCGATATCTTACAGAACTCTCAGAGTGTACACAATCTCAAATAATTTATTGTAAAGTCTGAAGAATCAATAAATGGAACTTTGCCGTTAAAATTGATAAAGTTAGAACAAAATAGGTTCAGTAGGTCACTAGATCAGTAGGTCGCTAAATTTTCTCTACTTTTTTCTAGACATACATTTCGCACTTTAATGGCGCCAAAATGCTTCCGTGCTTTGGATTTTGATGTTACAAACTTCCGGATCGCTATCGACTCGACAATATTTTTCTGGCTGAATGCAAAATTACTTGTAGCTGTAATTTTGTATGATAAGTTTATTATTTTCTTTTTTACTGCTTTTCTGTATCGAAATACAATATGTCTATGTTTGTGTGGACTAGGATTTGATATTAAGCAATTCAATCATGAACCGTTTTATGAAAACCAATGATAGGACCTTCATATTAATCTGTTTTGTTGGTACATGTTTTATTTTTATGATCTTGACATTCTTGGTTTTAAATATTTTAATTCAATCAAATGACATTGTAAAATGAATAGGAATTGTACTGCGTTTTCATGACTATTTAAATATCGCTTTTCAACATGGTTTATATAAACTGTATTATAACTGTTTATGGTTGAACAATCTTTAAAAAAAGGTCAGAATTGTTTTTCTTCATGTGATAGTATGTAGACAATATCATGTCTGCGCATATTTAGGACATTCACATCAAGTTTCGAAAAAAATGCAACATTTCCATTCTAATCCATCTTAAAATAAACCGTGTATAAGGAATGAAAGTCACACTGTTTAAGATCACGTGAATAAAGATGTAAAAAACGCTCCAAAAACACCTACATAAATTTGGTAATTGTGACCCTCCCCCCCCCCCCCCCCCCTTTAGAGTTTTTCATTTAATGATTTTAAAAGATGTTATTCGTTTAAATCATGCAGTTGATACACTTGCCATAACGCAGTTATATTAAGATTGAAAACAGCCATCATTTAGCAAAATCTTTAATAACTATATTGTGAACATGTTTACCAATGTTGTTTTATTTAGATGTAAACTTTCAGAAATAAACAATTTCACGTTATTAATCATTGATGATAGGAAATGCCATATTCATAATATAATACACGATGTATTTTATTTGCAAGCGTTTTTGTGAGACGTGATAAAAAATATAATGTCCTTAAGGTATCAGGCTTGGTTAAAATCGCTACAATAACGTTATTTACAAAGATTAAATATCATACTTTAATACCAAGCAACGAAAAATTATAACCGAACGCTCAAAAATGGTGTTTTATTGTGGTAAATACTGCACCCCTTTATCGACATTTCCTTATCAGCGATAAACATCTCTAACGTAATGTGCATTATATTGGTACGATATGATACTATTAATTCATTAATGACAAAAATTTGTTTATGAAATCTCTTACTAGAAATCAAACCTGGGCGTGGTTTCAATTATTGAACCGTAAACATAAGCGATTTTGATTGGCTATCAAAATTGAATGGGGTGCGTTAAATGTAGCGAAAATGTTAATCTAGGGAACCGTGCCTCAGAATTTTGATACTTGTTTTCATTTTTTATCTATCGAGTATTACGTAATAAACAGCGGGGTTCTGGGTAAGGAATTTCTTTAAAGTCCAGTATCTATCGAACGGAATACGTTATCAAAAACTGAGGCACGGTTCCCTGCTTTATACATTTATAGTCATTTAAGGCTACTTGTTGTAATATATTCCTATATTCAGAGTAGTTATCGTATTCAAAAAGTTGTAAATTACGTGCGATATTGGTTTATAGAAGACCAACTAAATGTAATATTTGTTTCAAATTACTTGCAATGCACTTTATACAGTGGGTTTATTTTAGTATATAATTATGGTTTAGTTTTTAAATCTATAAATTGGTGAAACTTGATTTGACTTGACATCCAAGCCAGATACCTGAAATAGATATTCATTGTATGAAATTGATATTTTCATTATTCAAACTTCTGTCAAATTCATCCTCTTTTCATTTTGCAGGTATTTTCTTCATTTAGGGTTAAGCAAAATTATAGTGAACTCGGATTTAATCAAATATCGGATACAGTGAAGTATTTATTTTATCATTTCACATCCCTCAATTCTTTTATTTTGTATTGGATATAATCAGGGATGCTGTATTAAGCAATATAGTATCCCTGATATAATGAAGTAATTATTCACATTTCTGGTCACCAGACGGTTTAAGTGTATTATAATATGTATGAAAGCGTATAATGTACACCCGGTGTAACGTTTTCAAGATCCCCCTTTTTCAGGTTACCCCCCGGTAACTTAAAAACGTTTTCAAAGTACCGGCCCCGGTAAAATTAAAACGTTTTCAAACTCCCTCATCCGTTTTAATACCCCCCCCCCCCTCCCTATGTTGATTGTTCGTGGCGAAAACGTTTATATTTCAGGTTATAATTTATACTAATCGATTCACAGTCAACATGGTATATTGACATTAAATTCCTGTATTTCTAAACTGAATATACGCAATAATTATATGAAGCTATGGAATCCTATTAGGGTCATGGAGAGTACGCGCCTTTATTCAATTAATTAACAAACATGCAAGACATGATGTTTGTATCTATTTTTTTGGTCAAAATAATTCAAGATTGCATTGGTATTTGCGCAATAATGCTCATGGGATTCCATAATGGAAGAATGGACTTGTCAGTATACGTCATTTGATTTCGTCGTATGATTTCATCATTAGGAACGCATGTATAGTCTCATATAACTGTAGTATGAATTTATGTGTTTTAAATTGTAATCTCCTTATTCGTGTGCAAGCTCTCTCTTATTATGAATTTTCAAATTATTACCCGGGGGTGATCTGAAAACGTTTTGAATGCGACCCGGGGTAACATGAACACGTTTTCAGATTACCGGGTAGGGCATTTGAAAATGGAGGGGTAATCTCGAAACGTTTTAAGTGTACCCCTCCCGGTAACTTAAAAACGTTTTAAAATTTCCGGGGGTAATCTGAAAACCTTTTTAAGTTACCGGGGGTATACTGAAAAGGGGGGAGCTTGAAAACGTTACACCGGTGATGTGATCATGTGAGATTTGTAGGACGACTTGCCGACATATAATCGTCATAAAATAGGAAGACAAGTCATGACGTGAAAAAAGAACTCTATTTGCCGTCTAAAAGTAAGTTGACATGTAATTCTATAAAAGCGTGTCCCTATAAAAGAACTAAATTTCTCGTCCTAAACTAAGACAACAACTTATAAAGAATATGCATGTAAGCATAGCAGGATGTACAAATAACGTGATTACGTAGGTTTGTCGCCTTGTTTATTTGACTATTTTCTTTAGTTTAGTACTGTATGTCGATATGAATTATGTTGACATGCATGTTATGTGTACATACCTCGCCAGACGCTTAAAACATGTCGGGCAGTAAACTTTATATATTTGGACAAAATATGTTATTTTGAAAATGTCAAGATGACTTTTGTCAACATGCTTTCTAGAACTTAGTAGGTCAAGAAAAATAAGTGGTAGAACCCGTAAACATTATTTGGGTTAGATCAGCTCGTCTACTTCGACTAAATAGTTTTTATGAAAATGTCGGATTAAGTAATGTTGAAATTATTACTTTGTGTAGATATGACGGATAGAATGAAGGTGGAAAGATGTATTAATTATGTAGACAATACTTCCTAATGGTTACGACATACCGTGTTATTTCACAGTAAGTCAACGTAAATACATCCTACATGATCACATTACCAGGGTGTACCTTATACGCTTCCATACACATACATTTTTAATTAAAATTAGCATACATGATGCTGATGACTATAAAAACGTCAACATGACGTAACGGGTTCAAGTTTTCGCCCCAGTTGGGGTGTTCCATATCGAGGCAGATTTCACTTACAGTGCTCTTTTGTTTGTTTTTATCACTTTATGGTTGTTATGGTTTGGCACGTGAAATATCCCGCGCAGTTAGCCATTGGTCGTTGCAATCGGATCTCCTCGGCGTTTGTTTAAAGAAACTGCCTCGGACTTAATAGACAGGCCGCCATTTTGTTGTTGATGTTCACGGACTACTTCCCCTCCCTCATTACTGACCCTGGGAATCCAACGATAGAAACAACATGTTTCTCGTTTCAATGAGAGTTTGGTTCCAGTGTTATGAAAATCGCGAACAATAAACACGTTTGAAGTCCGAAATTCTGAGAATGATTCTTGCAATGAGTGACTAGTGTTGAAAAAGTGGTTACCGGAAACCACATACCCAAGTTTGTAACCCTACACTTATATACGATGCGTCAGTCTCTACACAGAGTTGTCGTTCGTTATCTCTCACATACACCTCTGTCAACGTCTCAGCGTTTTACAAGATGCATGCGAGGCGCGAAGAACGACAACTCTGGGTAGAGATTGACGATGCGTATGTCACAGTCACGGAAATGCCCGAGTTGTGGTCGTTAACATTAATACATGTATATGTGTTCAGATTGATAATGTTGAATGTTATGTCTTCACGGGTTTTTGCAAATTGTTCAAGTATAATTCCTTTCGTCAGTGTGACACTATTGATTTATTGATTTTTTAAAAAATTCGGCTCTTTGGGTTAAATTGAAATATAATTTCGCGACTCGTTGAAATAGCTCGATGGCATTGTAAACCTCTTTAATACAAATGGTGATATTCGTTTCAACTCTTCAAACCATATTATTTCTAATTATGGTAGAAATGTAGATAAAATTATCACAAACACACCACATACTTTATATAACTGTGTTTAGTATTTTGATTCTATAATTATAAAACTTCAGATTGTATAAACAAAGGGAAAAAATAAATACATATATTTATAAGTACTAGCTGATTATCTATCAAGAAAAACTAACTCACAAAATAGATATATACCCCGAGAGAGTAACCTGCTACAAATGGCGCCTAACATTTCCTTACATAGAATCAAATTGCATTTTAACTTTGAAATGGAATTTTATAATTATTTATATTATTAATTTACCATAAATATTTGAAAAAAATACCTTTATTTGCAATGATTGAACGTAGTTCTAAAAATTGATAACTTCAATTTCATAATAGCCCTTGCATAACTGTTTGCAATATTTATGGACGCATTTTAAAGAATTCGATAGTTTTAATCAAATGAGTATACTTGGCGAGAATTGAATGAAATTGTATTTGAAATAATTGTGAATTAATAATATTATGTCTGAATATGTAGTTTGTTGAACAATTAATTGTACTTGGAGAGATCTGTTTGACATTTGAATTGAACCTGAGTATTAATCAAATGTTAGAGTGAAGTGAAAACTTGATTTTCGAGAGTCCTTACTTTTTGCCGTAAAGACTTACAATATGGATGTACTGACTGAACCTTGAATTGTGAATTGATGATAAATGTGAGGCTAATGTATTGAATATGCACACATTGCACCTATCTGACTGTAAATTTGATATTTGAAACGTGACAGAGATATATTGAAACGGAATATTGTGATGCAAGTGACACTTGAATTTTGATTGAAAAATGAGTTTATACTTGAATTGTATATTCAAGATGTCTTATTCACATAAAGTTGATTTAGAAGAAGACACATTTGCAAAAACTGTTAGAGAAGCAACAGAGGATGAAATTAAATGTATTGAAATAATTAGAACACTAAACCAAAAATGGAGTCTATTGATGATACTGCTGAATTAACTCTATCGATAAATATAAAGAAGAACATTTCTATAGAGCACATGAACCACATATGAGACCTTCTTCACATAATTATCCACAATTGTCTATATGTAATGGTGACGAAGGCTAAAGAGAATCAACATGTGATGCTTTTAATTATGACATGGAATGTATTCAGTCCAATGGTACATAAACGGATGAACAAATTTGGTTTGGTATTAGAAGAGCACTACATGGAAGTGTTGTGGATAAAGTCAGAAGATTAAGAATTAACCTAAGGTCTCATTAAGCTATTTAGAATTCAAACAGCTCCTATGGAGCAATTGAAACAAAATAATGTACTTAATGTGAACAGAAATCTACATATTAATTACTTGAACATTATGCTTCAAGATTAGTAGATTTATTTTATAAACAAAATCATTACTGTGATTAGAGAATTAAGAAGATGAACATAGTAGACAAGGCTCAGACATTTTCATTCGAAGGAGAGCACAAGCTAACAGTCAAATTTGATACAGTGATTAACAAAGCAAGACTTGATATTCCTGTGTTTACTGTTCGATCTGATGAGACTGTGCATGATAAGCCTCTACATAGTAATTGCGTACTTTTTATTGAAGATCAAAATGATGAAAGTGAACCCGAAAAGGAAGATAAGATTGATGAGTTCAGTGATGTATCCAAAGAAAAGAAAGCGATATTAGAACCTGATGGTGATGTCACTGATGATACTACCGATGGCTCTAATAACAATGGACAAGGTTTTGCAGAATATGTATGCCAGTATGAGTACGCTCATAAATCACTTTCTGTTACAAGTAGAAATGACACTGATGATAGTGACGTTGATATATAGTTATAGATGATAGTGATACTAATACAGAAGGGGGCAGAAATGAGATTCTAGACAATAATTCAAAAGAGAGGGTCAGTACTGAAGATGGTAGTGAAGTACAACAACACCATATAGTGATTAATGAATGTTTTGTTCCGAGTCAAGTAAATTAATAATTAAAATTAATTAGGTATGATATATATATTTTTATCGCCAACCAGTTTCGTCCTTCGACTCATTAGGGCAATAATACACAACGGATCCCACTTTTGTATATATATATATATATACAAAAACATGTATATGTTTATTAATGATTTCGGCCACCAGACCAGAACATGGTTATATTACAATTATTGTTGATCATTTATACAGTGTATACAAGTGTTCAAAGACCAAGATAAACATTTTTTACATAGAACTGATGAGAACGAAGAGTCATACTACTAGTATAGCAACGATGAGAGATCTGAAACACTGAAACATAGTCTGCCAGTGATAACAGAAATGATAAAGGATGAAGCGAAAAATTAAATAGATATATTCACAACTACAAGTCATATGTAGTAGCACAAGTACTAAACTAAATGTTATGAAGAAAATAGTTCACAACCATCCTAATAATGACCTGCGTACAATTACAAAACTTATATCATCAAATATATTGAACCTACCTTTAATGTACCATCATATCTATAACAAAAATGTATCTTTTCACCGTGTTTGCGTTTTCAGTCACACCGCATTTATCATATTTGATATGTAATTACATGTAGTACCGCAACTCGTACAAGTTAGGATTGTTAATTTACTACGAATGATTCAGTGACTCATTAAATAACTTGACCAATATGTAATAAGGACAATCTTGTCCATGGCAGTCATTTATGATCAAAGAAGATAGAGCCATACGTTCCGCTTTAATAATATCTTACAACCCACAGAACTTGACTTTGACAAAAAAACATCCAAATCACACACCATGTTCTTGTATTTTCATTAGCAGCAAGATGGACGACACACCGCAAAAATCGTCGGAAATTGAAAAATTGAACTTGGACGAAGTTTCTTCAAGTGAAGATGAAAAGTCATGCAACGAACAAAGACAGACATGGTCCTCACAGTTAGATTTTATCATGACATCAGTTGGCTGTGCTGTAGGATTAGGAAATATCTGGAGATTTCCCTATTTGTGTTACAAAAATGGAGGGGGTGAGTATTGGTACAGTGCCCGTGGTTAGACATTAACTTTGTATTCTAAATCAAATAACATGGTTTGGTTTATAACTAATTATTAGACATTAACTTTATATTCCAAATCAAATAACATGATTTGATTTAGTACTCTTTGTTAACATTGGCTTAATATTCCAAATCAAATAACATGATTTGATATAGTACTCTTTGTGGACATTGATTTAATATTCCAAATCAAAAAACATCCTTTGATATAGTACTCTTTGTGGACATTGACTTTATATTCCAAATGAAATAACATGATTTGATATAGTACTCTTTGTGGACATTGACTTTATATTCCAAATGAAATAACATGATTTGATATAGTACTCTTTGTGGACATTGGCTTAATATTCCAAATCAAATAACATGATTTGATTTAGTACTCTTTGTGGACATTGACTTTATATTCCAAATCAAAAGAAATGATTTGGTTAAGTATTATTTGTTGACAGTGACTTTTTCATTCGGTGACAAAGTAATTCAGACTTCTTGCATCTATTTTAGGGGCTTTCCTGATACCCTACATTTTGACATTTTTCTTGGCGGCGGCTCCCACCTACATTGCAGAAATCAGTCTTGGACAGTATATGAGTGAAGGGACAATGAGGGCCTGGAACATGGTTCCTATCTTTCAAGGTAAATGATACATACTGTTTATTTTGTACCAAAAGTATAATTAAAGTGCAACCTCTCCACAGCGACTCTCTCTTAAGCAACAACCTCCCTTCAACAACAGCATGATGTTCCCACTGCACTATTTAACTCTCTAGAGCAACAACCTCTCAACAACAACATAACTTTGTTGCTTCCAAAGAGTGTTGCTTTGGTGAGGTGGCACTGTGCATCAGGTATATCGTGGTATATTAGATTGTAAAAGACCATCATTTGTTCGTTTGCAGTTACGTGACCGCCTTCTCTACCAGTGCAAGTAACAAAAAATAGCACCAGAATATGACATAGATGTCGAAGCGTTCATTGGAACAAGATAAAACATTATCGAATCTGTTATGCTGTTTAATGTTCCATAATCATACCGAGAAAAATAAATTATTTCATCATTTCAAATATCAAAATACATTTATTAGAATGTTTAAAAATTGAGTAAAAGATAATTTCATACAAAACTGGAATGCAAGAATTAATAATTCATCTAGGAGTAAATTTGATCGGAATTTTAGTGACATGATCAATACAAACAATTCTAAGACTGCCGTACAAATTGATCACAATGAGTCATACCGACATGGGACAATTTAACGAAAGATCATAATATTTTTTTACATCTGAACATAAATTATTCGTATGGTTGGTTTATCTGCCCTACTGTGACAAACACCAGTCATCCGTAAACTAAATAATTTATTAATAACAAAAAAAACTTCCACAGTGAAATTATTTATTTAACAGGCCTAGGATTTTCGTCCCAAGTGATTTTGATATATACGAACATTTATTACATTGTCGTCGTCGCCTGGGCATTGTATTACATCGCTTCATCTTTCACTTCCACCTTACCCTGGACAAGTTGTAACAACGCATGGAACACGGAAAGGTGAGTTGAACGACCCTAAAGTATTCGAGTAAATGTCACGAAAACCATAAGCGACACATAGATCCATTTACTTCCTTGGCGTGACCTTTATCTTGTTAATCATTTTGAAATCATAATGTTGTGGTTCTGTTCGAGTTTTTTTGCAGAACATTATTTAGAGATATATTACGATAGCTAAAATGGTAATTTAAATTTAATTGAATTTGTAGCTGCTGGGAGAGCTGTTGCTACAGAGATGCATCAACTTGTCTCTATAAACCTACATTTTTAAATCTATCATCGACCAACCAATGGAAAGCGCTGTACTTTTGAGACAACTCTCAATGTTTTGTTAAAATATTATTTACTTGTATTACTGTTTTTTCCCAGAAACCACCCATTACCGTAATAACGATGTCGTCTGATTCATTGTTATCATAATGTAACTTGAATACTAACACTGTACGTAATTACTCATGTTTGCCTTTGAAAATGTCTTCGACATTATTACCCCACGCTGTATATACTTGTAGATGTTTTGTCACGGGGATGTCCTTGAACAAAACAGTGCTAAATCGAAACTGCACAAACTTGACTGATATAAGTAATTCGACCAGTTGTGTTAGCTATACAGTCATGAATGGAAAGCCAGTGGATTCCGTGGAAGAATTCTGGGAGTAAGTATTCATATTCATGTAACACCATCACATCAGTTATCAAGTGAAGCGTTTCTCCTAGGTTTTATTGTTGAACCTGGTCTGACAGTAAAGGCCCTTAAGTTGGCCATATACAAATAACACTCAGTCTGTCGTGGATTCGTAATTTTCCATGTCCTGAGTGTAACTTTGACATGCATGAGAGGGTAGTCATAAAATCAGACGAAGAAGTTCAGCACATCAAGACAACGTGCAACATCTAAGTATCTACCTCAAATGTCATGGTCACACTTAGGGTTTAAACTTGGGTAACTAAATCCTGTATATATGCCATGTCCAACTTTGGCGGACATGGCCTTATCGAGTATCTGATCAATTTTCAAGGGAAACAACTACAATTTAGGGGTTTATATACAGTCTACCTATTGTTACCCTCCTTGCTTGCGTTATGCTGACTTTATTAGGGGTCATAAAGTAATAAAGTCAGTCACGCGTAACAGATAAAATATGTTATCTTAATTGATCCAAAAATCGATATTTCACTGTATAACTTTTGGATTTCAAGAGCATATCCCAACTATTATGTACGTCGTTAAAATGGACAGAAACGTATGATATTGACATTAATTTGTTTCATCAGAAAAATTAATTTTGCAAATGCGAATATTATGAAAAGACAAAATTCAAGAATCCTAGTAATAATTTTGTTATGCACAGTCAAATAGTAATTTGATTCTATTCTGCATATAAACACATTAGCTGACAATACATTTATTCTCACTATTGAAACATGGCTGTATAATGTTTCATCCATAACTGAACATCAATGGTTAATAACAAAAACATCTTTCAGTTGTGCAGCATTTATTTCAAATTCATACAAATGCATTTTATTTTAAAGTTTACTGATATCATTTACTTCACTGAATTCATATTACCAAGGCCTGATACAATTGCATGTTTACTGGTAGTTTTAAAATAGCTTATACCTGTATTATACTCTATTCAACACACTGCACAAAAGAATAATTAAGTTATAATTGATGTTATACTAAACTTGCATGCATGTGCTTTCAGCTAGAACAAACATCACAATATGGGCATTCACAACAAAATTTATACAAGGTAATAAAGATTTAAGATTATACAGTTGTCCTTGGATTTCATATTCATATCAAACATTAATACAGCAAAACAGTGGCTGAATATATTTACACCCAAAAGTGTTCATGTAAAGCAATGTATATCTCAGTATCTGTCTAAATGTTTATCACATCAAAATCACATTAATCACTGATATCTGTCTTTACTAATGTCACCATAAATTGTTTAACGACACAAAAGTGTTTAAAAGTTCATAATCCAAGAAATCCGGAATCTTCATAGATATAGAAAAATAATGAGTTCGACCAGAGACGTATTATACGTCTCTGGTTCGACGAAGCATCCGTTTTTTTGTTTTTTTTTTATCTAAGTTAAGACACCTCGTACCTTGACTAAACTTTTAAGATAAAAATCGTCGATCTAAGAATTTTTCTAAGAATGTTTTTCACTCTAAGACGAAAGTTAAGAAAAATCTTACAAAGTTAGCAAAATAAGATAATTTCGGGATTCTTAGATAATTTTTCATCTTAGTTGGTTTGTGAATACGGGCCCTGGTGTATATAAACAGTACAATCAATTTCTGCAATTTGATTTAAATGATATCTAACAAATATAACTCGACGTGCCCAATTGTTTGTGAGTCAATGTGAGATGCGTATAAAAAATCAATAATCAGGTAAAGTTAGCAACCATATAAAGGGATCTCAAAAATATGATTTTATTATCCGTCCTTTGTTTACACATCATTGAAAAAATAGATATACAAAGTAGGTAATCTATATTATTTTATGACATGTTTTTATAAGTGACATGTGGACGTATGCCAAAATGATATATTTAGCATATAATTATATTATCAAAAATGAATTAACAATAAATTTCATTTAATGAAATGTCATCGTCTATTTAAGGTCAATTAGAACAATAGATGAAAACATTAGAACAATCGTAAAATATAAGAAATATATATTACTTGAGCTGTAAAAATATTTACATTATGCCTTCCATTAGGCATATCTCATAAAATAGTTGTCAGATGCCTTTTCTTATTTTTTGTAACATGATTAAAAAATACTGTGCTGTATTTCTATATATACTTTGTGATAAAAAAATTGGAACGTTTTTATTGCAAGTAAAAGTCAGTTTCACATCTGTCTAGGTAAAATAAGACCTACTTCAATTTTAACATCCAAAAAGCTAATGGGGCTTTAACAATAGTGAAAACCATTTTTTTATTTATGTTATTTTTTTATAATATCAACAAATTTGGTTATAAATATCGATTTTGCTTTTATACGGAAGTAAAGTAAAATATTTCACATATTCTAATATTTTCATCCATGCTGTAATATGTTTTAGTCTTCAACCTCAATTATCCTAAAACTTGATTCAACGCGTCCAATGTTTATTACCCTGTATAATATATCATGCTGTGGCTGTATATACATAGATACCTAATCAGCAGATATGATCTTCGCCAAATGATCGTTGTTTCCGTAAACGTACGTAAATGTCCGAGCTTTGCCGAACGACTGACGAATTGAACTTAACAAAATCTAAGGGGTAGTTTTAAAAATCACCAAAAGGGTCGAAGAAGATATTATTTGATTGTTTTCATATTTTACACGGTGAAAGAAATTAAATTTTCAAAACGAATGCAATGAGTACAAATTAGATCACATTTCCCCAAAAAAAGTTATGATGCTGAAAACATCAAATTTTCTTTGAAAAATCTACCAATTTTACGCTTTTTACATTGAATATAGAGGGAATCGATAGGTGTCTTTTTCAAACGCAAAAGGGTCGAAGAAAGAATTAATTCAAAATAATAAAAAATACACCATTAGAAAGATAAAAGATTAATTAAACTTTTGTGATGAGTACAAATTTCGTATTTTAAATAGAATAAAAGTTATGACGATTATAGTGAAAACCCCCTTCTTTGTTTAATGTAAATTTTTTATCGATTTTCATAATCAGCATGTCCGCGAAAGTTGGGTATGAGACATTAGTGCCCGGACTTTTTTGTCTTATGCATTGAAGAACTATATAGTTTGGCGCAATTGTTCACTACACGAACTGCATGAGTTAACTCCCTTTGTTTCGTTTAATCATAGATTGTTTGGTACAACATTACGGTAAAAAACTTGCAAAATAGCAGGGCAGATTATGTAAAAAATATTTCAAAATCTTTCAGTTGGTGATGTGATACGAGCACCAAATCAACACAGATGTAGTTTAATGTGTCCTTTTCCCCAAAAGCACGTTGGCCATTTTGATTTTTCAGACATTTCTTAGTTTTCATCTTAGATTTATTCTTAACCTAAACTAAGACGAAATCATTCTTAGTTTAAAAAAAGTCTTAGTTTTGAAAATTTACCGTTGTCAGGGGGTTTTCCACGGAATTCCCATATGTCATAACTTGCGCCTGTGTTTAAATTGGCGATCATACATTTTCTGCAATTTTACGGATACGTTTGGTACGTTTTAAGCCACAAAATTGTACTGATGACACAAATATAATTGTTGGTCATATTTGCAGAATACGATCAGGTTCCTTATAAACAGGGTCACTGATATCTCAATTAAAAGTCCGTTGGCGGTATTGTGAATAGTCAAATTAATGTGTTTGACATTATGTAATTTTATTAAGCAACAGAAGTATCAAAAATACAAACACGCAACAATAGGCGTCAGAACTGAGGCAACAAATTGTAAAAGAAAAACGAATTTTGTTAATATGGTACATTCGTTGTAAATGCAAATTGTGTAAATTGAAGTTACAAGTTTTTTTTGTTCGACAGCAAGAATACGGTTTTACGATGACTCTAAATTCAATTTCAATATTGTACACAACTACACATTAAGTTCTTAGTTGTGTATTCAATATGCAATAGGTTTATTATAATACTAATTATCTAACTTGACTTGCGTCTACCTTTCAAAACCATCAGAATAGAAAGTTTGCTGTGGTTCTAAAACTTAAAACACTTTTGCTGTCTGCGATTATCAAACATGAAAGAAACCCATGCACAAAATATGATCTGAAACCATCAGAATAGTTTTGTCCCTACTGATAATGTTACATTCTTGATTCAGTAAGTCAGTTACACTATTACAGCTATGATTACCACTCAGATTTGCAATATATTGCATAAAACAATATTTCCACTCACAATTTATATCAGTAATAGTATTTCAAATCTGCACATATCTTCCATTTTTAACGACTACCTATTTGATTTCAATTTTGAGGTGCTATATACATTCATATGCATTTCAAGTAGCATTGATCACTCATGTTTCTAATTGACACTTACTATTAACTGTGTGTCTGGTATATTTCCGCTTATCATATCATTATTCACATGGGATAATTGACAGCAAGTGATTACTTACAACAACAGGGGCTCAGCATGGTTATAGAATGTGTCATCTAAAACGGAAAATCAATGTTTGATAACAAAAAACATCCGTTTCAGTTGTGCAATATTTATCGTAAGTTCATACAAAAGCAGGTTATAAAGTTTATTGATATCATTTACTTCATTGAATTCATATTGTCAAGAATACAAATACATGTTTACTAGTAGTTTCAAAATAGCTTATACCTGTATTATACTCTATTCAACATTTCATGAGTTATAATTCATGACATACTAAAAATCACAATTTAGTACTTGCAAGACAGCTGGAACAATCTTTATCACAATGTGCGCATTCAGAACAAACTGTATACAAGGAAATAATAAAGATTTAAGATTAACAGTTGTCACTGGATTTCATTTCATATATAAAATTGATACTGCAAAACAGTAGTTGAATCCATATTATAAACAAATTGTTAGAAAAACAAAGAATGAAAATGATTATACCTTATACGAGTTATGTTGAGTTGATCAGCATATCATGTTTGATGTCAACCTCAAAAGTATTGATACAGCATTTTGTTGGAACTTGTTACTTGCTGGTATACCAGCTTAATGACAGAAAACTAAAATTCAAATGTACAAAAAGGCATTACCTATGTATTTTAAAAGAATATGAGGACAGACAATAACTATGATGAAGAAGCCAGCAGACATTAATTGTGAATATGCTAACAGGCAACAATTTGTAAAGGAGATGCCTACAGACAGTAATTATAAGAGATATGTCATACTGAAGGAAGCAGACAGGGATCTATGCATGACTATGCGATCACATACACGCATCAGTATGGGTTTTCCGTCCCTCGAGACCGAGGGACAAAAGAAAAGAAAACGCAATGCGTCTTATGATGAAGGCCTGTTAAAGCCATGCATAATCCAATTTAACAAAATATCCACTTTATAAACAACGGCGATAACACGCGATAAAGTTGACAAAATGTGAATAACAATGGGCTTCGAGCGTAATTACATGTCCAGTAAATTTACTGTAACTAATCTTCAATCGCGCTTCGCATTATAAAATACCATATGTTGGTGAAGTTTGGTAACAACTTAAGGCCTTGTTTTACCTCTACGTAGTCAATACGTGTACCCCCGAGGCATGATATATATTATGTATACAAATCCAAGGCCTTTATGAAGTCGTTTCACACCTCGTTTCGGTCAACGTGTTCGTCGCATAATGTAAGTAAACATCGAGTCTAAAACATGTCTTGTTTCTTATTCACAAGCACATTCACTTGTAGGAACGGTATTGACGCAGGAATCGTTGGCTTTATACTTAGACCGCTTATCAATTAACATGATAAATACAATATAATTCAGTTAATTTATTTACATACAAGTTAAAAGATACCTTTCTACGTGCGTCGATGATATTTAAAGCAGAGTGATTTAAATGATAGAGAAACACACAACTTTACCATAATCCAAATAAAATTATTCAGAATTATAATATCAGAGTTAGATTAATTACCTCCCTTTGTTTACTAATAAAGTTATTAGACGGTCTGAAGCTTACTGTCGTCTAGTATATGTATGACTGTTACTATGGAGACCGCCATTTGTAACGAGGAATAATTTCGCTATAACGAATTATATTTAATTTGTTCAGATTAATCTATAGGAATGACATTTTTGTTCGCAGTTTTAACTCAGTATAGTCTAGTATAAATGACATGTAGTTATCGTGCATATATACCTAGTTTTGAAAGCGAGTGTTTTTCAAAAATACCTATTCAATAATGAACAAAAATGTTTTAAAACGGGTAAGGTCCGGTTCTCCAAGTGAAATCCATATACTTCGAATTCAAAATATAAACGTATACTATCACTTTTTTAAAAATTCTTTGTACTCAAATATTCCAACGTAAAACCTTTAATGCCGATATTGACTTTTGTATTCAATATTAGTGAGTTTGAAACTGAATATATGCTCTTAAGATGTATAATTATTGTGCTGTTTGCATTGTAGAAGAAAAGCATTAAGTATGTCAAGCGGTATTGAAGAACCTGGTTCTCTGGTACCCGGCCTCGCCATATCACTTCTTGTTGCCTGGATTCTGGTCTATATATGTGTATGTCGTGGTGTAAAGTGGACCGGAAAGGTAAGATATTAAGTAAAACTGAAGGCATTCATTTATTGCAGATGGCATAAGAAGAGATGGGACAGCATTATTTTTGTATGTTTTGAGTAAAGTAATAAGAAACTAAGTATTCAGTATTATTTGGTGTATATATGTATATTCCATGAGGAGACAAACAATCTATTTCAGTAATCATTGTTACTGCCCATGATAGCATTATAAAGCCACCTTCCTATTTATTATACACGAACTTGCAAAACTATTTTTTATTAACTTAGTCCACTGGTGTTAGGGCTAAGAACATACATCTTTAAAATACAAATACATGTATAAAACATTATAAATTAGTACGTAAAATTACTCTTAATTCTTTTAAAATGACTTATATCAAACTGGTTTAATTCCGAAAATATATCTTACCCGAATCATGTACCGGTATTCGGCGAGAAAATGTTCGCCATAGAGATTCCCTATTATGCAGATTACAATCACCTTTTACACTTGGCACTAATTCATATAATATATTATGGTCAATGAAGAATACTTGTAAATCTCAATTGTCATTTTTCTTATTTTCAGATCGTCTATTTCACCGCCCTTGTTCCCTACGTTCTCTTGCTAATTATCTTCATCCGCGGTATAACACTGGAAGGAGCAGCTGACGGTCTGATCTTCTACCTAAAACCCAATTTCTCACGGCTCTCCGATTCACAAGTATGGTTAGACGGTGCAACTCAAGTTATATACTCCATTGGTGTTGGGCAAGGTTTTATGTTGACATTGGGATCTTACAACAAGTTTAAAACTGACAGTGTCAGGTAAGAGCACAAGCCATTAACAATATCAACGCTTACATGAAGAGTAATTTCCATTTCATTTCCATCATTGGTGTTTCGTTTGGTATAAGGTTTGTTTGTTTCACCCCTTTGCTACTGTCAGAGACATAAAAGGTGGACAGTTCACCTAACCATCGTTCCTGTGAAGAACCATTACTACACTCCCATCCTCCGTAAGCAACTGTCAACTTTTTCACATAATTGGTACAGTACAATGTCTTATGCATACTTAGATAAACAATGCAATAAACAAGGGGTACATGAACCATAAGGAGATATAAGCAAGGAAATGAATGGGTTTTGTCCTCCATACTTGTATGGTCCTGTGTGTTAGGTGGGTTTTTGGGGTTGATGGGTTTTGGGGAGGCAGTATTTTTGTGAAGGTGGGATATTTTGTACGTGTTTCTTTTTCTATAAATACTTTTCTTATCTCTAAAATTTTCAGGAATGGATTTATCGTGATCTGTATCAATTGTGCTACAAGTCTGTTTGGAGGTTTAGCTGTATTTGCCACACTTGGTTTTATGGCTCATGAAATGAATGTTCCTATTGACAAAGTGGCTTCATCAGGTAAGTAGACATGGTTGTATGTCTAATCTCAATAAACAAAGAGCGTGTATGGCTCATAGATAAAAATAACAAACACATTCTGAATATAGTACTATGTCCAATCGTCATAAACAAAGGGCTTGTATGGTTCGTAGATGATAATGACAGCTGAATTTTAACTGGAAATGGGAAAACATGAATATTATGCATATAATAGCTAACTAATTCTTAATAGATCAGTACTGTAACATTATTTTTATTACTTTTATGTAACATGATATGCAATTGTCAAATTTACTAGAATGGCGTATGATAAACACCACTTGTGCAATCATCTTATATGTTTCTGTACGATTAACATTAGGCTTACACACAACCAATATGTTCTATAAGATAAAAATTTACGTCTGTTGAGTTCTGATTATCTGATCATGTATATACTTTTTATATACTATTTATGTATTTATTGTTACATACGTTATCAATCTAGGTCCAGGTTTGGTATTTCTGACTTATCCAAAGGCTGTATCACAGATGCCCATATCTCCACTTTGGTCTGTGTTGTTTTTTATGACCATCTTGTTTGTTGGACTGGACAGTGAGGTATGTAAGATTTTATGTTGTAAATTTTATAATACATTATGGAATCAATCGGTGAATTAGTTGGTTTTCTAATTGCTAGACATTGTACCGTTGGTGATGCTAGTTCGATCGGATCAAGTAACAAAATGTTTTTATCTTGTTTGATACTGAAACCAGGGTGTAATTAAGCATCTTCTTACATCTTGTTGCATTATTTTAAGAACTGTTTTTAATGTAGATCTTGCTGTTTGGTATCAATGAAGTTAATGGACTTCAACTAACTCATGTTTCAGTTTGCAGCCGTAGAAGCTATTCTTACACCAATTATGGACAAATGGCCTAAACTTCTCTACAAACCTATGAATCGTATGATATTTGTGGGACTGTATTGTATCGTGTGTTTCCTTGCCGGGTTGGTGTTGGTAACAGAGGTAAGGATTTAGTTGCATCACATAGTGTTTCTTTTTATTATTATTTCGAGAAACTGTAATAGCGAATATATGGAAAGGTAATGACTGCTCGACATAATGAATCCATTTTTCTATCAATTTGGAAATGTTTAGGGTAGAGAGGAATAGCCTCAAGGTTAAACATGAATAGTATGTACATGATCGCGTCACAGTTTGAATGTTGAAGACAATAAATAATAGTATAGATAGGAATGGTGTTAGTCAATAATGTGACACATTCAAGATAGAATAGACCAGTTTCGTCGTACTATAGCTTGGTTGCACATTTGTCAATCAAGTATCGAACAGTCGATGGAACTGTTCGTTAAATTTATCAACAGTATTTTGTTCGTGTGTACAAAACTGTACATAAATTCGAGTGTATATGCATGGTTTGTGGATTTCTTACGTAAGTTTTATTACAGGGAGGTATATATTTGTTTCGGATCATTGATTTTTACGCTGTCAGTGGACTTGTCCTTCTTTCCATGGTATTCTCGGAGGTTGTGGCTATTGGATGGGTATTTGGTAAGAAATATACGACGTAGGCACCCTTTGTCCGTGCTGCTGAATCTGTTCGGTTGCCATTTTATATTATGCGACGATTATTAAGATATTTTATTTGGCAACGCAGTGATAGAAGAGGATGTTTTTAAGCAACGCACAACTTCAAGATATTCAGAATAATATACATGCCATATTTTTGAAAGAAAAAGTTAACATAAGATATATGGATAAACCATTCCCAACAACGGTTGAAATAAAGCATCACGACTACAATAATTATGGTAGATTCATGAATATATTTTCTTTGAATTGGATTTCCAGAGCAAAAAATGTTTTTTATGCTCCCTGCAACTTATGATGCGGGGGCATATAGTGATTGCCTTGTCCATCCGTCCGTCTGTCCGTCGGTCACGTTTTTATTTATTTTCATTCGGTCAGTCTATTTTGCGAAGGGATTTCTTCGTCAGGAAAAGTATAAGTAAAGTAGGTTTCATGGAACAAGAAACGCAAAATTCATATGACTGAAAAGGGGGATGTCTCAAGCTTGCTAAATGTGAAAGAATATCGATAAAGTTATAAATATATAAGTCGATAACTATTTCAATAAGGCCAGAAACAATTCAGCATCATTACTGCGTTCTCAACTAGTTCGCGAGCATACAAATAGTACGCTTCTTTCTCATTTGTTTTCTTACGTTTTTTTCAGGTGCCGATCGTTTCTATGACGCTTTAGAAATGATGGCGGGCAAACGTCCGGGGCCTTGGTTAAAGATCTGTTGGAAATTCATGGCTCCTTTGGTCATTAATGTAAGTTACATTCAAGCCGGAGAGAACCTAAATAATCTGACGTGTCACTTATTACCAATGCCAATAGATTTAAGTGAAGTTCATGCTTTTAAGTATGGGATGTTTCATTACGTAAATTATTTCAAAAGCCCAGACATAAATGCGGTCCTTACACATGTAGAATGTTTAAGTAAGAGCCAATGTAAGTTAGACAGATGTTCCATGATTCATCGATGATTGCTAGAACGTCCGATAATTAATAGGTTCATAATAGAACGGGTGAATTGTTCTGCCATTTTGATTCTTTGTATCGTTATAATATTCGCTCTCAATCATTAGACAGGACATTTCAAGATGGTGAAAACAATTCAATATTGTCGAAATTGAGTCTTGGTGGACTTGTAATGTGCGAGTTTTTGGTATTTTTTCACGATCTAACAAAGATATTATTAGTTATATAAAACATTCGTTGTAGGCTATATTCTGGTTCCAAGTGGTGAAATTCAAACCTCTGACATTTGATGACACCTACAAATATCCGACATGGGCAACAGTGCTCGGATTTACCATGACGTGTTCATCTGTGATATTTATACCAGGGGTAGCTGTATACAAGCTTGCTATGAACCAGGGATCATTCAAACAGGTGGAGTAAAATCACTGACTACTTTGATAGCATGATATTTACGTACCTGATGTATGTCTGCAAACAGGGGTCAACATATCACATATGTGAAGCCATGTAAATGTATTATTGGTCTGTAAATTAGTCAGTATGTTACCTGATAAATTGATGAGAGCTATCTATCCGTGCATCGTCCAAGTCAAGTATATGTCCGACATGTGTTCCAATATCCCTATACCCTTGTTTGTGTTATTTCTTTTATTCTTATAACGATTGCATAAAACTACATGTATCTTTGGATTGAATTTCCATTGCCCCAAGAAAGTATGTGTTGTAATATTTCAATTCGAAATTGTATTTAACAGAAGCAACTTTAGAGGAGGGGCTAATTTTAAGTTATGTCTAACAACGGAAGGGGTCAGTATAGCTAACAGCTTATATCATTGGGGGGGGGCTAAGCACCATAGCCGCTCGCGGTTCCTGTGAGCCTGTTAAAAGCATATTTTCTTTTAAAATCGCATATACATTTGTATAACATTTTGTTCGTTTATACAGAGATTGTCCATTGCTGTGAGGCCGATGTTGAAGAAACATCAGATTGATCCAAGATGGAAGAATACAAACTATAAGTGGACACTACAACAATATGAATCTCACGATGTCAACAATCCATTCAATATTAATGATGAGATGGATTCTTTATCAGGACAAGAAAGTGTTTGACTTGATTTCAGTTTATACTTTTATACACAATAAAAGTGGACATGGCAGGCAGCTGTTTGTACCAATTACGTACAATATGACTTTTTAGTGCTGCGCTTTATATAGATGAAGTAATTTTTATAAGGGACATTAATCCGATTTTTATACACTCATTGTTCGAACTAAAAACATACATTATTTTCATGGTAATTGTATATTTTAACAAAATACATGTCCAACTACATACCCATTGTTAAAAGTTTGGATCGCGACCCCGCAAACCCACATTCTTTAATGACGATCTAGTAGTGTTAATATTACGCAATAGAAATATAATTATATATATTTAATTCTTACAGGCTCGTTATCAGGCGTACTCCCATACCCAAGGACGTATTTCGATCTAAAAAATGCATTCATTAGGCTTTTATAATAAGCATTCAATGTTCAAATGTTAACAGTGTACAGCATTAATAATGGGACCAATAACATTGTGTTTCTTAACTTAAAAATCAAGTACGGTACAACCTCTCCAAAGCAAAACCCTTTGGGAGTAGCAAAATTATGTTGTTGAGAGATGGTTGCTCTAGAGAGGTTGAATTGATAGTTAAATCGTACAGTGAGGAAAAGCATGTTGTTGTTGAAGGGAGGTTGTTGCTCAAGAGAGGTTCTCACAGGAGAGGTTTTACTGTAAATATTTTAGACTTTCACCTTTAACAGATGACAACAATTCAATCAATAGGATAAAAATCTTCTTATTTACATACAGCAAGGACTTATATACATACATGGATTCCCAACTGCTAAAAATAGATCAAACGATATCGTTCGGCGATCCCACAATGCATTGCTATATACTCGGCAATGTCCGACAGCTGTATTTGGGTGTTTACGAATTTGATTATACTAATAAAACTCTGGCAGTTGGGCACGGGAAATTGGTAAAGGATGCAACAAATTCCTTAAAGATATTGAGATACATTTATAATCCACAAAGTCTAAGTATAAGCATCGAAAAAGGCATCAGTCGAACATTTTAAGTTCCAAGATGGCGGACATCTATTATAATCCTTTCGTCTCCGAGATTAAACATTCGGCATACCACGGATATTTTCGCTGTTATTATCATTCGGATATCACGGATTTTTTCGTATTTTCGCTTTTGTAAACAATAGCTTGTATTCCCGTTGATTCACGTCTTATTATCGCGGGATTTGATTACTTTAAACTGTTAATACGGAAGTTGCGAATCCATGTATGTATATAAGTCCTTGCATACAGTTAAGAAATATTTTTGAAACGTCCCCTAATGTCTGTTTAGAGTCGTGTACCGTATAAATACACATTTTGCACAATGTATTTTGATCGCCTTATATTTGCATATATATAGATATATGAAATTATATTGTGAATATTGATACGTTTTTTATTTATTTGTGTTGTTTTTATCAGTGTTTAATGTTGTCAGTGTTTAATGTTAACAAAGTGTTTGGTTTATATTAAACCCGTATAAATATAATTATAGCGATTAAAATTTAGGTGTTTTACACATTATGTTCTTGTTATTATTTTCTACTTCTTCAGTGGCCGCGGTCATGGCTCGGTGGTTAGTGCGCTTGATTTGTAACACGGTGATCCGTGTTTGAATCCTACTCACTGCAGGTCATACCCTTCTGTGAAAATTTGACAAAACTTTGATTTTCCTCCATATTTGGAAAGGTTGCCAGTGTTCTGTGGAAGTTAGTACTTGCTAGATCCAGGAAAATCGGACGCCGTATATACTATGAATGAAATATTGTTGAAAAACGACGTTAAACATTCTAAAGATGTTGCAATGGCAGTATTGTGTAGTAAAGATAGTACACATCACCTCTCATGCCATTGTTATATTTTGAATACCTTATATTAAATACTTGAAAACTTATGAACATTCAGTGATTGGTGTGACTCTTGTTACGGGTTAGGTATTGCACTATTGGTGACAAATATTCAAGATCATGTTACCTAGCACCTCTTATTTAGGTTCTCGCGTGTTTCGAGTGGTGTCTGGAGGAAAAGGTTTACAATGGAAAGGTAATGCAATGCAAGAGCCAATGTTTTGTTAGTCCTGTCAATCATTCAATAAAGATCAAATATCGAACAAACTCATTGATATAATTGTGACCAACGGCAAATGTGACACAAATGACACTTGTATAATAATCAACATCTTTCGTTCTGTACTATCAAATCTTTATCGAAGCAAATCTTACACATTTCGCCTGTCGTATTGTTTGTTTCGTAAATATCAAACAAGTATTAAGATAACATTAGGATATGAAGTACAAATGTTATATCAAATATCGCCGACAACATCATGCAGATCGGTTTCGATCATAGATCAGTAGAAAGTGGTACAATACGAAATATACTATCATGACAATCAAGATTATTTCAAGATTTAAAGATATTTGTCGACCAAAAAATACATTATTGCACGTTCATTAATGATATACATGTATTGCAATTAAATACGCATATAGAAACAAATAAACAAGCAAGAAATCAGACAAATAAATAAACCACATTCACAATGTTTCACAAATCAAATTACTGTAAGTACTCATGGAAACTGCAACAGTTGTAGAAAAACGTTGTACTTAATTCCGCATTAAAATTCATGCGCACTGAACGAGTAACGGCTACGTAAAGTTACCAAAAATGAGAACAATGAACGTGCATTCAGTCTTTCCCGCTTGATAATGGCTCGGGGTGGAAATTAAAGAAACTGGAAATTATCATAATGACTGGACCGTAAGATTACTTCTGGGAATCAATATCTACGATCTCGTCGGAGATCTATCTCGTAATATGATGAGAACAGACAATAAAGAGAACACTGATAGTAGCAAAAGATTAATCAAATAATAAGATAGTGTGAAATGCCACCATGATGCAATAAATTCCACCCCAGCCGTACCATCCGTACACAAACAAATCTACATGACACACACCAATGAACATGCAAAATGAACAGTCCCAATCACATAATTATGTTCTAAATCCAATGTATGTTTCAAATATCGACAGAAACACAAATATCATCCTAAACTATTGACGGGAGACAACTCTCTGGGGCTTCAATAATTCAAAATAAAGAAGTTTACACCAAGTGCAGCTCAAAATAATATAATTTCAAAAAAGTGATATTTGAGCATAAAAATAGTTCTACAGTGATAAAACTTATGGAAATTGTACTTAGAATTGTGTCATGTGAGACTATTTCTGTCACTAAGATTTCACATACATGAATTAAAGAATTAGAATTTTAGACAAGTAACACCAAAATTTGAAACCCAATTCAGGGATATATTATTATTATATAGCATCCCTGAATTGGATCTTATCTTAATGAGTTTTGTCAACTAAATATTTTCATGAACACAAAGTTTGTGTTACATTTGTACTAATTGATATTTATTTTTTATAAAAAATCATTCTTTCGAAATAGAGGTCTTATAGATATATATACATACAAAACAAGTTCCATTTATTCCAAAATCACGCGTTCTAAGGCTGAATCACAATTTAAGATTATCAAATGAAAACATCTTACCGATATGTTTGTTGGCACAAATATTGACAAGATAAAATACTTTATTACTTTGTATAACAAACTTACTGTTTGTGTCAAACTTTTATCTCAAATAATCAAACATTGATCAGTAGCGATTAAAACAATCAAACAATTTCCGTACTTCACGGACGATCAGGTAACGGATGTTACAGAAATCACTCTCCGTGACAGACAACCTCCGTTACCACCCCGTACAAATAATTGACCAATTAAATTCATATAATTAGTCTGGTGAACCAGACGCTTACATTGAGTGAACATCCTATACTTAACATTATATATCAGTTTACTCATAGTGACAAAATTCTCTCAAAGCTAAACGGATGACTAATTATTCTCACACTAATTAAAATTATAATTGTGCGAAATAGTTTTGAAGTTACTATAAAATGATAGAACAATTTTACTGGGACATCATTCTATTCTCATCTCTCATAAAGATATTGACAAATATTATTTCTTTATTATATTTACGGATATATTTATCAAATATGTCTATAAGGTAACTATTCCAAACAATCTTTTCACTGTAATATATTAAACATTATTTTCAAATTAGCAAAGATATAATTACAAATTTCAATATTTCGAAAATGTTATATTTTGCTTTTAGATTAATTTAGTTAAACAATTACTTAATATTTTTCTCATTATAAAAATATAATATTGGTGTTGTATTTTACAGATTACAGTTGTTCAGTGGACTTCTAGATTCTCCCGTTGCCAGGGAAACAACGGATGCTGAGATAGCTTCTATCATCACACCAGAAAATAAGAGAGTTAACTCTGATGATTCTGGAATCGATGTTCTTACACCATTATCTGTAAGTATATATTTCATTTTTTTTCTGATCAATATTGTGAAACAAAATTATAGATAGATCAGAACAACTAGTACAATCAGTACTTATTTAGTATAATCTATAAAATTGGACGTTGTTGTAGTATACCTAGATATTAATTCTATATTTTACATTTTGTCCAATAAAATTCAAATAACTATAACTATTTTAAAATATTTTCAGGTTGGATTTTCATGGAAGCCAAGAAGTAGACTATCATCACTAGACGCTCGCAAGTGTTTGTTCTCTGGTAAGCGTCTAGCTGATGATGATTTAAGTGAAGAGTCTCCTCGTACTAAGAAGTTACGAGGATTCTCAGAGGAGCGTTATGAGCAAAGCCAGGTAAATTTTGTTGAAAAATTAACCATAGTTATATAAATTTAGTAATTTGTAATTATGTAATAGTGTAATTTTCGTATTTGTCCTTCTATCTGTCTTCATTTAACGGAACATAAATAAAGAAAATTATGTTAAGGCTATAGCATTTTTGACATCTTATATAAATGTAATTAATTATTAATAGCTATATCTAATCGTTCACTTGACTATTTCAGGAAATCATCGATGCTGTTGAGAGATTAGAATCACGTGATCTTATTGCTGATGGATCACGTGACTATACATTACCCACAATTCCTGGTAAACATGGTGACCTCAAATCTATTACCACAGAAACAATGGCGGATGTTGTGTGCGGGAAGTACAACAAAGAGTTCGGACAAGTGACCATCGTAGATTGTAGATATCCATATGAATTTGAAGGTGGTCATATTAAAGGGGCGGTCAATATGTACACCAAGGACGAGGTTCATAGTCTACTTAATACATCTGTGACGTCAGATAAACCTCACGTGCTTATCTTCCATTGTGAGTTTTCATCAGAACGTGGTCCAAAAATGTATCGTTTTCTGCGAAGTGAAGATCGTGAGATGAACAAACATCAATATCCTCGTCTGAACTTTCCTGAAGTATATCTTCTACATGATGGTTACAAAGCTTTCTATGAGACAAATAAGGTAAATATTATATGAACTTTTTGGGTTTATAGTAGAACAGTACCCGTCCTCGGTATATGGACCACTTATCTGATTGGCAACTAATGATTCTTAATTCCAAGGACATTTTATATTGTAATCGATTGCAACAGTCATATACAAACATATATTATTAAAGGGGAAAAATCGAAATAAAACAACGAAGTAATGTGGTTGAATTTTCTTTAATTTTGATATCGGTGTCACCAACTTGTGTATAATATTAATAATAATTACTATAATATTTTATCATTGCAGGAACTGTGTGATCCCATCAGCTATAAACCAATGTTACACGAAGGTCATACCGCTGATCTACGTCACTTCCGGGTAAAGTCTAAATCCTGGACGGCTGGAGACAAACAGGTGACCAGCAGACGACACCGAAGTAGATTGTCAAAGAATCTTAGTTTTATGTGAAATAAGACCGACCCGGTTTAGACATTTATCAATCGCAGAATATATACACGTTTTAGTGCTAAGTTAAAAAATGTGCTATTGTTTATATTGTTGTATGTGTTGTTATTGTTGCTTTGTTAAATATTTTCACTAACAATAAAATAAAAAATGAAATCAATATATCTTTCTTATTATTGTATTGACAAAAAAAACATATAAATACAATTCGTTATGCTCGACCAAGTGTTGAAAGAATACACTAAATCAACTGGGGGATGTGGATATTAGGAACATAATTATGTTACTGAATAAAGGTTAGTCACAGATAAGAATATTTTAACACAACGGCTGGTGTGGTGGGCAGAACATTATCTCTATGAACCAACAGACATGGGTTCAATTCCAGATTTGTTTCGAATATCCACATCAACTATTTTAATTACTCTGAACAATTTCGTCACGACTCAAAATACATGATCAATCTATACATGTAACATCATTGCGATTTTGACCACTACAATGTGTACCATTGATATTACCATGAAACATCAATAACTTATGAAACAGAAACAACATACACATTTGTATTTAGTTTTACATTTGCGCTATGCCATAACAACACCGTAAAATAACAATTCCCATGCTTTATGCACGGTCAGTTAAATGATTCGACACAAACAAACAAGTAATCTGATGTTGAATCAAGTTAAATCACTACAGTAGTGTCGAGTCCATGTGTACGCAACGGTATTTTCACGCTATGTATAGAACGTTGTCGAGTTTTATAATGTTACATAAATAAGCTATCTCTTGGTTAACTAGAATTTACCGTTTCATCTAGCAATTATACTGCTTTGATAAATTATGCAGTTTTGCCTTCTTAATGCACACATCACCATACCTCGAATGACCTTGACCTTGAATTGATTTGGACTCAGTATAGTGTTACAATGGGATCCCTCCGAAGTGTTCGAAATTCCCCATAAGGATTCGATTGGATCCGAACCAAAGATATTTGGATTCGTGTAATATAGTCGGCTTACATGTATAATTAATTATCTTAATACATTACTTAAGGAATAATTGATTATGTATATAGTAGGTAGCAGCCTCTTAATATAGTGTACCGACGAGACTAATAGTGAGTATTGGTCATACATGTAGTATACATGCATTTGTTTAATTGTAACTCGTTCAAGTACACATTGACTTTTAAACAATCTCCATATTTGGCAGTAATTAGATTAGAAGATAAAGGAAACTTCCAAAACGTTCTATGTTTAATGTTAAGTTATGAAATTCTATTGGTTGATATGACAGTTGGTTTATAGAAATATAGAAATGGAATAAACCTAGTACTAGTATCACGATAGACAAATGGTCTGAACAAATATTATGTGTGATGGGACAGGAAACTGCTACGCAGTTGATATATCTTATACAGGTATATAGTGATGCATCCACCAGGGCAGTCATATAATTGTTTTTAGATTAGAATGAATTACTAAACAATCACGCAAAATATTTCAATTTAATAACACCATTTTTGGAACCTGGATGTCTTGTGATATATCTTAATAAACTTTAACACAACGCATCAGCTTTGTTATTTTCGTTTGCAGCCCTATTAATTCATTTGAGCCATGTGATTGCAGACTGCTGTCCATTCGTGAAACATCGGGGATTTTCGTATCTGCCTATGACGTCATGAAGTAAAGCAACCAACAAGGGCAGATAAATTATGTTTTTTAAAGACCAATATGTCTAAAGATGATTTAAAATGTATTCTTTTTTTATACTTGCATCGTAAAATTATCCATACAGCATTTTCACGACTAAGATGTTTACCATGATTACAGGGTAATGTTTTCATTCTATACCTGATGTTCAGCGAAATCACACCGATAGCAAATAAAAATAAATTTATTCACAAAACAAATTTACTTTTTGTAGCCCATTAAAAACGGTTGAAATAAAGCATCACGACTACAATAATTATGATAAATTCATGAATATGTTTTCTTCGAATTTGATTTCCTGAGCGAAGAAAATGCGTTTATGCTAACTGCATCTTGCATTATCTTGTCCGTCCGTCTGTCTGTCCGTTATATATTAAAGACCAATTTCGTGCACTAGATGTATCAGCCAAACTGTTCCGCGGAGGGATTTCTTCGTTTGGAAAAATACATGAAAAGAAAGTTGCTTGAAACAAGGAATGCAAAATTCATATGACTGAAAAGGAGGATGTCTCAAGCATGCTGAATATAAAAAAGTATCGATAAAGTTATACATGTAATATATAAGTCGATAAATATTTCATTTTATATACTTTTCAAAAACAATTCAGCTTATAATTTTCTCAAAAACGATCATATATAAAGTACATTTGTTTTTTATTTGTTTTGTTACATATTTTCAGGTGCCGATCGTTTCTATGACGCTTTAGAAATGATGGCGGGCAAACGTCCGGGGCCTTGGTTAAAAGTCTGCTGGAAGTTCATGGCGCCTTTAATCATCAATGTAAGTTGCCTTCAAATCTGAGAAAAAAAATTTAATTGACTGACGTGTCATGTACTGTAAGGGCAATCAACTATACGCACTTCGGTATTATACTGAAATTTCTTCTGTTTTGTAATGTGCGGATGTTCAAACTTTTCACATTCTTTTTTCTATATAGATCATGGAAATTTTTTTTTTAAATGTTCGGACGTCTGAACTTTTTGTACGTATTGTTCGGGCGTTTGGTCAGTAAATTTACGCACTATACAAAATAAAAGAAATTTCAGGACAATAATGTGTATGAAAAGTTCGGGCGTCCACACATTTCACATTCTTTTTTCTCTATAGGTCATTTATATATTTCTCAAAAAGTTTTGGACGACAGAACAATTTGAAGACATTTTGTGCAAAATTGTTCGGACGTCCAAACTTGTTAAAATTGTTCGTGGTGAACTTGTAAAGTTTTGATGTGTTTTTCTTCACGACCTAATACCGATTAATTATATTATTAGTTATATCAAACTTTCGTTGTAGGCTATATTCTGGTTTCAAGTGGTGAAATTCAAACCTCTGGCATTTGATGACACCTACGAATATCCGACATGGGCAACAGTGCTCGGATTTACCATGACGTGTTCATCTGTGATATTTATACCAGGGGTAGCTGTATACAAGCTTGCTATGAACCAGGGCTCATTCAAACAGGTAGGGTACAATTATTACTCATATGGTATGATATCTATATATCTGATGCATGTCAGCAAACAGGGGTCAACAGGTCACGTATGTTATGTCATGTTAATGTGTCAGTGGTCTGTATGTGACCTCATAAATTGATGAGAACTAATTATCTAGGCAGCATCCAAGTCAAGTACATGTCCGCCATGTGTTTCAATATCCCTACAGCCTTGTGTGTGTGTGTGTCATTTCCTTTGTTCTTATAACGATTTCATAAGTTCGCTTTAAGATTTAATTATTGCCCCAAAAAACTGTGTGTTGTAATATTTCAATTCGGAATGTATTTAACAGAAGCGTAAGAAGCAATTTTAGAGGGGGACTAATTTTAAGTCATGTCTGACAACGGAAGGGGTCAATATAGCTAACAGCTTATATCATTGTGGAGGTTGTGCACACTAGCCGCCCGTGGTTCCTGTGGACCAGTTAAAAGCATATTTTCTTTTAAAACTGCATATATAACATTTTGTTCGTTTGTACAGAGATTGTCCATGGCTGTGAGGCCGATGTTGAAGAAACATCAGATTGATCCAAGATGGAAGAATACAGACTATAAGTGGACACTACAACAATATGAATCTCACGATGTCAACAATCCATTCAATATTAATGATGAGATGGATTCTTTATCAGGACAAGAAAGTGTTTGACTTGATTTCAGTTTATACTTTTATACATAATAAAAGTGGACATGGAAGGCAACTGTTTTGTACCAATTACGTACAATAGGACTTTTTAGTGGTGCGCTTTATATAGATGAAGTGATTTTTATAAGGAACTTTAATCTTATTTTTACACACTCGTTGTTCGAAATATAAATACATTATTTCCATGGTAATTGTATACTTTAATAAAATACATGTCCACCTACATACCCGTTGTTAAAAGTTTGGGTCGCGACCCCGCAAACCCAAATTCTTTAATGGCGGCCTAGTAGTGTTAATATTACACAACAGAAATAAATTTATTTATTCAATTCTTACAGACTCGTAATCATGCATACTCCCATACCCAATGATGTATTTCGATCTAAAAATGCAGTCATTAGGCTTCAATGTTCAAATGTTAACAGTATACAGCATTAATAATGGGACCTCGTATAAAAAGTGTTTCTTAACTTAAAAATCAAGTACAGTACAACCTCTCCAAAGCGACACCCTTTGGGAGTAGCAAAATTATATTGTGAATATTGATACGTTTTTTACTTATTTGTGTTGTTTTTATCAGTGTTTAATTTTATCAGTGTTTAATTTTGTCAGTGTTTAATTGTATCAGTGCTTAATTGTATCAGTGTTTAATTTAATCAGTGCTTAATTGTATCAGTGTTTAATTTTGTCAGTGTTTAATTTTATCAGTGTTTAATTTTATCAGTGTTTAATTTTTTCAGTGTTTAATTTTATCAGTGCTTAATTGTATCAGTGTTTAATTTTGTCAGTGTTTAATTTTATCAGTGCTTAAAAAAATTGTATCAGTGTTTAATTTTATCAGTGTTTAATTTTGTCAGTGTTTAATTTTGCCAGTGTTTAATTTTATCAGTGTTTAATTTTATCAGTGTTTAATTTTGTCAGTGTTTAATGTTAACAAAGTGTTTGGTTTATATTAAACCCATATACATATAATTATAGCGATTAAAATTTAGGTGTTTTACACATTATGTTCTTGTTATTATTTTCTACATTCTCAGTGGCCGCGGTCACGGCCCAGTGGTTAGTGCGCTTGATTTCTAACACGATGATCCGTGTTTGAATCCTACTTACTGTAAGTCATACCCTTCTGCGAAAATTTGACAAAACTTTGATTTTCCTCCATATTTGGAAAGGTTGCCAGTGTTCTGTGGAAGTTAGTACTTGTTAGATCCAGGAAAATCGGACGCCGTATATACTATGAATGAAATATTGTTGAAAAACGACGTTAAACATTCTAAAGATGGTACAATGGCAGTATTGTGTAGTAAAGATAGTACACATCACCTCTCATGTCATTGTTATATTGGAATCCCTTATATTAAATACTTGAAAACTAACGAACAGTCAGTGAATGGTGCGACTCATGTTACGGGTTAGGTATTGCACTATTGGTGACAAATATTCAAGATACGTTACATAGCACCCCTAATTCAAGCTCTCGCGTGTTTCGAGTGGAGTCTGGAGGAAAAGGTTTACAATGGGAAGTTAATACAATGTAAGAGCCAATGTTTACTAAGTCTTGTCAATCATTCAATGAAGATCAAATATCGAACAAACTCATTGATATAATTGTGACCAACGGCAAATGCGACATACGTGACACTTGTATAATAATCAAATCTTCATCGAAAACAAATCATACACATTTCTCCTGTCGTATTGTTTGTTTCGTGAATATCAAACAAGTATTAAGATAACATTTGGATATGAGGTATAAATGTTATATCAAACATCTCCGACCATGTCATACAGATCGGTATCGATCATAGATCAGTAGAACGTGGTACAATACGAAATACACTATCGTGGCTATCAATATTCAAGATTTTAAGATATTTGTCGACTAGAAAAAGATTATGACACTTTCATTAACGATATATTACAATTAAATACACACACATATATATATAGGAACAAATAAACAAGCAAGGAAACATGCAAATAGATAAACCACATCCACAATTATTGATAAATGTTTAACACATCAAAGTACTGAAAGTACTCATGATACTTGAACTTGCACAGCAACAGTTGTAGAAAACGTAGTACTTAAGTCCGCATCAAAATTCATGCGCGCCGAGCAAGTGACTGCAACAATCGTTCGGCTTCCAAAAATGAATATGTATTCAATCGTTCAGGCTAATAATGGCTGGCATGGAAACTACAGAAACGGGAATGTATTATAGTGACCCTAAGATGTCGTGCGGAAATTTATAGAATGAAAGCATATCTAAGATCTCAATTGATATCTACCCATGCATAGAAGAGATGATGAATAAAACACAGGCAGTTTTAAATACTAGATTAATCGAATTATTAGATTAGTAAAAACAGATTCAAAGGAAAGGCTACCATGATACAATGGATACCCCTCCCAGTCGTACCACCCATACACAACCCAATCTACACGGCCAACATGAGCATGCGATACGAACAGTCACAATCAAACTGGTTCCCGTTCCATGTTGCAGTGCACCAAAGCTTTGTACAGAAAAGTGAACGGTATCCAATTTGATCAAAAAGTATACACAAAATGCAGTCGAAACGACACAATTTCAACCAAATGCAGCTCGAAACATAATCTAAGCCAAATGCAGCTCGAAACAACATAATTTCAGCATGAAAATAAAAAGTTCTACAATGATAAAGTTAATGGAAACTGTATTACTTCATATGAGACTATCGATATCACTGAGCTTTCACATACATAAATTAAAAATTAAGACTTTTAGAAATGCAACGAATAACTTTGAAACCCAAATCAATGTCGAGTTTTGTCAGCTGCATATGTTCATGAACACAAAATTTGACATATATACTTAAGTTACATTTGGACTTATTAATAATTATTGTTATAAAAAAAACATTCATTTGTAATAGAGGTATCGTATATACATACAAAACAAGTCCCATTTATTCCAAAACCACTCGTTCTAAGGCTGAAGTCACAATTCAAGATTATCAAATGAAAACATCTTACCGATATGTTTGTTGGCACAAATATTGACAAGAT
Organism: Lutraria lutraria; assembly: GCA_964023205.1. NCBI lineage: Eukaryota > Metazoa > Mollusca > Bivalvia > Venerida > Mactridae > Lutraria > Lutraria lutraria. The sequence continues at coordinate 6,828,006 of OZ026848.1, read as the reverse complement.
AAAATATTTTATTACTTTGTATGACAAACTTACTGTTTGTGTCAAACTTTTATCTCAAATAATCAAACATTGATTAGTAGCGATTAAAACAATCAAACAATTTCCGTACGTTACGGACGATCAGGTAACGGATGTTACAGAAATCACTCTCCGTGACAGACAACCTCCGTTACCACCCCGTACAAACAATTGACCAATTAAATTCATATAATTAGTCTGGTGAACCAGACGCTTACATTGAGTGAACATCCTATACTTAACATTATATATCAGTTTACTCATAGTGACAAAATTCTCTCCAAGCTAAACGGAAGACTAATTATTCTCACACTAATTAAACTTGTGAGAAATTACTATAAAATGATAGAACAATTTTACTGGGACATCATTCTATTCTCATCTCTCATAAAGATATTGACAAATATTATTTCTTTATTATATTTACGGATATATTTATCAAATATGTCTATTAGGTAACTATTTCAAACAATCTTTTCACTATAATATATTAAACATTCTTTTCAAATTAGCAGATAAATATTTACAAATTTCGATATTTGGAAAATGTTATATTTTGCTTTTAGATTAATTCAGTTAAACAATGAATTTACTCAATATTTATCTCATTATAAAAATATAATATTGGTGTTGTATTTTACAGATTGCAGTTGTTCAGTGGACTTCTAGATTCTCCCGTTGCCAGGGAAACAACGGATGCTGAGATAGCTTCTATCATCACACCAGAAAACAAGGGAGTTAACTCTAATGATTCTGGAATCGATGTTCTTACACCATTGTCTGTAAGTATATATTTAATGGGTTTTTTTTCTAATCAATATTGTGAAACAAAATTATAGATAGATCAGAACAACTAGTACTTCAGTACTTATTTAGTATAATCTATAAAATTGGACGTTGTTGTAGTATACCTAGATATTAATTCTATATTTTATATTTTGTCCAATAAAATTTAAAAATAACTATAACTATTATAAAATATTTTCAGGTTGACTTTTCATGGAAGCCAAGAAGTAGACGATCATCACTAGACGCTCGCAAGTGTTTGTTCTCTGGTAAGCGTCTAGCTGATGATGATTTAAGTAAAGAGTCTCCGAGTACTAAGAAGTTACGAGGATTCTCAGAAGAGCATTATGAGCAAAGCCAGGTAAATTTTGTTGAAAAATTAACTAGAGTTATATAAAATTAGTAATTTATAATTATGTAATAGTGTCATTTTCGTATTTGTCCTTCTATCTGTTTTCATTTAACGGAACATTCTTAAAGAAAATAATATTAAGGTTATAGCATTTTTGACATCTTATATAAATGTAATTAATTATTAATAGCTATATCTAATCGTTCACTTGACTTTTTCAGGAAATCATCGATGCTGTTGAGAGATTAGAATCACGTGATCTTATTGCTGATGGATCACGTGACTATACATTACCCACAATTCCTGGTAAACATGGTGACCTCAAATCTATTACAACTGAAACAATGGCGGATGTTGTGTGTGGGAAGTACAACAAAGAGTTTGGACAAGTGACCGTCGTAGATTGTAGATATCCATATGAATTTGAAGGTGGTCATATTAGAGGGGCGGTCAATATGTACACCAAGGACGAGGTTCATAGTCTACTGAATACACCAGTGACGTCAGATAAACCTCACGTACTTATCTTCCATTGTGAGTTTTCATCAGAACGAGGTCCAAAAATGTATCGTTTTCTACGAAGTGAAGATCGTGAGATGAACAAACATCAATATCCTCGTCTGAACTTTCCTGAAGTACATCTTCTACATGATGGTTACAAAGCTTTCTATGAGACAAAAAAGGTAAACATGACATACTTTGTTATTTTGAGTTTATAGTAAGAATAAATACGACGGAACTGTTTAAAAATACTCAGTATAGAGTACACAATTTATAACACCTTCAGGATTTTTCTTAATGTTGTAATGTCTCAATAACAAAGTAAAGTTTATATATTATGTAGAAAATACAAAAATATTTGGAAATAAAACTTGCTATGAGGTAATATGGTTATATTTAGATAACAATGACACATGTATAATTTCAACTAAGTGTATTTATTTTAACGTTTCTATATTTTATCATTGCAGGAACTATGTGATCCCATCAGCTATAAACCAATGTTACATGAAGACCATACCGCCGAATTACGTCACTTCCGGGTAAAGTCTAAATCTTGGACGGCTGGAGAGAAACAGGTTACCAGTAGACGACACCGAAGTAGATTATCGAAGAATCTTAGTTTTATGTGAAATGAGACTGAATATTTAACGTTTTAGTGCTGAGTTAATAAATGTGCTTTTGTTTATATTATGACACTTTTTTGAGTGTGTTGTTATTGTTACTTTGTTAAAGATTTTCACTAATAATGAAATAAAACATGAAATCAATATATCCTTTTAGTCATTGTATTAACAAGAAAAACTATAACAAAACGTTATACGTAGACGAATTTTAAGAAGCATATTGGTTTATGCTTTTTGTATGTAGTTGCTTTTTTCATAAAGGATATTGTCTGTATATTTAATTCAATCCAAGGGTGTAAAATATTTACATGATATGCGTAATACACTGTACTGTCATTATAATGACAATCATGAGTATTTGACAATGAATAAATTCATGTATATAGTTCACAAGCACATGGTTATATCATACCCTACATCAATCAAATAGAATCAATCCTAAATATTAACGAATTCACAATAAATCTGAGCACTATCATATACACGGTGGTTAACCGGCTCGGACTTTGGATCAAATCAGCGTCCCCAGACTATTTTTGATCGAGCAAAGAATTGTAAAGTTCTTACGTGTTTTTGCACCTGAAGCAGGATGTTCGTCCATTGTTTTTAAGAAATTAATCAGTTAAAGTCCTTTGCTCGATCAAAAATAGTCTGTGGACGCTGAATTGATCAAAAAAAGTCCGAGCCGGTTAACCACCGTGATACAACCTCATTGAACTTCAAATAGCCACACAACAACTTATCTAGGCAATGCCCTACTTACATGCCAACTTTTAATAGATTCAGTCATTACCATTGGCCTATCAAATGACCAGGATTAGCCAAACTAGTAATAGAACAATACAGTAAGTACTCGCAATCAGCTATAATAAACAAATACTCGTAAGTATAATTCGTCTAGAAAAAACAAATACAAATTGTATAGCTCGACCAAGTGATGAGTCGTGATGGAAGAATACACTAAATCAACTGGGGGATGTTGATATTCGGAACATACTTATATAACTGAATAAAAGTCAGTTACAGATAATAAATAAGAATAATTTAACACAACGGCTGGTGTGGTGGGCAGAACGTTATCTCTATGAACCAACAGGCTTGGGTTCAATTCCAGATCTGTTCCGATTATCCATATCAGCTGCTAATTTCACATAATCGTTTTGTTTTGAAAAATCATATATTTTCAATTAATTAACGTTCAAACAACAGACTCACTTTATTATATGCATTCTTAAGTATTTAGCTCGATTTGTTGTGAAGGTTATCTGTAGAAATATATATTACGCTGCTGGGCTGCTAACTTCACGCTGACAACTTCACGCTGCTAGCAGATTTCACATTTTTTTTAAAAATCATATATTTTCAATTAATTAACGTTCAAACAACAGACTCACTTTATAATTTATTTTATGCTTTAGCTCGATTTGTTGTGAAGTTTATCTGTAGAAATGTATATTACGCTGTTGGACCTGTTGCTAGCAGTTGCTTATTTCACATTATTCTTTTTTTTAATCATATACAGTAAAACCCCGATTATTCGAATGTCATTGGGCCCTGAAAAATCATTCGGATAATCCATGGTTTCGAATAATCCATTTCAGTATGATGTACTTGTTGGAAACGATAAATTCCGTACTGTCCGTATATTGCAAGGGAGTTAACTCTCGTATGCAAAAAATGACGTTATATTAATAAGAATAAAATAAAATGTATAACAAACACTTCTTATTTATCTTTGTTTTATGACTGTATATGAGTTAACAAATGAAACAATAAATCTTGTTAAATGAATACCCGCGCATTTATGGATTAAGCAAAACACAATCCGACACAAAATTATGTCATTCTCACTTCACTTACTAACGATCGACTAGGCATCGCTATCGTCACATTCTAAAATCGAAGACATAATGTATTTATGTTTGGAACATTTTTTCACTAAATCATCATATTCTAGTTAGTTTTGTTTAATTGTGTTCGAATCAGTTTTTAAATTTTGAATGACGCTAAAGTGCAAATAATTTCACATAGATCACCAGGTACATACGTGTATTAACTTATTATACCCGAGATCATTGTGAAATATTCGTCGTGATTAGTATAAAAAAATTATATATATTTTCATATTGTAAATATCCAGAAAGCTGGACTAAGGGTATTATTGTTCCCGTGCCAAAGAAAGGTGATGTAAATAATGTAAATAATTATAGAGGTATTACTCTAAGTAGCATTTTTTGCAAAACATTTCTCAACATTACTAGATATAAGACTTAGAAAATGTGCCGAAGATAATCATTTATTAAAAGGACTTTCAGTTTGGTTTTCTTAAAGATAAAAGCACTAGTGATTGTATTTTTGTTTTAACTTCGATTATTGATAAAGTAATTTCACAAGAAAATAAAAAAATATATTGTGCATTTGTTGATTTTCGTAAAGCTTTCGATGTTGTCTATAGAAATGGTATTTGGTACAAATTATTAAAGAGTGGAGTATCTACCAAACTTGTTAAAATGTTGCAGAAAATTTATGAAAGTGTTAAAACATGTGTACGAGCGAATGGAAAATTAACAAAACATTTTGATAGTTTAAATGGAGTTAAAAAAGGGCGAACCGTTGTCACCATTATTATTTTTATTTTTTATAAATGATATGTATCATGCTTTATATGATGGAACTATTGACTCATTTAATATAGATGAATTACGGTTGTTTTTACTTCTATTTGCTGATGATACTGTGCTAATGTCTTTTACTAAAGAAGGGTTGTAAATATTATTAGATAACTTACATGCTTACTGTAGCAAATGGGGTATAAAAGTAAACACTGATAAAACTGTTGTTATGGTTTGTAAAAGGGTGATAGGCCGGAAAACATAGATTTTTATTATGATCATCATAAGCTTGACTTAGACACTAAATGTACGTATCTTGGGGTAACACTATCATCCAACGGTAGCTATTACCAAGCACAGAAGCCATTATCAAAGCAAGCTATGAAAGCTCTTTTTTCACTTAATTCATTGTTTGATACTCTAGCTCTTGAAATTGTTGATAAGATAAAGCTATATGGTTTCATCAATTTTAAATTATGGTTGTCCGTTGTCGTTTACCGCATTAGAAAAAATGCGTTCTGAACAAATAAATCTGGTATGTAGCAGTGTGCAGAATATCAAACAAGATATTGCCAATTGTGCTCGTGGTGTAAATGAATGTCTCAAAACCAATCTGAGTGATGTTTACCTTATCTCAGCCAGCATTCAATAAGTTTGAAACAAATATAAAGGATGTCATTAACAGGTTGAAAGAGTTAAATTCATGGACAGTGCCAACGTCGTTGTGATAGCTCATCATGTAGATGAATCTTCGGTGCACATAACTATACCCGGCCCATCTGAAGAGGCCGAACATTACAATGTAAATGACCAGTTTCTGGATGAACAAACAGTGGTAGATCGTTGAACAATTACTTAGATACGTGCTTTTCCGTCTCTTCCGTTAAAACGTCTTCGAACAAAACAAATAATGATCCGTCGATACCAGATATCCAAAATATTACAATCATAATAGGGCGTGGTAGGAACTCAGCGCAGAGCAACAGGAATTGAACCTATCACAACCGACATGGTTCCAACAACCTTACATCCAGGAAACAAAACCAATCATCGGCTACAGAAGCACAAATATTCGAACGTGTTCAATGCGTGTATGAAGAATTCGGGGAGCATCAAACTAAACGAACAAAGCGTTATGGTATTATTGGACTAGAAATCAGTTTTCTGTCGATAAACTGTGTAACTATTTAAAAGCCAGGGTCCAAAGGTTACCAATGTAAATGTGTTCCCCATGAGGCGCTCACGTAACTCAGTCCTGGTGAGATTAACGTGGAAGCTGACAAGTACTCTGATCTGTTGTTAGACAAATGCTTTTGGCCCGAAGATATTGTATGTTCTTAGTGGTTATCCAGCACGGAATTGGTAAAGCAACGAAACTCATCCAATTTCCATGCACAACGCGATCCACCTGACTCGCGGATACATGATCATGACAATACTGTCTGGCATTACTAGTACAGAATGTATATGACAAATGCTAACATTAGTATTACATGTATTTTCTTCATTTTCATGTAACTTAAATTTATGTCTGGGTTGATTTCCAGTTCGTCGTATTTATGCGAAGCATTGTGTAAAAATGATATTGACTTTTGTGGTATTTCTGAGCACTTTCTGTGTCCACAGAACGTGAACTTTATTGACACGTTCATATCAAATTATCGTTCTCATAATGTTTGTGACAAAGACTTTGCGTCTCCAGGTAAACGACGGGTCGAAAAAGGAGGTGTGGCTCTGGTGTGGCCCCGTAAATTTGACAATTGTGTGGTCCCATTAGAACTTTCTGATGACCAAACCATTATGTATATATATTTCAGATATACCTTCCTTGTGTGAATCATCCTACAGACAAATTCAGTGGTTATATTGATACACTTTATAATGTGTGGAATACATATGCTCACAGCGGTGATGTTATTATATTAGGTGACTTTAATGCGAGATATGACTCTAAAACTACACGCACACGAGATGTATTATTTCATAAATTCTGTACGGACACAAATAATGTCCCGGTAAATACCACACCTATGTGTGTTGGTGCCAAGAGCATAATTTATATGTCTCTTATGATGGTAATTTTCACTCATTGGTTGATTTTATATGTACGCCTGTGGAAATGTTTGATTGTATAACGGATTGTGAAATTCTTGATGACAATTGCCTTAATGTGTCCAGACATAGACCCGTTGTTTGTACGTGTAATTTTCATATTATGTGAACCGAATCAGTATGAATGTGATCATTTGTTAACTGGTGTAAATGCAGTACCGATCAAGTTTTACAATATAATAAGGTGTTACTATCAGATTATGACTTACAGTGTCTGTTACATTGTGATTTAGATACGACTGGTATTGATAGGGCATATATATATTGTTTAGTGATAGACTTGTTACACATGCGAATTCTACGCTGCCTCATAAGAAGTTTGTGAAGCATTTGATGCGTACTGGAGTTCTGACTTAACGGCTGCTCATAAATATATGACTAATGTAAGAGGAGTATGGTGCAGACATGGCAGCACACGTTATGTAAATGGCCCAACGTACGTTAAGTATAAAACAGCTAAACGTGAATATCGCCGTAGGCATAGACGATGTGTTAAGATATATTTTTGGACAATCTTAATCATGAAATTGATAGAACAGTGGAGCTTGAGTCTAGTAAGTTTTGGAGAATGGTTAAGAATGGGAGGAAACGTAATGGATCTATGATAAGTGCTGGTATGAACTTTGATGGTAATATTGTGAGTGATCGTGATAGTATAATTGATGGATGGTGCAAGTATTTCCGCGATCTATATAAACCAAATTCCGATCTTGCTAATGATGATGAAAACTGGTATCGACACATATGTCAAGAATTAAATAGAAAAGTAAATGACATTCAACCTGATTTAACCGCCTGTGTACATCCTGACGTAGTGAAACGTGCGATTGAATGTTGTCCCAGTGGAAAAGCTAGTGGAGTTGATTCTATTCAATATGAACATTTGATTTATGCTAAAGATGCTGTATCTCCCGTCTTAGCAAATACCTACACATGGATGCTGCGTACAGGTCATGTTCATGATAGCTTAAAGAGAGGTGTGATTGTGACTCTTCCTAAAGTAGGCAATAAGCGTAAAGATGTGCCGGATAATTACCGCGCTATTACTTTAACTTCGGTTGTGCTGATTCTCTATGAGTTATACATTTCTCCCAAGAATTCAACTCAAAACTTTATGTCTGCTTTATGGATGGCAGGAAAGCATTTGACACTGTTTTGCACGAAGGCATGTTGTACAGATTACTAACAGAGACTGATATTGACTATACAACGTTCTTGGCAATTAATGTCCATTCATTTTCATTGTAGCGTCGGTACAAATTCCCTTTGTCTGTAAAATCATGTCTAATCAGTGAAACTGACTTTTATTTGCAATAATAACATTCCGAATTTTCATTTTTAACCACCAAGTGCGTATTATTATAATAGAAACATAGCATTGCAGAAAATAAGAAAAAATATCTGATAACATTTTTACAAGATGTAGCTAAAGAAAGGCATTAAGTAAATATTGGTTAGAGCAAATGAAATATAGTTCTTATATTTTTACTATCATCTTATCTAGTGTTATGTTTTACAGAATTCGAAAAGCTAATGGATCTTTTAAAGGTTTTGTTAAATTATCTCCAGAACAAGCTATGATGATTTACATTTATGTAATGCATTGATTGATAAGTATAACTGTATACATTTACAACAGATAGGTGGCTCTGTGGAAAACCATATGGGGCGAGACCGAAGACTGTACTGTTTACACTACTGGAGGCTTATCAGCAGAGAGCTTTCTGCCTCATCTGAATTGTTCATGATTGACCTAGAAATGACCTGAGATTTGAAAGGCATCTATAAATAGAAATCGAGCAGTGAGTCGTGACGAAAGGTCGAAGATTGTTCCATTCTTTACCATAGGGATAAGTAATACATTGAGCCCGTACATTACTAAACATGACTTTAGTTTAACATTGTGTAGGCCATTTTGTAAGTGGCCTACGTAGTCTGAAACGAGTGCATGACACTAGTAACAATATTAAATTGAATTGTGTGGGTTCGTATCCTTAATCTACCACTATTTTTTTTCAAATCATGCATTGCTCGTGATTTCGGTGCCTTTATGTTGAAAAGGGTTTATATCTGCAATCAAAATAAATTCTGTTCCTAGTATGCAGACGATGCCATGTTATAACGAAGCAATGTGTGAGGTTCTGACAGTGCATGGCTCCAGTACAAATATGAAGGAGTAATTGAATTTGAAATTACATGAAATGAAATTAAAAAACATACAAAATTCATTTCAAATATTGAAGTAAACATTTGCAATAACAAAATGCCAAAAAGTCAATTAAAATGGAAAGGAAAAAACGTTCACCTGGGGTTCGAACCTGTAACAACACGACTAACAGACTGCCTAAGTTACGACGCCATTACTGATCGAGCTACGCTACACCTAAATCGGACAAATAACTGATATTTATATATTACGGAAATCATCGAAACGTTCCGAAATGCCACCCACCCTACAAAATGGACTTAGCTGATCTTTGATCATTCTCGGGTGATTGTCGGACAATACCCTCTCTTATTTTTAGTTCATATTCTGTCAGTAGATCTCAAAGTGATAATTTATGCACAAGTTAAACAGGATAATATCAGGGTATGGATAACAATACGACTTTTTTAGTAGCTTAGGATTAAAAGAAATTGTTCGGAATATTACGGACATGTCACGTATTTATTAACTCGTATAAAACTCTAATAATGAGATTTGAATTCTGATGTTTGTACAGTCAAACTTGCGGACAAGGCAAAATGTAGCCTTTATTCAAGTTTATTGATATGTGGCCTTTATTCGGAGGTCATGTTGTTCTAAATAATCAGTGGCAGTATTTTAAAGCTTGACTTTATTCACAAGGTGGCCTTTATCTAGTGGTGGTCACTAACACAGGTTTGTCTGTACATTAAATTTCATTGAGATCAATCACTTTTTTCATTTAGAAATAATCATTTATTGTACACACGTTTTATAATTATTGCTGCTTTTTTACAAGAAGAATAAATACACAGGTTCTGATTTATCACATTGTAGTGGCCGTTTCTGTATTTCACGCGTTTTTGCTGACATCCAATTCGTTGAAAAAAAAATATTTGTAATTTACAAGAAATCACCAGATTAAACCTTTAGACATCATAAACGAATAATAATGAACATTAGAAATAAGGTGTTCCTAAGGATTTCGATTAACGAAGTGGTGATAGAAGTCTTCGAACATATAAGCATTAATGATTTTGTAAGCGTTCGTTTGCGACGATAGCATTTTTAATCAAAGTACGGAGAGTACTTTCAGGAACGAAGTTAAATCCATCCTTAAAAAAGGCCTGTCCCTGTCGAGAACTTGATGAACTGTTCACGAAATGCTCATGAGCTTATTCATGAATAGTTCATGATTTTATTCATGGCCTACAAATTGGACACTTGGTTCAAGAACTTTGTCCGATGAAGTTTATGAAGAAATGTTCGAGGACTTATTCAGAACTTCATGAATTGTACATGGACTTCATTTGGTGAACAGTTCATGAAGCTTGATGAATCATTCATGGTCCTTTGTTGAATATTTCATGAATCTTAGGTTCATGAGCTGTTGATAAACAAAACTGACGGAAGGCAATGAAGGAGGAGAACTCTACAAAATATCTGTTTAACGATTACTAATTAGTCCTTTTTCAGTGAATAATAAACTATAAAGCAATCTCGGTGAAAATGTTTATGGGTTAGGTTTTAATATATCATTTGATATATCAATTCTAGAAAAAGTCGTGGCAGTTAATACGATATAATTTGTTTCTGACTCATAAGACACTGAAGCCCGTGTGAACAATATACTTTCATACATGTGCATGCTTACAATCGTGCATATACGATTCAGCTGAAATTTGCAAATGTTTTAGTACTGAAATAGGAGAGGAAAATAATGTATCTGTTGCGGGGCTCGAATCCAAGTTAGATGGTTAATCGGGCTGGTAAATGTCCAGCGAATTTATAAATACAATTCACGAGAAGTGTAAATTCAATTCGATTTTTAGCTCACCTGATTCATCAGGTGAGCTTTTAGGATCGGTGAATGTCCGTCGTATGTCGTCCGTCCACAATTAGTTTGTTTACACTCTATCAACCGCAGCTCTTTACGAATCTTAATTAAACTTGCTCACAATGTATATGGCCACAATGTCTCACCTAAGTTCGATTATGGGCAAAATCTGATAATAACTTCTAGAGTTATGGGCCCTTGAATTACAAAATTTGCTATATTTAGCTTGTTTACACTCTAGCGCCTTCATTTATTCACCAATCCTGATCATATTTTCAGTAAATGTGTATAACAAAAAGATCTTGGAGAAGTTCGATTATGGGCAATATCGGACCAGAAATTCAAGAGTTATGGGCCCTTGACTTTGAAAATTTGCTATATTTTAGCTTGTTTACACTCTAGCACCTACATTTATTCACCGATCCTAATAATATTTTCATTAAATGTGTATAACCATAAGATCTTGGACAAGTTTGATTATGGACGGAATCGGACCCAAACTTCAAGAGTTATGGGCCCTTGATTTTGAAAAAAAATTGCTATATTTTAGCTTGTTTACACACTATCGCCTTCATTTATACACCGATCCTAATAATATTTTCGGTAAATGAGTATAACAAAAGAGCTCAAACAAGTTTGATTATGGGTGGAATCGGACCACATCTTCAAGAGTTATGGGCCCTTGACTTAGCAAATTTGCTATATTTTAGCTTGTTTACACTCTAGCGCCTTCATTTATTCACCGATCCTAATCATATTTAGAATGAATGTGTATGACCTTATGGATTTGGACAAGTTAAGTTATGGATGGAATCAGACCACAACTTAAAGAGTTATAGATCCTTGGATTAGAAAATTTGCTACGTTTTAGCTTGTTTAACAGTATTATACCTTCATTGTTGGTTTTGATCTCAAAATCTACGTAACAATGAGTTTTACTAGATGGAAACTATATTACCTGGTCATTGATTATTGGCCTTTGTTCTCAGGTGAGCCCTCTTGTTTAATTTGTCAGGTGTGAGGTATGATAATATATTTGAGTTTAACAGTTTATGTTTTAAGCACATTTGTATTATTGTACTATAACGTTTGTGGTTTTCATTTAAAATATGTGTTTTTTAAATCATGAATTGCATACCCAAACTCAATTCGCAGTTATTTACAAATTGAATGCTTAATAAATATATCTTAAAATCAGCAGACTGTACGACCTTATCTGTGTTAAACACTCACATTTGTATATCAGAATTCCCTCTGTTGTCAAGCGGAACAGAAGTAACATAGTAAACCGTAAATGAACATATTATTAAATAGATTAAGAGAAGCACGAGTGACATATAACGAAATAACATAGACTTCAAAACAAAACCCTTTACAAAATATAGTGAACATTCTAAAAACTGCGAACGATTAATTTATTTCAAAACATGAAATGTTTATATAATTATTTAAAAGTAAACATAGCTGCAAAATTTACAGATCTCGTTAAGGTATATCTATCTATACAGACTTGTAATTCAATACAGTTTTGTACTTAAAATGTTTTAAAATATGTACGGACTCAAATTCTTCTTATTTTTTGTGAGCTTTTGCAGCTTCGTTTCTTTATCGCAAAAGAATAAAGGTACAGTTATAATAAATGCATGTCATGACAGAATGTAAGTAGTTGTTGCAAAAAGGTTTCATTACATAGAGTAGAAAAAAGCAGATTAGAAACGATCTATTTTTTTCAGCAAAAACACTTAAACTAAGTCTACGAATTTCTTCGGTGTTTTTTTTTATCCTTTTTATCTATGATATCATTGATGTACAAACTACCTGAGTTAATCCAATAGCTAGATACAAGGTTTTTGCCTCTAAATTTGAAATTTTTGTTACAGTATACGTAAACTAAACCTAGTTTTAACAATGCTTGCATAACATAACATTTTTCTCTTTGCATATAAGGTTTTGACTTTTGATATCTTTGGACCGAGTTGTATTTTTTTATGTTATTTGAGTTTATGTAAAACATAAGATTGTGGTTTTTGCCAAAGATTTTAGTATTAGTTTCCATCTAGCGTTTTATGTTATCACAAAGTGATTTAACCCATTATTATTTTACTGAGTTTACATCTGAACTAAGATCTATCTTATATAAATCTGAACTAAGATCTATCTTTTGTAAACCACCAAGCTTTATTTCTCCTGTGTCGCTCGTTTTTCTATTTTGAATTCCACAAAAGTCGCTGAACAGTGTTTTATTTCAGTCTTTAATGTTATGGTATTGTTAAAGAATGTGCAGCGTAACCTCCATGAACAATCACCTCCGAACAACAGTCACATCATTGTTACAGTCAGTATACTAGCAACCCGTATTGACGTTTTACTATATTTTCAATAGCCACCTCCATACAACAGCCATTTTTGTCCTTCCCATTTGAGGCTATTGAAGTGAGGTTGTATTGCCTGTATATAATTTTGGTAAAAGCATCGGTTTGGTGACTTGCATTTTACCAATAGATACCTTTGATAAGTTAATTAAACTATTATTTTCAACAAAGTCTTGGTACCGTTTTCAGTACAACAGAATGAAAGACAAGCAAGGCGACACCTTTGAGATCGAAGAATTACGCATCGAGGAAAATGCACAAAATGGAGATGACGAGAAGACGGTCGAACAGAGACAGACTTGGTCCTCACAGTTAGATTTTATATTTGCATCCGTTGGATGTGCTGTAGGTCTGGGTAATATCTGGAGGTTTCCATATCTTTGCTACAAAAATGGCGGCGGTAGGTATTGTATAAATGACACGATATTTCAGCATATAGTCATAAGCAACACTTACGTGGATATTAGTTATGGCTGACAAGTTAAGAAAGAGAATGTATTTTTTAATACAGGAGAACAAAATCTAAGAGCCTTTTGAAAATGCAACTTCGGTAGTTTTCGGATTGGAACCATCGGAAATGCAAATACTGTACAACCGAAATGATAAATGTGTTATTTCATTCTTGAACAGTCAAGTCCTAGCCCATAATTTATCATGAAATATGTATTCATTCTTACAAAACGGATAGATATAAGTACATGTATGCATAATATCTGATATTCTAGGCGCTTTCCTGATACCCTACATGTTGACATTTGTTTTCGTGGCTGCCCCACTCTACGTAGCCGAGATTAGCGTGGGACAGTATATGAGTGCGGGTACCATGCGAGCCTGGAAAATGGTTCCTATATTTCAAGGTAGGTATTATAACTATTCATGTCTATGATTACATACCTTAAATTAAATCATGATTCAATATCACATTTATGTTAATATAAAGTTCACAACTGTATAATAATACTGTTTGAATCAAAACTAATTGTTTTGGTATTTCAAAGTTCATGCATTTACCTTTATTACATTTATTGAATGGGTTCTAATTGTACTTCAAATTCGAAGGCTTTCTCTTAAACAATAAAAAAAATTGAGACAAGTTTTAACTTCGTAACTATCCATAACTGCAGTTGGGCGAAATAAACTGGACACTGTCTAGAATTCTCTGTGGCAATTTCGCGTTAAAAGAGACCATGAGTAATTATGCCAATTGGATAGAAAATTAGGCACATCGGGTTTTTTGAGTTGCTTGAAGGTGTCTTTAAAAAGTGAGCCTACCGTGCTAATGGGCGACTTTGATATTCACCTGGACAATCTGACTGATTGTTATTCTAAACAGTTCGCAGTGTTTACATTTATTTGTGTTGGTACAATATGTGGAAAATCCTACTTACACCAATGGTCAAAGACAGCGAAATAAAACGGTTGTATCAGAGTATTTCACATCCGATCGTGCCATTACATCATGCATTGTTCAGCAATCAAGACCACATACAGTTGTCAAAATAAATCAGACTGAAAACTGCAAATGAATTGCTGATGGAAATTTCTGAAAATTCCTTTAAATAATATTGATAATCAGGAATCAGGATTTCACATAGGTCGTGAAATGGAAAACCCTCTGTCACCATAGAAAATGACTTTACTCTAGCCAATGACTTCTTGCGTTACTTCTCAGACAAAATGTCTAAACTACGAGATGAGTTAGATGATACTGATACTGAAATACGCAACCTAATAAAACGACTCAAACAAATTAACGTTCACGGAACCATGTAATATAAACCTCTACCTGAAACAGAGGTCTGAAATTGATGCAAAATTCTAAATCTACAACATGTGAACTAGATCAACTCCACAACTGAAAGAATATTTCCCATACTTTTGCACTACTAAGTCCAAAATGTACATGTCTAATGGTAGAATAAAATGAATTTGCAAACAATCCAGTGCTTTTATTCGACTATTGATTATTGAATAACTACCTAATGATAATTAAATTCTGAAATGTTTTAAAGGTCTTGGATTTGCATCTCAGGTGATTCTGTTATTTGCGAATGTCTATTACGTCGTTGTCATCGCATGGGCATTGTATTACATAGCTGCATCGTTCACTTCAACTTTACCGTGGACTAGTTGTAACAATACTTGGAATACAGACAGGTTAGTTCAATAAGATATTTGTTAACGACCACTTGTGAACAAAATACATCACGTAAAGAGTGTCCCCTCTATAGAAAAGACCATTGATATCATTTTTTTAAAGCATGCGCCGAATAACAGACTGGCATTTAGGCACACATTTTTTGCATCAGATAATACTCCACGGAGCGTTATTCCCCCTAGATTGTTCAAGTATCGTTATAGTCTAGACGATATTTTATTCTGTATTTGTTGTTATTGTATATTATAAATAAACAGTGACAAATATAAACGGCTCTCATCAGCCCATTCATAAAATATTGCCTCGGCACTGACTAAAATTTGAACTGTACTTATTCTAATCTTATTGTAGATGTTTTGTCAGTGGCATGGTTAACAACAGAACAACACATGTACAGAACTGTACAAACCATACCGCTACATTGAATCTCTCTAATTGTGTTACATATTCAATAATGAAAGAAAAGCCCGTGGATGCAGTGGAAGAATTCTGGGAGTATGTTTTTGAATGATCATTCCAATAATATTGTTATCATTTTACAACCTGTCCTTTTAACAATAGACAGCAAGCAACGTAGCAAATATTGCAATAATGTGGTTCCTCTTATTTGTTTCAAGTCCTTGAATGTACTCGTAATTGTTAAACTAAATTATCAAACTATTTGCATGCAAACCAAAAATCATTCTTGTAAGTTTGGTTCACCACAACAAAGAAAGCACAGGCTACTTCTTATCGTATGGTCAAAGTCAATTAACACCAGAGCTTAGCTGTTTTATAAGTGCATACTTACTAGTGATTTACAGAAAAAAAGCACTGAGTATGTCAAGCGGAATTGAAGAACCTGGTTCAGTGGTACCCGGGCTTGCAATATCACTTCTTGTTGCCTGGATTCTGGTCTACATATGTATATGTCGTGGTGTAAAGTGGACCGGAAAGGTAAAAATATTAGATCATATAAATTTATATACACAATTGTTGCAGTTTTTTGGTCAGCTAAAATACATACGTATTAATCTAACACAAATAATGTATCAAAGTCATCAATTAATATTGACGTGCTTTCGTTGATTATATCATAAAGAAAATCAAAAACTCTTGACTCGCGCTGATGAATTGTAAAGAATATTATCAATGCACTAACTAATTTAGCAGTAATAGATATAAATACTTTTAAGTAGTATACATTGATTAAACATATATTTGTTAAAACTAATAAATTATATGTGTATCTAATGCTTTCTTTAGATAGTCTACTTCACGGTCATCATACCCTACATTCTTCTCTTGGTCATCTTCATACGTGGTATTACTCTTGAAGGAGCAGCTGACGGACTGGTCTTTTATCTTAAACCTAATTTCTCCCGTCTCACTGATGCTCAGGTGTGGCTAGACGGTGGAACCCAAGTCATATATTCCATCGGTATTGGACAAGGATTTATGCTGACCCTAGGTTCTTACAATAAGTTCAAAACAGACAGTGCTAGGTAAGCTGAATGCTACTCTGGCCCGTGTATTCTTCACCAACAAAGGTTATGCAATTTTGTATTTAAAATCAATTTCCACCCGAGGTATACCTTTCCTTAGCCCTTCAATTATCCACGCAGTCAAAATAGATACAACATTCTCACATAACATACATCTGAATAGTAAAACTATTTCATAATTTTATTAAGAGATAAAAATCTATGTGATCGAACTGGAAAAAACAGTGGGAAAAGTTTATTGTTTGATTAAATTTCTAAACGACCTTAAAGTCACCCGTTCGTTAACAACGGCCAGTCGCCAATGATCATGAGCAATTTCAGGAATGGGTTGATCATCATCTGTGTCAATAGTGCTACAAGTCTGTTTGGAGGTTTGGCTGTGTTTGCTACACTTGGTTTTATGGCTCATGAAATGAATGTTCCTATAGACAAAGTGGCTTCTTCTGGTAAATATATACACTACCACACCATACTGTACAAGACTTGATTTAAACTCTACGATGGCAATTCAAATTAGCAAAATAAGCATTTCTGTCACTAGTATATTTTATTTCCTGTTGTAGGAACTGGAATGTCAATATCAAATGATCTTTCAATAGTTAATTTCATATTCAAAACATTCAAGAGAGAATTCGATCAAAAGTCAAATATTTTAATCTAGGTCCAGGTTTGGTATTTCTGACTTATCCAAAGGCTGTATCACAGATGCCCATATCTCCACTTTGGTCTGTGTTGTTCTTCATGACTATCTTGTTTGTGGGATTGGACAGTCAGGTACGTTATATATACAAACACAGTACAACCCTCGCTTGAGCAACAACCTCTCAACAACCTCTCAACAACATATTTTAACTTCTTACAAACGATGTTGCTTTGGAAGGTTGCACTGTGGTGGGTACACTAAATTAGAACGTGTAACCATATAGATATGTTTAACAACATGAATATCTCCGAATGGGGAATCAATTTAATTTCGTGTATTGAAGATGATGTGAGTTGATATTGTAAGAAATTTTCAAAGATGACTTCACTAAACATAAGATGCTTCACATAATGCTTGTGGTGTTGGAATTAAGGACGAAACTGGTAAACAATAAAGACATGAATGGTTTGGATGCCCATTTTTGTCGACATTATTGGGAGAATCGGGAGAATGTATGTAAGCCATGTTGGTGTGTTTATGTTGTGTGGGTTTTATGAACATATAATGAGTATTTGTATGAGTCATGCGACTAGTAGTTGATTTTTTATTAAGTATGTACCTTCATTCACTGCACTCAAAAGCATGATTTTAGCTACATGTATTTACAAACTGCACGAATTATCATGAAGTCAATAATTATTTTTCACATGTTCGTACTTTTATTCTTGTGTTTCAGTTTGCATCTGTTGAAGGACTTCTGACACCAATCATTGACAGATGGCCGAATGTTCTCTACAAACCTCGGAATCGTATGATATTTGTAGGCCTGTATTGTATAGTATGTTTCTTTATAGGATTGTCAATGGTCACAGAGGTAAGAACAGAACTTTGGATTGCATATTTGGAATACATGTACATGTATATATTTCAACCATGCGAGTGTATTGGTTGGCTAATTTAAGCTCACCTAGTAATATATAAGTTTTCCTCTAAGCCGATTACATGTGAATTTACCTCCAGAATCTCGGGTCATAATTACGGGTAATATCTATGAGATACATGTACATGTATGTGGTATGGTGTTGTTATAGGTATATTTCTTTACAATGTTTTATTACAGGGAGGTATATATCTGTTCCGGATTGTTGATTATTACGCCGTCAGTGGTCTTGTTCTACTAATCATGGTGTTCTGTGAAGCTGTGGCTATTGCCTGGATATTTGGTACGCTATAAGAATGAAACTGAAGTAGTAATCATTCTGTTTCTCTATGTCTCTTATGGCGTAGATTATTTATTCCGTATACAAGCCACTGTTACTGTGCGTGTTACCATTCAGACTACCACAGAAGCTCATTTAGATTCATTAAACATTTAATGACATGTACTCAAACGAATTAAGGACATAAGGATTTATATCTCGGCAAGAAAATATCCACATAATGTTTTGGTGAGTGATAACCATTAATGCTTAGCACTTCGTACCATTGGTACTGTTTTGCGTTTCTGAAATATGAACAAAATCTGATCATATCAGATTGACTACTTGTACTATCTGGTCTAATTTGAACCAAACAAACTTATTTCTTAATGTAACATGTGAAATTGGCGTTTTATAAGCTCACCTGAGCAAATAATTAGCGTGTTGTTTCATTACATCACAGGCGCTGATCGTTTTTACGATGTACTAGAAATGATGACAGACAAACGTCCAGGTCCACTGATGAAAATATGTTGGAAGTACATCGCACCATTAATCCTTAGTGTAAGTTTGAATATAATAACCTAGAAACCTAGATTTCTGGAGGCCATATGCAAAGGATTCTCGTCATTCATTGGGCAAAGTTTGAAAATCCCGAGCATTATTTTCGGAAACGGTCAATAAATTTCAAAAAATCATTAATGACATCACAAATTGATGCATGTCACTTGCTAATTCGTAAATAAATGCTGTTTCCGACTTGGGATGTAATGCAAAAAGACATGTTACAGAATATTACTGACAATATTGTACCCAATGCCAAGGAATGTTTTCTTCAAGTGAACTAAAGAAATTGTCGTGCGATCTAAGTAAATCAAATGTAACGTTTAAGAGAAAGGCCATGAGGATGTATGTATTTCTATTTTACAATAACTGGCATGCTTTACATTTCGTGTGCAGGCAATATTCTGGTTTCAACTTGTGAAATTCCGACCTTTGGCATACAATGGTACGTACGAATACCCGACGTGGGCAACTGTATTCGGATTTGCTTTGACACTTTCGTCTGTTGCATTTATACCTGGGGTGGCTATTTATGAGTTTATGAAAGGTCATGGATCCATCAAACAGGTAAATGATTAACATGTACTCACAACGATAACATAGGGCAGTGGTTAAGTTGGTACAAACGAACCGGAAAAAATAGTCTTAAAACCGTATAGTCCTACTTTGAATTCAATAATCCGGTATTCAAGTTTATATCATACATGAACTTATACACAAGCTGTATGTCCCTGTAGAATCTGTTCTTGGGATACATTACAAAACGTTTTAAATTAAGTTGATGCTGTTGATGTACAATTAGCGTAATAGTGTTTTGTAATGGTCAGCTTTTGATTAGACCTGTATGTAATTTTTTTGATATTATTTTCCTACAGAGATTGTCCATAGCTGTGAGGCCGATGTTGAAGAAACATCAGATTGATCCAAAATGGAAGAATGCAAACTATAAGTGGACACTACAACAATATGAATCTCACGATGTCAACAATCCATTCAATATTAATGATGATATAAAAATGGAAGATATTTAGGAATATACTAATAACAATGTAGAGTTTTTTGTTTTAATTCAAGATTGTCATATAAACATTTGAAAGATTTGAACTCAAACATTTTCTACTGACAAAAAAATCGTTGTTCCATTTTACTCATCCGATTGTTGCACAGCATTTCTTACGCCAAATGACGTCACGGGCACCTTGTTAATGTACAAAATAGAAAACGGAACAGATAGAAACTGTAATTTTAGCGACATAACATGACTGAGACCTGATTTACAAGTCCTTAAAATCTAATATAACGTACAATAATCCTACTCCATTCTAGACACATTATTTAGATAAATGTATCTTTTGTGTTGTCTAAATATTTGAATAATTATCATGATATCAAATTATTATATATTACTTATTATGCAATAGTATATTTTTCTCTATATCATCGTTTTATATCCTTGTTAAAGAATTATCATTGCCATGCATTATGTTAATGTATTGGTATGCATTAATAAACAAACTAAAAACCAAAAATGTAATAATTGTATTGTGTTGTGAGTTGCTGGTGATCTGCTGTTCGGAGGACAATTAAAGCAACTCATTGGTTTTATTTCAGCAACTTTTGTCAGTCACTTTCGCGTTATATTCTTCTGTTTTGTCTAAAGCATTTGTTTAGCAATTATAACACGCGGCTATGACTCAAGACTTCTATAGTTTAGTTAAATAATTATTACAAGAGAGTCATTGGGACTTGGTAACTCTTGCCTAAACAACCTGGTGAATAGACAACTATCTATATAATCATATTAAATATATCCAAATATATTTACAAAAGCTTGAAACGTAGAGATAACGAATACTACATTAGGTAGCTCTTTCTCCCTATCAACTGTCAAACATATTTCCTTCTCTTTTTTTCATAGTTTTGTTTTCAAAGTTTATTATTATTATTGTTGTTGTCAGTCTCTATATTATAATTAACATTGATATTATTACGATATAGAAGTCATTCTTACATCAGTTTGATATGATAACGATAGGAAGCTTAATATATTTCAATTATGTTAAAGACATAATATAACAACATATACGTACATTTATTTGTAAAAAACTTATGCATTCGTGTTTTATAGAACTACATAATAATATATCACTGGAAATGGTAATTTTATTGTGTTTTGTTATATGTAAAATGTTGGACATGCTGTCTTATTTTCAAATAAAATCTATCTATCTATATAATTGTCTGAAAGGGCAAAACCAATTTTGACCACATGGGCATTTTATCAATATTGATAAAGAATCACAAGACATAGTTACACATTAAAAAAGACAAAGGTATTCCTCCATGTATTAGTATATAAAAAACTATATATATATCACGTAAGCCTAGGCCGGGCCCGAGTTGGACCCAAGGGAAATAATTTGAGTGATTTGAAGGACTGCACATAAGATACTAAATAATTGTAAATATCTAATATCTAGGCTATAAGGTTTAGACCAAAAATATTTTGAAGGTTTTCTCTGTACATGTAATCATGTATGACATGCGTAAACAAGTGACTCAAGTAGGCACCATAACTTATTATTTTTGTTTGTTTGTATCGAGTTTAAGCCCCTTTTCAACAGTCAGAGTCAAATGAGACATACAATTCACATAGCCATCTTTCCTGTGCTAGACTCCCATCCTCTGTAAGAAGCGACATCCATCACCCGACAGAGACAGATCTGTAAAGAATTAAGCTGTATATATCAAGGTATGCGCAGTTAATAAAAAACATCTTCAAAGTCTACCAAAATACCCTCATAATTGTCTATATTTCTTTATATATATTTATTACATATATCAGGGTAAATCAGTAAAATACAGATTCCCAGGAAAAGTTACCAGAACCATCAATTACTCGGGCATACTAAAGGCTTAGGCCTTGTCACACCCTATAGGGATCCTTTCAAATATAGCTCATCGGGCAGCTCTGTTTGCAGAATATGCCCCCCTGCTCAATAAGCTGTATTTGGAGTACCAGTAGTAACTGTTGTTGTTGTGTCTCTGATAGAGATCCCCAAGTATCTATTGTGAGATAAGATCATTATTTTCTAATGTAATAACTTCGTAACAAGATTTACACATTTATATATTTATTATACAAATACCTGTAGTAATGGGATTGTCTGTTCTTCTTCCCGTCTGTCTGTCATGCACAGGTATGCGAGCAGTATTCGACTTATAGCTATAAAGCAGACTTTTCCGTATACAGTTCGCCAATTGAAAGAGTGCCATTCATCGAATAGAGCTACCCCGGGGGGGTTATATACGAAAGTATCCTTATATGATGTGACAAGACCTGGCTAGATCACTGTATTGGGGTAAGAATTGAATGTTGGGGGGGGTTGAAACGGTCAAAGGGAGGTAATCAAAATTTAGTACTATCAACATCTAGTAATCATTTTCTCTATTGTTAGCTTTTTAAGATCAAACAAACGTTGAGCTGCGTTTTCACCTGACCAAGCTTTATTTGATTCGTTTGCTAATAAAAACTTTTTCCTATTGTATAGTGCGATTTTAACCTGTCAAAGCTGAATAATTACACGGTCGATGCAAGCATGTATTTTTAACTTAGATGTGATTCGATAAATTTCGTAAGTTAAACAATAATCTTCGTTAAACCGGTTGCTATATTATATAGTGCAATTTTATTAAACTGTCAAAGCTGCATAATTAAGTCAATGATTGCATTTATGTTTAGGTTCGGTAAAGTTCGATTACTTTCGTAAGTTATATGCTAATTTTCGTTTTACGTGATAGATATAAGCCGAAAACTGTCCATTATGTAAAATATTGGAGTGTTTGAGGCGCGTAGCGCCGAATACACTCCAATATTTTACATAATGGGCAGTTTGAGGTTTATATGTAACTTAAATCATTTCGAAAGGATTTACACAATTCATTGACCGTGACAATTTATAATTTTTAAAGGTACCTCGTCGAATTACTCATTCTATTTCCTAATCAAAATCAAGTCATTCATATTGATTTTGCTTCCTATTTTTTATGCTACACTAAAACGAAATTGCTCACTAAAAGTCATTAAAGAAGGTTATTGGCTTTGAACAAGTTGTTGGGATTCATTTTTTTGCATAAGTAGATAAAATTGCGTGTGAATTTAACTGTTTAAAAGCCTACACGACGGATACCTTTAAATCAACACCCTTTCAATCACACTGCTCGGGTAGCACGAGGAATGTACATTTTATTCAAAACCTGTTTGCACCGATTCAGACCATTGGGATGGCCTTTCATTTAAAATTCTAAATGGTTTGTAAAACAGTGCAATGTGGAAGATTGTGTGAATAATGTGGGATTTCCGTGTAATACTTTGTTTGATTTGATTTGTAATATCAAATGCTTAATTTTCAAGGTATGGATTGTATTGAAAAATGAGTGTATATTGTATGTTATAAAATTTACTCAATTGATGCTATGTTTCTTAATATATTTAATATTTGTAATTGGAGGAAAATAATGTACATGATGCGGTGCTCGAACCCGCGTCCTCCTTCTAGCATGTGAGATGCTCTACCAACTGAGCTAATCGGGCTGTTGATATTACAGCCAATTAGTAAATACGAGTAATACAGTACTGCTTCATTTTCGTTAAAATCTTAATTAAAACAAGACTTGGATAAGGAGATAAATTTATTTTCGAATCATTAAAGCATTCGAAAAGCTTACGCATGCGTCGTTTTCAGCACAGGGACCTTGAATTTTATCCATAAAGTAACAGTAGGCCCCAAAAATTATTACCCGAGCCTCGTTCATAGACCGCTGTATATGTACATGTATTTAATATTAATATATAATGTATATATATATATATACACAGCGGTCTATGAACGAGGCTCGGATTACGTTTTTTGGGCCTATTGTTGTTACCTGGATAACATTTCAGGTTCTCAGTGTCCAAATTTGAGTAGCAGTCCAATATGTCGACTACACTCCAATATTACAAAAATAACGGACGGATGCCCATTGAGAGTTGTCCATCCGTAAAAATATTGGACAGTGAGAACAAAAGGATGACGTCACAGGAATGATTTAACGTTGAATAAACACCTTGATTGGACGATTCAATAACGGTAAAATAAACGAAAACTATCGACTGTGATTCGAAGCTAAAAATATTCGGATCCAGCAACCGTGTAATTATTCAGCTTTGACAGGTTAATAAAATCGCACTTTATGTGTATTAAAATTTATTAATAGAACGGAACATTCGCTTGTCGTAAA
The DNA here is from genome assembly GCA_964023205.1 of Lutraria lutraria. Taxonomy (NCBI): domain Eukaryota; kingdom Metazoa; phylum Mollusca; class Bivalvia; order Venerida; family Mactridae; genus Lutraria; species Lutraria lutraria. Next base: position 6,803,274 of record OZ026848.1, on the reverse strand, counting down.
ATAAACAGAAACTATCGACTGTGTTACGAAGATAAAAATGAACTCAGTCAGCGACCGTGTAATTATTCAGCTTTGATAGATTAATAAAATCGCACTATAGTAAAGATTAGAAATACGCGGATAAACCCGAACAAATGCACTTTATCTTTTCATTTTAACAAGTATTTATATTTCGATCAAATTAATATTAATGAAAATTTCACGCGTTTCGATAGTATAGCGTGAAATGGTTGTCTTTACGCGTAACGTATTAATAAGGGTGATAAAAACACGTGATGGGATGGTCAGTGAAGTATGAAACGACGTGTAAGTGGTCATTCTACCAGGCAGCGCATACAAGTAAACGTCTTATTTATGCGCTTTACACATTAGATTGGCGAAAGTTTTGAAGAAAAATGGAAGGCGAAAACATTATTATTTCGCACATAGAAGCATTGATTAACAGCAAGTTTACTGACTTCGAGAAACGTATCATAAAGTCACAGAAGGACATTCGCCGGGTGCAAAAATTGACTAAGAAAAGACACGTAGAAAAATTGAAGGTCAACGCACGTGTAATCGACAAGCGTATTCAAGCAGAGGACAAATGTGACAAACGTTCTATTGGAAGACGATACAGTCCATACTTACGAACAACAAACGAGCACAATGGTTCCATGGAAAAGTCTACAGAGAAACATGGCGGTCGTTTGCGCCGTGCAAAGCCCGGTAACTGGAGGGCTGAATGTCGTTCGGGGCAATCTGAGATGGACACCAATGTTAAGATAAGTAAAATTGAAATTACTTGCTCAGTTGACAATTTGAAATTTAATAGCGTTGGTGACGCCTTTGCGGCATGTCCAGGGTCCTATGACCATGATAGTTCCATTACTGAAACACGTGGTATAAACTGTAAGCGAAATATGGTGTCTCCTGTTGGAAAACTTAAATCTAGCCTTGCTCATTGGGAGAAAGCCGGTGCTAATGAGCATGTTTTAGACGTTATACAACAGGGTTATGAAATACCATTTTATAAGTTACCTGTTTCAGTTGAATTAAGAAACAACAAATCTGCACGTGACAACGCGTCCTTTGTTTCAGATGAAATTAAGAATTTATTGTTGAAAGGTTGTATCAAACCGGTACATGTATTGCCAAAAGTTGTCAATCCGTTGACTGTGGCTGTCAGTAATTCAGGCAAGAAAAGGCTGGTTTTAGATTGCAGGCATTTAAATTCAGAATTGTACAAATTCAAATGTTGTTTTGAAAACCAATCCGTAGCTAGGGAAGTATTTTCAAAGGGAGATTACCTATTTAGCTTTGATATAAAAGGTGCTTATCATCATATCATGATTTTCCCAGAACATACAACTTATATTGGATTCGCATGGACGGAAAATGGGGTTAAACAATATTACGAATTTCAAGTTTTACCTTTCGGTTTATCCACAGCAGGGTTCATATTTACAAAATTATTGAGAACCTGTGTAAAAAGTTGGCGGGAAATGGGATATAAAATTGTAGTATTTTTAGATGATGGTTTAGGCGGGGCTAGTACGTATGAATCTGCTCGTAGTGTAGCAAAATTCATAAATCTGGATTTGATTAGCTTTGGGTTTTTGCTGGCAGAGAATAAATGCATTTGGGTGCCTTCTTTACACATGGTTTGGTTAGGTTATGAATGGTTTATGACAAACGGTACATTGAAAGTAACGGAAGACAGGTTATGTCGCACTGAGTGTTTATTAAATGATTTAATTACTAAGATATCTAAAGGATATATTCTTATTCCTGTTAGAAAAATGGCTTGTCTCATAGGTCAGATTATATCTATGCAAATGTCAGTAGGCAGCGTGGTAAGTTTGCGCACAAGGTCACTGTACAAATGTGTTGACACAAAGGCAAGTTGGGATGCCTTAGTAAAAGTTACTACAGAGGTGTTAGATGAAATGATTTATTGGAAAGATAATTTGAGAAAACTTAATGTTGTATATCTAAATAACAAAACGCGTGATAAGGCATACGTCTCTGTTGACGCCAGTGGAGCTGGAATTGTTGAATATGCCAATGTCTATGTTGACGCCAGTGGATCTGGTTTTGGTGGTTTTATCGAAGAAACAACAGATAGTGATATCGCAGGTAACTGGTTGAGTACCGAGAGGTTACTGAGCTCCACATGGAGAAAGTTATAATCTGTTCACCGTGTTATACAAAGTCATAGCTTAAATTTGAACTACAAGCAAGTGGTAGTACATACAGACAATAAAAATGCATCCTTAATCCTCAGAAAAGCCTGATTTACATGATTTAGCAATGAAAGTTAATAGTTTTGTGCAATGATAATAACATAGGTCTTGTTTCCACATGGTTACCTAGAGAAGATAACTCCAGAGCGGATTATCTTAGCCGTTGTTCAGATTGTGATGACTGGTCAATAGAAGATTCCATATTTCAGACATTAAACAGACGATGGGGGCCACACACGGTTGATCGATTTGCATGTCGTTATAATGCAAAATGTAAAATATGTAACTCAAGGTATTGGTGCCCGGGTACGTCTGGAATTGATGCTTTTTCGCATGTTTGGTCTGGAGAAAATAACTTGGTTGTCCCTCCACCCAGACTGATTTTGAAATGCATTAATAAGATTAATGAGAAAAAAAAAGCCATTGCACTATTTTGGTTCCACACTGGAAGTCAGCGCCTTATTGGCCAGTACTGTTTGTAAAAGAATGTCCCGCTACGTTCGTCAAAGATTACGTAATTTTAAAGCCCGGAAAATTGACTAATAGGGGAATGGCGAGAAACGGTATTTTCGATGGTAGATCACTATTTGGCTTTGTTGCTGTAAGAATAGAATAATGTACTTTATTTGTTTACTATAATGAGAATGTTTTCTTCAGGCTTGAGTTTAGAGCAACGCATCGTAGATGAAGTCACGAAGACGGGATTGGGCAGTACTCTTGTTGATCTGATCAAGAAAAGTGAAAACACAGTTAAGAAGTATTAACATTATTTTAAATAGGCGGGAGTTATTCGCTATTTCATATGGAGAAAATCGTTTCTAAGAAAGATACAGTGAAAAGTAAACATTGACAAGAGTTATGTAACAAATATGAAGATTCAGATGGTATTTTGATTGTTAGAGACTTATGGTATGTTTCTTTATGTTATTCTGTATTCTTAAGATATGATGAGATCAAAAATGTTCGATGTAATGATATTATGTTATAAGAAAAACACTTCTTTACAGATTCGTAAAAACAAAAGTATTTCCTCAGTAATGAAATAGTTATGTCAGAGGGCTAGAGCTCAGCATGTCGATATGCAATGCTTTCAACGTTATCTGAATATTTCAAGTCAGTTAATCATGTTTATTTATTTCTAAAATATATTCCATAGTTCATTCCAGCCCAATCTTTTTAAATCTATACGCTTGCCTGGTAACAGCAAATAGTGTTGCTTTTTTATGGAGTATAGCATAGACTGAAAATTTCACGCGTTTCGATAGTATAGCGTGAAATGGTTGTCTTTACGCGTAACGTATTAATAAGGGTGATAAAAACACGTGATGTGATGGTCAGTGAAGTATTAAACGACGTGTAAGTGGTCATTCTACCAGGCAGCGCATACAAGTAAACGTCTTATTTACCCGTTTATATATTACGTATATATATTATACAGAATGTGATTTGCTTTGCGTAATGTAGTTTTTAACACATAGTCGAATACTAAAGTGAATTTTTGTGGTTTTCAAAATGTTTTTAGTTTTCAATGATCAATATGGTGATTGAAATGCAACATTGTTTTTAAGACAATATGTGCTTTTTGTCTTGAGAAGTGATCGTTCTAAATTTATTTTGTTTTTGTATATACACTCGGTTGGTTTATATGTAATATTGTGATTGTATATGTGATATTGTGGTTGTATATGTGATATTGTCATTATATATATGATATTGCAGTTACATATGTGATATTGTGGGTGCACATATATATGTTATATTATGGGTGCGCATATATATGTGATATTGTGGGTGCACATATGTATATGATGTTGTGTGTGTATATGTGATAATGGCATTGTATATGTGATATTGCAGTTACATATGTGATATTGTGGGTGCACATACATATGTTATATTATGGGTGCACATATATATGTGATATTGTGGGTGCACATATGTATATGATATTGTTGATGTATATGTGATATTGTCATTGTATATGTGATATTGTCATTATATATGTGATACTGCAGGTACATAAATGATATTGTGGGTGCACATATATATGTGATATTGTGGGTACACATATGCATGTGATATTGTGTGTGTATATGTGATAATGACATTATATATATGATATTGCAGCTACATATGTGATATTGTGGGTGCACATATATGTGTTATATTGTGGATGCACATATATTTGTGATAGTGTGGGTGCACATAGATGTGTGAAATTGTGGGTGCACATATGTATGTGATTTTGTGATTATTCAGGTTGGTTTAACGTCTCTTCATCAGTGCTTGTTTACGTAGTAAATTGTTTTCTTGACACAGTCATGTTTAGTGATATATTGACAATTAGAGTCAAGGTAGTGACGGTCACATCACTGTTTATAGGATAAAATCTCCTACTTCCATTTCACCATTGAAATTATACATTTTAAATAAATTTCTGGGCGTGTGGTAGAGCAGCTAGTTCGCAGTGTTATGTGAATTTAGTGATAAACCAATGATAAAGGTTTTTGTTCAAATATATTGCGTAGTTTTATCGATATTGTTGTGAACTTAGTTCTCATATGCATGTAAAATGATCATTATATATGATTAGAAATGTTAAATGTTTAGACAGTGTTGAGTCCAAGTGTTAAAGGCCACTATACTGTTTAGCCTGGAGCCCTTACCTCCATATTTCCCTCATAAGGGTTTTTGTGGTTAGGTAGCCACCGTTGCTTGCAGTTGAGGACTCAATAATTGAATTTTGGATATTATTATCATCAATTTGGATGAAATTTGATACTTCAATTTTTACAAGGGCATTTGGTAATATCATTTGATGTTATATACTATCGATGTTTAATATATTGTTCTATATGTTCATGCATAAACGGTTCACTAATGTTGTGCCATCATTTATTACAGAGCTGTTCATCAATGTAAACTGTTGGTTGTACTTATACACATACTTACTTGTACAAATAAAGCTATACGCTAGCCTGGTAACCGCATACGCTAGCCTGGTAACCGCAAATAGTGTGCTTTTTATGGAGTATAGCATAGACTGATAATAAAACAAGTGTAAACAATACATAATAAAGTACATGTATCTTATAAGCACGTACGAGTACAATAAATACAGTACTGAAATATTATTAGGGACCAAGTGAAATATCATTATTAGGGACATACTGAAATATTATTAGGGACCAAGTGAAATATCATTATTAGGGACATACTGAAATATTATTATTAGGGACCAAGTGAAATATCATTATTAGGGACATACTGAAATATTATTATTAGGGACCAAGTGAAATATCATTATTAGGAAACTAGTGAAATATCATTATTAGGCACCTAGTGAAATATCATTATTAGGGACATACTGAAATATTATTAGGGACCAAGTGAAATATCATTATTAGGGACATACTGAAATATTATTAGGGACCAAGTGAAATATCATTATTAGGGACATACTGAAATATTATTATTAGGGACCAAGTGAAATATCATTATTAGGGACATACTGAAATATTATTATTAGGGACCAAGTGAAATATCATTATTAGGAAACTAGTGAAATATCATTATTAGGCACCTAGTGAAATATCATTATTAGGGACATACTGAAATATTATTATTAGGGACCAAGTGAAATATCATTATTAGGGACCAAGTGAAATATCATTATTAGGGACATACTGAAATATCATTATTAGGGACATACTGAAATATCATTATTAGGCACCTAGTGAAATATCATTATTAGGGACATACTGAAATATCATTATTAGGGACCAAGTGAAATATCATTATTAGGGACCAAGTGAAATATTATTATTAGGGAGATACTGAAATATCATTATTAGGGACATACTGAAATATCATTATTAGGCACCTAGTGAAATATCATTATTAGGGACATACTGAAATATCATTATTAGGGACCAAGTGAAATATCATTATTAGGGACCAAGTGAAATATCATTATTAGGGACATACTGAAATATCATTATTAGGGACCAAGTGAAATATCATTAGTAGGGACATACTGAAATATCATTATAAGGGACCTAGTGAAATACCATTATTAGGGACCTAGTGAAATATCATTATTAGGGACATACTGAAATATCATTATTAGGGAGATACTGAAATATTATTATTAGGGAGATACTGAAATATTATTATTAGGGACCAAGTGAAATATCATTATTAGGGACATACTGAAATATCATTATTAGGGACCAAGTGAAATATCATTAGTAGGGACATACTGAAATATCATTATTAGGGATCAAGTGAAATATCATTATTAGGGACATACTGAAATATCATTATTAGGGACATACTGAAATATCATTATTAGGGACATACTGAAATATTATTATTAGGGACCAAGTGAAATATCATTATTAGGGAGATACTGAAATATCATTATTAGGGACCAAGTGAAATATCATTAGTAGGGACATACTGAAATATCATTATTAGGGATCAAGTGAAATATCATTATTAGGGACATACTGAAATATCATTATTAGGGACATACTGAAATATCATTATTAGGGACTAAGTGAAATATCATTATTAGGGACCAAGTGAAATATCATTATTAGGGACATACTGAAATATCATTATTAGGGACTAAGTGAAATATTATTATTAGGGACCAAGTGAAATATCATTATTAGGGACATACTGAAATATCATTATTAGGGACCAAGTGAAATATTATTATTAGGGACATACTGAAATATCATTATTAGGGACTAAGTGAAATATCATTATTAGGGACATACTGAAATATCATTATTAGGGACTAAGTGAAATATTATTATTAGGGAGATACTGAAATATTATTATTAGGGACCAAGTGAAATATCATTATTAGGGACATACTGAAATATCATTATTAGGGACCAAGTGAAATATCATTATTAGGGACATACTGAAATATCATTATTAGGGACCAATTGAAATATCATTATTAGGGACATACTGAAATATTATTATTAGGGACCAAGTGAAATATCATTATTAGGGACATACTGAAATATCATTATTAGGGACTAAGTGATATATTATTGTTAGGGACATACTGAAATATCATTATTAGGGACCAAGTGAAATATCATTATTAGGGACATACTGAAATATTATTATTAGGGACCAAGTGAAATATCATTATTAGGGACATACTGAAATATCATTATTAGGGACATACTGAAATATCATTATTAGGGACTAAGTGAAATATCATTATTAGGGACATACTGAAATATCATTATTAGGGACTAAGTGAAATATTATTATTAGGGAGATACTGAAATATTATTATTAGGGACCAAGTGAAATATCATTATTAGGGAGATACTGAAGTATTATTATTAGGGACCAAGTGAAATATCATTATTAGGGACATACTGAAATATCATTATAAGGGACATACTGAAATATCATTATTAGGGACCAAGTGAAATATCATTATTAGGGACCAAGTGAAATATCATTATTAGGGACATACTGAAATATTATTATTAGGGACATACTGAAATATCATTATAAGGGACCAAGTGAAATATCATTATTAGGGACATACTGAAATATCATTATTAGGGACATACTGAAATATCATTATTAGGGACATACTGAAATATCATTATTAGGGACCAAGTGAAATATCATTATTAGGGACCAAGTGAAATATCATTATTAGGGACATACTGAAATATCATTATTAGGGACCAAGTGAAATATCATTTTGAGGGACATACTGAAATATTATTATTAGGGACCAAGTGAAATATTATTATTAGGGACATACTGAAATATCATTATTAGGGACCAAGTGAAATATTATTATTAGGGACATACTGAAATATCATTATTAGGGACCAAGTGAAATATCATTATTAGGAAACTAGTGAAATATCATTATTAGGGACCTAGTGAAATATCATTATTAGGGACATACTGAAATATTATTATTAGGGACCTAGTGAAATATCATTATTAGGAACCTAGTGAAATATCATTATTAGAAACCTAGTGAAAAATCATTATTAGGGACATAGTGAAATATCATTATTAGGAACCTAGTGAAATATTATTATTAGGGACCTAGTGAAATATCATTATTAGGGACCTAGTGAAATATCATTTTTAGGAACGCAAAATGACACTGGTTATCGGTGCGACGTTAAACCTCAAACCAACAAAAATAAATTGTGTTCCGTTTGTTCTGATTCAATTATCAAAAATGCTCTAAGGTCTTCAGCAAGACGCTCACAATCTCCAGCCATTATTCAAGTATGACATGATAAGTGATACAAATATAAGGATCTTGTGCTCAATATGGTATTTATCTATATGGGTTATCTTGTTTTTGTTTAACATGTCGAAGTTAATTAGGATAATTGTCACATTTTGTTAACTGTAAGTCTTGTTGAAATGGAACACTATTTAACTCTTTTTATTTTTGTTGACTTTCTGTTGGTGTCTACAACAGGACAACGCTATGGTGATGATATCATCACTGATTTGGTGAACCGTTTGGACGCACAACAACGCCAAATTGACGAACTTAAACAACAGAATCAACAACATTTACAAAAGAGTGATGCTCAACAACTCCAAATTGACGTTCTACAAGAAACGGTTAAAACACAGCAGACGAAAATTCTGAGATTGACACAAGAGAAAGATGTGAAAAGATCAATTCAACCAAATGTCCAGATTTCTGACGATCAATATAAAGGTGAGAATATAGTTAAATCAATTTGACTGTCCCTGTTGTTTATGATTAACGTTCACTTATATTCTACACACAAGACTTCAATGCGACAGTTTCAAAATTTTCTAGAAACTGTCAAACTGACGTGTTTTGTGTGCAATGTAGATAGATGTACCTTCCTTTGTATTTTGTTACATTATCATGAAAGTTCAAAATAGTGATCTTTATGATATAAATGTTTTACTTTCTATTCTATTTCAGAAGAGAATAACACATACGAGGGTAATAAAAGACAATTACCAACTGAAGGAACAGTCGCATTTACTGCCGTTCTAACTCACGCATTGGCTAGTCTGGGTGTTGATCAGAATCTTATATTTGATCGTATCTATACTAATATCGGAGGTGGTTACAATAACCATCATGGTGTATTTACAGCACCGGTGTCTGGAATTTATGTTTTCTATACCAACATTTTAACGCATCCACATAATCTTGCTTTCTGTCGTATAGCTGTGAATGGTGTAAACAAAGCTGATGTGTATGTTACAGGAGGTAGCGTCCATAATTCAGGAAGCCAAATGATTGTGGTGCAATTAAATAAAGGTGACGATGTAGCAGTACAAAATAAGCAACAGACAGACTTAATTTACAGCGATGCTAATATCTATACCACATTTTCTGGATTTCTTTTACAAGATCTTACGGAATTCAATGGAGGAATCCTTGGTAAATAAATCAGAAATAAGTTCAATATGGTTTAAATACGTAATTAATTAATAAATAGAGGAATCATTAGATTTGTGTCTATCATAATTGAAGTCAGCGTCATCTTGTCACATTTAGCTTCATTAATGCCACAATAAGCATCGATAAAGCCATTTTCACCTTTAATGACACTATGAGCGTCATTTATGCCACATTCAATTTCAAGTCAAATTGGGCTTCATTAATACAAAATTAAGCTTATGCAAAACCATATGTTGTTTCATTAAAGTCACATTGAGCTTCGTTGACACCATAGAGTTGTATACGAATACATTTTACTTCATTCAACTAATATTGTATTACAGTACAACCTCTGTAGAGCAACACCATGTGGGAGCTTCAAATATTGGCCGTTGTTTAGAGGTTGTTGCTCTACAGATGCTTTTAGAATAAATAATCTACTTAGGGAAATTTTGTTAAGGTGTTGTTTTAGAGAGGTTGTTGCTCTACAGAGGACCGCTCTGGAGAGGTTTTACTGTACTTTGTTTAAAGTTATGACACTATCATGCAAGAATACACAAAACTATCAAGTTTGCTGTATGAATTCATGAATTTATTACTTTCATCATTGGCTTGTTGTGGAAGACAGAATTTATCACTCTGAACAAGTCGTGAACATAACATTCAGCAACCGTAATTTGGATTACCTGCACCTAACTGCTACACATTATGTGAGTTTACACCGGGAACCAGGCTACGAACAACCGTAGTACATCTTGTTGTTTTAAAAAGGACAAAGAACTGGATTTATTTTATTTTTATTTCATGATTGAAAATCTTAACAAAGAAACAATAACAAAGCATAGAAAATCAAGAGAACAATAGGAACAAAAATAGCACATTTTATATCATAGCACTGAAAAACAACAACATATTTTACTAACAATCAATTCACATAAAACTAAGATTCTTCGACAATCTACTTCGGTGTCGTCTGCTGGTCATCTGTTTTTCTCCAGCCGTCCAAGATTTAGACTTTACCCGGAAGTGACGTAAATCAGCGGTATGGTCTTCGTGTAACATTGGTTTATAGCTGATGGGATCACAAAGTTCCTGCAAATGAAAAATAATAAATAATAAATAGTTTGTATACATATAGGAATAAATTGTAATATACGTTGATCGGGATAATGTATGATATTTGAAGAATTCTATACATGTAGTCAATATCTAAGAAGGTACGATAATCAAAGTACTGTACAAGTTCTCATGAAAACTGAACTTACATTGAAACATGGAACGGGGACTAGTTAAACAAACTTTTGCCATGGCGGATGTAGAAATACGTAGTATTTTGATCCGCATATAAATTCATGCGCACCTGACGAGTGACGGCTACAGTTTCCGAAAAACGAATTTAATAATGTCATATATGAAGTACAGAACACAATATTTACCTTATTTGTCTCATAGAAAGCTTTGTAACCATCATGTAGAAGATATACTTCAGGAAAGTTCAGACGAGGATATTGATGTTTGTTCATCTCACGATCTTCACTTCGTAGAAAACGATACATTTTTGGACCTCGTTCTGATGAAAATTCACAATGGAAGATAAGTACGTGAGGTTTATCTGACGTCACTGGTGTTTTAAGTAGACTATGAACCTCGTCCTTGGTGAACATATTGACCGCCCCTCTAATATGACCACCTTCAAATTCATATGGATATCTACAATCTACGATGGTCACTTGTCCAAACTCTTTGTTGTACTTCCCACACAAAACATCCGCCATTGTTTCTGTTGTAATAGATTTGAGGTCACCATGTTTACCAGGAATTGTGGGTAATGTATAGTCACGTGATCCATCAGCAATAAGATCACGTGATTCCAGCTTCTCAACAGCATCGATGATTTCCTGAAATAAGCAAGTAAACGATTAGATTATTTTTAAATAATTAATTACATTAATGATGATGAGATGTCAAAAATACTTTAGTCTTATTATATCATTTTCTTATGTTCCGTTTGACGAAGGCGGGTAGAAGGAAAAATACGAAAATTACACTATTACATAATTACAAATTACTAATTTTATATAACTATGGTTAATTTTTAAACAAAATTTACCTGGCTTTGCTCATAATGCTCTTCAGATAAACCTCGTAACTTCTTAGTACTTGGAGACTCTTCACTTAGATCATCATCAGCTAGACGCTTACCAGAGAACAAACACTTGCGAGCGTCTAGTGATGATCGTCTACTTCTTGACTTCCATGAAAAGTCAACCTGAAAAAGATATAATAGTTATAGTTACTTGAAATTTATTGCACTACATTTCAATATAAAATATATATTCTATAAAATTACTAAATAGGTATACTTTAACAACGTCCAAATTTGTGGATTATCCTTAATAGTTAATCTATTAAACTTTTGTTTTCCTTATTACCAATGAATTGTTTCACAATATATTATTAGGAAATAAACATTAAATATATACTTACAGATAATGGTGTAAGAACATCGATTCCAGAATCATTAGAGTTAACTCCCTTGTTTTCTGGTGTGATGATAGAAGCTATCTCAGCATCCGTTGATTCCCTGGCAACGGGAGAATCTAGAAGTCCACTGAACAACTGTATTCTGTAAAAGAGAAATAATAGAGTCAATAAATGTTAAGAAATGCTCTTGCAAACACATTTGATCTGAATGAACGATATTAGTAATCAATTTAGATACTGTATTTTTATTATTATTATTATTATTATAATTATTATTATTAAAGTGGTAAATTCAATAAGTTATCTGCAATTCATACATTTTAAGACATTTGATCGTATTAATATATTTTCTTATCAGAAATAATGTTTTACCTAATAGACATATTTCTTCAAATATCTTTGACCAGTAATAATGAATATACTTGAAATATACAATGACGATAGATGAGAGATGAATAATGTCCTGATATGGTGTTCCAGTATTATATAGCGACTTCCAGTTTATTTCTCACAATTATATTTTTAATTAGTGTGAGAATAATTAGTCTTCCGTTAAGCTTTGAGAGAATTTTGTCACTATGAGTAAACTGATATATAATGTTAAGTATAGGATGTTCACTCAATGTAAGCGTCTGGTTCACCGGACTAATTATATGAATTTAATTGGTCAATTGTTTGTACGGGGTGGTAACGGAGGTTGTCTGTCACGGAGAGTGATTTCTGTAACATCCGTTACCTGATCGTTGGTGTATAGTCTACCTAGGTCAGTTTTGCTGCTCAGATTTTGTATTGAATGTATACACCCAAAGGCATATGCCACAATATCAATATGACATTCAATTACTACATGCAATTTCTTTGGCTCTTAAACATTTTGCCTTTTTGAACTGCAATAACATTAAAATGTAAAGGGAGGTGTTTACTATAATCAGGTAAAACTACCTGCCATAATTCAGCATAAATTGAAATTGATTTTCATAAGACTATAACACTGCTGTCCTGGCAAATGGAGATTTCATCATGAATGTGCGCCACATGATTAAATATCAAGGATAAGATAAAACAATTATAGAAGGTTAACATTAAATACCAATTAGATGACGTCTGAGCTGCATGATATAGTGATGTTATCCGAAATATTTTTGTCCGAAATTTGTATACCGTATGAAAATATAAATGTAACACTCATTCTTGAAAATTAACGAGTCTTTGGAATTTTGTTGGTCATAATGCTTAATGTAACATGAGATTGTACTACAGATTCCATAAATACTGTCAAATCATGTGTGGTTATCCAGTAAAGTGTGTAGCGATTTTCGGAAAATACGACCTGGACCGTACTGAATGGTACGGACTTTATTCTATACCACTGACGATGAAGAAAGAAGAACTCACGATAAATTTGATGAATCAAAGCTTGGGGTAATTAAAATTGGTGTTGATAGGTGCAAACAACTTAAATAAGCATGGTCAATTAAAGATATGACTGACAAGTTGCAGATCTTTAAAAATATATTACAAGATTCGGCGACGGATCTTGATCATTCGGTAACTTTTATACAGTGTTCTTTTTTCTGATTTGCTACTCGTCCGCGGACAACTACCACCTAAAAAGTTACTTGTCCGAGGAGAAAAAATCCCGTGTCGGACGAGTCGGGCATAGGAATTCCACACCCCTGGTCTAACGTTAATTTTGTCTACAGACAGGTCACATAATTTGGCAAAGATCAGGCATGTCTAAAATTTTAATGCATGATTCAGTGAAGGAAAATTGAATTATTATTCAGGGGTACCAACTAGGTACATGTGGTTTAACTTCTCCGAGCATTTAGTTTTGTAATGTCAATCTTTTCAGGTAGAGCCACTGTTCTTTATGAGACCATAAAATGCCCGTTTTTGGTGTTGTCTGTGAGGCCTCAACTAGGTAAGGGTATTTTTCTCTAGGTACTGGTTACTTGAAGAAACTAGTAAATGTATAAAGTACATACTTTATAAGTAGGCATTGGTAAGATTTGTTAGTTAAATAAAGCGTTTCATACAATCAGCCATTGGCATATTAACTAATGTAAAATTCATCTAATGTATGTATTTTACGTGATTTGTATGAACCCTATTCCTGAAAATGAATTAAATACTTATATATTCATGTTGAAATATATTATTACTTCTCGAATTATTAATAGACAAGCTAGAATGATCCATTTCACGACATTAGAATATTTACTTTAGTTATTGTTATGTTACTCGCAGCCAAAAAAATACTAGTTAGAGTTTTGAACAATATAGGTAGAATACGCTTTTACTAAAGTCATAAATATACACATGTATGTATAGTTGTTACTTCCGGAAACATCATGTTTGACTCATTTACACGCACAGTCAACCCTGTGAACAAAGACCACCCTTAGTAAAGAAAACATGTGGCCTTTATTGACAGGCGGTCTTTATTCGGAGGATATTTCGCTCCAAATAATCAATTGCGGTTTTAAAAGAATCGCCTTTATTCAAAGGGTGGATTTATCCAGAGGTGCCCGCTAACACAGGTTTGACTGTATTTGAAATGAGCACTTTTGTATAACTATGTAGTGTCCATCAATTATCTAATACATTAACATATATAAAATGAAAAGAAGAAAAAAACGCATTTGTTTAAAATTGTGCAACCTGCTGTAATTATTTATGGGGACAAAAATAATTAAAAGCAGCATTCGATATTCAATGTTACTCTGTCAGTTGATAAGTAAATATGATGTTGAATGTCTATTTTAAAAAAAATGAATTTGTCACCTTGAGTATTTACATTAATTAATTCCTTTTCTTCGAGTATGGATTTTTATCATAGCGAGTTTGTGTTTATACAAAATACCATCAAGCTTTATCAATCATAATGTTTGAAATATCGATATAATTTTCATCTATTTTATACATCTTTCATATTGATCGTGTCATCTTAATCAAATATTGTTGCTTTTTTCTTTGATCGAATTACAAGATGCCATCTTTTTGTTCTGACGCATATCTAACAAGATCTGTCACATTTAACAGATTGTTGTAAAATTGTCATGTCACAGATATGACATACAATAGAGGAAGATATCATGATCTAAGGAGTTACTGTGAGGACTCGAAATTATAGGTAATGTCTACGAATCTCTGAAGCAGAGGTATTGGATTCGAACCCCAACATTTTGAGAAATAAAAATGGGAGTCACGATCATAATACCTTAAATCATGACGATATATTTTACATGTAAAACAATTCCTGTCATGTGACGTATTGAATTATGTCCCTTCATATCTACCATAAAACTTTGACCTGTTGTGACCTTGACATGTTTAATTTCTGATAACGCTGACAGTAAACTTCAATACATAACCGTTCGAATAGTGTTTCATAGTTTTGGGACCTGTTGGTTGATTATAATTGTAATGGAGATTGTGAATGATATTTTCCGTTTATACGAAGCTGTGGGAAGTTCACAATATCTTGGTGAAGACGTCACGAAAACTGAACATTCTATACAATGCGCCATGTGTGCGGAACAAGATGGCGCCTCCAAGTCAGTATGTATTTTAATTCCGTTAAGTTTTACTTTTGAGGAGGAATATATAATTGCATTTATATACATACGTGACGATCTTTTTAAGATGTGATTTATTAACAATCTAAATATTTTTAACTTGAGTGAGTTGTCCAATGTAAACCGGTTCCCGTTGAACTTTGGTGCATTGCAACATGGAATGGGAACCAGTGTATTGTCAACACTTATGAGTTAATTCCCTTAGATCTTAAAGGGACCAGTTTGTTTTCTGGTCCTCTTCAGAATAATTGAACTAAATAATGTATGTACATTTGTATATGTATTCTTGCCATTTAACGTTGTAGTGTACAATCAGTAGTACCTGTATGAACTCTATTTCTCTAGTACAAAACACTGACATAGTTATTAAATTACGTACACAGATGATTATCAAATTTTATACATATACTAGTTTCAAGATTTTTTTTACAAGGGCCAAAGACTGTGATCAAGTTTAGCCCCCGTAAAACGAGCAACATGTTTAGCCATAGAAATTAACAAAACAAGATTCTGGAACTGACATGGGCTTTATTAATGATTCCTTTCATTTGAGCAACACCCTGGTATTTGTATCTGCTGAAGGCAAACGGTAGGTTCTAATGAATAATATGTTTTTGTTTGTTATTTGATAAAATACATTATCGGCTCCTCAGAAAACTTACAACCGCATACATCGAGGGCTCAGCGCAACACTGTCGTAACTTGTTCTTATTTCAGTATGACTTACGACACTGTTGCGTTGAACCCTCGACATGCACTATATCTATAGTCTTTGGTTAACCTAAATATAAAGCGCATCATACACAAAGCATATTCAAATTTAAGGTTCACAAAGGAATATAATAGTACATCTTCAACTAAGTTATCATTTAATTTCATTGTTCAAAGATTGTCCTTGCGGCTTTCCTACACGACATTGGTCACCTGATCGGAATGGACAAGAATTTACCGGAAATGATCACAGACGGACAGAACATTGGCACTAAGGATCATGATGTCGTTGGAGGGCAGTACCTTAAAGACAAAGGTTTTCCGAAACTCCTATGTGACGTAGTTGCTGGTCACGTGCAAGCTAAACGCTACCTCGTCTACAAAAGCAGTGATTATTACAACAGTAAGTCTTTGTACTGTAATGTTTATCTACATTTGATTAATTTGCATTACAATTTCATTATAACAAATATTAATTCATCAATGCAGTAGAAAATTACAAAAATTAACGTAAATATTACTAACAACAAGCATTGATGTGACATTTCACTTTAATCAACTTTGGTGGATTCGAAACAATACATTTTATATAATTGCATAAAAAATGTAGTCCTTTCATGTTCAGGATACAAAGCGTTCACAACTATGCTTCAGTCATTGGCGCATATTAAACATATTAGACCAGGTTTACAGATCCGGAATCAATTTCAAACGATTATTACCTGCAAAATATCACTAAACAAAGCCTTTGCTAATGTATTATTTGAAAAAAAAATCATAACATTTTTTCGTCTATAAATTCACTAAAAAACTAAAAACAATGACCAGTAATTCTAGTTACTTGCTCATTAATGTATATTAGGTAGGTCGGGACTTTTTGCCTCTTTTAAACGTGTGGAATGGTACTTGTATAAAAGTGCAAAAGTGGGTGGGGTGTACCGCTTCAAGGGCCGAATAAAAAGCATAGGGTCGCGGGGTGGGTTAGAGAAAGTTGAGTAATCAGAAACAATGTGTAATGTCACACACTCAGGTGGTTTTATTTGGTCTAATCAGTCGAGAGTTCCGCCCAACGTGCTGTGTCCCTTTTTACATTTGGCCGTGACCTTGGAGAGTGACCTCATGTTCGGCTTAGTTGATAACTATACAACATACATGTACTCCGAAAGGTGATGATGCTAGTAAAGAACAGAATATTTATACAAAAGAAAGGCAACTTTTGTTTGAACCTATTTCAGAGTTATCTGACGCTAGTAAACAGACATTGGTCCATCAAGGTGGTACAATGAGTAAAACAGAAGCCGAGGAATTTGAACGTTCGGTAACATTTGATGCAATCATAAAAATGAGAACTTGGGATGAGCGAGCGAAGGATGTTACAACAAAATGTACAACAGAAGGATTTTCTTTTCTCTTCGAACTTTGAAAAATGGCCAAGGATATACATTTACTATACAATTATATGTAGTAATGGTATTGTCCGTCCTTCCGTCTGTCTGTCATGCACATGTATGCGAGCAGTATTCGACTTTGCACATGCCTTTTCCGTATACAGCTCCCCATTTTAAAGAGGGCTATTCATCGAATAGAACTAACAATTGTTAGCCTTTAACGGCTGTGAGTTCGTTTCCCACCTGAGACCAAATATCAAAATGACGATGGTTGTTGATGCGACTTTTAACCACCAAAAACACACAAAAATGTACTGCGTTTGTTCGACTTATATAAGCCAGTTTATCATAAATTGCTCTTAAATCTACCAGAAGTCCCTCTCGATGTATAAGTATGACCTAGTAAGTAGTACAAATCTAAGGAACTTGTGTAAAAAATACGGTATTTATCTATCTGGGTTATCTTGTTCTTGTTTAACATGTCGAAGTTAATTCGGATAATTGTCACATACTGTTAACTGGCATGGGCCTTGTCAAAATGGAACACTTTATAACTCTTTTTATTGTTGAATTTCTGCTGCTGTCTGCATCAGGACAACGTTATGATGATGATATCATCGCCGAATTGGTGAATCGTTTGGACGCGCAACAACGCCAAATTGACGGACTTAAACAACAGAATGATGCTCAACAACTCCAGATTGACGCTCTGCGAGAAACTGTTAACATACAGCAGACAGAGATTCTGAGACTGACACAAGACAAAGATGTGAAAACATCAATTCAACAAAATGTCCAGCTTTCTGATGATCTGCATCTGCAAGGTGAGGATATTTACATTCTTGTTTATGTCGTTGATAAAATACTATATTCTGCTTGATCAGAAATTTCTAGAAACCATGGTGTGTGCACAATGTAGATGTATAGATGTATATTCATGTGTGTGTTTCAAAACGCTCTTGTGGTGAAATTCGTTCCAGTTCGACATAGTGATCTTAATGATATTGATGGTTTACTTTTTATTCTTTTTCAGACGGAAATGTCCCAAACGAGCGACATAAAAGACAATTGCCATTGGAAGGAACAGTCGCATTTACTGCCGTTCTAACTCACGCCTTGGCAAATCTGGGTGTTGATCAGAATCTTATATTTGATCGTATCTATACGAATATCGGAGGTGGTTACAATAACCGTCATGGTGTATTTACAGCACCGGTGTCTGGAATTTATGTTTTCTATACCACCGTTTTAACGGACCCACATAAGCTTGCTTTCTGTCGTATAGCTGTAAATGGTGTAAACAAAGCCGATGTGTATGTAACAGGTGATACTGTCCATAATTCAGGAAGCCAGATGATTGTAGTGCAATTAAATAAAGGCGACGATGTAGCAGTTCAAAATAAGTACCAGACTGACTACATTCATGGCGATTCTAATATTTATACCACATTTTCTGGTTTTCTGTTACAAGATCTTACGGAATTCAATGGAGGAATCGTTGGCAAATAAATCAGAAATGAGTTCAATATGGTTTGAATACGTAATTAATAAATAAATAGAGGAATCACAAGATTTGTGTCTATCATAATTGAAGTTAGCGTCATCTTGCCACATTTAGCTTCATTAGTGCCACAATAAGCATCGATAAAGCCATTTTCACCTTCAATTATGACACTATGTCATTTATGCCACATTTAATTTCAAGTCAAATTGGGCATCATTAATACTAAATTAAGCTTATGCAAAACCATATGTTGTTTCATTAAAGTCACATTGAGCTTCGTTGACACCATAGAGTTGTATACTAGTACACTTTACTACATTCAACTGATATTGCATTACAGTACAACCTCTGTATAGCAAAACCCTGTGGGAGCTTCAAATATTGGCCGTTGTTTAGAGGTTGTTGCTCTACAGATGCTAAATTTAGAATAAATAATCTACTTAGTTACATTTTGAAGGTGTTGTTATAGAGAGGTTGTTGCTCTACTAAGGACCGCTCTGGAGAGGTTTTACTGCACTTTGTTATGTTATGACATGCAATAATACACAAAACTATCGACTTTGCTGTATGATTTCATGAGTGTATTACTTTCATCATTGACTTGTTGTGAAAGACAGAATTTATCACTCTGAACAAGTCGTGAACATAACAGCCAGCAACCATAATCTGGATTACCTGCATCTAACTGCTACATATTATGTGAGTTAACACCGGGAACCAGGCTACGAACAACCGTAGTACATATTGTTGTTTTAAAAAGGACAAAAAACTGTCATGATTGAAAAATCTTAACAAAGAAACAATAACAAAGCATAGAAAATCAAGAGAACAATAGGAACAAAAATAGCACATTTTATATCATAGCACTGAAAAACAACAACATATTTTACTAACAGTCAATTCACATAAAACTAAGATTCTTCGACAATCTACTTCGGTGTCGTCTGCTGGTCATCTGTTTCTCTCCAGCCGTCCAAGATTTAGACTTTACCCGGAAGTGACGTAAATCAGCGGTGTGGTCTTCATGTAACATTGGTTTATAGCTAATGGGATCACATAGTTCCTGCAAATGAAAAATAAGAAATAATAAATAGTTTGTATACATATAGGAATAAATTGTAATAGACGTTGATCGGGATAATGTATACTAATTGAAGAATTCTATACTGAAGTTCTCATGAAAACTGAACTTACATTCTTGCACTGAAACATGGAACGGGCACTAATTTAACAAACTTTTTCCATGACGGATGTAGAAATACGTAGCATTTTGATCAGCATATAAATTCATGCGCACCTGGTGAATGACGGCTATGGAACTATCTTTCAGTTTCCGAAAAAGAAACTAATAATGTCCTGTAATGAACTATAATATATTAATATAATAATGAAGTACAGAACACAATATTTACCTTATTTGTCTCATAGAAAGCTTTGTAACCATCATGTAGAAGATATACTTCAGGAAAGTTCAGACGAGGATATTGATGTTTGTTCATCTCACGATCTTCACTTCGCAGAAAACGATACATTTTTGGACCTCGTTCTGATGAAAATTCACAATGGAAGATAAGAACGTGAGGTTTATCTGACGTCACTGGTGTATTTAGACTATGAACCTCGTCCTTGGTGTACATATTGACCGCCCCTCTAATATGACCACCTTCAAATTCATATGGATATCTACAATCTACGATGGTCACTTGTCCGAACTCTTTGTTATACTTCCCACACACAACATCCGCCATTGTTTCTGTTGTAATAGATTTGAGGTCACCATGTTTACCAGGAATTGTGGGTAATGTATAGTCACGTGATCCATCAGCAATAAGATCACGTGATTCCAGCTTCTCAACAGCATCGATGATTTCCTGAAATAAGCAAGTAAACGATTAGATTATTTTTAAATAATTAATTACATTAATGATGATGAGATGTCAAAAATACTTTAGTCTTATTATATCATTTTCTTATGTTCCGTTTGACGAAGGCGGGTAGAAGGACAAATACGAAAATTACATAATTTTTAATTATAACTATGGTTAATTTTTAAACAATATTTACCTGGCTTTGCTCATAACGCTCTTCAGATAAACCTCGTAACTTCTTAGTACTTGGAGACTCTTCACTTAAATCATCATCAGCTAGACGCTTACCAGAGAACAAACACTTGCGAGCGTCTAGTGATGATCGTCTACTTCTTGGCTTCCATGAAAAGTCAACCTGAAAAAGATATAATAGTTATAGTTACTTGAAATTTATTGCACTACATTTCAATATAAAATATATATTCTATAAAATTACTAAATAGGTATACTTTAACAACGTCCAAATTTGTGGATTATCCTTAATAATTAATCTATTAAACTTTTGTTTTCCTTATTATCAATAAATTGTTTCACAATATATTATTAGGAAATAAACATAAAATATATACTTACAGATAATGGTGTAAGAACATCGATTCCAGAATCATTAGAGTTAACTCCCTTGTTTTCTGGTGTGATGATAGAAGCTATCTCAGCATCCGTTGTTTCCCTGGCAACGGGAGAATCTAGAAGTCCACTGAACAACTGTATTCTGCAAAAGAGAAATAATACAGTCAATTAATGTTAAGAAATGCTGTTGCAAACACATTTGATCTGAATGAACGATATTGGTAATATTTAAAATATTTGTTTTTATTATTATAATTATTATTAAAGTGGTAAATTCAAAAAGTTATCTGCGATTTATTCATTTTCAGACATTTGATCGTATTAATATATTTTCTTATCAGAAATAATTTCTTACCTAATAGACATATTTCTTCAAATATCTTTGATCAGTAATAATGAATATACTTGAATTAAACAATGACGATAGATGAGAGATGAATGATGTCCAGATATGGTGTTCCAGTTTTATATAGCGACTTCCAGTTTATTTCTCACAATTATATTTTTAATTAGTGTGAAAATAATTAGTCTTCCGTTTAGCTTGGAGAGAATTTTGTCACTATGAGTAAACTGATATATAATGTTAAGTATAGGATGTTCACTCAATGTAAGCGTCTGGTTCACCAGACTAATTATATGAATTTAATTGGTCAATTGTTTGTACGGGGTGGTAACGGAGGTTGTCTGTCACGGAGAGTAATTTCTGTAACATCCGTTACTTGATCGTTACTTAGGGATTTTTTAATTGTTTTATCAGGCTTGATTGTTTGTGATAGATGTTTGACACAAACAGTAAGTTTTGTTGTACAAAGTTTGTTATTCATTTATCTTGTCAATGATTGCTTATCTACATTCTGATTGGTAAGATTTGTTAGTTAAATAAAGCGTTTCATACAATCAGCCCTTGGCGTATTTAAACTAGCGCAAAGTTCATCTAATGTATGTATTTTACGTGATTTGTATGAACCCTATTACTGAAAATGAATTAAATACTGATATATTCATGTTAAAATATATACCAGTAATAACATTTCGAATCACTAATAGAAATGCTAAAATGATCCATTTCACGACATTAAAGTAATTATTTTAGTTATTCAGGGCTCCAGATAAAGGGCGTAATTGCGTAAATACGCATTAGTTTTTCCGAAATACGCATAAAAATATTTCTAAAGCGTACCCATACGCACTTAAAGTTTTACTAAATTGAAATGCGTAACAATCAATTTTAGATGTAGTATCTGTGAGAAGTGATTAACTTTTGTATATGTAGTGTACATCAATTATCTAATACATTAACATATATAACAAGAAAAGAAAAAGTCTGCATTTGTTTATAATTGTGCAACCTGCTGCAATTAATTATAGGGACAAAAATAATTAAAAGCAGCATTCGATATTCAATGTCACTCTGTCAGTTGATATGTAAATATGAAGTTGAATTCCACATTTTGCCTGTAAACAAGAGATTTCAATAAAAAAAATAATTTGTCACCTTGAGTATTTACATTAATTAATTCCCTTTCTTCTAGTATTATTAATTATTGCAAAACAGTTTAAAACATAACACCAATGTCTCCATTTCTCATTTTATATGTCTATATAATATCATGTTTCTGTTTGCAATTCATTGAAAATTTGCAATCAAACCTTGAAATCTTCTTTCTGCTTATTCAGTTGTCTACTTTTTATCAGTTGTATATAATTACCTGTTTATCATCAAATGTCCAATATATGTGTTATGTAATAACCCCATGTTGTACCTTGTACCTGGGTGAAATAAAGATATGTTCTGTTCTGTTCAGTATGGATTTGTCTCATAGCGAGTTTGTGTTTATAGAAAATACCATCAAGCTTTATCAATCATAATGTTTGAAATATCGATATAATTTTCATCTATTTTATACATCTTTCATATTGATCGTGTCATCTTAATCAAATATTGTTGCTTTTTTCTTTGATCGAATTACAAGATGCCATCTTTTTGTTCTGACGCATATCTAACAAGATCTGTCACATTTAACAGATTGTTGTAAAATTGTCATGTCACAGATATGACATACAATAGAGGAAGATATCACGATCTAAGGAGTTACTGTGAGGACTCGAAATTAGAGGTATTGTCTCCGAATCTCTGAAGCAGAGGTATTGGATTCGAACCCCAACATTTTGAGAAATAAAAATGGGAGTCACGATCATAATACCTTAAATCGTGACGATATATCTTTACATGTAAAACAATTCCAGTCATGTGACGTATTGAATTATGTCCCTTCATATCTACCATAAAACTTTGACCTGTTGTGACCTTGACATGTTAAATTTCTGATAACGCTGACAGTAAACTTCAATACATAACCGTTCGAATAGTGTTTCATAGTTTTGGGACCTGTTGGTTGATTATAATTGTTATGGAGATTGTGAATGATATTTTCCGTTTATACGAAGCTGTGGGAAGTTCACAATATCTTGGTGAAGACGTCACGAAAACTGAACATTCTATACAATGCGCCATGTGTGCGGAACAAGATGGCGCCTCCAAGTCAGTATGTATTTTAATTCCGTTAAGTTTTACTTTTCAGGAGGAATATATTTGCATTTATATACATATGTGACGATTTTTTAAGATGTGATTTATTAACAATCTAAATATTTTTAACTTGAGTGAGTTGTCCAATGTAAACCGGTTCCCGTTGAACTTTGGTGCATTGCAACATGGAATGGGAACCAGTGTATTATCAACATTTATGAGATTATTCCCTTAGATCTTAAAAGGACCAGTCTGTTTTCTGGTCCTCTTCAAAAAAAATTGAACTAAATAATTTATGTACATTTGTATATGTATTCTTGACATTGAACGTTGTGTACAATCAGTAGTACCCGTATGAACTCTATTTCTCTAGTACAAAACACTGACATAGTTATTTAATTACGTACACAGATGATTATCAAATTGTATACATATACTGGTTTCAAGATTTTTTTTTACAAGGGCCAAAGACTGATCAATTTTAGCCCCCGTAAAACGAGCAACATGTTTTGCCATAGAAATTAACAAAATAAGATTCTGGAACTGACAAGGGCTTTGTTAATGATTTCTTTCATTTGAGCAACACCCTGGTATTTGTATCTGCTGAAGGCAAACGGTAGGTTCTAATGAATAATATGTTTTTGTTTGTTATTTGATAAAATACATTATCGGCTCCTCAGAAAACTTATAACCGCATACATCGAGGGCTCAGCGCAACACTGTCGTAACTTGTTCTTATTTCAGTATGACTTACGACACTGTTGCGTTGAACCCTCGACATGCACTATATCTACAGTCTTTGGTTAACCTAAATATAAAGCGCATTATACACAAAGCATATTCAAATTCATGGTTCACAAAGGAATATAATAGTACATCTTCAACTAATTTATCATTTAATTTCATTGAAGATTGTCCTTGCGGCTTTCCTACACGACATTGGTCACCTGATCGGAATGGACAAGAATTTACCGGAAATGATCACAGACGGACAGAACATTGGCACTAAGGATCATGATTTCGTTGGAGGGCAGTACCTTAAAGACAAAGGTTTTCCGAAACTCGTATGTGACGTAGTTGCCGGTCACGTGCAAGCTAAACGCTACCTCGTCTACAAAAGCAGTGATTATTACAACAGTAAGTCTTTGGACTGTAATGTTTATCTATATTTGATTAATTTGCATTACAATTTCATTATAACAAATATTAATTTATCAAAGCAGTAGAAAATTACAATAATTAACGAAAATATTACTAACAACAAGCATTGATGTGACATTTCACTTTAATCAACTGTGGTTGATTCGAAACATTACATTTATATAATTGCATAAATAATGTATGCCTTTCATGCTTAGGATACAAAGCGTTCTCAACAATGCTTCAGTCATTGGCGCATATTAAACATATTAAACCAGGTTTACAGATCCGGAATCAATTTCAAACGATTATTACCTGCAAAATATCACTAAACAAAGCCTTTTCGTCAATAAATTCACTAAAACCTAAAAACAAATATCAGTAATTCAGGTTACTTGCTCATTAATGTATGTTAGGTAGGTCGGGACTTTTTGCCTCTTTTAAACGTGTGGAATGGTACTTGTATAAAAGTGCGAAAGTGGGTGGGGTGTACCGCTTCAATGGCCGAATAAAAAGCATAGGGTGGCGGGGGATTAGAGAAAGTTGAGTAATCAGAAACAATGTGTAATGTCACACACTCAGATGGTTCTATTTGGTCTAATCTGTCGAGAGTTCCGCCCAACGTGCTGTGTCCCTTTTTACATTTGACCATGACTTTGGATGGTGACCTCATGTACGACTTAGTTGATAACAATACAACATACATGTACTCCGAAAGGTGATGATGCTTGTGAAGAACAGAATATTTATACAAAAGAAAGGCAACTTTTGTTTGAACCTATTTCAGAGTTATCTGACGCTAGTAAACAGACATTGGTCCATCAAGGTGGTACAATGAGTAAAACAGAAGCCGAGGAATTTGAACGTTCGGTAACATTTGATGCAATCATAAAAATGAGAACTTGGGATGAGCGAGCGAAGGATGTTACAACAACATGTGACCCACTGGATAAATACAAACGTTTGTGTCTAGAAGTACTAACAGAAAATAATGTCTAACTTCGATATATCAGTAACTATGTCTGTTTAATACGTGGGGACAGTTTACTTGAAACGAACATGTTCACAGTTGTTAACATAGTGAATCTGTAATAAAGGTTGTCAAATTATCCAAATGGGTAATACATGTAGATGATCTTCTGGATTGATAATGAATGAATAAACATCACATTCATGAATGAACGGCACATTTTTAAACACTCATGAACTGTTGTCCTTGTCCAAAAGATAGAAAGATATTAATATCTGTAGATATAGCATGGCGACCACATTTTCTTTAACAAATTAGATTGATACTGAGCCATAACATCGTATTACTTTTTTGTTTCCATATGGATTTTCTTTTCTCTTTAAACTTTGAAAAATAGCCTACACGATTGACTTCAATGCAAATTTAATATGAAAGTAACGCAGATAACTCAACGGAATGACATTGTTTATGAAAAATCTCATAATAAATACTTTTCTATCATTGAAACCTACGAAACAAACATGTACTTTTTTCATAAATCTGTACGCTCCATTATGAGATCATACTTTTGGGCATTAGGTTTCGAATATATTAAGGACGACACAGAATTTTGTATCCGTACAACACGTGCCTACAAATAGAGCCTATAGTCGTATTAAAAGTTTTCACAAAATCTTCATCTAACTTACCACCGTAGATACGATTATACAAATGCATGGCATATTTATCTTGCCAATTATGATTTTGTCTATAAACAGCATTCCCAATCTCATTTTTATTTACTCTAGACAAGGTTCCGCGTTCAATATGTACATAGCTGGAATAATTCAACAAAAGCTTCTTTGGGTATATCATACAATTATATTCATATGAATTGTTACGATAATCCACGCGGTAACCGTCAAGCCACTTCTGTATAAAACGCGCATTCTTTTCCGCAAATATAAACCCACACACTATGTAAATAGACCACTGGGAAGCCAATGTGCACGGATAAGAACGGAATTTATCAATATGTTTTAAAAAGACACTGTCAGTGTCCACGTATATTCCTCCATATTCCAGTAGAATTTCTAACCTCATAACGTCAGCAGATTGTTCTTTATAACCTAATCTTTTCCCAAATACGGTCTCAGGCGGTTCCTGTTTCACGAGAATAATATTTGGAAATATTGCCCGTACGTAATTCCAATATTTTCCTGTTGGGAGAATATCGCCGTGAATCAAAATGGCGCACGGATTCACGAATCGTATGACGCTAATAAAACTCACCATTTCTACAAATTTCAGTTCGGACCTATTATATCGGACGTAATGAACAATATTTGGTATTCGCAGCGAGTCGTAACAACAACTTTCAATAAACTTAAGCAAATAAGGGTCTCCAAAGGGGACTGTTATAGTTTGTGGTGATTTGTGTTAATCCATTTTATTAAGTCTTACACAAGATCGGTCAAACTTAGTATCTCCATTTTCGCACTGGATCATCAAAGTTACTTTTGACGCATTTTTGCTCACATTCAACATATTTTCATATTGACAGACGGCCCTTTCTGTGAAATCCCAGGATGAGAAGTCAGTAGACACGGAAGGGGCTGGAAGAAGACGATACCAAGATGTTTTTGGTGAGCATGCCAACTTCTCATCAATTACGTCATCTAGTGTTGCCTTGTATTCAGTTTTCAGTATTTCCTCGTTTGTCGTGGAGAGTTCACGTGTCATTGTTCTTTTCTCTTCGACGTGAGCTTCTTCTAGTTTGTTCGTACTTGTAATGCTATGAGTTTTGTGTGAATTGGACTGTTTATATAAATGCTCGACGTCATGTATCTCTGTATCAGTATTAGAATTCATTATACTGTTTTGAAATGGGCGACCTGAAAGAGGGATTTCGAGAAGCAGCATTAATGCGTTTCACATTACTGTGAACATTATTTACAGATCGGCAAATACTCGCCTATGTAACACAATACAGTCTAAATGCAATTTGCAAATATGGCAGAAAAATACATTAAAAAACGATATAAAATCACGATTTCCTTCATGATTACAAAATGTAATTACATTGCTGTTGATATGGATGTTATCCTCAATGTTTTTAATCGAAGACTTTTCTTGATATGATAAAAGAGTTGTTGACTAGTAAATCAATGAATATGGTGTGATATTCAAATAGCTCCCCAGTCAATACTGTATAATGTTACATCACAGTTTATAGTGTATACGTGTACGTCAATCGGGTTTTCGTTGTATTTTTAACATCCTTTTATGCTAAAATCACACAGAAAAACAAACCTTTGTTTCCTTTTGGTTTACCGACGTCACGTGTCATGACGTACATTGTTGTCGTGGTTACCAAAATTAATAACGTGACTAATTTCAGTAAAAGAACGGATCTGAATGTCTTCAGCTTCCGCGCCATTATGTATAAATCCTAACACACATAAGAGGATGTCGCGTTCAGTTACATGCATACATACAGAATAGTTTTGGCCAAATATCAAATGCAGTCATAGAAGTATGACTATAGATTCACTATACTTTCACTGTTCACTTATTGCATATATATACAGTCATTAAAACCTGTGTTAGCAGCCACCTCAAAATAAATGTCACCCTGTTTATATAGGCAATTCTTTTAAAATCCATCATTGATTATTTGTCTTTCAAATTAAGGGGTGACCCTTGTTTGCAATTTTGAATGTTCATCGCCGATATTTTTGTTGAACCTTTTCTGCACGACTCCATTTTAACAAAATCCTTTTCAGCAGTTACCCGTTAATAAAGATAGTCCACAATAAGCTGCATCTGTAAACACTTAATACATTTTAATAACAAAATGTCCGTGTACATCCTAACAAATATCAAAATTGAATTTAGTCCTTTGTACAAGTAGATTGTTTCTGCTGACTTAAAATATTCCACCTCAATGCTTGTAAAATTTAACAAAAAATGAGGAGCTACGAGTGACTAATGTAACTGTCCGTAATAGAAAATGATTGTTAGCAAAAACAATGGAATAAAACAACCCGCTATTAGTTTAACTGATCGGTTTATGCGCAAGAACAACTGTTTAGTATAGAATTACTTAAAACTTCAAAAGGTTTTCACGCCTGATTCAATTTTAAAATAGAGTGTTTAATATATCAGAGACACGGTGTATAGCCGTCCATAATACTAGTACATTGTATTTATACAAGTCCAATAGTAAGGCATTAGTCAATCGGAACTACTCGGACATTTCCGTAACTGAGAAATAGGCCTCGTACACAAGTTAGGGTTACACCATAGGCACTGATAGTCGCCATTTTTTCGATTGACGGAAGTGACAAAAATAAGCGTGGGTCCCGGCTTTCCTTCTAATCTGCACGTGCTTTCCCGGAACCTTGCTTTCGTTCTAGTGTGCCCCAACTTTAAACGTTTTGACAGCTTTTAGAAGGAAAGCCGGGACCCACGCTTATTTTGTCACTTCCGTCAATCGAAAAAATGGCGACTGCACTACCTTGTTACTTTTTATACACTCAATAAGGGAAAAAATAATTATTTTTCTTTCGACAGATTTGCGTTGTTTGATGAGTTAAATTGAAAAATAACGTGTGCAAACGTATAAAAATCACGGAATCGAGTGCCTATGGGTTACACGTGGCTTCCGGTCACTCCTTTTTCACCACTAGGTGCTCGTTTGCAAGAATCATTCTCACTTTCAAACGTGTATATCGTTCGCGAATGATAAAATCGGCATCAAGTTCCCATTGAAAGAGAAATGGGTTGTTTCCAACGTTAGATTCCCGGGGTCAGCAGTCCGTTAACAGCAACAACAAATTGGGGACTTGTCTAATATGTCCGGGTACTTTTGCTTGGACAAACACCGTGGTGTACCAATTTGTATTTAGTGAGTGAATGTCGAACATATAAATCAACTTGTAACCTTATTCCACGTGCTCCAGAGCTATAATACCATTTCATTAGTGTTTTAATATTGCCATCAATAATTGTTCAACTAATTTAGAAATTGTGCGAAATACTATGCGTACGCTTGAATAGGAGATAATTATTATGATTAACAGCTTTCTATGAAAAGTTATGAATATAACGATAGCATTTGTAGTCGAGTGAATAATAGAAAATATTGCGCAGGAGAACTGATTATTGTTTTGGTTCGGGTGTTCGAGTAAATGTGGTCCTAGCCATGCGGGATCGAACTTTATAAAACTTATAACAAAAATAATTGGGACCGGAAAATGATTTCTGGTTTTACGAATATACCGAATTCGAGCCAACGACAGTCCACTGAGCTTTAATCAGGTGTTATATACAATTTTCATTCCGTTTTAGTCACAGACAGAAGAAACGGACCTGCGATGGTAAAATTGTAATACATTTTACATAAAACACAATAACTTAACCCATAATTACCTTACATGAAAAATAAAATTGTCCCGAAATTCGAACACATTTAGCTGGTGTATAATTATACTATATAAGAAGGCGTATAACTCGTTTATAAGGCGTTCTGGTCAATGCGCACCACCCTTACAAAACACAAAATTAGAAAGCAATAAGGACGAAATCTTCTATGCAAAGTTTGCATCGGTTTCAGATATGCATTTTTGCACAAAATAAGAGCAAAACTAAGTTCCTAGACCAATCCGTTAAGTACCGAGAAAATCGAATAAGAAACGCTAGAATTTGACCCGATTTCGTTTGGTCTGAAAAAAATGGAATAATTTTACATACTAATGCAAGATTGTCAGTCGATCTTATGTGAAATTGACCAGTATGTCATATAAAAAGAACAAATAAATACTTTAATACATGTACAGATATACAAACTCTTACAGACGACTCTGTTTAAAGAGACATAGCGGTTTATGATAACGAATACTCGTATACTACTGAAAGTTACATCTGCTTTAGTTTTAAAATATAGTTTGGATTGGATTATATCTATCAATGCTGTCACAGGACCGTCAAGACAAGGAGTCAACAGGTTACGTACCTGTTGTTTATTTAAAACTGATTTAACCGTAAATTCACCATGCCCCCCCCCCCCGCCATAGAGCAGCTTATAGTAAATTTCGTTGTGGTGTTGCTTAGAACTGTACGTATAGAGACCGATCGATATCAGCCGTTTTGGCCGTGCCGTAGAGGCGGTATATGCGTATACTAAATTTTGTAAATGACGTCAAGTAGACATTGATTGATACATGTTTTTCAAAATGATAACTTCACAGGAGTATGTTGGTTTTCGCCGTATTTTCAGGGTATGTGATCAGAAGAATATTAAATTCGTGTGGATTCCGTCTCGTATTTATTGAACGAACTGGTTCAATAAATCAGTATGGAGCTAGCCAGAAGCTCGCTTCATACTGTTTTAAATTTAACTCGTTGAATAAATTCAATATCCTCTATGTATTCGACGTACATTGCAGTTGTTGCTTTTCATCGGATAGCGATCCCCAATTATCTAATGCAAAATAAAGTCATTCTTTTTTAATGATGATAAATTTGTTGTTTCTACAAACACATATCAGCAAGATATGCATTCACCATGCAATTATTTGTAATAATGGGATTGCCCATCCGTCTTTCTGTTTGTCTGCCATGTCCAAATGATATCGCATTTTGAGATTGTTTCAGATCATTCAGTCATTATGGGTAATAAGTTGTATTCTGGGAATAAGAAGAGTATTGTAGGTTAATATTAACAAAACAGACCAAAGAGATAACCTCATAAAAGTATCATTGTGAGAAACTCTGTCTGTATGTTTGTATGCCTGTCTGCTGTCCGTCCAGACTTTATGTTAAGAACATTGCGATATAATTTTTATTATTTTTTTATTATGTACTTTCAAATCTATTAGAATCATTGACCTACACGAATAGAAGTGTCCGGAACCATCTGCCTAAAATCGCTGGTTTTCGTCGACATTTTATATCATCATTTTGACCGCAGTATTGGACTTTGTAAATGTTTTTTCCCTTATAAAGCTTCCCAATTTAGAGAGTGCCATTCGGCGAATAGAGCTGCCTCGGGGAGCTATCCCAATAGGTGTGGCAGTGTCCTTTATCGTTTTAAATCACTTAAATGATTTCATACAAATCTAAAGCAATTAATTAACCTGTGAGTCGAGAGATAAAGTTTACAGATATAAGATCCGGGGAGGATTAACTGATCATGTAGTAAAATACCATTGATTTTGATATTACGAAGATATCCGGAAATCGTCGGAAATTAACGAAAGCCCGAAAATTAGCGAAATGCTACGCAATATTAAAAAAGAATATCATGCACAAAAACAAAGCACCGATTTATTTCGAAAACCACAACAAGAATTACAAAATAAAAGGAAATACAATATTATTAAAACAGTCTATTGTGTACATATCATAGAATTAATGTGTTTAAACGAGTAATGGAATTATAACCTTGTCCAAGATTCGATATCATAAAACTTGAGATCAGTCACCGAGCTCAAATCTCATATCTTGTATTCTCATGTTTCTGATGTTAATATGATCAGACGATAATGATACTATTATTAAAATTGTCTGGCAGCATACTAGTAATTGATCTTTAATTGAATATACATGTACAGTAGGTCTAACGCATGTATATTCAAACATTAATCAGTTTTTAATCTTTTTAACCGTAATATGGAGATTTGAGTCTGGATACTGTTATCAAGTTTTAGGCAAAAAATAGTAGTTTTACGGTTACTCAATTGAACCTCTTTGAGGTATTTGATGGAACAAATTAAAGTACGAAAATTCATGATGACGAATAGAAATCCAAAGAACGAAATGTGCATTCTATAAATGCATTGACGAAAGGTATTCATATATATAGAAAACACTCTTTTGCGACCTTTAAGGCTATCAATTGTTTGATGTCACATTACCCAGATAATTTTCAGTTGGTAGGTAGGCAGAAAGTTTTTTACAATTATGTTTTACAATAATCATGAATGAACCCCAAGTTCCTGCAAAATGCTATTCATATATTTAAAACAATACACAAGAGGTAGCGTTACTCCGAATACAATATTTTCAAGGATAGCTTTAATGTATTGTTTTCAATCAATCCAAAATGTGATTGATTTTTTAACTTTACTGAGATAGACATGACAGAGGAAATGACACACAGTGAGTATCCTCTCACCTACAGCTCCAAATACCATATCACCATCTTGAGCAGTGCTTTTGTGGTGATCCGTAAGCAATTGCTAGAAATAATTCATTTTGTACCGGACCCATATCATATCCAATCTGAATCATTTCAGGAATGTGTGAACTCGAATCAAATCGAATATGGACTACCGAAATGATACGTGTCACGTGAATGTAGAAATATAATTAAAATAATCGGTTCACAACATTCACTTTTTCCCTCGTTTTTCATTCATTTGAAGAATAATCAATTATATCATGTGCATCGTACATAGCCTTACATGAATCTAATCCATTCTAGATATATAGTAGTATTTGTAAACCAGTCATTAGAATGACAACTGAAATAAGCATTTCCGGTTAAAATACGACAATCAATCATACTGATGCTTATCTGATCCACTCGGAACACTTCGACTGTTTCCGTACTTTCATTAGACCAAAGCCGTGTACACGGATATAGTTAATCGTATCGTATAGAACTTTGATAAGGCGAAGACGGACGAGGCGTGCCGATTGTATCTGATTAGGACAAAAACAGTTTATTTTAATGTGAATATGCAGAAAGGCTATCAAGAATCCATTTTTTTTTATTTACGTAATGCATGTATTTACGTAACAAGAAAAGTTCAACGACTCGAAGTTACGGTTGTAACCGTGTCAGCTTCGGTTGTCCGTTTTCTGCAAATCTTTCCGTTCAGTGTAAGAAATTTCTCGAACTGTTTCCGGTAGCGTGGACTGTTGTATGCG
This sequence comes from Lutraria lutraria, assembly GCA_964023205.1. Taxonomy (NCBI): domain Eukaryota; kingdom Metazoa; phylum Mollusca; class Bivalvia; order Venerida; family Mactridae; genus Lutraria; species Lutraria lutraria. The sequence goes on along the minus strand of OZ026848.1, from coordinate 6,768,936 downwards.
TACAAGAATGGGTTAACCGCAGATTTCATCCACAACAGCCAATTAAAGAACTCATACAGACTGACATTGACGCAATCGTCACAGAAAGATATTATCACTGTTGTTACAATGTACGGCGCCCAGAAAACAAGGAATGCAATAACCAGCATGGCCAGGAACTTGGCTGCTTTTATGTGCCCACGTGTCTTAGAGTTGTTGGTGTCCGGCTTCTCGTGTTGCCGGTTGCTGGCTCTCGGCTTCACATCAAGACGCGGACTCGGTGTGATTTTATTCAAACGTACATCAATGTAATGATTAGAGCTGGTTCCCGCTTCTTTCCCTTCATCAAAGGTACTTTTCTCAGGTCTTTTGTCTGGTGCTTGTCTATCATCGGTACATGTGGCAGATGTTCCGGCAGACTTGAAGACAACTGTTGATGGTTTCACTTTCATGCGCTTTCTAATTTTGAAGTATATCAAAGCATTGACTGATGTCAAACAAACGAATGGTAAAATAAACTCAATGAAAGATGTGGCTGTTGTAAATGTATGGTCATAGGCAAATTCAACATCACAATCGTCCTCTTCTACGGTAGAGTATCCTACCCAATGATTCCAACCAATGATGGCAGGTCCGTAAACAAGAAACGAAACCACCCAGGACATAGCTATCTGGATGGCGGCGATGCGTTTAGTACATTTCTGTAAGTACACAGGTCCAATACTTATCATCAGTAATCTATCTACGCTTAGAATAAGCATAATAATAATCGATTCGAAGCAAAGTGTGAAATCAATCACCATCCATATTTTGCAGAAAGCATAGCCAAATGGCCATGTGAATTCCAAAAGAGTGTACACGGCGTAGAAAGGCATACTGATGCACGAGAGGAGGAGATCGGTCAAAGCCAAGTTGAAGATGAAGAAATCGTACACTGAGTTGAGTCTACTGTTTGTGAAGTAGGCAGTTATGGTCATCGTATTACCTGTAATGCCGATGATTATAAGAATTGCAATACCTATTGCTGAAGGTACTTGAATATTCGTTGTCATAGGAACGAAGTCGTAGTCATAATTGTAATAATACTCCGTCGTTGTGGAAACCATTGTTGTCTCGTTCGAACACCTCTCTGAAGTAGAAAGATTTAAAAATACTTGGACGAGAATCAGAAAATACAATTGGAACTGGTGTGTACAAAATTATTACGTTTAGGTCACTTAAGAACGTTGTGAGGCCTCATTGGTTGAATGATTATAGTCTCTGACTAGTAATCACTAGCCCCTCACTGATGTGACTTCGAATCCTATTAGGGACCATGTGAGGAAGCTGTCCAGCTTGACTTACAGGAGTTCGGTGGCTTTACCCAGGTGTATGACTGGGTGCCTTCATCCACCTTATGCTATAAAGTGGTACCCATGGTGATTTGTAAGGTTGGTAATGTTTTGTTCAAAGTACAAAATAAATGATGCTTAAAACATTTTGTTTCACATTAAAGTTTTTAATGGTCGGTAAAATGCATTGTTTTTGTAAAATTTAGGTGCGACAATTTATCAAAAGGGTTTGCAAACAGCCAAGAAAACTATTACATATCAGTTGGCCTATTTTAGGCTTTCCACCCGTGTACATACAAACTCTTCGAGTAACCATTTTTAGCAAATTATGTACGAAATATTCTAAAGTTATAAAGGCAGAATGATTCCAGACAAAACATTAAATTAAAAGAAAAGTTTAATAACTAAGTATTTTCACTAAACTCAACTGTGATTTGAACATAATACATGTATATCTAGGATATTGTGATATAAAATTTTAAAAAATAACGATGTAATCGCTGGGATCAGTTACCTTGATGTTGGTATAATCCGAAGGTCCAATAATCCAAGCTGACGGCAGAATACCTTCATGTACCCAGTGCGGTTAACATTGATACAAATAAGCACAACCATAAACCATGGCTAATTTGAATAGCAGCAGGGACTTTGTGGACTTCGTTGCAGAAAATTCCAATACAATGTTTGTTGGTTGCTTGCTATATAGCGTGGTATACGATAATCAAATATTTGCCTAGAAAATATGAATTAAGTGTATACAGGTAAGTGACAATATCTCCAATCTAGTTTTGATAAACCGCCTTCAATTAAGCTTTTGTATTTTTTTTCATCACCTCATTTAGCAGTGATTCGGCATCATTCGAAACCAGAGTTCGCGTGCACGTGCATGAACAAACAACGCCTCTACTGGATTGAAGTTATTGTACCCGAGAGAGAGATACATTGTAATTGCGCGCTTTGCACTGATTTTTACCGCTTTAAAATTGGTATTGAAATAAGGGATCTAGCTCAAGAAATCATTATCTTGCACCAAGTTTTTTTTACATGCGCCGCCATTGAACTCCATATCATTCCTTACGCCGTAAGTCACGTGGAATGGCTTCCTTGATATTATCAGATTACTGTAACAGTGAAACTATATACTGCTTAAAGGAATTAGTTCTCATAAATCTTAATTATTTAGCCATTTGATGACAAGGAGAATAAAACCTGCCGCTCAATTAAAAATTAATAACAATAAAATTTAACTGATCGGCTAATGCTTCTGACATTTTCTGTATTGTTGTAGTTTGCAAGCAAGTGTTTGCAGTAAGTAAGCTGTTGCAAATTAGTTTCACTATTTAGTTTAATTTGTGTTTACATGTACTTCATTTTTATTTTTCTTATTTAATCATTGTCTAAGGAATGGAGCTCCGGAAATACGCCATACATCTGATGTCACATGGCACGACCCAGTCACTTCTATTTATAGACATGCAAACATTCAAACACTGAAATATTTTAATGCATTTTACTTTTTAGGTAAATGTATATTTTAGCTTGATCATTATGTAGTTTACTGTAGGTTTAGCAGCTGATATGTCGAGCAACTTCATTGATTACTTCTTGCCAACAAGGTTATGTCAACAGTGATAAGTGTATAAATTTGAAAATCACTTAAAAGTGTCAATATAACTGGTAACGGTACTGTTAATTTGTATATTTATAAGGAAATATGGCTCTTCAGATAATCAAATATTTAGCGGTTAAATTAAAGTTAAATCTGGAATGTGGCCAAAATAACTCAGACGGTTGGTACGACGTTTTACATACCACCCCCCCCCCCCCCCAAACAAAAAAAAGAAATTATACAGCAAAATTATGTTTGATCACCTGATAAGTAGAGTTTATTTTCTCTCTTCCTGGGGGCTTTATCATAATCCCAAAGAATCCAATGTGAGTTCCAATATTCATAATGAAATCCGGGATAATAATCTTAATAAACTAGCCAGAGCCAGTGGATATGAAATTTAACTCGAGTTTTTAATATAATTGGGCAAAAAATGCAAAATGTGATACATTTCGAAACATTCATTTTACAGTTGTATATGTCCTATCACTAATTCTGTCCTCTGTCATCACTTGGCTGAGGGTCATAAAACATAAAATAAACATTGAACACTCGTGCTGAGTCCTTCATTTCATAATAAATGAAATCAGTTACCATAAAATGCATCGATTTTGTCAACCTAATGAAATTTCAATTCAAGATTTCTTTGAATTTCAATTTTTGCTTAATCGAAGGAATCATAAAAAGGGAAAAACTGGGTTTAGTGCTGCGGAACATTTACTTCTGAAATGAAAACTGTTTGAAAATTTCCAGGTTATTGTCATGAACATAATCCCATCATAATTAGTCATATCTTACATACACGTAATTCAAGGACTTGACTGATATTACTTAATGCACCGTAAAATAAAAATTATAACATCCATAAATAGCGCTTTGACGTATATGTATAACATCTAACATTGGTATGAAGTCTAGAGAGGATATTAAATCAGTGGGAATTCCGTCTTCAATTTATTGAACGAAATTAATAAAACAGTATGAAGCCAGGCTCTGGTGAGCTTCTTGTTGTTTTAATCGACAAGTTTGATAAATTCAAGACGGAATATGCACGAATTTAATATTCTTTTTGTCACATACCCTGAAAATTCGACGAAAACCAACATACCTGTTGGACATTGCTACTAATAACAAAGAAGTGATACGTGCGTATTAAGGCTTTTTAATCAGGAGCACAAAAATTGTTCCATTATGAAACATCATTAATAACAAATGTGTGAACATATCTAACGATATAAACAGAGCATTTGCTTACGCCAATTGTTAAAATTAATTCAATATAACTCCGGGGAAGTTATCATTTTGAAAAACATGTATCAATTAAGTCTATGCCTCATCAAGTTCATGACGTGCACTTCGTGACGTCATTTACATATTATATGCACGACCAAAACGGCATGGGTATATGACAAATGAAGTAATGGTAACACAGGTAAGGCTTGTATAATGATTTGTTTTGTTGTTTGTAATCTAAATAAACTAAAACCAACGTAATTACTAGCATCAAATAACATATAGAATTGTGTATTGAGACTAGACTGGTTCCCGTTGACTGGTGTGTACAAAGCCAACAGGTACGGCCTAAATTCTCCTTAACGCTTGGTCAATTTCTGTCAAAATCCGAGCAGAATTCTGCCTTGCGTTATTGCTCCTGTGTAACATTACCCCGGTTAATCATGGCCAACCATAGTTCAGCATAGTCAAACCTGGTTTGACCATGCTCAGGACTGTAAAGATGATTTGTACATGGTTGACCATGGTTCACCGTGCTTTAATATAGCATACCATGGTCAGAATTTGTCAACTATGATGACATAAGTTTAAACCCTGGTTAACCATGATTGGAATGTAATGACCATGGTCAGAATTTGTCAACCACTGTGACATAGGTTTAAACCATGATAAATCATGATTGACATACCAGGAGAAATGATGAGCATGATCTACCATGATCAACCATGTCCCATACTGTGATTTATGGATGATGCAATGTTTGATGACATCATAGGTCCCATGGTGTAAATTCAAAATGGCTAACTGCTACCATAACCAAATGAAGTGTGGCTGTAATTAAAATGATGTACCTGGTAAGCAATTGAACTGATAATTATGTTCTTGATAGATTTATTATTTACAACTGAAAACCACACATGACAGGTACATATTAATGATATAATTATGAATTTATGATTAAATGAAGTGGGTGGGGTAAGATGAAACATGACAAACATGTTAACACTGAGATCACTCACAATCGAGGGAAAGCTGGCAATGAAGATGACATACATGTCCTCTGCAAAATGCATTCTTTCTCATACTAAATTATTAGCAACCAAAAGACATGTTCAAAACATGGTATGACCGTGATTATTATTGACCATGGTTTGGTCAAGACCATGGTTGGCGGCGATGGTCCATTTGTTAAAATGTTAAATATGGTTTATCTACGGTTAACCATAGGTCAAACAACCATACGTTGACCTGTGATTGACCTGCGGTTGACCAGGGTCAGTTTTCCCAGGGGTTGATGCATTTTCACGCGTCCTTTGAAAGTAGAACAGGATGATTATTTTCTGATATTTGGTCGTTTATTCAATTTACACACAGCCTAGAAATGGAATACTGATCTTTAAAAAAATATATTTACAGTATAACCCCTGAAAACCGGAATTCTCTGAATATCGGATGATTTTTCAAGTCCCATTTTTTCTCTTCTATATTCAATGCAAAAGGTTCTCTGAATACCGGAACCTCAGAATTCCTGATACCGGACGGTTTTTACCGTCCGCTAATGGATATCAAACTATATTTTACCCCTGAATACCGGACGCGCATATTTTCAAGTTGTATATTCGGACTGACAAGTGTCATTTTCCTTTGTTTACCAATTAGCGGTCGTGCGTGTAATTAGTACAGGCGTGAAAAAAACATTGTGTGTTGAAGTTGAACAATAAGGTAGAATCAATAAAGATCGTAATTATGCAGTCATGACACGATGGCCACGTAGTTTGATCTTTTGTTGTAAAAGCAAGTATCAAAACATAACTAGCCAGTGATAATAAACTGATGACAAACATATTTAGATAACAATAAAATATCAATAAGTGGAACTTGTACCCGAAAGTGCAATTAGCACGTATAATCTGTTTATTTACGAACCTATTTAATTACGATCATTATGAAAGGATCACTGGAAATGACCAATAAAATTATGATATTTTTATTGGGTAATGTTGAAATATTATTTTAATATTTTTTTTGGTCATTTCATATCTGCTTTCGCTCTTCTTTAAAATAATGTCTGAACCATCTTCTAGACATAGAAGGTTTGAATTGTCTCTTGAAGACAAAATTAAGATTGACAGATGATATGAGTCTATTCTTAAACCATCTTTAAAGGTATGAGTATGTCATTTCCTTTAATATAGTTTTATATATATTGTATATAGTTTTCTTTTAAAAAATCGAGTTCTCATTCACGATCAGTGTTGGAGAATTTTTTCTCTTTGATATTTAGATTTTTAAATATGATTTTGCTTCTAATTAAGTTACCGTTTCACGTTATATCGTTGAACTGTACAATAGCATTAATTAATCACCAAACACAGTTGTGCACAACTTTTTGAGTTTAACATAATTTTATATTCTTACTGATATAATTATGCTATATGCTTATAAATGAGTAAACAAACTTTGACAAATTTTAAAACTGATTAATGCAAGCAATATTGTAAACTAGAGCTTTGTCACAGAGGTGACTAATACCCCCGCCACCGCTATGACACTAAGAATGCGATAGTACACTATACGGCTAAGTTCAAGGGGACATAACCCTGCAATGAGTGGATCATTGGACATAAATATGTGTCTTGCACAGCTACATTTCATATTGATAATATATTTCAAGTTTCAATTCAATCCCTAGAAAATGTGGAAGTAGTTTGCTCCACAACCATTCATGAGCTAAGAATAACATTGTACACTACATGGCTAGGTTTAAGGGCACATAACTCTAGAATGAGTAAATTGCTGGGCATGAAAATTGTGTCTTGCATATCTAGACTTCGGGTTGATAATATATTTCAAGTTTCATTGCAATCGCTTATAGAATGTGGAAGTAGTTCGCTCCACAAACTTGTGATATTCTATGCGGACGGACAGACTGACCACCGACCAACGATCAACCGACAGAGTGACTCAAATATACCCCTCTCAAACTTTGTTTACGGTGGTATAATAACTGATTGACCATTCCAATTTTTGCTTGATCGAAGGAATCATAAACAAGATGGCCATAGGTCGCTCACCTGAGAACAAAGACATTACAATTGATGACCAGGTAATAAATAGTTCATCTTGCATAATTCGTTTTACATTGATTTTGGTGCTATAATACTGTTAAACAAGCTTAAACGTAGCAAATTTTCTAATCCAAGGGCCCATAACACTTTAAGTTGTGGTCCGATTTCATCCATACCTTAACTTTACCTAGACCTTCAGGGTATACTCATTCAGTGTAAAAATTATTAGAATCAGTGAATAAATGAACTTCAAGGCGCTAGAGTGTAAACAAGCTAAAATATATAGCAAATTTTCTAAGTCAAGTGTCCACAACTCTTAAAGTCCTAGTCCGATTTCACTCATAATCGAACTTGTACGAGACCTTTTGGTCATACACAACATTAACTGAAAAAGATATTAGGATTGGCGAAGAAATGAAGGCGCTTGAGTGTAAACAAGCTAAATATAGCAAATTTTCGGAGTCAGGGGCACATAACTCTTGAAGTCCTTGTCCGATTTTGTCCATAATCGAACTTAGCCGAGACATTGTGGCCATATATATTGTCAGCAAATTCGATTGAGATTAGTTTAGAGATGTGGATGCTAGAGTGTAAACAAACTAATTGTGGACGGACGACGGACGCCGGACATTCATCGATCCTAAAAGCTCACCTGATTGAATAAGGTGAGCTAAAACTGGTATTAAAGCTGTGGAACATTAATTTACTTCTGAAGTAAAAACTGTTGAACATTTCCAGGTTATTGTCATGAGTATAATCCCATCATAATTAGTCATATCTTACATAGACGTAATTCAAGGACTTGTCCGATATTATTTAATGCACCGTAAACTAAATATTATAGCATTCACAAATAGCACTTTTAAGTACAAGTATAACGTGTAACATTGGTATACATAATATGAAGTAATAGTAAGGCTTATATCATGATTTGTTTGCTGTTGTTTGTACGTAAGAACCAACGTAAATACTAGCATCATAAAAAAATTGTGTAGTGTGACAGTCGATTAATGTTAGACAACTCGTGATACATTTGAATTTAGTTTAATAGAGTTTCTTCCCTTTAATAAAGCTCGTGTTCAATTTAGTGAAGTGTTTTTTTCACAGGGGTCTCACATCCCACCAACTGCCAGGGATCATTCGGCAACTTGCTTTAATAGAGGAGAAAGACTTGGGCCATACACCTGAGTAGAACCCTTCTGTAAGCTAGGTGGAATGCTACTTTTTATGTGAAATCCAGTATCGGGTAGAATTCAAACTTACAGCACTGAGGAGCTAGTGATTGCTAATCAGAGTCCGTAAGAACTCGCCTCGGGAAGCACAAACTGTCTTGCTTTGCACAACATTGTTTGTGAAGTCTTTTACTCACAACGACAATGTAATAATACAAAGTATTGCAACATGCCATTCATTTACTTACCATAAAAATCATTACTAAATGGATCTGCCACTAAAATATCTTTGCAGTGACTCTTGCAACTGATATGTCATTTTAGCACGATTTAAGTCAATTCTTTACCATTCTTTCTGACATTCGATGATGTAGCAGCTATTCGATTTTAAGATGCAATTTGACAGTGGACTTGTAACTTGTGATCTTAAAATGCATTTGTTAGCTCGTGTTTCTTTGCCAAATTGCCAATTGTTGATGGACGATGATCAATATTTTTTAATTGCTCTTAAATATTGCTAATAACTATTGTCGTGTCTGCTATACTTATTTCGGGTGTATTTGTACATGATCGTCTTCTTAGAAAATCTAAAATTGTATGCATAAAATATATCTCATCTGTCATAGTGTCTGTGTAACATGAATATGAACTGTATTGTACCCAAACCATATTCAAACTGAAGATTTACAATGGGATTATATTTCATTTTCAACTAAGTTATCAATTTATTCCTCGAAAGTTATCTTTGCGGCTTTCCTACACGCCATTGGTCACCTGATCAGAATGGACCAAATGTTACCGGAATTGATCACAGACGGACAGAACATTGGCACTAAGGATCATGATATAGTTTGAAGGACAGTACAAAGTTTTCTCGTTTGTTACGTAGTTGCCGTTCACGTGCAAATTAAACGCTGTCTCGTCCACAAAAGCAGTGTTGCAACCAAACTTGTAATAAAAACCAAACTTGTAATCATTAGTTAACTTTGGTTGCAACAAAGCAATGTTTATTGCAACAGTAAATGTTTATCTATACTTGATTAATTAGCATTACAATTTCATTAAAAGCAATTATTAATTATTGATCGATGCGGTAGAAAAGTACAACAATTAACTAAATGATAACTAACTTGTACTAATGTGACACTCCACAACTATCAACTTTTGTGGATTAAAACGTGCATTTTATGTAGATACATAAATTACTTTGTGCCTTAACTGTTTAGGATACAATCATTCACAAAAATGTTTCAGGCATTGGCCGTATTGATATACACTATATATATATCAGTTTCAAACGATTATTTCTTGCAAAATGTCACCAAACAAAGCCTTTGTTAATTTACATTTGATCAAAATCATAACATCAATTAAAAATAGAATGTTCTTAGAGTGCGCCAAACCCTGTAAACAAAACCATGCTCATTAAAAATAGGGTAGAAAGGTCGGGTTTTTTCGGCTCTTGTAAGCTTGTAGAATGGTATAAAAGTGAGGAACAGGATGTACCGTTTATCGAATCGAATAAAGCAATGTTGGGTCGCGCGGGGGGGGAATCAGAGTAGGCCATGTAATCAGAAACGAACAATGTTATTTGTCAGACATTAATGTGCAGTTATCTCCATGCAGAAGGTCTAACCGAGCATTTATGGCTAAAGTGCTGTTGTTTATATGATAGTAAAGTTTTTTGTGTTTTTTTTTCAATTACCAAAACGGTAATCCATTTATTCAACACATGTACAGTGAATGTATAATAAAATTTGAAATGACATAAAAAAGAGTGTAACTTAACATTTCGCTAAATGACATTTTTCAATAAATAGGCGCTCAAGCCCATGTGAAAATACAGTTGCATACACGAACATACAAATAATGTGACAAAGAAAATGGTTCACATGAAAATTATGAAGATTTGGGCAGTTACTGCTTTGTACAAATAAATATAAAGTTTTATTTTAGGAAAAATAATCACTATAGGTGAAAAAGCTAAATACAAAAAAGTACATTTTTGCGCCGGTCTTGTAATTAAGTTCTTTACATTTGGCCGTCACCTTGGCCGTGAACTATGGTTTGGCTTAGTTGATAACAATACAATATCCCGTGTTTTTGTTTAAAATGCGATGATGAGTGTGACCCACAGAACAATTATACAAAAGAAAGGCAACTTTTGTTTGAACCTATTTCAGAGTTATCTGACGCTAGTAAACAGACATTGGTCCATCAAGGAGGTACAATGAGTAAAACAGAAGCCGAGGAATTTGAACGTTCGGATACATTTGATGCAATCATAAAAATGAGAACTTGGGATGAGCGAGCGAAGGTCGTTACAACAAAATGTGACTCACAATGTATGAATTGTTGCCCTTGTCGAAAAAATAGAACGATATTGATACCTGTAGATATAGCATGGCGACCCATATTTCCTTTAAATATCAAATTAGATCGATAATATGTTATTGTATCTTTTTACCGTACGTTTTCATTGATATAGGTGTTCTTTTTTCCTTTATTCTGTGAAACAAATGGCCTATTCACATTGACTTCATTGGAAATTTGATGGGAAAACAGCTCAAAGGAATGGCATCGTTTTTTCAAAAATCTCATAGTAAATAATTTGCTATCATGGAAACATGTAATTGTTTCCCAAATCTGCCCGCTCCATTTTGAGATAATAATCTTGGGAATTAGGTTTCGAATACATTAAGGACGACATAGAATGTTGTTCCCGTATAGCACGTGCCTACAAATAGAACCAACTGTCGTATTAAACGTTTTCACAAAATCTTCATCTAACTTACCACCGTAGATACGGTCATACAAATGCAGAGCATATCTATCTTTCCGGTTATGATTTTGTCTATAAACAGCATTACCAAACTCATTTTCATTTACTCGAGACAATGTTCTGTCTTCAATATGTACATAACTGGAATAATCCAACAAAAGCTTCTTTGGGTATATCATACAATTATATGCATAAGAATTCTTACGATAATCCACGCGATAACCGTCAAGCCACTTCTGTATAAAACGCGCATTCTTTTCCGCAAATATAAACCCACAGAGTATGGAAATATTCAACTGAGAAGCCAAGGTGCACGGATAAGAACGGAATTTATCAATAGGTTTGAAAAAGACGCTGTCAGTGTCCACGTATATTCCTCCATATTCCAGTAGAATTTCTAACCTCATAATATCACCAGAATGTTCTTTATAACCTAATTTTCTCCCAAATACGGTCTTAGGCGGTTCGCGTTTCACGTGAATAATATTCGGAAATATTGCCCGTACGTAATTCCAATATTTTCCTGATGGGAGAATATCACCGTGAATCAAAATGGCGCACGGATTCACGAATCGTATGACGCTAATAAAACTCACCATTTCTACAAATTTCAGTTCGGACCTATTATATCTGACGTAATGAACAATATTTGGTATTCGCAGCGAGTCGTAACAACAACTTTCAATAAACTTAAGCAAATATGGGTCTCCAATGGGAACTGTTATAGTTTGTGGTGATTTGTGTTCATCCATTTTATTAAGTCTTACACAAGATCGGTCAAACCTAGTATCTCCATTTTCGCACTGGATCATCAAAGTTAGTCTTGACGCATTTTTGCTCACATTCAACATATTTTCATATTGACAGACGGCCCTTTCTGTGAAATCCCGGGATGAGAAGTCAGTAGACACGGAAGGGGTTGGAAGAAGACGATACCAAGATGTTTTTGGTGAGCACGCCGAGTCCTCATCAAAAACATCATCTAGTGTTGCCTTGTATTCAGTTTTCAGTATTTCCTCGTTTGTCGTGGAGAGTTCTCGTGTCATTTTTCTTTTCTCTTCGACGTGAGCTTCTTCTAGTTTGTTCGTACTTGTAATGCTATGAGTTTTGTGTGAATTGGACTGTTTATATAAATGCTCGACGTCATGTATCTCTGTATCAGTATCAGAATTCATAATACTGTTTTGAAATGGGAGACCTGAAAGAAAGATTTCGAGAAGCAGCATTAATGTCGTTTCACTTTAGGACTAAAATACTAGTAGATTACTGGTTTCCGCAAGCGGGACAGAAATAGCCGGGTAGGTAGGTAGGCATTATTTTTTGGAAACATGAACAGACATATTTGGAAAACGTTTTCTATCTAGTGTATTACGATAAATTAATTTGGGATGCTTTCCAAATGTTTCCAATTTCAGTAGCATGTACTAAAATTATCTATTTATATAGCAGTGATACTATTACAAACATAGGCCTCGTTTCATCAAACATCTTACGCCACTTCTTTAGTAAGAAGTGTCTTATCTCCCTTCTTAGCGTTAAAATACGTTTCATCAATAGTTTCTCAGCTACGAATTCTTAAGTTTGAGAAACAATTCTTTCTTAACTTTACGATAGCTCATGGGCTGTCTTAAAGATAAGAAAACGCGGCTTTTGCCTTTATTATTACGAGACGGCCTTTTATTTTAAGACTGTTGAGTGCAATGTTCAAGATATTCGTAAATAATGGAAAAGAAATTCAGTTTTATGTTCAGGGGCGTAGCCAGCTACAAATGAATTTTATGCACACAAGGAAGAATGTAACACCGGCTGTTGTTTGGTTCTGGATTTTTTATGGCCCACTATTCGAAATATTGCGGAAGAGCATAAAGTTTTTCCCCTGTCCATCCGTGCGGCTGTGTGTCCGTCCGTTCAAATTTTGGCTTCCGAGCAATAACTCAAGAAATGTTTCAAGGATTGGTTTCATATTTTACATGAATGAATATATTAATAATAAAATGCAGGTCAAGATCGATTTCACTTAAAATCCAAACATTTTCTCAGTAGTTACGGTCCCTTTTTACATAGCTCTCGGAGAGGCATTCGTGTCCTCCGGAAACTCAAATGGTGAACTTTCAGTTGTATTAGCAGGGATTAGAGGCACTGTCAACTATTATTTATATGAATGCATTTATTTCAAACACCGTGATAACGATTGTTAGACATAATATTCATCGCTGATGTTATAACTTGATGACAATCTGATATTTTTAAAACTTATTTTAAGACCGCGAACAAATCTTCAAAAGAAACCTTTTTTCCATTTCTCTTTAACCGATCGTATGCGCGTTTAATAGCCATAATACATATTTTTCATGATAAAAATTGAAAAATAAGCTAATAGATATTTAAATACATTTGGAGTTTTCGTATTTATTAACTGTTTTCTCCGAATCTTGCTGTGGAATCTTACTGGTCAAACGATAATAATTTTATCTGACGAGCACAACATACATAGGCGTGCGAAGTAATTCTCGTATGTGCAAGTTTGAGCGACTCAAAAACACATTTATCATGAGTCAATGTTCACATTGTTTAAAAACATATTTTCAGTTAATATATATCAAATAGTTTGCATTTTCTGAAAGATTAGAGCTTCATCTTTAATTTGGTATATGATTTACAAAAATCTGTTGAGAAATAAAAAATAAAATTCTCTATATAACATATGTATAGAATCAAGTGTATTTTTCTTATTCACATAGCTAGGGCCGGTGAATAAACTTTACCCGTGCAGACTGTGTCGCAGTCTTTACACATTTAGACAAGTTAAATGTGTGTACGGCGCAAAATCGCATCCGGCAATTCAATACTAGAATGTGGCCTATGTAACATTTTTTATCAGGATGTGCAAAGTTTCAGATCAAACGAATTTGTTATTTTGACTTAACTGATCCCGAAACTAAAGTGATCATCTACCCATCAAAAATACAAGCCGTTGATGTTTCATGAATCTCATGAATCTGGTCATATGGTTCTACAGTTCACGAGGTACTCTATATGTAGTCCCTGTTTCCACTCTAAAATTAAAATCAGGGGAAACTATTATCTCGATGTATCAGACGTTGCAATATCTGCTGGAATGCATTTAAAATATTTAAATAAAGTCTCCAAAAATAATATACTCCGTTGTCTGAGGGTACGTTGTCGTAAAAACCTGGTATAACGGTCCCAAACATAGATTTTCAACTGTAAAGTGACCATCTATATCGAACCATAAAGTGACCGTCTATGTCGAACCAATTAAATCATCATTTCTCACCTGATCGGACATTTTTTGTATTGAGCTCCGAAATCGATACTTAATTAATGACAATTGCGTAAACAAGTCAGTGTCCACGCTCGCGATTATAAAATTAGTCTGTGTGAATATGTTTATAATGTTTTGTTTATTTGCGACATGTTGCTAAAATAAATACTTCGAAACGTATATAGTTCAATTTTCATATAGTCAAGGTCGAATATTGGACGATACAATTGTAAAGGTAATGACTGTAAATTGATTGCCCAAATCATTTTAAATCCGTAGTAAAGTGTCATTCACTTGAACCAGAGTCCTGGTGTATTGGATAAGGTGGCATGTACATTGTACATGCATAACCATTTTACAAAATGAAGCAGATGTGGGTGGTTCGAACTCAGTCAATGGCACTTTCTTTTTAAATTATTATATCCATTTATTATTTATATAAATTATTTATTGAACTATGTTTGTTCTTGTTACATGTATGTATACACGCTGAATAGCACCTTTTTATCAATCAAAGAGAAAAAGGAAAGAAGAAATGCATTTGTTCTCTGGTACATTCCTCTTTTTTAATTCTTGTATACATGTTATTGGACGAAATCGCGAATACAAATGTATAATTTCAAATACTATGTAAAAATACTAAACACCTGAAACGATTTCTACTTATTATATCATTACTCCTCAATTGAAATATATAAATCCTAATTACCCATGTGAGTTTATTATATTTTTGTTCATTTAACGGAACAATTTAAATATAAAATCATATGAAACAATAATTTCTTATCGATATGTATAAAGTTAACTTTTATTAAAAATGAAAATAAAAAAATGAAAATAAAATATGATGTCTAATGCCAGACGCAGTGCTCAAGATTCAATAACTGTGTGCTTTACCAATTGCGCCACAGGGGACAGTGATTATAAAGCTTCATAAATTGGTCAATAGCGAATTACAACAGGATTCGTGTTACCTAAAATGTATAAATGAGATCGTCCATGTATACAATAACATTGAACTATAGTTGGTGTGAGTAACACGTGACCTCGCTCTATTTCTGTTTTGTTTATATCGCGTGATGACCATTGCGGATATTTCGGGCACTATCAGTAATCTGCTTCGGTGCAAGAAGTTGCGATTTTGCATTGCCACTTAACGCCGTACAATAAGAACAGTTAATAAAACGGTTTAAGAATTTCGTAACTTTTGTCGTAAGTGTCTTCGTAGGAAAGAATCTTACGAAAGATAAGAATATATTGATGAAACGAGGCCATAATAATTATAACAATTAACAAAGTAAACTGTTCCTCTCATTTTGTCTTAGTGCTCTCAGAGACATATAATGCATACGTCTCTGGTGCTCTCAATTTATCATAGGAAAGACATTTTTGCGACAATCTGGGAGAGCTTTCGTGTGTCAGTCTGCATAAAAGCGAAAACTGAAAAATAGTCGAAGTACCAACTCAACGCTGGACAAGTAGACTGGAATATCTCGGCTGTCCACAACAATATCAATCCGAATTCTGAACGTAAACTTAACCTCTGTACCATATAATCTTATTTGTATGTGATGTAGTCTAGATGTGGTCAAAATGATTTTGTATAAAAACAGTTTTGAACCTGGTTATAGGCTTGAATTTGCCTAAGAACGAATCTACACCCAAAAGCATATTCATTATTATATTATTTGTTCTGACAATTATTTGCTAGATGTGTTGTTTTGCGGGGAAGCATAACAATCTCAGTCACAAATAAAGATTGTGACATTTTGGTCACATTCAATGTTTAAGCCAAGACTGCATCTTATTGCTGCAGTATCATTAAAATATAATGGAACTTAACTGAAAAATGATTCTCATAAATTTAACTTTGTGTCCAGAAATAAATGAAAATTCATCCTGATTATGTGTCACGTGATTCAGGATCAAAGATAAGACACCACAATTAGAAAACATTTTCATTAAACACACATACAATCATGTAAGATGATGTATATTTTCACTATGTTATCCGAAATTTGTCGCCCGAAAATCGACCTGACCATTCTTGAAAATTCACGAGTCCTTGTTATTTTGTTTGTCATAATGTTTGATGCAATGTGATACAGTGCTAAAAGTTTAATAGATGCTATAAAATACCATTATTCATGCAGGAAAATTTTCGGAAAATGCGGCACACACTTTAATATTCAATTTCACGGACGCTTCAGAAATGAGTACTCACGAAGATATAACCAAATTGCCATCTGCATTATGAATCATGGCATGGGTCAATTGAAATAGCAGACCAGATTAGTTCTCATTTAAAGCATTAGCGAATTCGTTCTGCGCAGTGTTTATTGAGCATTAATTTGTACATATTTCGGACAGTAACTGAATTCGGATAAGGAAAACATGGACGAAAAGGGACCGATTTTAACTTTTTTGCGGGTCAAAAAAGTTTGTGTCGGTCGGGTTAGCAGAAACAAACAATTTTTAGGCCTTCGTGTGAACTTTATTTACAGATCGGAAAATACTTGCCAATTTTACACAAAACAGTCCAAAAGCAATTTACAAATAAGTACATCCAAACTAGATACAAAATCACGGTTCACTTCATGATCACAAAATGTAATTACATTGCTGTTTATCAGATAATGCCGATATGGATGTTATCCTCAAAGACTTTTCTTGATATGATAAAAGAGTTGTTGACTAGTAAATCAATGAATATGGTGTGATATTCAAATAGCTCCCTAGTCAATACTGTATAATATTACATCACAGTTTATAGTGAATACGTGTACGGCAATCGGGTTTTATCGTTGTATTTTTTAAATCATTTTTCATCACAACAAAATGCTAAAACAAACCTTTGTTTCCTTTTGGTTTATCGACGTCACGTGTCATGTACCATCTTGTCTTGGTTACCCATAACAAAATTAATAGTGCGATAAATGTCAGTAAACGAACCGATCTGAATATATTCAGCTTCCTCGCCATGATGTATAAATCCTAACACACGTCAGAGGAAGTCGCGTTAAGTTTTTATACACGGAGTCAAGCAAAAGTTCTGGCCGAATATTACATGTAGACACAGTAATATGAATACAATATTAACGGATAGCAGCTGTCACATCCTATAGGGATCCTTTGAAATTTAGCTCCTCGGTATTGCTCTATTCGATTAATGGCGCACTTTAAATAGGGGAGCTGTATACGGCAAAAAGCATATACAAAGCTGGCATACACTGTGATCAATAGTATTATGATGATATAAAGGATGCCAACCAAAACCTGTTAATTTACTTAAAGTCATTTAATTTTGATCAAATGGTATAAGCAGGGGTTATCTTATTTCCTTAAGATAATGTCTGGACGGATAACAGACAGACAAACGAATAGACAGACAGACGTTATCACAATGCTGACTTTGATATTTTTATTTGATAGTTTTGTTAATTTAAACCATAATACTCCTTTTTCCCCCAGAATACAACTTTTAACCCAAAATGACTGGATCAACTGAAACAACCCCAAACTGTCATATCATTTGGGCATGTACATGACAGAAAGACAGACGGACGGGCGGACGTACTAACGATAGGATACTTAAGTGGCTTTTCCATGTTAAAATTTGTTAAAATTTAGCCACATAAACCCGATTTTAGCCACATAAATCCACTTATGGACATTTTTTTAAGTGACTCCGGTTGAACAAAGAGTCCTAACCCTAGAGTCACACAAACCCAATTTGTTTGTACGGATGGACGGATGGACGGACGGACGGACGGACGGACAATCTCATTACTAATGGTTTAGCATCAAAATGCATACTATTGACTTCATGTATTTGTATATATAATGTACTAAGAATTTATCATCAATAAAAAGTTAATGAATTCTAACAAGATAACTGAGGATCTCTATCTGAGAAAAAGCAACAACTACTTCGAATACAGCTTCTTATTTATATAGAATGGGAGCTATACTGGGCGAATAGAGTTCCTCGGGGTGTTGAATACGAAAACGTTTGCGAATAGAGCACCCTGGGGAGCTATATTCGAAAGTATCCTTCTAGGGTAGACATAGCACTATACTTTCACTGTTCACTAATCTAATTAAAGGTGTTCACATATAACGTAATATACAGTCAAACCTATGCCAGCGGCCTCCTCCGAAAAAAGATCAGCATGTTTATAAATTCAATTCTTTTGATATCTGTCATTGGATTTTAGAACAAAAATATCCGATTAAAGGTCTGCTGTCATAGGGTGGCCGTTATTTGCAGGTTTGACAGTCAAAGCCCTGAAGGTTCTGCTGTTGTTCGGAACTACAAAGTAGTCAAAATAATTTCTTTGTAGGATGAGGTATTGGGCTGAGTTTTGGTAACCGAACGATATTTCGCGCATGAATTTTAATGCAAACGAAAGTACTACGCTTTTCTACACCTGCCATGCAATTATTAAAGATGTCCCTTCCATGTGTTCTCGGTACATTGTTTTATGTTTCCCCATCTGATCACCAAAAGTAGTTTAACAATTAGCATATTATATAGTATGCATTACCTTCCCCTTCGTAAACTCAACTTATGCAGAAAGTAATATATCATACATGAAGCCATGCTCGAAAAAAAGTTACACGTTAAAAGCATTAAATCAAATTAATCGATTAATATTTCCGGATTAACCACTGTTTTAACCACAAATTATCAAAGAAGGTTTGCAGTATGAAATGTCAATGCGGTCAGCTGCACTAACGATTTGCAGTGTATTTAAACAAATTATCAACTGAGTTGAAATGACAATCTGTAAGTCAAGAGTTACAAGTGACAAATTGTAAGTTATAAGTGTAAGTTATAAGTTTAAGTGATAAGTTTTGACAATGAGGCGCTGCAAGTTGTGAAAGATGTCATCTGTCAATATGTAGAATAGCGTTTATCCTTACGATTTTAGGCGAGGAGGACTAGATAGATAGAACATTCCTCAGAATTGAACGTCGATATCAGTTGGCATAGTTTGTAATAGTCAAAATTATCTGTCTCATCATTTTGAGCCTTTGAAGGCAGGGGAGCGATATAGGGCCACCATGGCCCTCTTGTTCATTAATCACTCATTTGTGTATACAATTCTGCTGAAATAGTTACGAGTATTTTTACATGCATATATACAATTGCTCTGTAAAGCATCCAAAATCAGAATGTCTAGCTTCATTATTACTATAGAAACTAATTCAATAACTGCAACATCTGCGCAAAATTAAACGGCCATCCACATGCTACTAGTATAACCAACAGATTGTCCGCAATTATTTTGCAGTTCTGTATAGATTGCATCAACAGTTGTATCCAGTGGGAGTGTATGTGTGCAAACCACAACGCTTCAGCTTTAACTTCTTCGTAATATTTTTCAACTGACGCTGTGTCAACCAAATTCTGTGCCTAAACAACAAAAATCCAAAGATTTCCTGATACCTAAACCCAAGGTTGAAATGCTCAATAATTAGTGAGGATCTTCTCTGGTTTTTAGAGGTGCTGAAGACAAAAAAGTCGGCACAATACAGAGTACCATATCCAACAGTGCTAATATGATCATAACTATGTATCCTTATAAATATGCATTTTTACAAAGTGATTTTACATACTGTATTTTCATTTATTTTTGTTGGGCTCAATTTTCGTGGTTTTTACTAAAATGGCTATTTCGTTGGGACATAAATTCGTGGATTTTGATTTTGAAAAATAAAATGCCTTATCGCTGCATTTAAATTCGTTGAGATCTGATTTCGTGGATGAGCCCACCCACGAAATCCACAAAATTAAATCCCCAACGAAAATTAATGATTCCACAGTATTTAATGTATTAAATATAAAAGCAAATACAAAAAGGAAATAAACAATTATATAAAGTTGTGATCAGTATTGTTCAAATGTTGATCAACATGTTACATGACATCAATCAACCCGTATTACGTGTTTCCTTTCTGACCGTTGGTTGCTTTTACGACGGTTGCGCTAAAATTAAAAACAACTGTCCAAACAGGTTGGTATATTTTTCATTTTCGTCTTCTTATTTAAATTCTAGGTAAGAATAAACCTGTAGGTAGTTAGTTGAGTAAATGTCGGTGTTAATATTGTTTTGTTTTAGGCGTTTGATCGTACGTATTAGGATAAATGATCCTTTAAAGAGGGAAAATTAGCGGGAAAATGACACGTGCGTTTATATTAACGTTTCTGAGTTTCTCGGTTGTTAACTTAAGATGCAAATCTAGTAAATTCCTGATATTCTGTTTATATCCTGTTATGCAGTTTTAAGAGATTTATAGCATGAAGTGTTGCATTAGATACATTGTTACAATTCAAAATTTAATAAGATTGTTTTTCTGTAATTATTAAGCCATATTTGAAGATAGGTAGTGTACAGACAACATAAGACAGTAAGTCACTTTTTAGAAAAGAAGCTTTCAAAATATAACTCCATTATTTTAATGAAATTAATTCCATATTATCTTGTGATTTACAATCATGAATGGCCTTGTGACTGACTTAAACAAAATGCAGTAAATGCAGCCGTTTATGATTAAGTCGTCAGATACCCCAGCTGTGTTATATGTAAGACGAACAAGAATACTCAAATATTGATAAAGAATTATTAAACAGCCTAAATAGTTGATGTACACTCGTATATTAATGTATATGCAAGACAATAATAGTAAGTATATTAGTACATGGTCCAATAACTTTACTAAATTGGTATCAAATATAGGTTTTGCATATATTTGGACACAAAATGTGTGTATAAATAATAATACTATTGCTAGTCTATTTAAAAGCGTAATCGACAATTTTTTGCAAAAATGGTTTAGCTATTTAAATAATTCTTCGTATACATCAAATATTCAGGTTGTATCGCTCACCAGAAAAAAGACTTTTATTGCCTGAAAAAATTGTCTACCCGGACAACACGTGATACCAGTAGCTCACCTTGAGCAATTGGTGATCTAGTGAGCTAAAAACTACAGTAAATCTGGCTGCCTTATCATATCATGCAGATAAATTAAGAGCACAGTCTCTATCTAGAATAATAATTAACCGTTAGCTTATTTAATGAATTGACATACGTATTTTTGTATTTTTTGTATTTTTAAATGTGTATATATTATATGTTTTGTGTATTAACGTGTAATATCCTCTGATGATTAATATTACAAGAATTCATACTTTTCTGCTTTTATATTTACTTAATGTATCGCCATCTGTTACTGTAAATGGCGACGAAAATGTATGTGATAGATATAAGGCGAAAACTGTCCATTACAGGCGGTTTGAGGCTTATATGTAACTTAAATCAATTCGAAAGGATTATACAATTCATTGACCATGACAATTTAGCATTCTTAAAGGTATCCATCAACTTATTGCCTCCATTTTCCAATGAAAGTCAAGTAATTCATATTGATTTTGCTTCCAACTCCTTTGGTGATACATTTAAACGTGATTGTTCACTAAAAGTCACTAAAGAATGCTATCGGCTTTGAAAACGTAGTTAGGGGTCTATTTTTCTTATAGATATAGATAACATAGCGTGTGGATTTAACTTAATTTATACTAAAGGTATGTCTAATAAATCTATTTTAGTATTTACTGTAATGTATTTTCATGGGCTGGTTGATGTTAAATTATACTTAGTGCCTTTTTATTTGAGTAACAAAATACTGAACAATTTAATAGATATGTACCAAAAATTAAAAACACGCTTTAATTTACGTCCATATTGTAATATTTGTGCCCCGGGTAATAAAGCAATCTAAACGGTATAAACTGCTTCACCCCTTCATATAACTAACATTACAAAAACTCTTTGAATTTAAACAAAAACATTATTTTATGTGAATTAACTCTGGACATAAGATAATAATTATG
Organism: Lutraria lutraria; assembly: GCA_964023205.1. Taxonomy (NCBI): domain Eukaryota; kingdom Metazoa; phylum Mollusca; class Bivalvia; order Venerida; family Mactridae; genus Lutraria; species Lutraria lutraria. Next base: position 6,746,576 of record OZ026848.1, on the reverse strand, counting down.
TGCCTAAATGTTTTATGTTGCACCATTTGTCTGTTTAAGTCACAACTGATTTATGTTGCATTTCTAAAAGAATTATTACTTTAAACAATACGTATACAATTATTGAAGCACTTGCAATCAAGAGAATGTCGATATTTACTTACCTGTGGACAAATCAGTTTGGTTTATTCTATATATTCATTGTATACATCAAAAATGTATTCAGTGTACAGATATACCTATTTTATACACATTACAAGTTAAAAGAATTTAAAGGATATTCAAGACATTAAGATATTCTGCAATGTGGATGGAAGGATACTAACATTCATGCAGTCAGTATCATACAACATAATAATTTGAAGTAATAATCAATGATATAATATCTTCAATGTTGAGTTAAATTTCTTAAACATCAGAAAAAATGGAAAGTGTTAAAAATTCAATAAAGACTTAACATTGACTTCAACACAATGATTATATATCAATACAAATATAAGCAATGTCAAAGCATTGCTAATCTTATAAAAACAAGGCAGGTAGATGATTACATCTACGCAGACATGAAACTTAAAACATATTTATGTGGATCAAGTATTTTACAACAGTCAAAGGCAACATAATGAAATCTGTATTATAAGATAACACATAAACAAACACTACGCAAAATGCATGGAAGAGATATTAATCATGTGACCAAACAGCATGACCGAGCTAACAATACCGTTTGAAGTTGCCTGTTTTAAACTATTGTTTCAACTAACAACAACAAAAAATTATTTTAACAAATAAATTGTTTACAATGTCAGAGTGCGCAATAGTTTATCCATACGGTTGGTTTGACGGTTAGTTCTAGTTATACCTAATAGTCGGATGCTGGCATTTCGGCTGCGATTGCGTTCGATTGTGTTTCTCTTCTAAGCTCTTCTAGTCGGCGTATTCTCTTCTTACGAGAGTCCAATCGAACCGGCCTCAAATATCCCTATTTCATGTTTTACAGGTCATCATATGTCTGAACTACACATGAATTATGTTTCCTTTTTTCAATTTGCGCCTGCACGTTTTCCACGTGCACTTTTGTTGTTTTCGTATTGGTCGCAATAGCACACGGAATTATCGCGCTTTAAAAAATCGATAATAATTGGATTTTATGGACATTATGTTCAAGCATATACATTGTATTTCTAAAATTTGGTGTAATTTCATTTGCAAATAAAGAAATGATTTCTTTTTTTTCAACTGCACAATTATAACTTTGTCCAAGTGTACATCAAGCTGTTATTAATGCCCCATCACACCAGAGTACGTCCGCACCACACTCGCAAAGTTCCCATCACGTCCTGAAAATGTTGATGGACGTGGCTGGGACGGGGTCAAACTAAAGAAAATGATGCACCCAGGTTCTCACTACGCCCTTACAACGTCTTTGCCAGGTTCTCGCTGCGTCTACCACGTTCCCAGTAAGTTCATTACACGTGCGGCTTCCCGTTGTCACCAGGTCTATATACTACGTCCCAATTACACGCTTTCCCTAGGTCCCAATAACGACCTGATTGCATTCACTAGCTCCGTATGTATACTGTACCATGTGTCCATTTATTTTAACTGGTCATGATGGCCGAACAGAAGTCTTCTTTCTACTGATAACCATGCACTAACACAACATAATCTAAGTTGCTTTATATTCCATTTTCTTCTATTTCGTATTTAAAAAATGGCAATTTGAGCATCCAAAATGGCTTGTTGTCCTGATACAATAACAAATTGTATTCATTTGCTAACATACATATGACTGGAAATGAAAGAATAGTGTATAAATCCAGTTCGTATATCAATCGCTCAGAACCTGACAGTGACGTACTGGTCACCTGTAGCAAACGTACTAAAGACGTGACGGAGCAAAAGTACAACCTAGTGAAGTCTTCTGTAACGTGATGTGGACGTACTATGGTCTTAACACTTGGTTGATACGTAGTGAGAACTTCACTGACGTAACAAAATCGTAGTAACAACCCAGTGCCAACGCGGTGAATTCGCCTGCTGTCTTTTCAAGTCCGCACCACGCTTCTTCTGTGTCAATGAAGTTCCAACTTGGCTTTAGTCACGTCTTACTACGTAAGCACTGTGTACTAATCTGATCACGTCCATGCCAACTTTATTATATTCTAAATATACAGCGTGTTTTGAACATTTTTCATTTTTAGGTCACCTTTTTACACATTTATCAGATGGTTTTAAAGTGCCTAAAAACCCGTATCTACACTGTTCTAAGCCATAAAGTATCCTATTATTTGTTTTCTTTCTATGTCAAACTACACAGTAAAGGGAGCAGCAAATTACACGTTTGTTTTTATTTCACAATAAAAATATTTTTTGTAGTGTGGCCAAAAAGGTGTACACATCTTAAATATAAGATACTCGTGTTGTTTATAAATAAAAACGTATTTGAGAGTGTTTCTTCCGGGTAACTCAAATAGAAAGGCCCTGAGTTCTATAAGCAAATGTAATCGCGTGATGATCGTTAAAATTTAGTCTATATAAAACTACCTGATGTAATATAGATTTATATTCAAATTGTCTGTGTGTAGATGTATGAATTAATTAATACATGTATATATATGCATGCAATCTGTGACACTGTTCAATTCGTAGATGCTTTTGTAGAAACTAATTAAAGTTAAGCAGATGTTAAAATATAACTACATGCTACATGCATTTCCCGCTGCTTGGGCAACTGGCGATTAATGTTAGACAACTCGTGATAAGTCTGAATTTAGTTTAACAGAGTTTCTTCCCTTGACCACAAGTCTCGTTCAGTTTAGTCATGTTTTTTGCTTGGTAACCACCAGGGTTTATCATTTAACCAACAGCAAGGATCATTCGGCAACTTTTCTCTATAGCTTTAGCGTTGATACAAGACTTCAGGCATATACCTGAGTAGAACCCGTCTGTATTAGCTAGCTGGAATGTTTCTTCTTAAGTGAAATTTATCTAGTATTGGCTAGAATACAAACTCACAACAATAAGAAGATGGTGATTTCTAATCAGAAACAACCACAAGAACTCGACCCTGGAGGCTCCCAGTGTCTTGCTTTGCACAACATCATTTGTGAAGACATTTATTCACAATTATAATGTAATACAAAAATGTATACAAATTGCAAAAAATATTGCAATGTGCCATACACTGACTAACCATTAAAAGCATTACTAAATGGATTGAAAAACAAACAAGTTCTTGGAGTGTTTTTGACTTTTACCGTGAATTTTGTGACTGATAAGTCATTTTGCACGATAAAAGTTAAGTCAATTCTTAACCTTTTTGCTGACATTCGACGATGCTGCCGCCATTCGTTTTTCAAGACGCCACTTGACAATGGACTTGTAACTTGCAGACATCCAAAACAATTTCGTCTTCTTGAAATATATTTCTTAGTTCCTGCAGGTAGTTGTATTAATACAACTACCTGGTTCGTTATTCTTTGCCTAATGACTGATTGTTGATAGACGTTGTCAACATCTATTGCAATCGCTTTCAAACACATTAATTGGCATTATTTTACTATATCTGCTGTACTTATTTCAGGAGGTCCAAAGCGGACATTTAATTATCAAATTTTATTGACCCTAGACCTTAAGTTTCACATGTGAGGAAACTGTCTATCTGGCTTACAATAGTCAGTGGTTCTATACCCAGGTGCATGCCTCGGGCCTATATTGGTTGTAATGGGGGTGTTTCAAATGAAAATCTATGAGTGACCCTCACCTGGTGCCACGTTAAAGCTCAGATAATGCTGATAAAGAGCATAGAATCAAGTATGGTAAAACTTCCCATCTTAGCACTGAGGAAGGCATATGTTTGGTGTTACCTGCCCCTGATGCTACATTACAGGACCAAAGTAGGCAGGGAACCAGACCTGATGGGGAGGCCTTCTTATAGAGAAAATACTGAAAACTGGTCCAAAATAAAAGGTTGTGATAACGAGGAGGTCGTTGCATGCAAGGGGTTAATATCACAAGGTATGTTTGTTTATTCCAGTGTTATGCCCTTTTTAACAGTCAGTCATATGATGCTGAACAGTTCACCTACCATCGTTCCTGGGAAGAACCAGTAGTAGACCCCCATCCTCCGTAAGTTACTGCCTACTTTCTCACATAAAGAGACATGGTTGGTAGCTGTGGCTCGAACCCACGACCTTCTATCAGTGAGAGGTTACAGTGATTTGAAGTCAGCAACCTTAACCACTCGACCATGGAAGCAGGTTTCATTATAACAAGATATTGAAGCAGTTGTTAAGTAAGGTTTTACTATAGAATCAAAGATACTTTCTAGTGCTTTATTCTGCAGACTTTAAACTTCTCTATCCTTGTTAAAAAATGCTTGCTAATATTATGTCTGCGTTGTCACAAAAGATGACTTCCTGTTTTATATCTATTTTCTTGCTGTTCAACTGAGTTCTTGGTGTTTTATTGATAACCCATCAACTATTATATTAAAGCATTGTTAATATTTTCAATGATATATGTTTCTGCATTTCAAGATAAAACAGCAGATATTAATTCAACAATGAAATAACCACTTATATAATAGCCTAAAACTTTGTTGTTCCCAATAATGTAAAGAACAAAAGCAACATAATGTACATTTGTTAGCATCTATTTATTTCTTTATGAAGAAAGGCACTGTTTTAGAACATGTAACAAATAAGAAATACAGGGTGTATGTTACCATGACAACAAAACAATATACAGCATTGTTACATTAAATCAATTTCTTCAAAACAAACACCAGTGAAATCATGTATGGTTTACAGTACAAACAACATCAATAACATCAAATGGAAATGATGATGATTTAAAAGTCTGATGTGGATTGAATTAAATACAAATGAAGCTGTCAGCGCAAGAAGGCACCTATCTTTTTCCTAGTACAAATGGAGATAGGCTCTTCTTGCAGTCATCTCTTCAATTAGACGCCATTTCATATCAATAATTACATTATGCAGAAATAATTTAATTCGATGGAAGGTGAATCCATGACAAAAAAATATAATTAAGGAATCATTAGGCCATCATATGCAATTAAATTAAAAACATAAATGGTCTGAAGTTAGATATGCACTTAAATCTTTTTACTTTATGATGATATTTGGTGAAAAGCAATTATGCAGCAATAAATATGGTTCAGTGGAGCTGAATATAAAAGTATGTGAGGATTAATTAATAACAATATATTCATGGAAAAAATTGAAGAAATAAAATGTCAAACTTTGCACATAAGAATCAAACCTTTTCATTTAACAGTTAACAAAAAAATATATATAATTATATAAAAAATGGATAAGCCTAATTCTAAATATTAATATCATTCACAAGAATCCAATAAATGTAATATTGCATTAATTAAATGAAGAACTCTAAAGTATATGACTTAGACTCTCCAGACATCTTAAAGATGCTTATGTAACTATTGCTAAACTACGGATAAATGGCGCAATAAAATGATAATGATCATGCCCAATAACTGACAACGTGTCTTTAAACGGTGCAGATTTTTTTTTTTAATCTCACAGTTTGGTTAAGGCTCGAAACCACCCAAAATTGCAATTCTATAAATGTATAAATTATTTTTCAGAAGATTTACTGATAATTATTATTTACATACATATGCATCATGGTGCAGAAAGAAAGATTTTACATCAGTAACATTATGTGGCAAAGCAAAATACTGTGGTTTGAATTAAATTAACAGCAATTTGTCATATTTTGGCAAAACTGTACGGTAGAACATGGTTGTAGTGTTTTTTTGTTTATTTATTAATCTGTCATTTTACAGCTCATTCAACAGCTAGGGTCATTTCAGAGCGGCCCCAGAGAGGGGAGATAAGATACAGGAGAATTGGAATGTATTTCCCATATTCTTTTCAAATAGATTTTCCCGTTTTTTTATCATGCCTGGTGTAAAGCACCAATACACCACTCATACAATTCCAGTGATTTTCTTTACACTGTACTTGGCTCAGTAGCTGGGATGGGGACACTAAAAATAAGCGTCCATGGAATACAGAAAGGCGGAGCCCAGATTCGAACCCACAGTACCTGGCTTAGTAGCATGTATGGAGACTGATTATAGGTGTTCATGGAGACCAGGCCCAAGGTTATAAAACTTGAGATTGGTCTCCGAGCTCAAAACTTATATTTTGTCTTTAAATGGTCCCAAGTTAATTGTTATTGGACATTTAATGCTATTATTGATACATTCATCTCACATCATAATTGACCTGAATATGTATTTAAACATTGACCAGCTATATTGTTTTAACCATAATACTTTGAGAACAGACTTGAGATTTGAGCTCGGAGACCGTTCTCAAGTTTTATAACTTCGGGGCCAGACTAGTTACTTCATTAAATTAATATTTTATTCCATCTATAACACTAAAGTAGAGAACGCTGTATTCATGGACATATACAGTTCACCACATCTGATTCTTGAAAATATCTCAGTTCACTACGTATAACCACGTTTTACCGTATTTCCTTAAAGCATTCTTAAATTAAATATAAAGAATAAAATACATTGACAAAATGTCTTAAAATGATAACCAAGGATATATCATTGCTCAGCATTTAATGATTAACAATTGCAAACAGTCAGGATAAAAGTATTTATACCATGATTTCAAGGAATGTAAATAAAAACCCTGTGGAAGATATTTTAATCTTAATGGTAGTTTATCAATCAAAATGAAAAAAATATATGTATATAAGACTTCATGAATTGATGCCAAACCCAGGGAAAAAATCCCATAATGTAATTTTAAACAAATCACAAACACATTTCTTATGATGTAAGACGCAACAAAAAACCCAAACCAGAAACATGAACCAGTGCTACAAAAATAGATCATGATTATTATGTAAGAGAAACAGGGACATTAACAGCGTGGAGGTCAAGAAGGCAAAGATATCTTTTGAAGGCAGTAATTCTGACAAACAAAATTTCCAACAGAACCATCCAACAAAAACAGTTATGTATGTGATGTAACTTTTTAAACTTATAGCTGTGCTCGACATATAAAATACAACCACTAATGCATATAACAAATACAGAAATGAAATATTTTAAGTTATACAAGTAATTAATTTTGGTCCAGTAAAAATATCAAAACTTGATGCTATGAAAAAAAGTTAATATTATAAAAGCCATACTTAAAAACACGGAAATGAAATACCGTTTTATTGTTTTATTGTTTTTCATCATATGTTTTATTTTTCTCGGTATTTACAGGTGAGAAAATTTACAAAAATAAAATTGTGAAAAATTGTATGATTACTGAAAATGAATATATCTACGTAAATTTGTAAAATCTGCTGTTGGCGAAAATACAATGTTACAGTATATAGTAAAATAATGCAAAAAAAAACAGACAACGAAATAGAAGAAAATAAACGGAAATAAATTAATCTGAAATACGATGATTATAATTTACTACGAGACCTAGAAGCTTATGTTTAAAGATATATTAAATTTTGTTTTACAAACAAAGATATGACGATGCTTAGCCCGACACAATAAGGATTTCTGTGATCTGAATTTATCAATTTTTTTGGTGAATCATGTGATTTTAGGACTTTCAAACACACACTTTAAAAAAATGGTTGAGATTTGAAATTGTTACATGCCGACGTACGACTGAGTAAAACTAAGTAATGTCAGACGTTATTTTAAACATAATGGAAAACTCGGAAATTTTGTCTGAAAGCCTAAAACCACATGATGAGGCTTATAAGTAAATGTTTCAGGCCAAGACAAATAATGACAAGATTCTCGTAACATAGTCATTCCAATAACAGACCCATCCATCAGAATGACTGACGACTATATACATAGTACTACAGTCATGTAATGAACAAATGCTTACACAATCCAATCAGTGCTATGAATTACTCGCCTATATCAACCACATGGCTTCAAACACCATCCTACATAATGGCTTCATCTTGCACTGAAAGCTTGTCTTTAGTTATAAGCTTGAAGATTTATCTATATAACATCCCGTTTCCCAGGATTCTACATGATAGAGCCATACTTTCAGTCAGTTACGAGAAACTTATCATATCATACATTGACACATTCAATTAAATTTTAATTAAATTACTCACATAATTATATATCTATATGAGACAGCGACAACTGATAATAAAATTGAATAAAACATTAAATAATAAATTTACATAATAATGTGATAATGACAAGTTTATATAATTCATGGTTTTAAAAATGCCGGTTTTGTATCAAATGATAACTTTGGTTCACAATAAAGAAGATCTCAAACAAATTACTATTCATCATATTCCAATAAATTCATTGATTAATCAGGTATATTCAGTAAATGTTCTCATTTTGTATCATTTTTAGACAGGGTAGTGTAGAATATCAAATAGGTATTTTCAAGTTTGGTGCAAAAAATGCAACACATTTAAAATCTTGTGTTGTTAAAGCTTTTAAGTATAAATCAGGTACATAATCCGTTTAAAATTAATTGACATTTCTAATTCATTAAACTAACAAAATAAACAAATTAATTGACAACAAAAAATATGAAAAAAGAAAATAAAGTAACTCCACACACCCAGTTCATAGTATCAAATAACATAAGCCTTCGTACAATGTAAATTTTAGTCTACAATGTTTTATTTTCACAAAAAACTATTTCAGATCAACAATTTATCTGCCTAATTCCATTGTTTTGCTCAGTATTTCTAAATTAGCTTGAAGTTTATTTCCTTGATCAGTTAGGTTTTCATACCAAAATATTCACAAAAGTTTTCTTTTGATTCGAGAATAAAATAAAAAATTTACTGAAATAAATTCAAGCTGACATCGGTTATAGACATAAAATTACGTCATACGAAAGCTTACGAAATGACACATGACAACAACCACATGTATATAAAATTGTTCCCTCTAGAACAAAACACACACTAAACCAACATACATTAGGTCCATCAATCAAATTAAGCCAATTCCCCTTTGAAAGGAATTCATGAATATTTCTTGAACTATTCATGCATACTTCATGAATCAAGATCATTTCATGAAGTATGAATGACTATTTGACAGGGAATATTTTAAGGAATATTAAGTAGAAATAGAAGTACATAAACTATAAGCTTTGGTAAAAATATATCTTAACCGGTGCATTAAGTATGGCAAATTACATCCTTACAATCAAATTGCACAAATACAAACACAAAGAATAAAAAAAAAATGACTGAAAGGTGAATACTTCAAATTTGAACTTCAGATTGTTAATTACAATAGAATTGCTAATGATAAAGAAAAAAACACTTTTTCAACTTCCAAGTTCTATGATATATACTCCCCAAAAATGTTCTGACAAAAAAGTTCAGTACATACAACATCAGTGTTTACTTACCGTGATGTTACAGTAAAGATCTGTCAAATGGCCAGATTTTACAACTTAAATACAAAAATCTGTAACAATTAATTTCCTTAAACTAAAATCATTTTCTATGAGTTATAATCTGATTATACATGTATCTAATAGTGTTGTACAAAAATAACAATAAAATATACACATTAGAGAAAGAATGGATAAAATATATGTGCATGATTATAGAATGTGGGTGGGGTAAATCTACCCCATAAATAAATCAAAATGTACAACAAAGGCAGGTTCAGTACATTATGAATGAAATGACAAATAAAGCTTCACACTCATGAACTCCGCCACTGCTGCATGGTCCCAAGCCCAAATTTCAAAAGGAGGAGGGTCGTGCCCTGTGCTAGCTCCTAAGTCATGTAAAACCCAACTTGCTACGTAAACTGAAACCATGTGACTTTATGTGCATACTAGAATGGAAAGGAATTTATAATAATGATGAACCAACAGACATAATATCAAAGTATCCAAAAAGTTGGTGGGGTAGGTATTTTACAATAACTAGTTATGGCTCGTACGCGCTAAAATAGTAAGTTACTTCAAACAAAATAATACAAAAAGTTATAAGTATCTACAATAAACAGGACACTTTTCACATACCGGGTACCTTATAACTTTATTTGAGTTGGTTAACCAAGATAACATTTTTTTTTATTTTTCATAAAAAAATTGCACAAAAACCATTGGAAGCAAAAATTGAAGTCAAGGAGTATATTGCACAACATCAATTTACCAATTAATGATATCTGGATAATGGAAATTAATGCAATGAATTGTATTAGATTAAATGTATACCTATCTAATTAAATTGTGCATTAAAAAAATTAAAATTTAATTTAACAAATATTTAAAGATTTACAAATTTAACTTCAATATCCATCAAATTGATTGAATTATTATATAAACATAATTATTTTGAAGACAAATTAATGCCAGAATAAAAACATACACTTGATAATAAACAAACAAAAAACAACAATAAATGCTTCTTTGACAAACCATGTATCATTTTACAACTATATTTATACAATAAAGATAAAAATATCCAATGCTATTTTGAAGGAATCATATTTATAATGGAATGTTTAAACGTAATAACATATCTTATGATCACAGACCATATAATGTACACAATACTTATCACAATTTATACAAATTATAACTTAAAAACACACATATAAATATATGCAGCCCTAACAAAGTAACTTTGTCTTATAGGATATGCTAAATATCCATTTGATAAATCGACCAACAGCACACCAAGACCGACTACGGGATCGGCCAAGGTGTTCTGAATGACACTTCAAATTTAGAATGTCGGAAGTGTGATTCTTCCCCAAAAGCTTTCATACTGTGGATTTGCTGTCAGAATTTTTAAGGGTCAGTTAACAAAGAAAATAAGGGTCCATCAGGCAACCAAGAACACAACTTTTCAGGCCATACACCAAAGTATGTAAAGAGAAAAAGTGACAATGATTTACAGATATGTACATGATTGTTCACCAAGTACATTTATTATTAAGCACTTGACTTACCAGATATAGCCAAAACAGTGTATGGACAATCGAGTCCCTTAATAGATAAGTTATGATAATAGTTGATCCCAAATTACGTTAACACAGGAATAAAACACATCAACATCTCGTGGCATTGATGATTTACAAAATAAACGAATCAATGTTGAAGTACAGACTGTGTGAAAATGAATATTCTGGCTTCTTGGAGTACAATATTAAAGATTTAAAACATTGGTGGCAAAAAATATAACAGCATTATGTTATACAAATGAATACATAAAATAGTGAATTATGCCGATGATAACAATATAACACCCAAAAAATATATCGTTTTCAAAATTAACAAAAATTTATAAATAATTTTGATTCAACAATCTTCCGCACCAGTTAAAAAAAAAGATTGACTAATGTTTCTGGTGTTTTGATTATTTTGATAAAATGAGCTTGTTTTTTTTTTTGGTCCATAAATTTTCCCGAGCAGACTTAGAACTCTGTTCCTCATCACTACTGGAAACATCTAGATATTTCAGCAACAAATACAGGTACAAAAAAAAATCAAACATGAGGTAAACATGGAGTATTTCAAAATCTCAAACCTTTCTAAATTTCCATCAACTTTGGAAAGGAAAAATATTGTGTTAGAAACAAAAGATAATCAGTGAATCAAACTATGAAGTTTCTGTATGAGTGTATGAACTTCTTTTAAAGAGATTAAACTTCAATTATATGCACACATAGAAATGTTATAGATTTTGTAATCGTTTAAAGCTTGTATGCATGACCGAATCATTAAATTTTTTAGTTTTCAGTAACATGGATTTATATAGAGTTACAATAATTTAAATAAAAGGAAAAAAAAATTAGAATTTGAAGAAAATCACATTAATATAATGAAATATTGTATTATAAGGCCAAACATATTGACATTATTGTTAAGTTTTTTTTCTTCTCTCACTGAGTTCAAGATATCAAGTATGCAAGACATCAGATGACAATTTTAGCATATCCTAACTCAATACATATCTGCTTAACTTCCTGTTGTTGTTATTTATTATGATGCAAAAGATTACGGATAAGAAATCTATACAGAATTATATCATCAATATGCAATCAAAGCCTGAAAATTTACAACAGTCTTTGGTTTTGACATACAGTGAAACTTCAATAACTGGTCACCTACTAACAACAGCCACCTCTCTGTTGCAGCCAGTATACTAGCAACTGTAATTGATGTTTCACTCTATTTTTCCCTATCACAATAACAGCTACCTCCTTACAACAGCCATTTTTCCCTTCCCATTGATGGCTGTTGTAGGGAGGTTAAATTATACTGTACATACATAACGTAAATTGTTTTAAAGTAAGTAAGCATTTTAATTAGACTTAATGTAAGTAAAGATAAAAATAACAAATTATTAATTAAAAAAAATGCTGAATTGAAATATCAACAGTATCACGGTTGTGTAAAAATTGTTAAGTTTTTTAACAGTTATTTTGGCATTAGAATATATTTAGGCCATTAAAAAGAATTACCCTGTAATCGTCCTTGCTTGTCCCCCTTCAGTTCAAAGCAACCACATAATTTCTACTATTTGCCTTAAAAAACGTAAGATGCCAGAAACATACTAATCAGGCCCCACATGTTCCTTTTTCTTGTTAACCCAAGTTGTTCCATACCTAATAACACCACGCCTTAATGTCCAATAGGCCTGTGGCATATTTTATGTGGCTATTCCAAAAATTTGATGTAAGTTTTACAAAAATATAAATTTTTGATATAGTACTTAAGTATAAAATTTTACAGTCTACTTCACAGTTTGAAATGATAACCTTTCTTTAAATAATTGCAACAATAATTGTATTCTTAGATGTTTCCAAGTTTTAGGTGACAACATACACTGTATATCAAATGCAGTACACTAAAGAAGTTCTTATTACGTGAACAATTCCAGGTATGTGTAAGAAATTAAAACCAGTTCCCCCGCCCCTGTTTTATGAGGACAAATAAGGACAATAATCCAGTAATTAATTCATAACAACCTAATGAAAAAGCTTGAACCTACAAGCTTGAAAATAACTTGTGGAAAAATTGGTACAAGTTTTTTCAAGACCAATACTGGCAAGCCTTTATACACGAACATAATTTATGTAAACAATTCTTGTAGAATGGGTTTGAAAAAGGACTTGAGTGAATGTTAAGTAGTGATGTATCTACAATAAATATAAATCCAATAAATATGAAAAAGAAAGATCAGCAAAGCATACTAGGTGGTCATGGGAATGATTAAGTACATGTCATAGTACTTGTAGTTTGTATTCTTTACATATACAGTGCAACCTCCCCTGAGAAGCCCTCTCTTGAGCAACAAACTCCCTTCAACAACAGCATGATTTTTTCCTACTACATGATTTAACCCCTCTGTTTAACCTCTCTCCAGCAACCACCACTCAACAACAACAACAATAACAACCTAATTTTGATACTCCCAAAGGTGTTGCTTTGGAAAGGTTGCACTGTACTGACAACAGTAAGGTAGGTAACCATAGTAATATGTTGACCATTGTTACACAGAATCAACTGAGAACAATGGAATTGTAACATACAGTCTTCGGTCATGAAGCTGATAAGAAATCCTTCCATAGACTCCCATTAAACGGATTATCTTACAAATATGTCTCCATATATTACCACCTTAGTAAAAATCAGTTCATTTTCAGAGAATCATTGATCTGAAAATTGTGTAACCTTTCACTAATACGGCTCATATCTCAAAGCTCGAACACAATTTGTAAGTAGAACACAGGTCTGAATTTTGGTTACCTTGTACATCTTAAGATTCAAGATATTTGTATATATCCACCATATTACACAATATTATGTTATGTTATACAAGACATTTCTTGAACATATTTTAGGCTAAGTAAATAGAACAGCAGTATAAACGAATTTCATTGCCTGATAATAAACTAAATCAACCAATTAAAAACTAATATGAAAAATTCTCAATTTTCATTGGTTTACACATTTTATCGAAGGCCTGACATACCGGTACATATTTATAAATGTGAAACTCTTGCACACAGCAGTATTGATGCACATATCTTAAAATCAGTAAAACCATATTTACATATTTTAAACATTAACCACACATATCTCCATTCAAAACGTTACAGAAATCCTAACTTTGTGTTCAGTCAGCAATAATGAGGACTTTTTCTCCGATAATGGCGTAATCTTCATAAAAACACAAAAAAATCACACTTCAACCCCAATAAAAAACCTTCATTCTTACAACACATAACCACAAAAATATTCAAAATAAATTCTAATTATTAGGCCCTAATTAATCCATTTGGTGACTTTCTCTTCCAATACCAAATCTGTCTGTCCGTTCCAGTACATTTTTCCATTAACAATTTCTGTCCATCAACGGAGACTGTCATACACTTGTTGGTATTAACATGGACTATAGTATTATCCTGCAATAACAGAAAATATACATAAAACAAAACTGAAACCAAACTTCTATGAATTCATATAGATACGATTTCTATGCATTGATATAGGTAAGAAAAAAATCCCCAGAAATTAACTCCCTAGAAAAATCTCACTTTTGCCCAAAATATTGATTGATATACAGTCAAGCCTGTTTCAGCGGTCACCTTCAATTAAAGGCCACCCTTAAAATAAAAGCCATTATCTTACAAACTTACAAATTAATCATTTAGAACAAATTGACCCCCTAATACTGTATTTTCGTTTATTTTCATTCTGCTCAATTTTCGTGGTTTTTACTATTTGATATTTGAAAAAACACCTTATCTCTGCATTTAAATTTGTGGGGATTTGATTTCCTAAATGAGCCAATCCACGAAATTAAATCCCCAACAAAAATTAATGATTCCACAGTAATGGCCTCATCTATCTTTCCCAAGGGTGGCCTTTGTTCACAGGTCTGACTATAGATTAGAGAAGAATTCCCAGAAAAAAAAACTGAACAATCCCCATTTCGCCCCGAACTACAAATTGATACAGATAAAACAATGATTCCTAGAATGGAAGAAACAATGAAAGCTAACCTGATCAAACAGACTAACAATTCTTCAAGGAACAGACTAATTCAATCAGTACCTTTAACCATTATTCCTAGGTAACCTACTAATTGAAACCTGGTTTTATTTTTCCCATGGTTTAAATTGTTGGGTTACTTGGTGACATTACCAGTATTAACAGTGGAGAAAGACACCAGATGTACACATGGATGGAACCATAAACAGGGGTGTCAATAGAGCCAAATTGAAACTCCTGAAAATCATATGCTGCCAACCATCTTTGCCAAACAAAAGGCCTTCAACCACATTGTTTCCATTACGTAACTCAGTTTGTATTGAAGAAAATCCTTCAGAACAAATTAGATTGACCATAACTTTGCCAAAATTTGAGATATTTTCATCAAATAACTTTTATTTTACTCAGAAATCATGGCTCTTTCATGTCAGATAAATCCAGAATTCCAGATATATCTGGAATATTGTCACCTCTGCATTAACTTCCGTAAGCTAGCTTGGTAGCTGTCACACATGTTTCTGGTCATAGAGGTGAGAGGCTACAGATTGCTAGCCAGAATCCATAACCACTTGATCATGGAGGCCCCTATTTTATTCTATACCTCCTCAAATTGAAGACAATAGCCCACCATCAGTGTAAACTAGACATGGGAGAGAAATGACCGGATTTGTAATATATTCAGCCAAATTGCCTCAGAGAAACACTAACTGTTCTTAATCATGTATCTATGACACACTATTATAGTGGCTGTGGGCCTGTGGTTTGCAATCTGGGTTTAACATTCAGTCGTAAACTCAGCGTGGACTATCAGCATGTGCTCCGTAGACTTAACAAACAAGTTTCTGATTCCGACAGTTATGGGAATTAAAAAAGCCCAGTAATTTTTTGAAACAAACATGACTATACTATCTGAACCACTTCCATTGTCTTCTAGGTACAGTTTGTACCAAGAAAACAAAATCCCCCGTAAATTGTATACTAGTATACAAAATAACGAATATGTCCCATATTTGATATTACATGATCATTTGTACAACAAACTTTTCACAGCTCAAAAGTTCGCCTGATATTGTTACAAAACTTCATAATGAAAAATTAATTGAATCCCAAAACATAAAACCATTCATCATAATGTCAAAGATAAATTGAAATAAATAAATAGCTCAACCTTGTAGATTCAATTATATTTCCTATAAAATGGATCCAATCTCATTTTATGATATACATAATATCAACGGGACTTTTTAAATAGCGCATTGGGAAATATCAATCTCTAAATATGAGAAGCTAAATCATGCGACTTAGGATTAAAAGAATGAGTTTTTAAAAAGCTCGAAATATCATATAAAAAGATAAATATGAGCTGAGGAGAAAGAAATCTTTCTTTGTCATATTTTAATAGTGCTCTCCCACTTTTTTATGACAAGGATTTTTTAAAACAATTTTTGGCTTTCTTATCTTAATTAAAACCAGTGCTTAACTTCTTAGTTTCGAAGAATTACTTAATACACACTGCGCATGCAATGTCCTTAGACGGTTAGAATGCATATTTTTGTGTTCTTTGTGAATAAGAAAGCTACAGTCTCTACTCACTATACTGCTCCTTTTAGCTTTCTTATTCATGAATGCAAAACACCCAAATAATTATGCATTCTTAGCACTAAGTTATACTTAAACCCATAGAACTTAGCTAGCCTTAAAAAATCTGGGTTTATAGTTCACAGGTAAGTAGGTAGGTAGGTAGATGAGTGAATTTTTTTTTGTTAACATTACAATTACGTTTGTACTGAAATCTGAATGCTGAAAAAGAGAATGAGCTTTCAGAGTTAGGTAGACAAATTCTCAGTGCCTTATGGAAAATATCAGAAATCCAGGCCTACCACTCTATAGGAAGGAGCAGTGGTGTAGAGGTAGAGTGTCGGACTCGTAACACGGAGGTTGTGGGTTTGAATCCCGCCAGTGGCGAAATTTGACAGGAACCTTCACAATCCCTTCTTTCTGTGTGAGTACTGGTCAAAATCCAGGAAGCAATCATCATGAGTGGTTAATATAAGTTGTAAGAACTTGTTCCACAATCAATGTAAAATAAATAAATTTAAATCAAACTAGGCCTACCTCTCTATATTCCCACTCTTGGTTACCCCGCTGACCATGACATGGGTAGATAATCACATTGTTATTTCCACCAGAGTAATCCTGGCAACCATCATCACGGCGTATCTCACCGTGCTTGCTCAGCATCCAGTACTGGTTCCCACCTTGATTGTGACAAGGCCACATGTTTACCGGCTTGTGATAATTTTGACTATCAACTGCACTGTCGATACACATAGGTTTTGATTTACTGCGAATCTGAAAAACAACAAAATATAGTGATGAACTTGGGTAAACTATAACTCAGACAGGGTTCAACACAACAGTGCCGTAACTCATATTGAAATAAGAACAAGTTACGACAGTTTTGCGCTGAGCCCTCGTGTTGCTGTTTTATGTGCCCAGCCAATAGGTTATAACCTTGAGGGCGTAACAGACCAAGAGCTATCCTACAGGTCAATTTAATGATCTTTTTTACCAAAAACGTTACCAAGTAAAATGAAATTTGGCTGAAGGGGAATATTTTATGAATCTAAAAAACATACTTTTAAGAATGGTGAATGGGGTCAAAATTCGGCCCCAAATCAATCCCCTAAGAAAAACTGCCACAGATACTAACAAATATTTAACAATACAATCAAATGTATAATCAAATACTGAGTCTAAATATTCCATTAGTATTAAGTTAAGTATTTCTATACAATATTCCAGGCATATCAAGGTGCGCAGTATAAATATATATACAAATTTCAGGAATAAAAGCCTAAATAATTGCCTCACAAGATTCTGGTTTCATAGAAAATCCATTAACTATCTTTACAAACTTAAGTACTTTTATACGTAATAATGCCGATAAAAATTCCAGCAGGCAATAAACCAAAATAATAGACATTCTGTAGATCACACTTTAAGCAAGGAAATAGAAAATTCAGCAACTGTAGGCTACAAGAAATATACAAGAGATAATTGGATATGAAACTAACAGGCAGACATCTCAATATAAAACCAGACAAGTGATACACTTTAACACAAAGCTGTTTTATCAAAATTAAATATGTTTCTTCCTGATTTTAATATTTCCTTTACGGACATATCTGACAGTTTCCATAATTTTACACAGGCATACAGGCGAAATGAATAACATATAGATATATTTTTTTTTTTTAATTTGCATGATCATAGCATATGATAATAAAAAAACATTTTCAGCAAAAAAATGGGGGTTGTGGTGCTCGTTTCTGAGTTATCTGCCCTTGAAAGTGACTTTTGGGCTTATTTAAGGTTTTATACGAATAATGTCCAAATTCAATATAACAAAAGGGAGTAGCCCGATTTCCGATATAATTTTTATAGGTTTCCATGATAGATTTACAGTGGAACTTTTCAAAAACGATAATATACCCTTATGATGTATTGTCCCTTTAAATTTGCACTGAATTGTATGGGCGTAGTAAATTTTTATAGATTTACGAAAAAAGGAAGAACAATTTCAGTGAAATCTCTCGGAAAAACGATGGAACTGCACAATATCAATCTAAATGATAGGTCACCATGCCATATATTCAGAAATTGAAATTTTTCTATTTTTCACCAAGGGCTATAACTCATACAAATTTTTCAAAATTTATCATAAAACAATTGAATTATCTAGGGTTACTATCAAAGAACTAAAGATAATTCAGCAATACTGTTAAAAATTTTAGACTTTTACAGTCTTCGAATTAATTCTTTTAAAGCACTAGCCCGAACTGTATGTGGACTATTGAAAATAGACAATTTACCACTAGCCCAAATACACAATTTTGATAAATTTTACTAGCCCGAATAGAAATTTACTAGCCCCGGGCTGTGGGCTAGTGGGTTAGCGTGATGACTGCTTTTAACATAGAATTGAGCAGATAATGTAAAATCAGTATAGTATGAATATAATACCATAAGACAATTTCTTCACAGTGACAGATAAAACTCCACAAACAATCAATCAAATTAACTGACCTGATGCAGATTTTCTCCCCCCCCCCCCCCCCCACTCCTCCCATTAAAACAGAACAGCAATAAAAACAAAACGGCAGTTACAATAAAATACAATCAGAATCATTACATTATCAGGAAAAGCAGCATGAGCTACATAAATATCAATAAAGGGAAAACATGCATGTTTTTTTAATTAATTCATAGCTTCTGTAAAATTTCAAGCTTTCAGGGAAATGCATGTTGTGCCAATAGGCAACTTTCATTAAAACAACTCCTTTTTTGACATCAACTGTGAAACATGTTTTTAAGACATGCGTTGATCACGCTTGGAACCAGTATTTGTATTTGGTGAATGAATTTTATAAACTGACATGCATCAGTTTCACATGGCCGTGAATTTGGACATCATTCCTACACTATGCACATCAGGAGTCCATTTAGTGATCTAACACATAAGAGATATCAGCATGTCAATTTAAGTTTCGACTACATAAACCAAGAGGAATAAATAAACCTTCAAATTATGACAATTCCACTTTATCCTGAATAATGTTTTTCAGAAAAATTTCATTCTTTTTAAGAGTTACAAGGATGGTTGGTGCTCTAGTGGTAATGTGCTGGACTATCAAATGAAAGGTTGTGGGTTCAAATCTAATCTCCGTCTTTAAATATTTCAGGGACGCTTTTCCAGTGTCAACATCCCAACTACCGAGTTAAGAAAATCACAAGAAACAGATGAGGCGTGCATAGGTGCTTTACACAGGGCACGGTAAAGAACCAGGTAAAACTATTTGAAATAAGATCAGGGATATAAATGCCGGGTTCTCTTGTATTTTATCTCCCCTCTCTCTGATGCGGCTCTGAAAAGACCATAGGTGTCGAATGGGCAGCTAAATAACAGATAAAGGAAAATACATAAATGTTAATGTTACAACATAACAAACTCTGGTTACCTCCCCTGAAGCGATGGATTCTCCAGGTACGAAAAGATCTGGATAGATGTTCTTCACGAACCAATCAAAACTTTTACATTGAAGTTTCTCGCGAAGAGCTTTCCTTTCTGTGATATCACCAAACTCACCCTAAAAAAGAAGAGTATTCTCAATAGCATAAATAATCAATGGTAAATAACCCCCCCCCACACACACACACACACACTTTTCAATGACAAAGACAGCAACATAATCTTACATACATAATAGCTGTGATATCAGTTTGTCGCATTTACTAGACTTAAATTTATCATCTTAGTTGACAGTTATATACGAGACTGCTAGATTTTATTGGTAGATTGAATCATTTTTTACCAAGCACACAGAACAGTCAACATTTTCTAAATGCATGCACACTAGAATTAATTAAAATAATACATAAATTAATAACTTGATGCAACAAAACTATAAAACATGACAGAGAATCACATTCACAGTTTAAAATAGTGCACACCATTGTAGACAGGTATGTCAAAATATGCACACCTATCTGTTACATTTGTCATACAATTAATACAAGTCATAATGTATAACTATCAACATAATTAATCAGCACGGTGGACAGAAATAGCTGTTCTTTCAACAACAAATTGTTCTATTAAAGACAGTTGCTACAGTTAGCTACATTTTTCACATAGACATCTAGGCAAAATGAAAACTGAACAATAGAATTTTTTTAAAACTTTGCATGATCATAGCATATGATAACAGAAACATTTTATGCGGAAAAAAATGGGGGTGACTGATCTAGTTTTTGAGTTATCTGTCCTTGAATTTGAACTTTTGCTTATTTCAGGTCATTTCAAGGGCAGATAACTTAAATATGATGTGTCTAATGTGTACATGGAATGTGTAAAATAGAAAATAGGGCATATCAACTAATGGTAAACAGGACTATTCTGGCCTTATTTTAGAGCGCTACATGTTCATTTGGTACACACTACCAATGTATACAGTACAAGTAAAATTATCGCTAAAGACAGACAAAATTACTTAATTCCAATTAATACAACTTACTACAGTTGTTAAGAACTTTGCAGTAATTTCTGCCAAAGCTTAGAAATTTATGCAAATTAAATAATTTCAGCCCATTCCAATACTGCTATTAGTTCAGTTATCCAAACCATAATACAAAATTTTGTGTAACATTGAGGAAATGGCAATTCATTATTGAAGCCACTTTGCATTTATATAACTTCATTCTAAGCAATGCTATAAGAAACTTTGTAAAAACATCTAAGAATTCTAGTAATGAAGGTCTGAGTTTGCCTCAAAGGCATTTTTTGTCTACCAGAGCAAATAATATTTTGGTGACACTGGCAAGGTTTAATACTATTTGCTTGCAGAATTTCAGATATTTAGCAGAAAGCTGTTCAAACAAATTTCCATATTTTCTGAAATGTTCAACAGCATGTGTCAATACATTTGTCCCAAGTGGATCAAAGATACATATCAAGACATATCACCAGGAGAATTTATGTTTCATAACATCAGTTAAAATACCTATGTACATAATTATAAGCCTATGTTCTGTTTTTTTGCCTAAATTTCTGTAGAGAAATAGGGAAGGAAGAAAAGCTTGTTTAGTGTGTTATGAACCTTACAGAACAAACATATCAATCATTTTACAAAAAGTTGGGATTAGCAGGGCATATGAGAAGAATCAGTCATTATAATAGGACCTTAGACAGGCAGGGGTGGGGACTAATCAGTCATTATACTATGACCTAAGACTGCCGGGGAGGGGGGTGGAGATAGTTTAGACAAGCATCATACTATCATCATACTAAATACATAGACTAGCAGAAAGACAAGGTTTAGTCAGTCAATTTCTCAAACAAAATTCTAAATGGCACCAAAAATGGCACATACAATAAGAAATATGCTCTGGAACAGCAGACTAATTCTCAACACTGTACATCTTCTGGTCTATATCATTGAAGATGTCTTACACATAAACAATGGTAAACATTTGTCATAGCCTCTGCAGAGATGCACTATAAATCTTCATAAATATAGCGTCTAAGGTTAGACAGGTCGATTCTAATCAGAGGTTATATAAACTTGGAAAGAAAATACTCAGAAGAGTTGTGTGTACAAATCAACACAGACAGTAGACATTCCTAGGTATTACTTTCATCTCCTGTAAATAATATGATGCTCCCAATAATTCATCATTTTAAACTTTTAAATTAACAGAGTCTTCAATTTAGCGAACACGCTCCAAGGAAAGTCATATGTCATCAAGAATTTCAAAGCCCCGAAATGATGGTGGTAACTAGCATATACAGAATGAATCATTTGTTGAAGTATTCAAGTTGACATTTTAGAATGAGACTGACTTTAATGAGGTCTATGCTATTAGAGTGTAACTAGAGAGCCCTTTTAACAACATCACTCAGAAAAGTATTTCTTCTCATTCCGGGCATAGACAAAACTCAAGATAATTAAACCATCTAATAGGTCCTCAGATCATACAACCAGAATTCTAAGAATTAATGACGGAACAAAAATCAATCAGAAAAAAACTGCCATGTTCAAAGCTGATGCTTCCACATAAGCAGAAAATCTAGATTGTAGACAAAACATGCTTGATGCAGACAGATCAGGTTTCAATGCTAATTTACAAGTCTCCCAAGCAGTAAGCCTACATTTATCTATCAATCTATCACATGACTTGTTGTTGCATACATGACAAGACAAGGCACATCGCTTGACACTCTGAAGGATTTACCAGAACTATCATTAAAGGTGATGAATACCCCCAGATGTCGCTTTGACACAGTCATTGTTACATTTTATGAAGGGAAATATAATGCATTTTCATTGTTTAATTACCTGCAAATTGTTATTAGAAATATCCTGACCAATTTCTAAATATACATTATATAAAAAAATAACAAAGGGCCATAACTCATTAAAATTTACTTGGACAAAACATATTGTAGACATGCACAACATGGCAAACTACTTATCACTTCTAAGAAGTTTCACCGAATTCCTGAATGTAGTTGCGGAGAAATAATTTGGACAAAATTTACCTATTGTATACAAGAGGGCCAAGATGGCCCTATATCGCTCACATGACAATCACTGTTCACTCATTAAAACATTGTTTTGAACCGATGACCTAGTTTTTGACCCCAGACGACCTATGTTCGAATTTGTCTTACATATCATTAAGACAAACAGCCTGACTAGGTTTGGTGAAGATACGATCAAAATTTGACATCTACAGTGTTAATAAGGTTTTCCTAAGATTTGACCTTGTGACCTGGTTTTTGACCCTAGGTGACCCATATTTGAACTTGTCTTTAATATCATTAAGACAAACAATCTGACAAGGTTTGGCCAAGATCCAATCAAAACCATGACATTTAGAGCTTTTACAAGATTTTTACCTAAGATTTGACCTTGTGACCCAGTTTTTGAACCCGGCTGACCCATGTTCATCCTTGACCCACATATCATTGAGGCAAATATTTTGACAAGGTTTGGTGAAGATCCAATTAAAACTGTGACATCTACAGTGTTAACAAAGTTTTCCTAAGATTTGACCTGGTGACCTAGTTATTGACCCCAGATGACCCATATTTATACTTGACCGTTATATCATTAAAACAAACGATTTGACAAAGTTTGGTGAAGATCCAATAATAACTGTGAAATCTACAGTGTTAACATATTATGAAGACAAACATTCTGACAAGGTTTCATGATCATCCAATCAAAACAGTGACTTCTAGAGTGTTCACAAGGTTTTCCAGCAATTTGCCCTAGTGACCTAATTTTACTACTGAGAAATTACCCATTATCAAACTTGACCTACATATTATTAAAATAAACATTAACATAAAGTTTCATGAAGATAAATGCAAAACAGTGATTTCTAAAGTGTTCACAAGGTTTTCCCTTATTTGGCCCTGGTGACCTAGTTTTTGACCCCAAATGGCCCAATATCGAACTCGTCCGAGATTTTGTTGATATTAACGTTTTGACCCAGTTTTGCTAAAATTGAGCCAAAAATGTGGCCCCTAGTGTGGTCACAACAAAAAGTTTGACGACGCACGACGCTGGACGGAGAGTGATCCTAATAGCTCACTTTGTGACATGTGAGCTAAAAACAAAGGGCCATAACTCAATGAAAATTAATCCAAACAAAACCTGCTTATTGCATGCACAACTTGGCCTACTTTTTATAACTTCTGTGAAGTTTCATTGAATTCCTATGAGTAGTTGCTGATATATTGTATATACACTGTATAAAAACAACAAAGGGCCATAACTCTGAGAAAATTAATCCAAATGAAAATGATTTAAGCATGCACAACTAGGCTTACTACTGATCACTTCTGTGAAGTTTTATTGAATTCCTGTCAGTTGTTTTTAACTTTTTATAGAATAAGGGTCCTCTCAACTCAAACATACCTAATCTCAAGCGATCACTAATGACGGAAATGTAATTGACTGTATAATGCAGAAAAATCTTACCAAGTCATGATTAAATCTTTCGTAATAATAATCTTTATATTCATCCATCCATACTTCTGCTAATCTAACAGAGTTCTTCTTCACGACATTGACTCCACCTCGCCATTTATACGGAGATCTCTTACGGAATATATGACCTACATGAGAACATGGGATGATTTCTAAAGTTCCACCACACATCCACACCTGTAAAATGAAAACCATAATATTAGTTCAGACATCCGAAAAAGTAAACATAAATACAACTGATGTGGCCCATGCCGTTGGGTTCATGCACCTTTTTTGCTATTGCTCTACACAGTTAATAATGTTATGTTTGTATCGGCATGAGTGGTGAGGGTTTGGTTTGTGCACCTTCAAGTAATTGTTTAGGTAATAAATGACAAAAGCACAAACTATAATGAATAATTTCTTCTGTCAAGCATAGAATTTATCCTGCAACATGAAATCATTTATCATAGCTGATGAAAATGGTAATTTCAATGCTCTCTCAGAAACAGCTTTTTTTAAACTTGTCAAAAATTGATACTTCGATAATTGATACTAGAATTATTTTACAGATATATAAACATTTCCATTTAAAGTAAGCAACAGCAGAGATGTATTCAAAGTAAACTTATTTACTATATATATGGGTAATATGTGGGCATTTTAAGTTTCAATCTAGCTGAGTCACAAACAACATAGACACTATTTCAACGATATCGATATCGAGTTTGCATCACAAATTGAATATGCTGGTTATTTTAAAGTATCTCATAAAATTCTCCATGGAAATATGTGACAGTCAAACTGTCTACATATATCTAACTAAAACAAAGATCACCAGCCAGTAGATTGCCTCATCAAACTATGGTAATACGACAATGAATTATTCCTCGAAACATATATCATATGCCAGAATTTAAAATAAACGGATAAATACAATAATTAGATGGACATTAATTCCTGTTTAATTTTAACAAATTCCAGACGACTACTGGAAAACTACATTAGTAATGTTCTATTAAACAGGATAATTATTAGCAAAAATTCAGACAGATTTAAAAAAGAGCAGCCTGGCACAAGAGAGGGAAATATAAATGAAGCCACAATAATAATTTGGAATGCTATGGTTTTAATTAAGTTATATAATTACTTGTCACCAAGAAGGGCTTAAAGATATAATGTCTGCTGAAATTAATGAAGTAAAGTAAGATTTAGAAGGGTATTGAAGTAGTGTGGAATGATGTTCTCAAAAAATATTCATAGCTTAGAAATGATGCAGAATGCTCCACCACTGAAATAAAGAGAAATTTTCAATAATCAGAGTAGATATCTCAACAACATTTGATAGTTCTAAGATAAAACATTTCAATATTCTCTTTCATAGATGATCAAAGCTATGCAGCACAACATCACATTCTTTAACCCCAACAGTAACTACCAGTAAATAAGTTTTGTATTTTCTTATGAGTTTAGTGGGTTTTGGGTAAGTGGGTTTGGGGAAGGTAAAGTTTTTTTGGAATTTCTTTCTTGGAAACTTTTTTCAATCTTTATCAATACAGTCCTCAAAAACAAAATGAATTAAAATATAAGTAAAAAGAGTCATTCATCAGTACGACATGTCTTATCTTAAGTCAAAAACTTACGACAAGAAGCGAAAAAAATGAAAACCAGGTCTAAATATCGAGGATGCTACTAAGAGAAATTTTATTGTATATTCTGGTTTAAAGAAGGTCAATGCAGTTCAATTCAACATCATTTATTTCTCCATTTAATAATAAGTCAACAAGAGTCCTTGAACTAGATCTATGTGATGTAATAAGAAGCTTAACTGACCAGAAGAAGACTTTCAATCTTATAGTATGGTACAAATCTACAGAAAATAACAAAACTTGATTATTG
Organism: Lutraria lutraria; assembly: GCA_964023205.1. NCBI lineage: Eukaryota > Metazoa > Mollusca > Bivalvia > Venerida > Mactridae > Lutraria > Lutraria lutraria. The sequence goes on along the minus strand of OZ026848.1, from coordinate 6,720,103 downwards.
GGTCCCTACTTCAAGTCAACCATTTCTCCAATTATCAATCAGCAAAAAAGTGACAGTCAGGAAAGAATTGGTCATAGGTCAACATAACTGTGTAGTATTCCATTGCCTATATATGCAGATTGAAATCAGCTGATTGAATTGTGTCTAACCAGCCATTAAGGGGAGGAAATGAGATATGATATTCACCAAATAGGTGATTACACTGTGGTTTAAGATATTCAATAACAGAAAATGATGGTCAGAAGAAAATGTAACCATGGCAACGAACATTATTGTAATGATGGTTTTTGTTCCAAGAAAAAACATTGAATACCTGATTGTTCCTGCCAGTGTGGTTAACAAAACTGAGCAAGCCGCTACACCACATCATACTTCACTTAAATTGAACTACTGTGGAATCATTAATTTTCGTGGTGGAGTAATTTTGTGGCTTTTGTGGGTCAGCTCATCCACGAAATCAAATTTCCATGAATAAAAATGCCAATATTTCAGTTAACCGTCCGAAAAATGAAAGAAAATAAATGACACCACTGTAATAATGTAGAATAACAGTTTTGCAGCCATTACTTCCATGGATCATATTGTCATTTAATATGTCAAACTAACCTCTCAAGTCACATGATTGCTCAAATCCTTTCAGATTTGATTTCACAAAGCACAAGCTAATGATACCTTAGCCCCTATTTAGACTAATAAGATTAGCGAACTAGACACATTTATTGATATTGCACGGTAGTTAAATAAACGTAAATAAGCTACAGATCAGTAATGCAAATTGTGTGAACCAGAAATCCGTTATAAATGTCTGAATGGGACAAAGATAAAACAGAATTCAGAGAATCATTTAAGTTTATTTTATCTAAACAGATCCCTTAAGAACCAGCTCTCTTCAGGCAAACCATAAAATATGTGAATAAAAATAATGAATTGATATTATAAATCAGAGAGGTAAATTTTATCAAAAGTCTGAAATCAAGTATCAGGATCTTATATTTATAGTGATGGACCAATCTTGGCTTACGATGGTAATAGTCTTGGAAAGCTGGATATCCATTTCATATTAATCAAAGACAGAAAAACCAGTCTGAATGTGTCTTAATGTATTACTCATCATTAAAAAGCCCCTTATTTGATGACCATAACAAGTTAAAGGGGCCAATATACAACGGTACTGGAAACAGAAACGATAAGATTAATAACTGCTGAAATATGTTGTCACTGAGTTTTTCCAATCCCAATAACATTTTCTCTAATCTGTACGCATCAACACATTAACCAGCGCAATAACTCATATTCTCTTATCTGTACGCATCTAAACATCAACTTTTATGGTTATTTTTACAAATAAAAATTTAATGTTCAAATTTGAAAAAAATAAAACCAACAATAACATTTCAGAGTAATTGTCCGTTCCCTATCACTGTGTATATTGGTCCCAGGTTTCAGTAATCACAATGTTGCAGAATTATGTTAAATTACAAATAGACGTAATTAAATACAAACCAATGCAGGCATGAAGCTTCAACATTATTTTAGAAATTTCTATTACACTTTAGGTAAAATGCACTTAGTCAGACCTATGAAACTTTCATCAATCTTTGTACAAGCCAATTTAACTAACTATGATCATAACAGCCCTTTCAACACAGGAACTAATAATCCTTTGATCTTTGATGACATATTCTCATAAATCTGTCAGCCATGGCAACAACCAAACAGGAAAAATGTTTAATTGGCAATATTATGTAACTACCCATAAATATGCATTAATTCTAATAGAGATAGATATATTTAATGAGGTAATCATGCAGGCCTTTTTGAACAATAATTGGCTATGAATGTAGCTAGAATTTAATTAAGTTTCCTTGATACTGCTGTGGTGCAGCCACCGTGCAGCCACCAAGAGGACAAAAGGTGAAAGATTAGAACATCACCCATGGGATGCCACATTGAGAGCCTGTAAATCTTACAGTAGACTATATAAACTGTTCAATGTTACAGAAATAACATTACAAAAATGATTACAAAAACAACTACATAAAATACAGATTTTATTATGGTAAGAGACATGGTTGATCATTACACGACCAGATCAAGCCTGTGACAAAGCCGTAACAGATTGTCAGACACGACATCATAAAAGATTGCAATTCTTAGTACAATCACGCTACACAGTGTATTACAAGAGATCAACGAATGATACCATAATACACAATCTGTCTGAAAGATGATTACAAATCTTGACAGAAACAAAAACATAAAACACTGTCTGACAATTTTTTCTTCCATTCAAACAACAAGAAAAACGCAGCCTGACAGTCCATCAAACGACACTATAATATCATAAACCAGTAAGTCTGCACTGTCTCGTAGACCACAATATAAGACTGTGGTATATCTCATAGTGAAAGTGAATCAAGCAATGGACCTGCATGGTGTTTGCTATTCCTTCAGTTTCTAGAAAATAATGTACTACAATTTATATATTGATGTTTGAGATCATAAATATTCATGCTTTCAGTAAGCTGGTTAGACAGATAGTCGCTTATGTTGTGATATACAGCATAGGCATTTTATTCCAATACCATTGCATTAAGAACTGATGAAGAAATCGAAAATCATCAGATAACTTACCCTAAAAGAAAGTTCCAAATTTTCTCCACCCCAGATATCCATTCCAGGATCGTATGCGCCAAGGTGTTCAAAATATTCCCTGGATATAGAGAATAACCCTCCAGCCATAGTTGGGCTCCTGAAAAGAAGAAAGTAAAATATGATTGATATTTTTTTCACTGGGGTTTAATCAATGTCCCAGTAATGGCCAGGTAACTTTTTCAGCTTCAACAATGGAGAAAGACTCCTGGTATAATTATTCCTGGTTATAACCAATCTCTTTACCTAAGACAGCTTGAGAGCTTCATCACATTTCAAATTTTGCGTGGGATTTGAACAAACAATGCTTGGAGGCTAGTGATACCTAAGTCAGAAAACATAACCACTTGACCATGGAGGTCCCATAAAATTTGACTGAACTTGATAAATAATTGACTATAGATTAAGTAGTTTAGTGGCTAAGTTTGGGCGATCAAATTAAAAGTTATAGAGTAACTGATAAGCAGTATATTTTAAGTTACTCTGAGAGAAAATGAACTTGAATTGTCTCTAAAATTCTCTATTGAAGACTTCATTTTTTATAACTAAAAAGCTTGTAAACATGGATCCATTTTGCATGATTTTAATTTTATACAGAATATGAATATGGTACTTAACTTTCTATAAATAAATATCCCTCTGATAACTAAGGTCCCCATCTATTAAAAGAAATTGAAAAAAATGTGATTTTTATAAATTATACCTAAATGAGTCAAATATTTATTAAATTATAGCTGAATTTCTAAAGATAATCTTTGCACTGTGATGTAGTTAGGGTATGTTTATTTGGGGATTTTAGGCAGCTTGATAACAAAACATGGAAAATTTATAGTATGATGCAAGGTGTCCATTATTCATCCTACATGTCAGTCAGACAGCAGCATCACTTAAGTTTCATGCATGATCTAAGTTCTGTATATAGATAGATCTATAAGACATACAGTATAAATGGTGTTAGGTATATACATCCGCCCAAAAATGTTCCTATGTAAACTTTTCTTGCACACTTCAGGAATAGTTTATGAAATAAATAAGTATTTGACAGCTAGGGGTGATAATCATCAGATGGTAATCAACATAGGACATAATTATGAATGTATAAACCACAAATACATACAGTTCCACCTGTGTTTTCAGCCACCTCCAAATAGAGGCCATGCTGTGATGAAAGGTCATTCTTCAAAAATATATCATTGATTATTTTGAACAAAAATACCTCCAAATACAGGAAACCTGCCAATAAAGGCAGCCATATTCTATTTTACAGAAATTTCAACATTTAACAGGTAATATTAACCTTTATAAATAAAACTTAAAATCACGAAGTAATTAACCAATTCAAAAAACGACAAAAGAGATGTAAGCAACATAATGCCAACAAAAAATTGTACAAATAGTGCCGTTTTATATAACAACAGAGAGCATACATTATCTCCAACATAAAATTAAGTCAGATTGCGACTATTTATAGTCACATAAAAACCTTATTATTTTACAGTGAATTAAATTTGCATTCAGCATTAAACATGTTTATGACCACACTGCCACAACATGACAGGTTCACACCAAAACCTGTCTAGCATTATTCTACCATATTACATACAAACAACACTTCCTTTCAATTTTTTTTATTTGAAGTTTTTACCATATATGACAGAACCTATTCTTTCAACTCCTATAAAACTAGACATATCTTCAGCTGAGAAGGCGCACATGTAATTTCACAACTTCAGCTCTTATTTTGTGACTATTTGGGAATAAAAATAAGTAGAATATCTTCAAGATTAATATAAGAATATCTATAGGTTGAAAATAAAAATGAGTTTGTTTGGTCAGTGCTTTGGTCAGAATTTCAGCACTTTCAGTAGGTAGATAAGGATTTTTTTTACTATATAATAAGAGTAAAAAAATGCCCCCAAAAATTTATTTGCAAGGATTTTCATGAGTAGGTTGGAGCACTCCAAATAAACTTGTTTTTATTATCAGCCTTTAAGTTTGCAAATAGGATTAGAAAATATACTGTTACAATTCTCAATTATTTCATACAACTCAATGATTATCAATCACTTTAAAATGGAGGAAAGGTCATTTAATTGTTAAATATTACGCAATAAAAACACCATGATGAGCTGATGACGAGCACTGGCAGTAGAATGAGATCCGAATAATGTCACAGTTCAGTTCTTGTCATTCATCCGTGCAATAAACACACATCAAACAACCATTATTGACAATTATTTCCATATAAGGAAAAAACTAACTTGATAGGTTAAGGATCCAATTACCAACACAATTTTTCTCTATTTCGTATCTTTGGTTTACAATAATATCCATTGATTAAGTCCCTAAATGACACAATTAATTACACCAAGATGTGTTGATACTAAATAACATGCTTTTACGGTTTCTTACCCTAGACTTTTATGGTCTGGGTCAATTTTCCTTGCTAATATTTTCATATGAACCAAATTTTAGATATTAAAAATTTTGAAAATAGTCGGCCCACTAACTGACCTCTATTTTTGTGGGTTCTTAGATTAAACAAGGTATTCACGTTTTTTACAACAGACTAAAGCTTAGTTTATTGAGGTCGAGCAGTGATGTACTAGATAGAAAAATTCTCCATAATCATTTTCAAATAAATATAGTCATTTCATTTAACAAAATGATAGACACAGAATTTTTTCTCAATAATTTTAGAATTTAAATAGGACATGATTTACTACTGTTCTTTAAGAATTTACATGAAAACAACTTCTTCAAGCCTTTGTTGAAAAAAATATTGGTTAGCGGTTACGAGATTGTCAGACTCATTAAAAAATCCTTTAACCAAGAAAATGAGCAAATTAGGCAATTTTTTTTTGTTCCTTAAATTTCAATTTTTCATTTTAAGTACAAGTATTTAATATTACAAAACCTTTCTCACAATTAAGTTTTTGGAATGTGAAGCTGTTAACCAAATTTTTTTTAAAGATGGTCTGAGAGTATAGTCATATACAGTGCAACCTCTCCAGAGTGGCCCTCTCTTGAGCAACAACCTCCCTTCAACAACAGCATGAAATTTTCCAACTGCATGATTTAACTATCAATTTAACCTCTCTAGAGCAACAACCTCTCAACAACAACATAATTTTGCAACTCCCAAAGTGTGTTGCTTTGGAAAAGTTGCGCTGTATCTAATTTTGAGCATTTCAAGGGCTCAGCGCAACACTGTCGTAAGTTGTTCTTATTTCAATATGAGTTACGACACTGTTGCGTTGAACCCTCGATTTGATGCGAAGAGGCTAAGCATCTGAAATAAATGGAAAACTTCCCTATGTAATCTAACAGATGAGCTAAGAAGACATCCATGACTTACCAATACGGTGGCATGTTCTAAATCAAGCTTGATTTATCCTGGGCTCAAGTACAAGTTCACAAAATTAGGCTTATTTAATTATCACCACAGTGCTTGATAAATAGACCTCGACCAGAACAACTGAAGCCTTTTCTGACACCTAATGCACCATGAAGAAGCTTGTTAAGTTGAAACCTGATTAGTGTACTGTAGCAATATTCTAGCTTTACTTCTCTGATGAAATGAGCTTTAGCATTTTGGAGAAATTTAAGTTTTAAGATGAGTTTTTTTTCTAAGCTTTACAAAAAAACAACACTTTTTTATGTTGGTTAAGACGAAGCCTTAATTTCATTGAAAAAAAGCTACTGGCTAAGACAACTTGAAAATTGGGACAACTAGACTGTAAATCCAACTAATTTTAGACTGCGGCCATGCAATTTGTATTCAAAACCGACACTACATTGTGGTGTGCAGCCTACAATGATGTTTTGTAGTAATTTGTAAGTTTCAACTTTTTGGTAATAAAAAATCTAAGACTGGTTCATTCAGAAAGATAATTTTCACTGCATTTAGCTTTTCTCACTGCTTTTTTTCCCTATCCAAACAAAAATTAAAATATACCGAGTTATTCTTTACTGTTTCCGAAGGTTTCATTATGGCCGCAAACCATTCCGAACTTCATCTCTCAAAATGACAACTGGTGTGAGATTTAATGAGTTTTCAAATGAAAGTTGCATAGCTATTTTAAGACATGGGACCATGCAAGTACTGAAATTTCTAAAAAGACTTTCTCAACTGAACTCTTTTTACATCGAAAAGACAAATATTGCAAACTGGAAAATGGTCTTATGAGTAATAATGGATTTTGCGATGACATACAGACAGTAAATACTTACATGCTCTAAACATCAAGAATAAGAATAATAGGTTTTGACAGCTGCAGTTAAATTTCATGACCCAATCTTTTTAAAGTACAGTCGAAACTCATTATATCGAAATCGCTTATATCGAAATCCCGCTTATATCGAAGTAAAGATAAAGTCCCGATTTTTATCCTTCTTATTACATATTAAAAAAACGCACATATATCAAATTCGTGGTTCTCGATATTTTTATATATCAAAGTAGATTTTCGGTGCGAACCAAATATTTTCAACTATAAAGTACCCATCTATGTCGAACCAATTATGTCGCCAACTTACAAAAGAAAGTTCGCACCTTTTCCGCAAATAAACACTTACAATTTAAAATCGATATTTAATTATTGACAGCTGTAAAAACATGCTAGTGTCCATTCTCACGATTATAAAACTGATACAAACTTTTCGTTGATGAAACAAATTATTAATAATGCTGCTATACACTCATTTAAAACTATCTTATGCTTATTTGAAATGTATATAGCAAAATAAATATCTCGCCACAAAAGTACCCGTACAAGTACCGGTATAAATGCCGTATTCTTATAACCCATTACAATCCTGTACACTAAATAATATATTTACGTTATTGTTACGACACACTGACTTTAGCTCTAAAATGTAAACACGGTTATCGAAATTCCTATATCGAAGTTCGTTTATATCGAAGTATTTTGGCATGTCCCACAAACTTCGATATAACGAGTTTTAATTGTATTTAAAGGCCATGCAATTAGCTTTTTGAATTTAGTAATACAGAACAATAGATAAAATGATATGTTCTTATTGCAAGTAAAAGTCAAGTTTTACTGATAAGACATCATTTTAGGTAAAATAAAACCTACTTTAATTTTAACCTCCAAAAAGCTAATGGGGCACACAAATGTGACAGGTGTTATAATCAAAGCTCAGTAACACCTCAATATTTAGGCCACCTTTTTACTTCTGTCTGAAAAGCTTGAAAATTATGTTGGACTGAAACCAAAATAGGTGGAAATGCATATACAGCAGACGCCGGACAGCCAGACCAACGAGATAAGAATCTTCATTGGACAGAAGCACAATCTATCGGACAAGCCTGCCGGCCCGTCGTCTTTTCACAAAGTCTGGACATTATAATGAGGTGATCATAATATTCAGGTGGTTACAAAGAAAGGTTTTACTATACAGATGTTTGCTTACCTCACAGGCATATAATCTTTGTACTGCCTCCTCTTCCTCTCATTTTCAGGAATTGCATGCCAGTTAAACTGTAGATTCCAGTCAAATCCTCCAATACTAGTTGATCTAGCATTACCATACTGATATTTGAATGAATCATCCTCAATAACGTCTATCACTGGGCATACTACGTTACTTTTGTTTTCTGCAATACGATCTAACAACGGCTCCACCCATCCTGTAAATGAACAAAAAAAGCTTCCATATTAATCAAAAGACAAAAGAAAGATGTAACAAATATGGTCAGTGAAGATAAACAAAGTTCTTGTTTATTTATTTATTAGTTGTTTAACGGCCCATTCATTGGACAGCTACATGTACGGTCATTCAGAGTCGCCCAGGAGAGAGGGGAGATAAGATAATATTGGAGAACAGGGCATTTATATCCCTACTCTTTTCTAATAGTTTTTTCCTGGTTCTATATTGTGCCCTTGGTAAAGCACCGACACATGCTACATCTTTTTCCCATGATATTTTACACACAGTACTTGGCTCTGTAGTTGGGATGGGGACACTAAAAAAGCGTCCCCAAGAAATTCAAAAAGTGAAATTATGAATCGAACCAACAACCTTTCATATAGTAGTCCAGGGCAGTGACCACTGATCACTGGTCAACCCTCAAAACAAAGTTATTGAAAGCTCTGATGACACTAATTTAGACTATGTAAAATACACCTCATGTAATTTGTAAGAAGTTTATACTGTTTTTAGTTTTTTCATACCATACTAGAGCTGTATGACATGACATTTATGTCATAATTAGTATTTATGGGTTTTTAATGGGCTGAAACTTTTTCTCCATATTTTCATGTATGAAGTGGTAACTTCTCTGTTAGTGTCATGAATCAATGACAAGAGAGTAAATGATAATATATATATTATAGCTGTATCATCAGCAGGAATAAAATTATTCTATCAAACTGAACAATATACACACATCACAATCAGTAATATAAATAAGCCCTCAGCAGACATACAGAGTCTGGTAGTTCCTGTCTATCATATATTACTGTAACTGATCAGTTCCCTTTTTAATAATTTGTTAAAGAAACTACCAACTTTCTGCATGAAGGGTGCATTAGCAGAGGGAAAAAAGTGACCTTGACATGAATTATCTTCATGTGACCTTGACATGAATTATCTTCAAGTAATATTCCCCTTTAAAAACATGCCTTAATCAGGTTTGACACCTCTTGGTGTACAAAGCTAGTTACCATGAGCAGACATAGGATTGCAAGGAAAATATACCAAACTGAACAGAAATGTTTCAAAGATCCATACAAGAGTAAATTACTCCACCGTCCATATATAAGCAATAATTTTCAAACTCAGGGAGATTTGGTCCTATGGGATTGCTCTTAAGGGAGATTTATTTAAAATGAAGTAGATTAGGTCATACTTAAGAAATTGCTGGCTTGTGGTAACACAATCAACTCATCAAAATTTCCCAGATTCCAAAAACTTTTCGAAAAAAAAAATGTGGATCTTCACTCCTGCTTTTCATTTCTAGTAAAAGCATGAAATGTTACCCAAAAATATACCTTCCAATATATCTACTATTGAAAGTTTGGTTGGTTAAATGCAAACCAACCTTTTTTTTTTAAGTAAGGCCTTATTGAGAATTCCTGGTAAGTGGAAGTGTTCAGAGTCTGGAAGCTCTCACAGAGTTCCATGGATTTACACTATAGTATATATAATAACAAAACAATGTAATATTTCATGTTCTGTTATTTAAGAGCAATAACTATCATAAAATTGACTGCTTAACACTGTCAGATGATACAAGATTTTAGGCTGACAATAAAAATAAGTTTGTTTGGGGTGCTCTGACCTACATGTACTACTCACGAAATTCCTAGCAAATAAATAAAAAAAAAATTTTTTGGGGGGGTATTTTGTTTTATAATTGACAATTATACAGTACAAGAAAAATCTCTACCTACTTACCCAGTGCTAAAATTTTGGGTTGGGGCACTCCAAACAAACTTATTTTTATTTTCAGCCTTATGTAAGATAACTGTACATACCAACAGCACATTCACAATGGGAGTCCAAAAAGGTGACAACATCACCCTTTGCGTTGGAGAAGCCTAGCAACCTAGCTCGAATGAGTCCCTCTCTTTGTTTGGTCCTAACAATCTTAACCTTTGGAAAATCAATAATGTATTCTTCCAACTTCTTTCCCAAATGATCTGAAAATATAAAAATATACCCTCATGACAACACATGCCAACAATATTGTGTGATAATAATGATGGTTTAAGGGAACATGACCGTATATATCCTAATAAATCCTCCCAAAGGAGTTCTTATTTACATATTTCTTCTGTAGATCATGTTTTCTTATGCAATTAATTCTGGACTATTTAGGCATTTGTGGTGTATCAATTTTGTGTCTTTTCTCACAAAATTGTAAATGGATTGTTTCTTAGAATTAAAATGAAGATCTGTTTTTCCCATATTTGGGTAGCTCTGGATAAAATGAACATTTCATAATGCAAAATCTACTTAATTCGCCAATTTCTATGTTACAAAAAGTGTTGTTCTTTTCCAAACTGGCTTGTTTTGCTCGAATGGTATTTTCCATGCACATGTTTACACAACACTCAAATTCTAAATCTGGGTCGTTTTGGACCTGTTCCAAAAAATGTTAAAATTCCGCAAAACTGGAAACTTACATAAGAGGCATGGTCTTCAGTTTCAAGAAATATCAGGTTGTAAGCCCCTAGGGGCATTGCACTCTACAAACTGTAGATTTATTGGAACTTTTTGGATACAGTGAATATGGTTAACAGGATGATCACAAAAGTCTTAAGAATGCTATTTTTTCACAGAAGGAGTTAATCATGGAGGACGACAAAGTCATGTAAACCTTACATTTTTACTTTCTCAGATTTGTGGTACAGTACAATAAAAACACCCCAAATTTACAGCTAGTACTGTTACACAAAAAAAAATCAATAAGGAACATAAGAAGAAACCCAGCATCATTTTAACTATAACTGCATCTTAACATAATACATTATCTCTTTAACAATGAAAATAAAATTAATTCATTCAAAAGTCCCATTTTTTCTATAACTTGATCAAAAGTTCCCCGAAAGCCTTTGAATTCTCAGAAAACCTGAATATTTGCCTATAGTCAAGAAGGGGTTTGGTTTTCAGGGGTTAAAATGTAATTGATAGAAAATTATACAAAATAATTTTTTGTATGTAGGCTTCTTCTGTAATATCATTATATGCTTAGGTAAATATATATTATATACCACGATCATATTCATGACAAACAGAAATCACATGAGACAAGCAAAAAATCTGTGAACAACTGGCAATCCCAAGGGAAATGATAATGACCGTTTAAGGCTAGATGAATCTATTTCATGAATGAAAGATCTTAGTCAGTTGATATCTATGTGACTCGATGGATCAAATCTCAAACAATAAATTTCACCATTTTGCAGATCAATTGAAAATTATATCATATGGTAAATGCCAGTACAATCTAATTCATTAATCAGATAAATCATTAGAGAATATATTTCTATTACTGCTAAAAAAAAATCCATCAAACAAAATAATGTGGAAATAAAGTATTTAGCCATATTAAGCATTTTAATAAATAAATGGTTGATCGTGTTTATTTAAGCCCCAAGGTGTTTGAACAATAACAGTATGATTGTTTCATGTACTTAATAAAGGAACATTCTAGGCATATACAAAACAAATTGGGTTGAATGTACATGTACCATCAAGCTTTTATGAAATCGTTATATTTCGTATATTTTTGGACTTATCAGAAATTCTAGAAAGGAAGAACCAATTTTATTAAACCAACACTAGAACAGAACAGAACCGAATATTTATTAATTGACTTAAGTGTTGAGCTCATTGTCACAATCATAATATAAGCATTATACTAACATACAATATTACACGAACACATGCATGCAACAAATGGCAAAATACAATAGTACATATTTAAGAGGGCAAATCAGAAAATAGAGGAAAATAGACAAAACAAATAATAAACAGGATGTGGCAATGATGTGTTTGCCGAATTGGTTTATTCAAGCGGTCCATGACGTCTGTGTGGTTGAAATTTTTTTGCATTTTATATGTAAAGCTCAAAGTAAAAACTTGAATGAAATTACAGGATTCAAAAACTGATATTTAAATATTCTGAGTCACATTTTATGCGTTTAAATAAAAATACAAAGATATTAAACCACATTACCACAATCAAACTGAATCAAAATGATCAAAATAATTCACCAGAGCTTAAAAAAGAGTTCATAAAACGTCACAGGCACATCTAATCAAAGCTTGTACCATTTTCATTGTTCAAATTGTAATGTGTTATTTGGAAATGTCTTTGAGCAATGTATTAGTACTACATTATATTGTTCTAAACAATATAGCATGATGTTTGGCAATGAATTATTGTCAAAGAACTGAATCTTTTATGACCAACCAAAACTCCTTTATTTAAGCATTTTCCTCAAGGGAATGGAAAATTAAAAAAACATTATTTCAATGCACCGGAAGTTTGGGGTTGCCGAAAAATATTACGATCCGTAAAAAACTTAGAACAGACTAATAAATACAACACTACCATCGACAGCCATGTAACAAACGTTGCCTTTAGAATAACGAGAAAGCGTATGTGGTCCGATTACTATGAACATTTGCTTTGAAACAAATTGGAGACATCGACTTAATTCCTAGCAGAACACAGAGCCATAAAAGAGGAATTTATCCTTGCCATGTACCTAAACGAACTTCAGTGGACTAGTTAATTAAAACCTATAAACAGAATCCTGGAACATGTTTATGTAATTGGACCACATACACTTTCTGTATAAAAATCAATCTAATTTAGAACAGACGACACAATCAAGTGCTTCGATTGCGCTTTCAGATGGAAAGACAAACTTTTTTTCTCTTTCAAAGTAATTCATGAAATCATGAATTTTTCTTGAACTTTTCTTGCATATTTCATGAATAGTTCATGAAGTATGAATATCTATTTGACATGGGATATCACCAATTGCATAAAACTAAAATTGCAGCAATTTATATATCCATCAAGCAGTCTGATTTATATAGTCTTAACCATGTGATTGACAGCCTATATTAAAGTCATCCTACTAATTAATGTTTTAAATTATCATTGGACACACATTATATGCCATCTATAAAAATACATTTACAATTTCAACAAGATTTTCATTAAGTTTTAATGGGTGAACCAAAAAAAAAAACATAGCAAAATTTAATGGTAACTATTTTTATAGCATCCATACAAACCCTGCTTAAAATTCTGTAAATGCTTTTTTTAGATCAATGTTGCATCAACAGAATCTGATAGAGTCATTGGGCGACTTATCCAGTTTTAATAGAGGAGGAAGAGCCCTTGTTAAAACCTGGAGTGACCTAATCCGCAAGCTAGCTGGACAATTTCTTATCGCATAGGATTCAAACTCAGAAGATACCAAGTGAAAGTCTGGACATTATTACTAAGCAATTAGTACCTTAGAGCATAACCATTCGACCATGGAGGCCGCCGAGCAAGGTTCGCATGTGTAGCACAAATCTCAAATTAGTAATTCATGGAGCAGTATGATATATGATATCTAAACCACATTTTGATTAACAGAATGTAAAATGCATCCTTACCAATAATTTTTGCTTTAAGACACAGGGAATAAGCATGTTTTATGTTGTACAACTAATTAAGCAAGACTATGGGAGCAATTAGCTCTACGAACATGTTTGTTTATTTGAGTTTAACACCCCTTTTCAACAGTCAGAGTCATATGAGGCAGACAGTTCACCTAACCATCATACCTTGAAAGAACTAGTACTAGACTCCAATCATCCTTAAGCAACTGCAATCTTTCTCACATAAAGAGACATGGCCGGTTACAGCGGGGCTAATACCCATGACCCTATATCAGTGAGAGGTTACATCAGTGACCTTAACCACTTGACCACTAAGGCGGGTCCTAAGAACATACGAACTGTCCATTTATTCTTAGACTTGTACATGAACGTGAATATTTCTTTCTCTTAAATGTCTCTAAGCATTAAAAAAAGTAATAAAATAAACTAAAGGAAACTTAGACTACCTAAAAAGTGATTGTTTTATTCTAAGCAATTTCAAAATGACGTTTTTAAATGATGTTTTCTTTTCAATCTCCCAGCAGACTTCAATTTTGTTCTAAGTTCCAAGCTACTGTACTAGCTCGAGTACAATAATTATAAACATTCCGGAAAAGATTTGTCACCGAGTCTCTGTGGAAAAACTGGGATGAAAGACACAATCATGAAATGATGAATTAAACATTATGGGGACCGTTAACTATATGTATATCGTCATCACATTTTACCCGGGAGCTGTCAATTTTGTTCAGGAAATGTATTAGAAGTATTACCTAGTATATATTTATTCAATATTCCATCGAGTTAAATGTTTAATTCTCACAGAGAGAATGATGTGTAGTAGCTACGATAGAAGATTTTCTGAGGATGATAAGTACACAGATCCTAATATAGAAATAACAAAAATTAATTCAAACAAAATATTGAAAAGTCAATAAACAAAATGAGTGACTTCAGTTTTAGCAGCCAAATATTTTCGGCATTCTGTCAACATCTAAATATTATTTTACAATACAATGAAGGTCAAAATGATTACGGCTTAATAAAATTACACTATAGAAAGTCCAATTAACAATTTAAAAAAAAATCAAACCAGGGGTTTTTCTCTCTTTATTGGTAAGAGACCTTTAAACCTGTTGTTTTTTAGAATTTAATTATTGCCAAAATTGTCGATTTGGGAAATAAAAAAGCTGGTGTGAGTTTGAATTCTTGGGAAACTGCATGATTTTAAAGAAATTTTCAATTGGGAAGGGGCTTTAAATAAGCCTCTGTAGGTGAAAACCCCCCGCAAAATGATACATAATATTAAAAATTTCAACTAATCATAACCAATTATGTAATGAAACAAAAGAATGCATGGGTACAAAGAATTTACTTGAGGACAGGAGACATTTATCATGAAACATTTTCAATGTGATAAAGTTGGCAAGATAAGAAATCAACTTCTGTGTAACATAGCAACAATACATTAGAAAATCACTTATTTTTCAGTATCACCCTCAGGTGATATAAATATTCATTTCCCGTCAAATATCAGACATCATTTCGAAACATATAGAAAACCGAAACATCATTGGGAAACGAGAAGATCAGGTGTATCCCAAATGTTAGCCTCCAGAGATAACACATTTACTTGAATATACGGCCATAAACTAAATACTGAAAACTTAATTGAATTTAAAGACAACGCGAGCATAAACTCTAGAATTATGTAATACTTAAGAATCCAAAATAACGCCAAAAATATTTTAAAGGGTGTTATAATCTAATTTTGAAGGCAAACATGTTCTCCCAAAAGTCAGTGTAGACAGAATTCATCCTGTTATTACCATAAATCTAAATAGTCCTCAGGCTCAATAGAATGCATTCACCCAAACATGTAGCAGAAATGAAGTAAGAAAAAAAGTGAAATTTTGAAAGTAGCAGTAAGGCAGATTGCGATGAAACTTTATATGCCTGTACTGTAATTATTTCACTTTTTGTCAATGATATTTCAGTCATTATACGTTGGCTAGTTCACCAAACCAGTCTTCCTGGACTGCTTTCTAACCATTACTATAACTTTTCCTTTCGAAAGAAAGTTTTCCACATACCGGGTAATTATGGAAGAAATGGACATTTTTGTCAAATATTTTTAAAGAGGGTATGACCTTCTGTGATCAGGATTGCCAGGTTACACTTAGTTATATATTACCGTAACAACTATATCTTATTTGTATTATTTCTTCAGTACTTTTGTAACCATACTTCAAGGTCATCGAAGAGGAAAAGTCCTTGAACAGTTTATATGCATGATCATTTGATGCTCATGAGCAGATAATGAATTTTTTTTATGCATGAAAACTTGTTCTGTAATTGTTCATTAACTGATTTTAAGGCCAGTTCAAGAATATCTGTGAGTGCACAGTCTATGAAATATCCTTGATTATTTTATTTCAAGGACAGTTCATGTATTCTATTTTCATGAATATTTCAAGAACTATTCTCATTCACACTTCAATGATTTTCATGAATTATTCATGAACAGTTCTTGAATGTTGGATTATAAGTAGTATTCAGACAAAAAAGAGAAGAACAACAGTTGATTTAATAATAATACCAGTTTTCATTTTAGAGTCGTAATTTAGAAACTAAAAGCTTGACGAAAACTTAAGATAAACTTCATAATATCAGAGGGTATATTTATAGTTAAAATACAGACATGGTAACCAATTACCAAGTACCAGGTAGAGAAAGTCAGTTCATACTTTCACTGGAATAAACATTTAATTAAAGATGCTTAAATAAACCCACACAAATACAAATGACACCAAAACATGCTCTTGACAATATTTATTGGATGTTTGCCATGTTTACCATACGTTTGCACAAAATTGCACAGTACAAACATTGAATGCTTTCACAAGGTGACACTTTCAAATTCATCAACTGCCAGAACTAATCATAGACATTGGAACTAGCACACATGATAATGTTGTCAGAATACCGATATAGGGACCCCATTCAGTCGTGCTGTCAAACAGAAATCTTTATGCACTTGATCGCATCAGTGTGCAAACAGTATAATTGATTTCTCGGCTTGATTTCATTGTTATAAGTGCTGAAAATTGACAAGTGTATAATTAATCCTTTATCGCAACAGGCATTTTTGTACTTAAAACTAAAATGTAATTCAATTTTCAGGAAACCATGAAAATTATTTCCATACTCAAGGGGCCATTCAACACTTTATATTGGTCGCCATACAGTTAAGTATAGTTTTTATTTGATTGCTTTTGATTTTTTTCAACAGCAAGATGTAAACTTGGGATATGATTAGGTTAGGTACAATGCAACTTCTCATGAGGAACTCTCTCTTGAGCAACAACTTCCATCATACAACAGCAAGATTTTTACCAAATGTACAATCTAACTATTAATTTAACCTCTCTAGAGCAACAAACTCTCAACCGGAACATAATTTGGCTTCTCTTATAGGGTGTTGCTTTGGAGACGTTGCCCTGCATTTATACCTTACAAAATATTGCAGCGCAATACCACTTTGTAGACTTGTTACTTGATATGACAACAGCGCCTCAATGGGAATAACTGGGAACTGATTTTTACAATCAAACAACACCATCAAGTATGAAAAAGGACGATCATAGCCCAGTGGCATAATGACAGAGTGCTTCTCTACCATGCTAGAGGCTGCAAGTGCAATCCTGGTCAATGACATAAATAATACAAGCAAGAGTCTAGACTCAGGAATAGTTGAAGATTGTAAAAACATCAAGTATGGTTTAACTACTTCTTATGATCAGAAAGAATGGGCCCCCGCAAAAAAATCATTAATTGCCCAGATCTCATCCAGTAATTCAAAAGTATAGTAACAATCTAATAATTGCATTCATAAACAATATCCCTGGTATTTATCTACCATTAAATGTAATCGAAAACTTCTGATGAACTGTTTAGTTATTGATAGCATTCAATCTATTCAATGATAACAAATTCCCAAGTCCCTCCTATCCATTTCTATGATCAACCTGTATATGCCACATGAAAATTGTTGGATTCATGTCAATAATTCATCGCCCAATATGGAAGGATTCCGTTTATTCAGTGTCTGGCTGAAGAATTTTTATATATTACAAAAACTGGTGTCAATGTATCAACCATTAATTCAATTTATGTCAGACAACATATAAATTAATCTCCTATAAAAGGATGCAGCATATGGCGTACATAAGATGTAATTCATTGAATGCATTATTCATTCATAGTAAGCAATTTCAATGACTACGTCTCCTTGCATCACAGACATGTACTTGTCTGATAACATAGAACTGGAATCAGTCATGAAAGAACAACCATGAATGGGTATGGTGCTGGTACCAGTCATTGAACTGTAACAACTACGAACGAGTATTGTGTGGGTACCAGTCATACTGTAACAACCATGAACAAGTATGGTGCTGGTACCAGTCATACTGTAACAATCATGTAAGTGGATGCTTTTTATCAAGTAAAATGTTGTCAAGAAAATACCTAGCAAAGATCATGACCTCATCTCTACCAAAAGGATTTTTTTCTAATTGGCTGTTGCGAATCTTTTAAAGATTCAAATTCAGAACGGTTACATATCATAATTATACTTGAAAATATTTGATTCCTAGAAAAAATAGTGCATACAAAAAAATCCCACCTTCGCTAACATACTACTTCCGCAAGACCATCGACCCAAAACCTGACTAAACACATACTGAATCATACAAAACTGGAGAGACAACAGCATTGACAACACATACTGAATCATACAAAACTGGAGAGACAACAGCATTGACAACACAGACTGAATCATACAAAACTGGAGAGACAACAGCATTGACAACACATACTGAATCATACAAAACTGGAGAGACAACAGCATTGACAACACAGACTGAATCATACAAAACTGGAGAGACAACAGCATTGACAACACATACTGAATCATATAAAACTGGAGAGACAACAGTATTGACAACACATACTGAATCATACATATCTGGAGAGACAACAGTATTGACAACACATACTGAATCATACAAATCTGGAGAGACAACAGCATTGACAGTCAAATATAATAATTCTGTTGAGTACCCTGTTTAGCAACCACCTAAGCATATACGCCTCATCTTGTGAGTGATCAAAGGTTTCTATTAAAGTAAGCATTTATTGAAATAATCACCAAATTGACCTCTGAAGGTCAAGTTAGCACAAAGATAATAGTTTCCCCATTTGATGGCCGAAGACCACAGGTTTCACTGCATATTGAATTGGAATAAAAATCATGCAAACTCTTCTTGTCATAAAATGAATGAGATTTATTGCTGATATCATATTGAATCAACGGGCGGGTATTGGGTCAATCAATATGCCGATACATTAAATACACTCCTTGCATTATTATCAACATAAATAAAGACAATAAATCAGAAAAAAGGACCATCAATTAATATCATTATTGCTCCGCAGGTGTTCTTTATAGGTTGAAAGGTTTTGATATGCAAATAAAACAATGTCAACATTATACAAACCAGAATATGTGAAATTAAAACACTATGACATGACATAAAATATGACCAGGTATTAATTACAACAGAATAGAATTTTGCATCATGACAATTTTCTGCATAACCAACAATAGATGAGATAGTGTAGATATAATGTGATTCATTGAACCTATCAAATTAATTAAGTGTCATTATTTGGAGAGTTGATATGTGCAGGAATATTGGGGCCTTCATTATTTGTGCATTCAACAACGATTGTCAAGAAATGCAAACACAGACTGAAAGTGACGAGCATGTTTATCGCTTGGCAAAAATATTGGGCCGAGCTTGCTTAATGCTTGGCAAACATATTTGGACGAGCTTGTTTAACTCTTGGCAAAAAATTGCAACCAAGCTTGTTTATTGCTTGGCAAAAATGTTGTGATCGATACACAAAAATGAGAAAAAACGTCTCATCACTGACATTTGACAAAAGCCAGTCTAGTTTAAACATAGTTATTGCACATCCTTGATAAAACATGTTCAGTAATTTATACATATTACTAGATGCTGACATCTACTCTAAAGAAAGCCAGACACTTCTGATGCTGTTTAAGCCTGTAAATTAATTACTTTACAACTGAGACAGGAGACAGCTACATAAAGAAGGAATTCTATTATTTGGTAACAAAAGAAGTACCAATATTTAACCTAAGTGCATATTTAAGCATAATCTTTCGCCCAACTGTGAACATTTATACCCCTGTAATAGCACCCTTGACTTATATGCTGCCTAGTCAGCCAGCAGAGATATAATATTTCACAGATAAAAGTCAAAACGCTTCATGATAATTTCTGTAAATTCAGACAGTACATATTACATTATTTGTAACAACAATTTTCAATTTATGACATCCTTTGTTTCTGATATTTGACTACATAAAAAATCCTCCAATGATCAAATAAGGGAGTAAATAATTACATAACCATGCTGGGATCCAAATGCAATATTTTGACTATTTCTCAAAACAAATTGAAAACTCTCTGAAAAGAGATGATTTATTTAAGTTCCTTTACAATGACAGTATTAAAGAGCATCTGGATGAACGAAAATCACATTTTCCAGATAGAAATAATTTACTACCATTTTGTAGGGATGTAACGATTCTGCATTAATTTTCATTTTTGGATGATTAAGAAAATTGATGAGTTGACAAGATATTTGTTGACTAAAGACGGTCAGATGAAAGAAAACAAATGCAAATAACAACAAAACAGATCCAGTTATCAACATTTCACCTAGAGCAATAAACAACATAATAGAGGAAGTTAACAACATAGCAAGAGCAGTTAACAACATAACAAGAGCAGTTAACAACATAACAAGAACAGTTTACAACATAACAAGAACAGTTAACAACATAACAGGAGCAGTTAACAATAAGGCCCAATTAACAACATAACAGGAGCAGTTAACAATAAGGCCCAATTAACAACATAACAGGGGCAGTTAACAACAAGGCCCAATTAACAACATAACAGGGGCAGTTAACAACAAGGCCCAATTAACAACATAACAAGGGCAGTTAACAAGCGTACTGTCCCACTAAACAGCAAGTAATTGTTTCATGTTATACAGATAATTGATATTGCATGGAACCTGTGTGCATTTATTTATATGTTTACAACTGGAAAACTGTATATTGTTTATTTTTATTGTAATATTTGAAAATCCTTATATTGTACACATGTACTTGAGTGAATAAAATAATCAGTCTGTCTGTCTGTAAGTAATTTAGATGACTCATAATGCACTTAGGTGGTCAACAAATCTGACCATAACTATACAGTCATCACTCACCTTTATCAGAGAAGTCATCCACCAGAATGATCTCCCTCAGAAGTTCATGTGGTGTACGATCTAGGACAGTGTGGAATGTACGTAACAATACCGTCCAAGCCTCGTTGTGAAAACATATAACAACACTAGTGTCTGGAAGTTTTCTTCTATATTTTAAGGTTTTACATCTGAAAGTAAGTGAGACAATATTACAGGGATGTATATAGCATGTGGATTCTGTACTGGTTTTTTTAACTGGAAAAGATGCCTAGCGAGGAAATGCAGTTGAAAAGCATAGAGAGAGCACAAAATGTGATTGAAAAACTTTTTAACGGGGGTTCCAATGGTTTAAACAGACGAATCTAACAATTAATGCAAAAATCTTCAAAATGGTAGATAGCTCACTATAAGATTCAGGCGATGCCATGACAATAATCTTGTAATAAAAAAAAACCCAGAACCTCAGAACAGTATATCCCATAATAGCCCAATGGCTTCCACTGAGAAAATTTCTGCAAACGACAAAGACTGATGATATATCTTTGAATTGTTGTAATCAGTTTTTCTACCAGCTAATAGAGATCAATAGCATTGCTTATTACCTATTAAGAGCAAAAAAATCAGTAAGTAATCTCTGATAGTGGCTTCAACATTTTTGTCTGCCATATTGAAAAAGATCTAAAATTAGTGTCAACAGCAGAATACATTGTCATCTGTGTATAGGTACACTGACTACCTTCACTAATATATCACTGGACTGGGAGTTGCTGAGATTAACAGGTTACAATTCCTACATATATAACCACTGGATCACAGTTGGGCCCCAAAGGTAATGAATAAAAAAAAAAAACATTTTACGTTTTAGAATATATTAAACGAAAGATGATTACATGTTTGTAAAACTTGATAACTGATTTAATCTAAAAAATCTTAAGATCAATTAAGGCAAAAGGAACAATAATGTAATGTTGCAGTAAAGTATGTTTGTACAGACTTGCAAACTCCATTTGACAACTTTGAATATTGAGTGCCTCCTTCTTTGATTGTACAAGCATCAAGGTTTATAAATTGCGTAGTACTTAATTACATTAAATTAGTACCTGTTTGAGAAAAGTAAAAATACTGATGTACCATATAATGCTTAAGCAATATTCAAAACTTTGTCCAACACTTTCAAAAATTATCAAAGCGCTAACTCAAGAAATGATGAAAACATTTAGAGAATATAATACTGTCTATTTGTTCTAGAACACTTCTCAAGAACATACAAAAGGACAGTTCATGAACACTTACTCGTATGACAGGACTAATACATTTCTCCCAGTTCCCAATTAAGTTTGATCAACTGAGGAAATGATCAAATGATGTGAAATACTCCAAAGAAAGGCGACTAATTCACAGACCTCTTTTTTTGTTGTAATGTTCCAATGAGACAAGTTTGGTTGAGTACAGATAGTTGGAATTCGAAAGCAATTCAACAAATCTAAGTTAAGAAACCTTTCTGTGTCACAAGAAACAAATTGGAACAAGAACGGAATGAAAGTTTATTGGCCTTTTACCAGTATTAATTGCCAAAAAACTGAACAACAAAAACACCAGACCATCAAATAGCCTTATAAATTTTCCACTCAAGTCTTAATTAAATGTTTACATTTAAAATTCTCTAGAAAATGTGAAGTACTGACAATTGGGCATGTACAAACAGTAGCAATAATGTGTTTCTTTAATAGGATGTCACTACAATACAACATATATATCCATTACCGTGGGATTTACTTGTGATATATTACAAAACAACTAGCAAATCTGCAAACTGCAATTCAAGAATTGCATCTGGATTTAAGAGTAGAATGAAATAAGATTCTTAATGCATTTGATGATTCATTGAAAAAACTCAACTTTTGGTGGCAAATTACAGTAGAAGCTTGACATTTACCAGGTTACATTTCACAAAAATTCTCATAAAATAATAGTATTCAATTAATTCTAATGAAACCAAATACTTGTGTTCAATTAATTACTTTTTTTAATAATGCATTCCACAAAATTATTTGAATGCCGCCATTATGAACAGAATTGAATGATTAAATCCATGATCATTTAAGCCAAGCCAATATTTTTGCTTGCAAATCAATGCAATATTGAGCTCAGACACGACATTCATATAATAACCAGATAAAAATTACAAAATAATAAACAAAAACACAAAATCACCCAGTGCATATCAAAACATTATAAATACCAGGACATGTATTTAAACATTTAAGCAGATCTATCTTTTCAACTAGAATACTTTGTTTGAGAATGGAATTGAGATTTGAGATCAGAGACTGTTCTCAAGTTTTATAACCTTATAGGGCCTAAGCTCAGAGACAAATCTCATGTTTTGTAACCTTAGGTAGACCCTGGTGGTATCACTTCAAACTGTGGGTTAAAATTGTCTTATTATACAATCTTTTGGTCATGTATTGATGTTAAAATCATAGTTACTCACATCAACTCCTTCACAATAAGCCATCAAACAATAATCAAACCACTATCATTCTTGTTTAAATTCAAATTACATTATGTTCTAGAAAATCCATTTCAGTTGAAATGATGAAATGTTCTGTCTTCTAGCACCATTTACACAATATATCATCAACAATGATTGATAGGAATATAAAAGCCGGGAGGTAATTCAAATAATTCGACTTGACAAAACATAACAGAAATAATCTTATGGGACAATCATTAAAATGCTATTTATTTCTTCTTTCACAGCGACTTCGTGTCTCATCAGTATGAATTTTCTGCAGAAATAAAACTTTATAAAGACATCGCAGCATCTAATGACTTTGATACAGAAGAAACGATGCTAAGACAGAATGCTACTGCCAAATGTGAAAATATAAGAAAGAATTAGTCTGAGAAAAAATGACAATTTGAATTGAAGATGGATACCTTTCGTGATTCTAGCATTTTATATTGGTAATGATACATCACAATTCTCATGCCTGACATAAACGGCAGATTTTGAAAAGATAAGGACTTACAGAATTCCATTTACCAATAGGCATTATGATATGGAATTTGATAAAAGGCACTTTTGTCAATGGGAATGAGACCATTGCTAAGATAAGCTTGCAATAAGCTGAAACAGACAGTTACCAATGATGACATAGTATTGCCAGAGAGTTTATCTGTCTCAACTTTTCCACTCAAATCATTCAGTCTCGAACAGCCACAGGATAAATTCACAAAGAGTAGAGCCCATCAAATGAGACGGACCATCTAACAAGACTAATAAAAACATATTAATTATTTTTATCAAGCTAAGATCATTTTACTAAGATTGGAATCCAACACTGTCAATAGGTGGCAAGTAATCATACTCGATTTCAAGTTAAACCTACAAGTATCTTAGTATTCGGATACTCACTGCAGCCAAAGTTATATGTGATGCGTATTTGTTTACCTTGCCTACCATAATTTTAATTAAGGCAAATACCAGGTATGATTATCATGCTATACTACACGTGTACTTTCTATTTGTCACACGATTATAAATCTCCCGGGGCCTTTAAATTGCTCAATTAGCAAAATGTCACGATAGGTGTGAAAGCATCCATTGTTCGCCGATTAGCTCCAACTTTGAGATAAACAACTCAAACTGCATGCTAATATAGAGTCATGGGGACAAAATTTAGTTTGACATAAACGAAATTATGAGATAAGTGAATGGAGGTAAGAGGATTAATTTCATATAGAGAAAGAGTAAAAAAATTGGGACCCAAAGAAATAAGAAGATATAAGCGAGTTTGACATAACGAGATTCAACTGTATTGACTGGGGTTAGAAAAAAAACATTTGGTTATGAATATTGATATAACAGGTAAATTATGATTTTATCATGTAAATATTTTTATGGTCAACTTAAAATATTTGATCAGGTAGACATTATGTAGACACAATATTGTGATATACAAAACAAAGCAAAACTCAGTCTGAACATGATGGTCCCATATGGCAAACTTCATTACATCTCACACTAAACAATGTGAGGATATGTTTTTGTGTTTTTCAACCTGTTCCATCAACAATTTTCCAATTTGCATGGAAGCATGGAGACATAAAGACAGTGTTTGTGTACTTTTAGCAGACAAAACACAATTAAACCTAAACTTTGACACAATACATTATGAACTCAATGCTGTCCTGAACGAGCATAATGTAGTAAATAAAGTTATATGTGTTCTTCCAAGGTTATATACACAACGACCCCCTTCTGTTTGTTTGTTTGTTTGTTTATTTATTTGAGTATTATATAGGCAGACAGTTTACCTAATCAGCATTCCTGGAAAAAAACTAGTACTAGACTCCCACGCATCCCCTGTAAGCAACTGCCTACTTTCTCACATAAAGAGACATGGTCGTTAGCTGAGCTCGAATCCACAACCCTTTATCAGTGAGAGGTTACAGTGAATGAAGTTAATGACCTTTGTTTATATCGAGTTTTACGCCCCATTTCAACAGTCGGAGTCATATGAGGCTGACAGTTCACCTATTCATCGTCCCTGGGAAGAACCAGTACTAGATCCCCATCCTCCGTAAGTAACTACCTACTTTCTCATATAAAGAGACATGGTGGGTAGCTGGACTGAAACCCATGATCCTCTATCAGTGAGAGGTTACAATAATTTGAAGTCAGCGACATAAACCACGGAGGCGGGTCCTCGACCACTGAGACGGGCCAACCCCCTGTGGACCTTATATACTTACTCATGGTCTCTGACATCTTTAAGACTTCTATGGAGTGAGATCTGGTCACTCACATATTGATTGAAAGCATTGTCCTGCCAACCATCATCATACTTTTTACGTTCCTCTTGTCCTAGTTTTTCCTTAACTACCGAAATGCCATCTCCATGTTCACCTGAAAATAAAATAGAGCGATATTGAATCATCTAAAGCCAAAAATTTGTTAATAATGTACTACCCCTAAAACTTTTTTTTTTTTGCATCATTAAAAATAAGCGACACATGACCTTTATATAAGTACTTCTTTTAAGACATTAATTCTGTGATACTACAATTTTGCTCATGTAGTGCAACCTCTCCAAAGCAACACCCTTTGGGAGTAGCAGAATTATGTTGTTGTTTAGAGGCTGTTGCTCTAGAGAGGTTAGATTGATAGTTAAATCGGGCAATTGGAAAAATCATGATCTTGTAGAAGGGAGTCAGATTGTTGCTCAAGAGGGCTGCTCTGGTGAGGTTGTGCTGTAATTTACTAAATATGAAAAAAATGCAAGAAATAGTTCATTGCAATTTTAAGTAAAGGGCAAATAAAGGCTTTATTACTTCAGTTATTTATTCATACAATTATCAAGGAAGTGAAGACATAAATCATAAATATTTAATGACAAAGAAAGCAACAAATTATTGCAACACGCCTCAAATTTGATTAACGGAGATGAAAACGTGTTGGTGTAACACCAAAGAGCTGCATCTAAAATACATTCCTTCTCATTTCTCATACAAAAAATAAACAAACATGATCACATGCAGCGGGAGAAAAACATTTTCATTTCTCGACACAAAGAGATTAAAATTTTTTGCCGTTTCAATTTTGCAGGCACTATGATCAATTTAAAACATACAATGGAACACCATCACTCCCCTGACACACTATCATGATTGATACATCCAAATAAAAGTGTTTGCCAGCAACCATTATAACCACTTGGATTAACTGTCACATTCTACGATGTAAAAATACAATGCATAATTTCTCAGAATTTCGGAGCCTCTGGTTGAATGAAGCTGTAGGATGGCTGAAGAATCTAAGGACAGTCATGGAACCAAACCATGAGTAATCGTAATCTTACAAGCACTCCGAAACTAATGGACTGCAGCATGATAAAAATCTACCTTTTTATTGATCAAAATAATCAAATGAATGAATTTTTCAACCCAATACAATTCACTGAGCGTTGCTATTCAACTAAACAGTTCTTTAAATGACTGATGTAGATTTAATGAATAAAAATTCTTAATTTGAACTTAGAAGTAGTTGAATGCACCATTTTGCTTGTACAATAGATATTCTGAAGAAAGTGACATTCAACTAAAAGATTATTTTAAAGGTGTATCATTCCAATATCTAATAAGTGAGTTCTCAGGCCACAGTAGTTCAGGTTACAATTTATCACAGTATATAACTCATTCATTCAGACAAACACCGTAACTTATAATGATGCTTTAATCTAGTTCCAAAGAAATAGAACAGCATCTAATATATTATGTGTTGATTTATTTTCGAAAGTTTATTTGTAACACTTGAAGTGCCCTGACATTTAAGTTTTTTTTTTTTTTAAATAAGTATTCTTTGAAGAAGTTTTCACTCATTGGATTTAATCAGAATATTTGAATAATGATATGAAGACCATGATGGCGAGTCCCTTTTTTCTAAAAAAAGTCGAGTATTTATTAGGGGCAAGGAATTTTTTCTTCAAATTTCAGTGACTTAATATAAACCGATGGTACATCATTTAATTAACGTTCAAATAAGTTCCGCGAAATCAGACAGTAAATAATGTTGAATGTATTCAGAATAGCATCCTTGAAAATATTGTGATCAATATTTACAATTTAAGTGAAAAGGCAATGTTGTAAAGGACACACACTGAAAGCCAAAGCCCCGCACATATCTCATGGGTTAGAAATGAATCTGAATAGGAAAGAATTATCAATCATTGGGCAACACAAGAATGCAACACACTGCATGAGGCTTTTAAGCATTGATAAAATGTAGTTAAAGCAGCCAATATTACGGAAGTAGTAATATATTCAATTCCTAAATCATATATTTCTCAGAGTCATCACCACCACTTACTGATGAAAACTGTATTAATAATTCCCCAATGTCTCAACTCAAGTCTATCAATGTCCGCTATAATCATGGTAATATGGCATCAATAAGAGAAGACAAGGGAAATATTGGATATGACATGGCGTCATATTTTGGTGTCAAGCAGAAGAAACTTGTCAGAATTGTTTCGGTTAATTCCAAGCTTTACTATATTACAGTCAGTCGTTTCCTTGGTATAAAGAAAGTGTGAACATTTCTGGCAAGAACACCTTTTTGTTTCAGTGGACTTAAATGTTTTTCAACACTGTTTGTTTTTTTTGTTTATATGGGCTTAAAATACGCCCCTTTTCAATAGTCAGAGTCATATGAGGCGGACAGTTTGCCTAACCATCGTTCCTGGGAAGAACCTGAGTGAGTACTTCTAAGACTCCCATCAAACTGTCTACTTTCTCACGTACAGTAACATGGTCTGTAGCGGGGCTCAAGCCCACAACCCTCTATCAGTGAGAGGTTACAGTGATTTGAAGTCAGTGACCTTAAAAATAACCACTCGACCACTTGAGGAGTTTTTTTTTTACACTTAACTTCAGTAATGTACATTGACAGCCTCATCTAACCTGAATCATCCTTGACCATATCAAAACAGTGTATAGACAATTATTTTGGATAAACCATAACAAATTCAGAGCATTTTTGACCCTAATAAAAGTTTTCTATTGTATTATGGCAAAATATATAACTGAATTGCATAAGAATCATGAATGAGTAAAACATAACAGCTGATGGCTTTTTTATAATTACATGTATCATATTTTTTACCGATCACATTTGATACATTAAAGATTACAGGTCTATTAAGTGTCAAAGAAAATGTCTATCAATTCATGTGGTAAACAACAATGCAGTCTAAATACAGATAAATGCAGGGAAATTCTTCCTCCATGGTGAAGAGTCATAAATAGTCCACATGGGTGTCATCGTAAAACAAATAAATAAAAGTAACTGCTCCAGATTTCCACAAAATGCTCATTTTAAGTTTACTTACCAGCAGTAAAATACAAGTACATGTAATATTAGACAGTTTTGTGTTCTAAAGGCGTTTAGTGTTTACTCCAACTTTTCAATTTTACTCATTTTTATTCCTTGGAGAACATTATTTATTCATGAATTTTTTCATTATGATGCTTTCAAAAGATTTAATGGGCAGGCCAACATGATGAGATTGTGTGAGATCTCTACAGTTATTCTGAAGAATTGTCTGTATAAACTCTTACCTATTCTAAGTACCAAATTCCTTTAGATATTAAATTACTCAGTGATTTTTTTACAATTTCACTTGCTCAACTCCTAGGACTAAAAATCTTTTAGTTCTGATGTTTAAAGTGATGTGAAAGCAAAACTATAAACAACAACAATACACTTTAACAGACTTTTAGTGTTGTTGACTGCAAATACAGTGTAATTCACTATTTCGCTATTTAAGGCACTCGTAATTCTGAGATGTGCAGGATCACTATAAAATGTGTTCATACGTACATGATAATATGACCATTTATTATCTTATATATGTTTTCATTTGCCAATTCAAATCAAAGTACTGAAAGTACTAATGGAAGATGAACTTACATTAAGACTTGCACTGCAACATGAAACAGGAACCAGTTAAACATTTTGCAACATGAAACAGGAACCAGCTAAACATTTTGCATGGTAGATGTAGATAGTACAGTTACTGTGTGTACTTTGATCCACATCAAAATTCATGCATGCCGAGCATAATAACTGTTCTAATATGTTTCACTAAAATTGCCAACTTGGATAATGAACTGAGATGAATGAAATAACTGACAGTTAACTAAATTAAAATAGTTGATACATGAATCAAAATATGTACACTTAAGTAAATGCCACTATATTTAGATTCTAGTGGCACTATAAATATGATGTACACATAAATTATTCAAGTCATATAAAAGCATACACAGGATGACTGACAACACTTTATTGTTAAAATCCCACCATATAACAAACATTTTTGGCAAAGCTTAAGGTTTTATGGTCATTGCGTAGCTTTAATGAAAATATGGCTGTTAAAAGTGTTGATATAGCTTCACAGAATACTGGTAAAAATGGATTCATAGACAATCACATACATAATATCTCACCTTTGCCAAAATTGTTACCACCCAGAAAAATCATCAAATAGAAACATAAAACTAGATATGTGCATCCATAAGACACGAATGCCCCCACTGAGGCTAAGTCAAAAAAGGGCCATAACTCCTGTGAAAATGTTTGGATTTTAACGGAAATCGAACCTGATCTGTATTTTATTGTCATAAACCTTAGTTCAAAATATGAAACCATGTAATATTTCTCGCTCAGAAGACAAAATTTTAGCAGACGGATGGAAGGTCAACGGACAGGGGTAAAATGGAAAATCATGACTTTCCGCAATTTAGTTTTATAATGCTCCAACAAACGAAATCAATCTAAACAGAAAAAACACCTGTCAAAATTTGTCAAAAGTGTCAAGGGGCATAACTCAGAAGAGACCAGGCCGATTGGGCTGGTTATCAAACTTGACAGAGATCTCATGGCCATAATCATTTGAGGATCTGAATAAATTTACTGTTTGGATGAGAGAGCGGACACCAATGTGGACACCGCCCTCTCTCAACACTTCACCTTCAAGAGGATAAAAAACAAGAAGTGTTTGTGAAACATTGATACCCCCTACTGACCTCAAAATCATCTACATGTGAAAACCAACCTCCTAATCAAATCCGATGAGCTTATAGCTATAGGCCAAATCGTTCACTAATTATTGGTCACACAAGGTTTTGTTACGGAGGGACGGACGACTCTACATTTAGTTACTTCTGTGGCTAGTACCTTCTGTATTTTAAGGTAAATTAGAGCCACCTAAGAGAAATTAATAGCCACCTAAGAGCATTTATAGCTACATAAAAACCTAACCCTAAACCTTCTATTTTCAACTACTTTGTCCATACAGAGAAGCCACTTAAATACCCAAATGTAAGCACGGACTGACGAAGGGGACCGACTGACATGTGCAAAGCAAAAAAAAACCTTTTCGTAAGAATTAATGAAGTTTTACAGGCCAGCATCGTATTAGACAATCATACAAATATTACCCATGTCTACGAGCTACTTTCTTTGCCTTAATAATTGCACAGGAGAATGTAATTTCCTTTTCTTATTGGCATGTCAGTCAATTTTAGTTCCTGGAGTCCATGCATTGTAAAAATAATAACAGCAAGCTCAATTATAGATCCAAGTTGTAGGAAAACATAAAATTGTACTTTTAAAACTTTTCACTTTCATATGCATAGGAGAAGCTGTAATTTTGTCAAAGTTTGTCCATTCAATTTCTTGTTTTATGTCTAGACTACTGGACTGACAGGTTTCACAAATTTAGTAATTATTAACACCTGCATCAGGTCTCTAAATGCATTCTTATCGACCCATTCTTCAACTCAAAGCTAGGTTTTTCTCTTCTTTCAAGGATCTTGAAAAATACATTCTGTTCAAAACATGAGCAGAACATGTACATTCCATCCAGAACTACACTGGAATCCTATATGACTAAATGGAAAAGTACATTCAGTCCAAATATGGAAAACCTAGCTAATGATACATGAAATTAATGAAAGAAAAAACTGATTTATCATGACTAATGACCTGGCACATAACACATTATTACTTCATTGCTAGGTTTTCATAAAGCACGGACAAAAATTGTTTTTGGATTTTTTTCTTTTTTAGACCATATTCTCTATTTTGAAGATTTTGCGAGACAATAAGATGAATTATTGTACTGCTATATAATATTAGTGTACATATCCAAAAAGGTATAATTTAATAAGCAAATATACATAGACAAACACATATACTAAATCGATAGCATTACAATATTTTGCAATATACTTCTTGACAAAGGTCTATAATATATATTGAATAAAATTGTAATATTGTAAAGTTATCATAATTCAGTAGGAATAATCCTGACATAAACCCACAATTAAAAATAGCAAATTAAAACCAAAGAACTTGTATTAACCTGTTCTGTTCTATGCCATCTTATGTTATAATTAAGTATATTCTTGCAATAGAATACATCATCTAATGAAAAAATAGAAACCAAGGAGAATTAAACAAATCTTTATTACGTAACTGCAGTAACTTTCCATTGATCATCCATGTTAACACAACATGGGATATAAAATTTATACGACTGGTTTATTTCAGAGATAATTAATTTCCAGAGGTGACAATTTAACATCCTTGTCAAGAACAAACAGAAGCCTGTCACAGCACTTAGGAGTAAATAAACGGGGAATATAATATTAGGTTACTGCCAGGAATATTAGGTTATGTTCTTTTCGGTCAAAATCCTAATACAGCCCTCATAACATTCAATTATACGGACAATTGATTTCCGACAATTCTTAGTCCGAACATTACCACAGGCAATTTATTGTCATACAAACACAGTATTTGAGAAGCAGCAAGGCCTGTCAATTTCCTGTCTGGAGTTTACAAAATTACAGCGTTGATCGGAAATTGAGACATTTCTTGATACAAAATCAATGTGTATTGAGACAATGATGTACACCTTAAGACATAGGTAGTTATTAGTTTAAAGGTATTAGATACTTTTCGTTGAAACAAACATTATAATTCCTTACAATTAATGGAAACCCTGAGAAACTACAGCGTAATCTTAGCTTTCATTAATGTAGTAAAAAATCTACACAATCACATTCATCTTCCGAAAGCTATTTTACTGAGTGTTGTTTAAACAATTTGAACAATTGTTTATGAGGCTTTATTCAGCAAGTTTTTACAGCATTCACAGGCATTTTTCCAGCAAAACTTCGAGATCTAACCGGCTCAAACTAATGTTTCCAAGTGGCTAATTCAGCGGGAGGCCAGTTATTATTGAGAACTTTGCCATGTGGCTGTACCAATCAAGGAATCTTGAAATGTGACAAAAGTTTACTGTCGCAAATTTATCTATAAAGTGTCCTGAGAATACCTTTAAAGGACTTTTTAATAGCAATAGGTCTTTTTTCGAATTAAGCTACAATTTTTTTGAAAAATTGAAAACTAGAAAATGAAATTCATGAATAAGAAGTAAAAACTGCCTCTGAGAATTCTTTAATGCTAAATATGGTTTGGACTTCAATTAATGTAAATTTATGTTTCCCTCGATTCTTTACCAAGCATCCTGATCGATACTTCTTTGGGATGGTCAGCCACTTGATTGTGCAGTTAGTACTCCCGATTCTAAATAAGTTCTTAATGCCCTTACAGATTCCTTCATAGAAATCATTTAACAACTTCATGAATCTTTAACCATACCTTGAAGAGTCTTGCACTATTAACTTAGTACCATAAACTTGATTTTCTTCAATAATTCACACTGATGTAGCACAAGTTGGCACAAAGTAAGCAATCAATGTCATTCAATCTAAATATTGTATTTCTGTTCGCTAAGCTAACTTTTTTAAAGAGACTCCTGATTGTACGCAGATTGCTTCAAATCTGGTACTTTAGCTAATCTAAATGTTTTCAGAACATTCTAATGAAGATCTAATCATACTAGAATTAGCAAGAGGGTATTTGGAAGGGGTACAAACAAAGGATAGGCATTTGTACTGGGTTCATACATTTTAACTGTTACTAAAGTCAACAGCAGTTCAATTAAATTGTCTAGCAGTCTGTTTGACAAAAACTTCACAGTTACTCAAACCATCATAGACATGACTGTTCCTCTACATTTACCTTTGCAACTCATAATGACTGTACATGCTCCAATTTATGTGTGAACATGAGACAGAGCACTTTGGGTGTATCGTAATGTTGTAATTAAGAAAAGTATCTGTCTGATACAAATCATGTCAAATAGTTATTCATACATCATCAACTAATCATGAAGTAAAAAGTGCATGCAAGAACAGTTCATGAAAAATTCATGTTTTTCAATGGAGAAGACTCAGCTAAATAATGAGTACTGGGATGTACAAACTTCAGACCTGACTTTACTTAAATTATAAATGACTGTAATAGAATCTGGTGATCAGCCTTGATCAGAACAGACACATCACGGACACAGCTTCAAATAGTATAAGCTCAGATTTTAACTTAAATTTAACAAATGCAATTTTTATGGCCTTTAGATGTAATGCCTTCATGATCAGCTCTTCATTCCTTTAAATCACAAAATTTGAGGGCTCAGCGCAACACTTTGGTAACTTGTTCTTATTTCAATATGAGTTACGACACTGTGCATTGAATCCTCAAAATGATTCTTCACACAATGAAAATTAATTCAGAATATTGTGAACTTAACACCATTGTGTGTTTAACTTCCATGTTCATTCATTAAACTGATAACATGACACCCTGGAATTAAGTCCACTTTTTCCTTAATTTGAGTTTTGTTCACTGTTGTTATTCCAACAGCCCAGAATTATGACATTATGAATCAATGAATCACTTCAATTAGCAACGTTATCCCAATATGACAAAGACCCGTAAATGTTGAAAAAATCAAATAGCTAGTGTGAATCATAGGGCTGCCATGGTGGACGCATTCATGGTGGTAGAAATACGTTAATTCACAGGGAATTTAACTGATAGCTCTTTCAGCTGACAGCCCTGACTGTCTCCAACACCTCTGTCAGCAGCATAGTATTGTTGTTGTAGTACTTAATGTAAATTAAGGTACCAAGTAATTATGTACTCCTTGAAATTATTCACTACTACTAAGTGACCCATTTAGTATTTGCGGTATTTTATTCAATCTGTGACATAATAGTATGTTTATGTTCGGTATCAATAAATACCCAAAACATTTCAAGACATACTTTTATACCATGTGTCACAGCTAACCTAGCTAATATATACAACTAAAATGAGTATTATTATTCTTGTAATCCAGAATTCTTAGTACTTTAATCACCTACTGTGTCTTATTATATCAGTAAATGTTTTAAGTTAAAAGTTAAATAACAACAAGTTCAGGCAGAACAAGCAATTTTCTTACAACTACATGCCTTGGATAATCAAACAACAAAAGTTCTACAAATTTTGAGTTTTTACTTTTGTTTAAATAATGTACACCAAGCTTGATGTAGTACTAAGAGTTGATATAAGTCATTGATATGAGGACAGTTATATACAACAGAAAATCCAAGACCTTCTGCAACAACCATTGTAATACAGTAAAACCTGTTAGCAGCCAACTCCATATAAAGGACACCCTGTGAATAAAGGCAATAATGTTGTAAACACTGTCATTGATTATTCAGAGCAAAATGACCTCTGAATAAAGGGCACCCTGTCTATAAAAGCCACATTTTTTTCCAAGATTGGTCTTTATTCACATGGTTAACTGTATATGAAATTTCCAATAAAGAAAATTCATGTGGTTATAAACAAACACAAAATTTCATCTCCAGAAAATTGGCAAATTGAAAGACAAACTCCCAGAAGTCATCAAAATTTACAGCAAAATGCAGACAGAAATGGGAATTAAATAACATTTTTATTGCTATACATTACATTACGATATGGATTTGTTATATACAGAATAATCACTGTCAACAGACAATGCAACTCTGTATATATAATAATGTATACATTATTTAGGCAATAATGTTAAGAAGGCCAATAACATATAACTTCCAACAATAACAAAAATAGCGATAAATCAGCATCAGACGATTCAGTTTGGCACAAGAAAAGCAGACTGGGAATTAACAGAAAAGATGCATACAATTCTGATACCTAAGTTCTGTTGCAGATTTAAAGGTACATAATGTTGATTTTTATTCATTATACCATGAGAGGTCCATGTTACATCAACAACCTGAGGGCCATTTGACAAGCCTTCTAGCTTTAACCATTTGTCTGGTCACTTTTCAGGGATTGAATCTCACTGTAGTGAGGAGCTAATGACAGTCTTCGAATTTAGCCCTGCACCTTGGACTGAGTCCACCAAAATGGCCATCGGTCCAGTAAACTTGAAAAGGTCAGTGGCCCAACAGTCCAGTAAATTTTCAGTGATAATAAAATTTACCATGATTCAGAACAAAAAAAACAAAACTTTTTTATCATTCTCAAAAATATGGTTTTCAGCCAAATTATATGAAATTATATAATAAATTTGCACTGGACCAAATTTCCAGCGCTTAAAAAATTTCTGTGTGAAGACGGTAATGATATAGATCATCAGGAGCATAATTGTCATTTCTTTTTTCAATTTTTTTGCAATTGTCATTCAATTCAGAGGTTTTAGTAGTGGGATGTTCAAAGATTTATGTCACTCACTATAATTTTATCATTTTTCTGAACAAGAGGGACATGATGGCTCTGTATCGCTCACCTGGACAAGGTGCACAGGTTGTGTTCCAGTTTAATGCTTATTGATAGAGGCTTACTTATCTGTAATATTTATTTTGAAATCGGGTCAGCAATTGCAAACAGTGACATCTACAACGTTAACAAGGTCTTTCTAAGGTTTGATCTGTTGTAGAGGACCATCCATGCAAGGATGACTGCTATAAAGTTTCAATACATTTGGCCCAGTGGTTTCAGAAGAGATGTTGTGTCAAAATGACTCACGATGGACAACAGATCAACACAGGATCATCCCAATAGTAGGTGTAACATTTATAACAGTGAGGGCCGGCTAAATCAGAGATAAACAGTAATATACTGTGATATTGTTTTAAATAACATAAACACTAATATTCTTTTAATTTTCATGTAAACTCAGCAAGTCTGTAGATTAAGAGAAAGGCACTGGGTGCTCCTATAATCCATAGCATACATTACAGCAGAAAAGTATCTTTTAACACTCCATCCTCTACTATACGTCTGATTTACAATTTACATAAAATTTTCTTTAAAATTTAAATAATGCCGTCCACAGTGGGACATTAAAAGAAAAAATCACACTTACATCTTGAGACTATTTAAGGAATGAATATAATTATATGGCAATTTGATAGTATGATTATAAGGAATAAATTCAGCCGTCTGCAACTTAAATTAAAAATAAAAGCCCCGATAATGGCTTTAAGTAATGACATTCATCTTCAATAATGACTCAGACAAGCTCCTCATCTTGCTAACATGCATTTTACATTATAGACACTTCAGGTTTTTTTTGAGAAAAATCTTGACAAAGAAATATGACAAATTAATAGACAATCTAAATTCTAGGCTCCATCAATTTGCAATAACTTAAGAGAAAATTTCCATACAGAGTAAACCTCTTATCTATTGGGCAAACTGCTGGCAATAACATTAAATATCAATTTGTTTAAACAATTGACTTGAGGCACATTGCCACTTTTAATGAAATTTAGATCTATTTGCAAGATATCCATGAATTGTCTGATAAGTGGATGGATTTATACTCTATACAGCAGTATACATTATACAATGATCAGTCTGATACATACTTGAGAAAACTGTGAAGATTTATTCCTGGCAACTGATAATCAATGATTTTGTCACCATCAAGTTGTCACGGGAAAATTTCAATGAAAAAGTTGCTGATTTGACAAAAATGTCAATTGATGTACGCAATGCTGCATGAGTCATATCAATTGCCCAACCACATGAATTTTTTACCTAATATATAATAGGCGCCTGGAGGAGTAAACAGAATCCAAAATGCTATAGGTAAAATACCATTTTCCCTTTTTAGGGGAAAATAACAACTAAAAGACAAATTTTCATCAGAAATAACTTAATAAAATGCATGCAACTTTACTCAATTAACACAGTTCTTCCATCATGGTAACTAATTGAATGCCTCCAGCCCTGTAAAACATTTTTTTAATTCAAATTCCAGACGAAACAATACAAAGTTTCCCTAGGGCCAATACTGGTACCTTTTCAAACATGCAGGTTTAAAATTTCTGGTCTGATTTACTGAATAAAATCCTTGTGGCTGTGCATAATTTAAAATGCCCACAGGAATTAATCCCAAGAAGTGACCTTTCTTCATTAATTAATCAGCAACTTGTGTAGACAAAGCGATGGGATACTAATGGCTTAACAAATACAGAGATTCACTTGTAATTACATGGAGAGAAAAGAAAAAAAATAGGAAAATCAGTTAAGAACTTTGACATCCAGTTCACAATTAAGCGCAGGTGACATTGCTTAACTGGCTCACTGCATGAATAAGTATATTTTAACAGTTCATATACAGTACAACCTCTCCAGAGCAGCCTTCCCTTGAGCAACAACCTCCCTGCAACAACAGCATGATTTTTTCCCACTGCACATCTAAACTCTCTATGGCAATAACCTCCCAATTACAACATAATTTTGCTGCTCCCAAATGGTGTTGCTCTGGAGAGGTTGTATTGTACATTTACGGCTTTAGTGAGCCAAGCACTTGCGTAATATTTTTTTCACTTGGGTTTCACATTGCACAAACAGCCTTGGCCACAACGAAACTTTTCTAGTTGTTACAATGGAGGATTAGACACCACGCTTGGTTAGAATCGCTGACTTTCCATAAGCTAGCTGGAAAGCTTCTTTGCCTGGTCCTTCATGAGTGGTATAAAAATTCACAATGGTAATGGGTTATAGTGATTACTCGTCAAAGATCCTATCTATTCAAAAGCTATTATTGCCACTGCAATTAATTAACACCGAATTAGCAAAAATACAGCAATTCATGATTATTCAAACATTCACACGTATATGACTACCTTTATTGAAATGGGAATGATCCATCTTAATTATCACATGTACACTTCAGTGCATTTAAAGAATTTGTTGCCACATCCAATTGTAATGGTAATTATCTACTTGATGAGCAGTCCATGATAATATAAGTGACTGAAAATAAGATTCGAGGGATCAACGCAACAGTGTCGTAACTCATATTGAAATAAGAACAACTTACGACAGTTTTGCGCTGAGCCCTCGGATTATTAATATGTGTTATCTGTTGTTTAACAGCCTATTAGACAGCCACATGGTTCTTTCTGGGCCACACCAGAGAGAGAGAGAGAGAGAGAGAGAGAGAGTAGAGAAGGATAGCAGAGTTGAGATTTGAACACACGACTAGTCCAGCACGTAACTTCTAGACCACCAATCTACTCAATCAATGAACCCCTTAATTTGATTATAAAATATTTTCTTTATTTCTACAATTTTTAATGTTGTGAAATTATTAACAATAAGAATTTCTTGATAGTGAATGGTAGGCCCAGTACGAGACCTAAAAACTGATAATTCTACAGAATCAAACAATTTGATCGAGTCAACCTGTAATACTGTAGACAGTCATATGGACTGACTGATACATGTACAAGAGGACAATCACATTCAAAGTCTTAAGAGGACAAGACCCGCCTCCATGGTTGAGTGGTTAAGGTCGTTCACTCCCAATCACTGTAACCGCACACTGATAAAGTGTTGTGCCCAGTTCAAGCCCAGCTACCATGTCTCTTTATGCGAGAAAGCAGCCAGCTTACGGAAAATGGGAGTCTAGTACTGGTTCTTCCAGGAACGATGGTTAAGTAAACTGTCTGCCTCATAAGACTATTGAAAAGCGGCATAAAACTCTATCAAGCAAACAAACAAAGATGGCAACCATAATTATCTATAACACTAACAGTATAATAATAATGGATGTGTGTAGACAAAGGCAGCCTAAAAATGTCCTTATACAGGAATCAGGAGTGTCATCAGCCTTATCTACACAGCTCTCTATCAGGTCAAATTTTAAAAAGTCAGACATATCTATCACTATTCTGTATTTTAATTCACTTATGCTTAAAATCCCTTGG
The DNA here is from genome assembly GCA_964023205.1 of Lutraria lutraria. NCBI lineage: Eukaryota > Metazoa > Mollusca > Bivalvia > Venerida > Mactridae > Lutraria > Lutraria lutraria. The sequence continues at coordinate 6,680,254 of OZ026848.1, read as the reverse complement.
TTGTGTGTATTAAACTAAAGTCAAGTGGGCGATAAGATATTTACGGCACAATCATTCAACACATGTCCTAGGATAGTATACAGATTTTCTAGTTAGTTTAAGTTAAAAGTGTCAGGGGTTTTTCACCAACAGAGGCCTACTATAGGGCCCTTCCCAATTGAAAATTTCATTAAAATTATGCAGTCTTCCCAAAAATCATCACTAATACATCAGCTTTTTTATGTCCCAAATCAGCAATTTTAGCGATAATTTAAGCTAAGGTCTCTTCCCAATAAAGACAGAAAAATCCCTGAGTGTGTCAATGAAATTTTGGCTTTTAAATAAAAAACTGATAATTGATCGGAAGCATAATTTTTTGGCACTGCCGTATAGCGGGGGTTAACCTTGAACTTATTTGGCTTTCATGATGGGGCCAAATCAGAATAGTATCTAGCCATTAGAAACAGTCCAATAAGTTGGATAATAATTCTTCATGAACTATTCATAAGAATAGTTCAAGTAAAAAATTCATGTGTTCATGAATTCCTTTCAAAGGGGATTTAGACTCATGTATATAAACACAGTCAGATAATACCATAATAATTATAATACACAAACCAAAAATCATAAATATTAAAACATTTCTTTAAACACTAAATTCTTAAACAAACACTGGATTCATTGTTAGATAATCATCAAAATTCAAGGTTACATGCTGAATTGTTGAAATAAAGAATCTGTGCACGGCCTATTTGTAAAACACTACACTCTCCATTACTATCGTAAAACATAAGAGTTTGTAATGCTTTACCAAGCAATCTACTAAGCTGTATTACTAAATCATAAAATTGTTTGACTGAAGGCTCTGAAGCTGAGTGGAATAGCTTGTAGCAAACTCCTAGCAGAGCACAAATACGGTACAGACAAACAGATAAAAGTCTAAAACATGATTTAGAAAACATATTCAGACAGGACCTTCAAGCAGAGAACACAAATTAATGAAATAAACCAGTGCATAATGTATTGAATAAAGAAAAACACAGATGTCTCCAAGTCAAACATTGAATATCAAGTACTAACAAGAGTGCCGCAAGCAGTGCCAACACTCATCTGTTCACTGCCTCAGTGAGATCTATCCATCTATGAAGTTTCATGTTGCTATCTCTTATAGTTTCTGAGTTATGACCAACATTAAAGTTTTTACACAGATGCAGACGACACAGAGATCACAATAGCTTGACTTTTTCTTTGAAAACAGCCGAGCTAAAGATGGAAAAATTTGACATTTTATATCTGTGACCTTGAACCTCTATGAAAAAGGTTGAGGTAAAATGTCAATGTATTGGTCCAGTTAAATTCTCAAAATGCAAAGGTTTAAAGTTTGGTGTTTTCATCAATGAAACAAAGATTTGTGTCGTATTTTATCTCATTGTTGATATTGCATCAATAAATTCATGCAGGTAACATTCATTCATTGCCTATTCTTGTCTGTGTCTTAATACATTAATTAATCTTTGATTGTCAAAATGTGTGCATTTTCAAAACCATCGACATTTTCTAATTGATTTGTAAAAAGGTATTTCTTGTGACATACAATGATAATTCATTAGATTTCTTAGAGACACAATATTTGATTTTTTTCCTGAACAATTTATAAACTCACAAATTATCAATTGCCATAATGTTATGTAAATTAAATTATGTACATGCATAAGCAAAAGTTAAACAATGTGATTAAGTTTGATCATCTCCCTTGGGATGTTATGAGACGATGATAAAATTTTGTAAATTCATCAGTTGACATTCCAGACAAAAGAAAATCGAAAAAAAAAACACAAAGACTGTTAAAACAAAGCCTTCCCTCTCAAAGGAGAGATATATATAAAACAGGGGTGTAATATAGCAGGAATGGTGACTTACCTGGTCCAACATCAGATGTTCTAAATTTTCCAGATTCATCGAAGTCCTTATGAACAATTCTGTCATCAGGATTTCCTTCTAGTGCATTACCTCCATTACTATTTTTATTTATCACATTTGAATCTTTAGTCACTTTGTTAACAAATGGATTAAATGGTTCAACTATTTGATTGATTTTTTTAATAGGATTTTGGAATCTTTCGAACACACCACCTTGGCTTTCTTGAGCATCGCGTTTCACAATGTTCGGTCCTCTGTTATGATGAGGTGGGTCACTGTCTGAACTCTGGAAACTTAAAACTATTACTATCACAAACCAGAGAGCTGGAATTCCTAAAATGAGCTTAAATATAAGACTACGTTTTCTTCTGAAGAAACTAGCCATATTTGTAGAGGTTTGTAAGGGGAGGTCACTTTAGGTGAAATTCTAAACAAGGGAGATCACTCTAAAATGAATAACACAAGAGGAACAACACTGCCAGTTTGATGCTTGACTCACTGTTGTAGATTTCTGCTCAGCTTCTTAAGTACGGACACAATTAATGTAGATTTTGTAGTCTGAAAATAGAAAAAGATATGGACTTAGTTTTTTCTACAGTTCAAACAACATAACTACGCTACCTATATAATTATATCCATCAAAGCACTTCTTACTAATACCTAGTAAATTGCAAACAAAAGAAAGTATGTTCCAGGTTTTTATGGGAACATAAGTTCTATGTCTGTTCAAGTACAAACATAGACCATCAAATGACTATAATAAACTTTCTAATAAAATCAAGCACTGTAATAATATTGTCCTGTAACCAAGGATATGATCTCAATCAAAGTCATAAGAGATATTTCATTACACAGTTTGTGCCATGATTAGAATATAATATTCAATATGACCGATTTACCAAACAATGGATAAGGTACATTCATATAATGGCATAATGTACTGATTCACCATATAATATGACCAAATGAACTCCAGATCAAATTGAACCATTGACGATCAATGGGACTTTAGTACCGTTCGAAATCCCTGAAGAATTGATAGCAAACCAGAATCAAACAGTTGCTGTATTGTCAAAATATTAGCTCAATGTAAATCAATTAATAAGCCCATATGCAAGCTAGAGCATAATATGGTTCTTTGAATGTTAAGTCATGCATATGCATCATTACATATAATGACTTGATCCCTGCTGGGCAAATTGAGTGTCAAGTGCTGACGATCTGAATTGTTCGAGACTTCGATCAGGATAATTTCTTACTTAGATATTGACCTCTTGAGACATCATATGCCATGAATGTTTATTTCTCATTTCCGCTTAACTTATAAATAAGACAGCTCATTCAAGTGTGATTTGTCAATAGAATGTCTCTGGAGACTAAAACTTACTTACTCACAGTGACTAACCTAAATACAGAGACTTTAAACTCAGGTTAATCAGCTGGTAATAAACAATGCTTTCTAATAAACATGCAAAATACAAATCGATTTTTCAAGTATGAAAATGATTCTTCATAACACTATTTCTCCAACATCCTTTCAGTTAAAATCCGTAATTGACACTTAAAAGCATTATTGCTGAAGTTAAAATATTCTTAAAGAAAAAAAGCATCATGGAATTCGATAAAAACAATAATCATTGGCATACAAATCATATCAAGACTGAACAACAAACTCTCTGCATAAAATAATTTTCTGATAACCAAAATAAAAAATTTCAGCATTTATGAAATTTCAAAGATAGCAATGTGAATTTTGAATAGAAATGTTTGTTTTGGTAACACAGTGCATAATGGCACTGGAAATTATCCAAGATGGTAAGAGAAACAGAAATGAAATTTGAGGGCTCACTATCGTAACATGTTCTTATTTCAATATGAGTTACGACACTGTTGCGTTGAAGGCTCGAATAGTTCTTGGAATGGAAATATGATAGTAGGTTTATACATTAATAAAAACAATAGTACAGAACACAGGAGAAAACAATTGTGTTGCCATAAAACACATACAAGGCAATATTGCCATTTTAGTTCAATGGTGAGTTACAAAATATCATAAAGATTAACAATAAATGTAGAGATAAAAGGTTTATATGCTATACAAAATGTCACTATATCGTAATATCATATAATATGCACTTTCTGTTAAGTTTATAAAACAATAAGCAATGAAAATGTTATTTTGGATGTCAATTTTTAGGTCAAGGTCATGCCTTTATAAATTACAGCTGAGAAGTTGTTTTTTCTTAGTAGTTTGTCATATTTATGTACTATGTATCAGCATTGTATAATCCTATCTTATTTGTTCTACATTCCATTAGTACCAATTTTACCTCCAACACTGAATTTTTGCTGTCTTGCTAGACTGCAGTTTTTGTTAAATCTCCGTGTTTTGGTTTAAAAAAAGTGTTATAGCCCCTGCTTAACAATGTTCTTGGTTTTGTTACAGTGAACATCCCCCTCCTGGCTTAATAGATGTGTGATTTCAAGATATTATTCTTGATTGCTTTGGTACATGTACACTGCATCATGCATTCATGCTTTTAACATTTTCTCACCATGGTTCGCCCTTGTATAGAGCATCAACCTCTCCCAATGGGTGCATGACCTCATGCATGCATCTCCCAATCAACCTCTCCCAATGGGTGCATGGCCTCATGCATGCATCTCCCAATCAACCTCTTCCAATGGGTGCCTGGCCTCATGCATGCATCTCCCAATCAACCTCTCCCAATGCGTGCATGGCCTCATGCATGCATCTCCCAATCAACCTCTCCCTATGGGTGCCTGGCCTCATGCATGCATCTCCCAATCAACCTCTCCCAATGCGTGCATGGCCTCATGCATGCATCTCCAAATCAACCTCTCCCAATGGGTGCCTGGCCTCATGCATGCATCTCCCAATCAACCTCTCCCAATGCGTGCATGGCCTCATGCATGCATCTCCCAATCAACCTCTCCCAATGGGTGCCTGGCCTCATGCATGCATCTCCCAATCAACCTCTCCCAATGCGTGCATGACCTCATGCATGCATCTCCCAATCAACCTCTCCCAATGGGTGCCTGGCCTCATGCATGCATCTCCCAATCATTTTATATTACAAGCATATAACTGTTCTAAGATGCTATAAGGTGGAAAATTTGAATAAGAAAGACAGAAGGCATATTTAAAGTCATTACATGACACATGGTGGATGTCCTAGGTAGGTACAGCATTTAATTACACATTGACTATTGTAAACAATCCAGTCTCAAGTATGCAAGAAATCCCATAATACTATTACTTCAATAATTCAAAAGTCTGGAAAATTGTACAGCCCCAATAGATTGTAAGTCTGTCTGTTGCCACCTTTTGTTATGTGTACTGGCTAAATTAAATACCCTGATGTATCATTAAGTGGGCAGTCAAGAATAATCAGAATAAAGACTGGATCATTATAAATCCTTAATATACAATAAAATCCATACAATAAAAACTGACTCAACCACCAGGGACTACTGTCGTATTCTGGATAGTTATATTAAGAAGCATTTGGATCAAAATAGTCAAATGATTTGGCCAATTGGCTTATTTTAGACATCTCAGCACACATTAGATGAAGTCCACTTTGTAACACATCATACATATTTTTCATGATTATAAACATGTTAAGACCTTCAGGGACTTTCTCAGTAATATGTTATTATACATGAACATGGTAACATCTCATATATTCGCACATTCCCTGGTTTTTACCTCAGCACATACAACACTATTGTTTGCTGATGGCTAACCAAATGTCTGCAGCAAACATTGCACTATAAGTCTATACAGAGTGTTGTAAGATATATCAAGTTGTTTTTTTGTCAATAAATGGAGGCGTTATAGTCTCTAAGCATTGGTGAGACAAATTTCAGAGAGAAAACAGTAAATATTGGTGCCACCATATGCCTTAGTGTTTGTCAATATGTTTTGGTATACCTTAAATTAGTTTCTGACATTAGACTGTCTTCATTCAAGACTAATATCATAAAAAGCTAGTTTCAGATAAATCTGGGGTTTATTAACAAAAGGCACTTCAGCTCATATAGCTTTGATTCTTGGATTCTTTTTATCCAAGCCAAAGAACAGCCAGATGTGTCAATGAACATTTTAAACATAGTGCTTGAATTTATCAGTCTATCAAAGAACAACTGATCTGTAATTCCACATGTTCAGTAGATGGCTTTATGTCATCAGACAAAACTCAGAATCAAACTGAATGTGCTTCTGGGCCAATATATACATATGAGGGGCTATCCAAAAGTTTGTGGACATCCTCAATAATTTCTAAATTTGACGTTTAAATAGTCCAATACTTGCAACAGATAAACTATATTTCAATGTTTGCAAGTTGCATATTTCTTTTAGCAATCAAAATAAAATTGTGCGTTTTGTAGTAACTATGGCAACACTGGTGTCCATTTAGTGCGGCAGCTCAAAATTCTTCACTATTTTCTGTTGTTGCCACCTAATAACAAACATTTGCAATATCAAAACGCGCTAAAATGTAACCATGCTATTTTGACGTTATTGTCATTAATGACGTCATTTCAAACCAATGTTTGGGTGTGTCAGCAGTGAATAACATGCCTTAATCCTAGTGTCATACTATTTCAAAATGACGTCTGAAGACAAGATGAAACAGCAAGCGGTCATACAACTCTGTTTCAATTTCTGTAAAACACCAACGCAGTATATGGAATTGATGTCAGAAGCTTCCGGAAAGACTAAGATGGCTTGCTCATTCGTGCACTAGTGGCTAATTAAAAGTTTAGCGAAGGACGTGAGACGGTTAGGGATGACACAACCACTGGATGACCCATCACCAAAAGCCGAAAAACTGACGTTGAACTCGTTCACGACATTGTGAACAGCGACCGCTGCATAACATTACATATGAAATAGTGATCGGATGGTTACCGTGGCAAGATGATATTTCACCATGATAGTGCACCAGCCTATGTGTCCAGTGAGTTACAGACAACAATGGAGATTCAGATGGAAGCTAAGATTTTTCAACATTCCGATATCATCGCCTGATCTTATCCGTATGATTTCGCCTTATTTCCACACTTGAAATCTGATGGCGTTTCAACAGTTTTGATGAGATACGTAAAACATCTCAGACATACTTGTACACCATTGAGAAAGATTACTTTGATGGAGTTTTCTCTCATGGAGTAAAGCGCCACCGTAAATGCGTCGCTGTAGGTGGTCAGGACTTTGAAAAAGTGTGACACATTTTAACGTTTATGACGTGACGTTATTGACAATGGCCGCAGATCTCCAGACATGGTGTTCTTTGTTTGTTTATAGCATAGTAACTTTTCATTTTTTCTGTATGAAATTTTGTATTCCAGCTCATATTGAACTAAAATTTGTATGTATTAAATATCAGAAAGATCTGTCGCGAAATATTCATTTTATAAACATTGTCCACGAACTTTTGGATAGCCCCTCGTATATATACACATACTTCATTTTTTCAATGGGGTTTAAAGTCCCATTAGCTTTTTGGATTTTAAAATTAAAGTAGGTCTTATTTTACCTAGAAAGATGTCTTATCAGTGAGATTGACTTTTAATTGCGATAAAAACAATCCTGTTTATAAAAGATTATCTTTTTTAACCATGAGGTACTTATAGAAATATCGCATGGTATTTTTTTCAATGATATTGCAAATTAAAAATAAGAAAAAGCATCTGACAACATTTTTACCAGATGTGGCTAAAGAAAGGCATTATGTAAATATTGTTATGGAGCAAATAAAATATATTTCTTATATTTTACAATAATTTTATTTATCTTTCTGTTTTAGTATATTCAAAAAGCTAATGGGTCTTTAAAGTTACACCTGAACAATCAGGGTCAATTAGCAACTTTTCCAGCTTAAACAATTGAGGCAATGGAACCCTTAGTACAATAATCAGCCTGAGTAGAATCACTGAACTTTCTTAAGCTAGTAGCACTTTAAATTTAAAGTTAAAAATTAAGTAATCACTTAAATGGAAGCCCAAATTTATTGACTTTCATTTGCATTGAAATAATTTCCAATAAGGAGTTGATAAATTTATTATAGCAAAATTCCAATCAAAATTAATTTTAAGTTCCAATTTAGTCGAGTACCGGTAATCAATCATTTTTGTCTATTAAGGCATAACAACCTGCTTACCCCTCAATTAAGACCCGAATATATCATTAATCAAGATTTCTATTAAGGCAGATTAAATATAAATGAATCTAAACCATGAAGTTTTCCCAGCAGGAACAATTACTTCAGTATAACATGGAAGCATAATGAATATAATGACCTCCAATCTTTTAATTCACCATAAATTCCATGAGGAAATTCAATAAATCAGACCTTTAAAGTAAATTGATATTCTGTTTAAGGCACTCTTACATTATAATTTGGCTAATGAATTAAGGTATTAGCGAGGTAGGTGACATCTTATGGTAAAATTTCAGAATTTCCAGATAGCTCCAAATTTGCGAGCCATTTTTTCAAAGAAGCATTTCTGTTGTGAGAATTTCCATGGACCTAAAAATTATTACGCTGCCCGTCTTTCGATGAACAACTTGAGTTTGCTTTGAAACTTTGAACGTTTTGAAAAGCTGGAAAACATTAGGTCAGTGACCCGAAAATGATAAAAAAGTGTGGTCTAGCCTTTTCTGAAAACATTCACCAAAACGAGTACTTAGGCGCCACAGGCTATCAAAGTAGAAAAAAATTGACATTAAGTCACAATTCAGTGACATATTTGATTTTTGTAAACATACAAGGTTGACATATTCACACATCTGAATGATTTGAAGTTATAACAGCACAATTACAACATAGTAATAAATGTCGTTTTGTTAAATTTTCATACATGAAAACAGCATGATTCGTAACTATGACTAAAAATATTGGTCAATATTGCTAACAATAGTTTAATTGGGCTTGGGGAAAATTTGAATGAATCTGTACTGTATAACTATACACCACAAACCAACGTCATTTTCATAAGGATGGACTAAGCGTTCTTAAAGAATTTAATGACAGAATTAAAATACCATTGTATATCAATCATGATAAAGGGTTTATCTAAACAACTCTGCTCGATACAAACATTATTACTTTCACTCAATGCTGTAATAGCATATTACTAATAAGAATACAAATTACTTGGCTGCTTTTCAGACAATTAACTGGTAATTTTAATATTAATATATATCATTCTTGTTTTTTATTAAAAAATGGTAATAGAAACTTTCTACCAGTGCTTTGCACACAAGCGATAAATATCTCTTTCTCTGAAGCAATAATTTAGCATCTCAATTATTTTATATCTTAGATTATCCTGAGGAAACAAGAATATATCTTTTGTTACAGGAAGATTACTTGTTTAGGGAGAAATTCACACAGCTATAAATAATCACATTTCAATTTACAGTTCACAATGCATTGCCAGAAAATGCTATCTAACAAGCTATTTCAAGAAACAGCAAAAATCAGAATGTACAATCAAGACTTGTCACATCTTTGGCTACAAGTAGGTCAAAACGCTGGCGAACAGTAATGAAGCTGAATAAGCGAACATGTTTTTTAAAGCATCACCCATTGGCACTTTTTCCTACCACAGGAAACACGCTTCTTGTAGTTCTAATGAATAAATCACAGCAAATAAAGAACAGTACTTTTTGAACCAGTTGTAAAAGCATGAAGGAGAAGATAGAGTTGAAGTTGTTTATATTTGGGTTTAAAGTCACTCAAACAACCAAGCTATTGTGGTGACTGAAAGCTTTAATAAAGAAGTAAGACTACATGCATACACTGTGGAAAGAAAACAGAGATCATCTAAAAGCTTGCTGAGAGCTTCTTTTGTGGTTCAGGGTGATAATGTGTGTTTTTATAACACAATGCCCCCCCCCCCCCTGGGTGATCTTGACCTAGGCCTACTAACCTTAAAATGCACAGGTCCTGTACAGGTTGTATGATAAAGAACCAACATATGAAGTTTGATGAGAGTAAAAGGAAGCATTTTGATTTCATAGGCAATGTTAAAGTTTGGTACAAACAAACAGACAGACAGACAGACAGACAGACAAACAGACAGACAGGTAAAAAACAATATGCCCGATCTATCAATACGGGACATAAAAAACATAACCACTTAACCAGCGAGGTCATCAAAAGATTTATAAGACTCTGACAGGCAAGATGTAATCTGCATTATCAAGAACAGGATAGCAATGTAATGATAAATACTCAAACCACAAAAAAAACACTAGCAACAAAAAAAACACTAGCAACAAAATAAACACTAACAAAAATAAACACTAACAACAAAAATAAACACTAACAAAAATAAACACTAACAACAAAAATAAACACTAACAACAAAAATAAACACTAACAACAAAAATAAACACTAACAACAAAATAAACACTAACAACAAAAATAAACACTAACAACAAAATAAACACTAACAAAAATAAACACTAACAACAAAATAAACACTAACCACAAAACAAACACTAACAACAAAATAAACACTAACCACAAAACAAACACTAACAACAAAATAAACACTAACAACAAAATAAACACTTAGTTTTTCAAGGATTTTTGGTACTTAATTCAACAAAATCAATGAACACCATGTTAACTTGTGACCGGAAATGACTCTTAATTGAGCCAACTAAATGCTCATTAAAATCAATGACACTCTTTTAAAGTGTCATCATTCTTTTCTATGGAGTCTGATCAATTAAATGATCACCATGAATATTGTCGCAATTAATGTCGGTCAATATTGATAATACCGAACAACCACTGTACTTGTATATTATGCCGTTTTATTACAGTTTATGGTGGTCTGTTTATCTAACACTGGGTTTGAGTCAACTTCAAGTACAGTATCAATTCATTCCCCCTTATTTTAAAAGCAACTGCATAATTAGTGAATGAGTGAATCAAAGGTGGAAATAAATGGCAAGCAATAACCTACAACAAATTGTTTAAGAGAAGCCTACATGTATATCCCAAATGCATTCTATGCTGCAGTACCTGCTTGCCCTATTCTACAGATGCCTGTTTAATTTATTTGCCAAACACCATCTTTCAGTATTGTCTTGTTGTATTATTAACAGTTCTACAACCTCATTTCCATCCTTTCACAATCTCTTTATTAGTTGGATGTTCCCTTCCATTGTAATCATCTTCCAGTTTTGTTGCTTTTCAGCATGTTTTAACACCTAACTCTTGTTTTAATTTAATGCTCATTCCAAATGACATTAAATAATTAATCTTTAAACTTTCTCTCTCAATGCTAACTTCTTGTTGTTATATCATTATTCTTGAGTTTTAATTATAGAGAAGTAAAGGTGCATTATGATTTTTCTTGCATTTACAGATTTTATCATTTACTCAATGACATTTTCTGGTGTTTTGGTTAAAGATGAATTAACACTCATTATAAATTCTCCTTCAAACCATGCAATCCTATCTTTTAATTTCAAGGCATACCGCCACCATAGACAATTCTGTTTCCAAGCTGATCTGTCAGGGGAGATAATTAGCCATTGCAACCTTACTGGAGCAGAGAGTCATCTTTTTACACTCAGGGGGAAATGGTATTTTATCACAATATAGTTTGAACAGACATTCCACTGACTGTAAGACCTAGGACCAAACATGCTGATGGTGAGAATTAATTGACAAAAAATCACATCCCTGAAGCTAGGGAAAAAAGACATCTACAGAGTAATTCATAAATCAATGTTAACCATGCGAGAGTAATAATACTTAAGGACATAATAAATTATGAAACAGCTGTGAATCAATTAACTGAGCGCGAAGTTACAAAATATCTTCTTTTATTATACACTAGGTTACTCTTAAAATTGAGCAATGATGGATTATTTATATCGGGAGAGTTGTAACACCTTGTTAAATAGCAATTAGGAGACATATTGTATAAAAACGTCAAAAACAATGCATAAATGAAGAGGCTGATTCAGCATAAATGAAGAAATTGATTGTGAAAAAAAAAATCTTCCAACAAATTTATATGTAAAACCATAACCAAAAGAAACAGCATTTATTGCCAAGAATTACCGTACTTTCTTCAGCGTTTAAAGAAAGAAACAGGTTTCATAAAATAACATGAAGATGGGTGAGTAATAAAAGGAAGATAAATTAATGTTCCAAGTATATATTTATATACATTATATCACATAAATCACTTTAGTAAAATTCAACCAATTTAATATTTAATATTGCTTTCAACATTTTCATCAGCATGTAAACTTTCAGCTGAATTCCTCCTAAATTGTGTGGCTTCCAGTTGAGAGTTACTGGAATTTCATAAATATTTTATCAAAATTTCATTTGGAAGTGATACAGTATATGACTGACATGTACATTTTGTACAAAAAGAAAAAACAAATTACCACAACAGAAGAGTACAGTGGAACACACAACAAGAATGGGTAGCTTTTTCAATTTATTGTTTCCCGAACTAGTTACGATTAAATCTTCATCATAAAAACAAATATAAACATTAGGGGGGTACCAAAGTATCCAAAAAAATGGTGGCAGCTAAGATATTTATGACCTTATTTGGTACACGGAGAAAAGACTGAAATAACAATTCAGCAATTAGACTGAATATTTCTGAGTAAAATAAAACACACACAGTGTTAATGGATCAATTCTAGGAAGCATGTATATTTACACATAAATATAATTGGGGAGAATTCGTGGGTGCCTGTCAGGTCTATAAATCTTAAGATATTTCCCTGCATTTCCCAGATCTTAACAAAATGGCAGCAATAAAACATTTCAAATCACAAATGAGTAGTAAACATCAATTGTGTGAAAGCACAGTACAGCTAACTTATAACATTTCCATGAATTCAAATAGTTCAATGACGTCTCTTAACTTACTATATACATACCATATACGTGAAAATTTCCAATATTTCTGTTTATGATTAAGTTAACCATTATATTGCCGAACTAGTGTAATATCTGACAATGATTTACTGAGCGTCCATTTTTGCACAAGTTTTTTGTAAAGGTCAACAATTCTCATCTATAGTCCATCCTTATTAATTAATATGCTCTCAATTAGGGAATGTAGTAAAAACCTTCCAACTATTCATTCAAATATAACCAACAATTTTTTAACAAACTCGCGAAAGGAAAAGATAACAATGTCCACACAGCTAGCGTTGCAAAACTCTAAGTATATACATCTATGTCACAGACCATAGTAAGAATAACTGATGGTCCAAGAGCCATCACATTTCTCCACACAAAACAAAACCCTAATCACTAAAGTCTATAATCACTTAAGTCTAACTCAGAGATGAGACTCAATCAGGACAGTGACAAGATACTCACTGGGTAATTAAATCTCCCTTTAAAATATTCCCTCATATTAGCCTATCAATAATTCAACGCCAGGATTTTTTTCCTCTCTAACGTTCCGCTACTATCCTCACCATTGCGCATCTATCCCACAGTGCATTCTGATGAATTTCATCCAAGTGTAAAATCAGGAAGCTTTATATTACCAGTACAATACCATAACTGATCAATGACGAACACAATCTGAGGACATACTAATAAATTAATAAATCAGACCATTCTCAGATTGCCATGTTAGACGACCTAAATTTTTAACATAGGATAGGTATTAAAGTAGACATCTGTTTTATTTGAATATTATATGCTTTTTAACTGAAAACTAAATGCTAGACTAAAACAAAAACGAAAAAAGTTGGTCAAAATCAGGGTGAGGGAATACTTCAATATGAGCTCATGCCATGTAACTGAAAACCATCACATTTTTAAGGATGGCCTCATGTGGATTTTTTCAAGTTCTGTTTACAAGAAATAAAAAACGTTGTGTTAAAAGGAAAAAAAAGACAGCTGTTTGCTTTGATCAGATCGGCTGGGTCAGTGAAAGTGACAAACAATAATATTTTAATTTAATGCCATGGATCAACAAAATGCATGTAATTCAATAACACGTTTTCTTGCTTGCCAGAGGGAATGTATTTTGAAGGAAGCTAAATTAAAAGTTGAGTGTTGTATAAAACACAACATTTCAAATAAAAAGCAAATTTTCAAGTAATTCCCAAGAGTGGCTGACAGTTCACTGTACTTGAGCAAAGCTGTTTGCTCATACTATGACAGTTCTCAGAATGTGTTTCAACGCAATAAATGCTGCACTATATGGCCATCAAAAAGCAATATAACAGTAAAACAAAAAAAATCACTCCAATTAAAAACTACAAAATTCAACTCGGTCTCATTTATTTCAGCGCTATTTTAAGAGGAAGAAATATATTTCCAGCGACTTATAACAAGTAGGATACAAAAGTCTACCGATATTTGTACAAGACGACAGCAAATAACACATAACTCAGCAAGCCTTCATTATACAATAATGCAAAACTAATGCAAATAAATGATTTATTTCAAGAAGAAATTGATATTGAACGGGAGCAAACATTCCTGAAAGGAAAGCAAATTGTATGTTCTTATAGTTGGAACAGCAAAGGAATTAAATATATCAGCATCCGATATAAAAGACAGCATAGATTTCAAACTGCACACAGTTGTGAATATATAGAGCATGCTACATCATAAAAAGGACCTGAGACTGTGGTCTCTGATTTGTAATGTAATCACCTACCAGTCACCACTATGAGTTTAATTTTTTCAATTTTGATTTTTAATTTTTTTTTTAACGAATTTATTTTACACTGATTGTAGATCAAGTTCTTACAACTTATATTAACTACTCTCGATGACTCCTTGGATTCTGATCAGTACTCACGCCGAAAGAAGGGATTGTGAAGGTTTCGGTCAAATTCCGCCACTGACGAGATTCAAACTCGCAACCACCGTGTTAGGAGTCTGATGCTCTACCCCTACACCACTGCTCCTCCCAGTGAGTTTAAAATCCCACTCTGAACAAAACAAACATCACATGTAAGGAAATTCGGCTGTTTGGCTGACTTACTGAAGGTGGGTGGACTTATAACCGAGTGTATGCCTCCATTCACCATTACAGCTAGTAAAGTCAGTAAATGACCCTACTAGACTGCTGGTATGACAACATTAAACACCAGAAAAAATATCACGAGGGTATAATAACATCACATCATTATGTATCTTTGATGGTCACCTCAGTAAGTGATAATTCCCTTATAATAGCATATTCTTGGGATTAAGGGACACAAATTAATGACCGAATGTCTCGTCTACTAATCATGATTCACGGCAAACACTGGTGCCTTAATTAAACAGTTATGGATGTATGTAGATTGTTAAGCTAGTGTAGTTCAAAGTTAAGCCAGGGGAACATTTTCCATTGATTAACAGTTGATAGAAGGGGCAGTGGCCATGGGTCAATCTTATCTTAAATTGCTCATAGGAATAGTGTTGATTGTGAAATGATACAGCCATGAAAATGCATTGTTCATTACCCTGTCAAGAATTTGATGAACAGTTCACGAAATGTACATGAACTTATTCATGAATAGTTCATGAATTGTGCATGAAGTACAAATTGGCCAGTTTGTTCATGAACTTTGTCCTATAAGTTCATGAACAAGAGTTCAGGAACTTGTTCAGGAACCCATTCATTAATTTGTCCAGGAAGAAAAGCATCTAATAAAATCCTAATATCAGATATAGTCTGTCAAAATACCAGTAGAAACCCACCTATATACCAGAGGAAATCTATCAAAATGCCTGAAGTATTCCACTGTTACTTACCGATAAATTACATTGGAACTTCATTAATTTCTATTACAATAATGTATATGATAAGTCAAAAGCAAGGATATATAAGTTTCTTTACACAAAATTATATTCATTAACATACAAGCAAATGATACATATGTACAACAAATCTTTAGGTTAATTATAAATTTGTTTAAGAAATAAATTCATATTTTATTCTAATGATGAATAGGCATTTCAGAAAGGTATATCCATTAACCTCCCTTTATTTACTTCATTTGCTGAACAGTTCATGAGCATATGGTTTATGAACTTCATTTGCTCAGTTCATGAACTATTGATGAATTATTTTGATGAACAATTCATGAAACCTCATGAACTGTTCATGAACATCATCAGTTCATGAACAAATACTTGACAGGGTATAATTTACGTGCAATCAAACCTGTGTTAGCAGTCACTTCAAAATACCACCTAGTTTATAAAGGCCCTTCTTTTAGAAACTGTTATTGAATATTTAAAACAAAATGACCTCTGAATAATGTCTTTTCCAAGGATGGCCTTTGTTCACAAGGCTGACTGTAGGCCTAAAACTAAACCTGAACACTTTTTTTTGGTGGTAAGTTTACATATGCCTTCAATTTCACAATGAACTCTGAGAATCAAATATAATAGTTTTCTTAATTGCATGTTTTCCTGAATCGGTCAAGACAGAAAGTCTCAATCACATCCCCTTGAAACCATTATATGTCATAGACAATTTGCAATATAAGTGATTGTAATATGCCAGTAATTAACTTCAGTGAAACAGGAGACTATCTGGGGGCCCAGAATTATTTGTCAAGAACTGTTGTAATGATTTTGAATGATAGGATTTGAATTAAATCATTTTATTACAACAAGAGTGCCATACATAAAAGTCTTACACCACTCTACTGAATGAATCTTATAATTGTGTTAGTCAGAATGCAAAGCAAACAATTTCGCAATTTGCCACATAAAATAAAATTCAATACTTGTAATATGATATTATATATATAGTACCTGCAGAGATTTTTTCACATGATTGGAAAGGTACTCACTGTTATATTAATTAATGACTAATTATGAACAAAGTGCAATGTGTCATATGGTCCAGACAGCATTAGGTTGATAGCATCCATGAAAGATACCAGCTTAGTAACCTCTTGCAGGAACTCATAAAATCAGTTCCCTTGCATAAGATCAACAGATCACAGGGGAATAAGTTTAAACACCCAGGGTACAGCACAATGTTCTTCACTGAAGACACTGACATCCTCGGCCTGCCAATTTGTATGATACATGTCTTTTGTTTATCTGTTGTTTAACAACCAATTTGACAGCCACAGTCATTTCTGAGATGCCCAAGAGATAGTATTTTCTTTCCTAGTCTTATTACTGATAGTTTTTACTTGTTCTTTGTCATGCCCTCTGTGTAAAGCATCGATACACTCCTCACCCATCTCCTGAAATTCTAAACACCGAACTCAGGTCCGGTAGTGGGGATAGATAGTCCAGATAATTACCACTAGACCACTGATCCACTCCTTGCATGCATGATTCAAGTCAAGAAGTTGGCAGTTACTTCAAAGAACAAGGTTTAAGCATTTCCTCATTCATTTCATTTACAGTAAAAGGTTTCAGTCAACCTGAATCATTATTCATTTGTTTGTTTCTTAGTTTGTTTGCCCACTAAACTGCATGCTTGCTTGCATGCTGGTTCAATAAATGGGATGGAATTGAGTTGATGACTGCCTTATATGATAAGTTCCACACAACATGTCTCAGAAAGATCTCATGGATATTTTGGCCGAGAACAAACTCCAACAAAGAGCTTCTAGAACTATGTCAGCAGCTTGAGGATATGGAGACAATCATCAAACAGCAAGGTGGAGATGGATCGGAACATGTTCTAAGAAAGGAACCCGACAACATTAGTAGAGTTGCAATCCATTGGACTCCTAAAGGGAAAAGGAAGAGAGGCCGAACTGAAACATCTTGTGGGCCAACAGAATCCAGGTAGAGATGAGGAACATACATGAAACCTGGGGAACCATAGGGAACCATACAGAGGAGGGCCAAGGACACAGAAGGCTGGAGGGACGTCGTCACTGCCCTATGTGTCAGGAGGCACGATAGGCGGTAAGTAAGGTATGATTATTTCAGACTGATAAACAACCAACATCACAGTCATCATTCTATTTGGTTCAGGTGAGCAAAACATAAACATCTTAGAAAATTAGACAGATACAAAATGCAGATTAAATAAAATTGGCTAAAGAAAGTCTCCAAAGTTCCATACTTGCTAATTTATTCCATGCAACTTAGTCCCTTATCATGAATTATTCATCAGAAAGTGAAATTAAATTTCAAATATGGGTTGTATCAAGTGAACAGAAAGGTGGCATGACACATCACTAATTGTTGATGACAGTGGTTGACATAGCTTGAAATGGTGCATGCCAAATGCAAATTACCAATTCTGTTACATATAATAAGTTCAACAATTGAGGCTTTCACTGGGGAGACACCATCTCAAAATGTTCATGAATTAATGAAGTTTTCTTGTCATTTCAATTTAAAGCTACATCCTCTGGAAATTATCATCGGGAAAAATAATTTTTCAAAACGTAACAGATGTGCAGCAAGAAAAACATCCTGTCCAATGATATTACAGTCCGCTTGACATAATAAAACACATTTTATTTTACAGATACCCTGCTACACAACAGTCTCAAACAAGATGATGGCAGCATTTGAAATTCATTTAATTTGAAGACTTCAGGTGATGTTTCAGAGTACACTATGATACTGTACCATTGCCAAAGAATGAGTATTAATTGTTTAAAGTGTTATGGTGGAAGATAATAAATGTTTGCTCATGCGGAATTATTCTATAGTCGAGCCATTTAAATAACAATTTAAAATATTAACAATACACTATTGTAATAGGCTTTCGTTAATTATTCTTTGTATGCATGTGTGTCTTGAATAATTTTACTTGTTGAATAATAACTTACTTTACACAACTAAATAAAATTTGAGAGTACTACAAAATGAAAGTCATTTTCAGATATTTGTAATACTTACAAATGAATTTATGCAAAAACAAACAGAATGGCACATTTTTCCACGGCTGTTTTTGGTTATTTATTATTTGTGATGTATTGGTTTTCTCAGATTTTTTACCTGCGTTTATCAATGGGTGCATCTTATACATGGGTGATGGTAATAGCTAATTACTGCAACCTTTATAGCTTAATATTTTTTAAAATCAAATTTTCTGATTATGATATAAATTATATTGGGTACAGAGAGGAATCCTATTTAAAAACAAGAAGTGTTTGTAAAACACTGATTCCCCCCTTAAGGCCAACAGGACAGTATGACCTTGACCTTTGACCAACTGACATAAAATTCAATAGGGGTCATCTGCATGTGATGACCAACCTCCCACCAAAGTCTGAGTAGCTTAGGCCATATAGTTCTCTAGTTACTGCCCGCACAAGGTTTAGTTACCGACGGACTGACAAAGCAATATACACCCCCTTTTCATTAAAAGGGGGAGGGGGGATAATTATTTATCATACATATTGCATCTGAGATGCAGCCTTGTTCCATTACAGATCGGATGATATTTTAACTACCCATTAGACCATTGCCATATTTACATGCATCAGTACCGCCATATTTTATTGATGCTGGAGCAATAAGTACTTGAACTACCATCAAGCAATGTAACAAGTTAAAATATTGTTTTCCCTCCTGAATGGATGGTACCTATAATTCCCTTTATGTGATGCAACAAGATTGCAACAAAGCCCCTGTGTTTTGTATACAATTAATTGATTTTATCAGATGGCTGACATCATAAAAATCATTAGCATTCAATTCAAAATGATGAGGTCATGGTATTCTCTCAAACAGTTTCTATATTCAATTTCTGATTTCTAGACCAATCTGATATTTCCTTTCTTTATCTATTTTAAAGTCAATGAAATTATTAAATGCCTCGAAATAGGATTTAATAGGAAGTACCAATATGTTGGCTCATTATTTCATTTGCATTGATACATCAGTCTGTTGCTTCAAATACTCTAAAATGCCACTTTAAACATTTAACAGACTAAGTATTCAATTGCATTGATATCCTCAAAATAGGCAGTGTGTCAAATTAAATGGGATTTTAATGTTTATTATCTGATATTAAACTTTTACCTAGTACAGTAGTTGCCACTGCACAGTTTCAATTTTGATCACCAGGACATCAGTTAAATAATTACCACCACTGTGGCCCATTGGTTATTGCGCTTGACGGACAACCTGGTAATTCGAGTTCGAATCTTGATTGTGTCAGTTGATTCCGAATTTTCCCTTCAATAAAAAATTGAGAAAAATGTTGATTTTCCTCCAAATGGGGAGAAATTGCCATCTCCTTGTGGTAGAATAAATAAACAGTGCTGGTTAGAATACAGAACAGGAAAGCATATTAGGTCAACTGGTCACCATATATACTGAGATATCATTTAAAAGCAGCATTTATAATTATCTAAATGCACACTGATTCATTTACACTGACTATTTGTTCCGTGTTTATAAACAATCAACAACACAATTATAGCAATTCATCCTTTAAAGACACATTTAAATGTGAATACTTCCAGTTTTGAATGTTTTGCACACTTCAGCAATCTCACCCCCCCCCCCCCCCCCCGGCCGTCATCATGGCTCCCAAAAAGTCCCACAAACCTCACTAAGGACATAGCTAGGCATTCTGTTACATCTCAAGTCTAGGCTAATACAATTTCGAGGGCTCAGCGCAACACTGTCGTAACTTGTTCTTATTTCCATATGAGTTACGACACTGTTGCGTTGAACCCTCGATTTAAGAATAGTACATACTCTTACACTTGTTTGTAAGAATTGTTGTTATAATTCATGTCATAGATGATAGTAACAAATGGTGTGCTTGAAATTTAGTGCAAGATGTTAAAAGTAAAATTAGGGGTTTGAACAAGAGGTAAGAGCAGTAATCTATTACATATTATGCTAGTATAATTCAAATTTCATGTTCCTTATGTTGCATGCGAAAATAGTACAGATAATATATCTGATGTTAACTATATAAATTAAACAGCGGAGTTCTGTAGAGCATTTAATTGTTCACATTTATTCCACACAAAATAGAGGTATATAAGATGCTGCAATCATTAAACATATAATCCCCATGATGGTTTGCTTGACAATATATTAAAACCTTCTTTAAACCTCTTACAGACAGATGGACAAGGCGATCACTAGTATATGCCCCTGGGGGGGTTATAATTAGAATATAACAATATTTAGAATGTAGCTAGCTTTGAATGAATGTCATGCACACTAGCGAAAGGGTGCAGCGGGCTGGTTAACCCCATCCTACAGCTAGCAAGGTCTTTACCCCTAAGCTTTCATTTTAGATACCATTTTTGGCCATAATTTATATTTTCACTTTTCAAATTGATGTTCTAAGGTACATACATTAGTATGTAAAGCTCAATTACACCCTGGGTATGCTAAAAAGAATTCTTATCAACTTTTTTATAAACCAATTTTACATCCCAAATTATTTTCGTATTTGAATTTCGCCATTTAAAGAAACAAAAAGGTTGGTAATGAATTAGTAAAACTTAGTGCAGCATTGTATGCAAAATAGTTGAAAACAGTGAATCTTAATATACCGGTACATGCATACAATGAATTTATGTTTGATCACTCTAAACACTACTAAGACAGTTTGCCTAGACAAGATATTGTCATCATAATTATTGTTCAAAGTACACTGACTACGCATATGTTGCTCGGAGCATTCTAACCCCTTCAAATGGACCTCATGAAAACATGAACTTTTCTTGCATACTTCATGAATAGTATGAAAAACTATATGACAGGGGAATGCATGAGATTTTGACATTGATTTGATAATCATACAACACAATAAAATAGACAATTTATGATTTATAATCAATTAACAATTTAAGCATTCGGTCTGCTAATATATGAGGAATTATAAGTTACAAGACAATACACATTTTCAATACAAAACCGAAACAATCGGCTGACTAAATTGAAAATTAATTAAAAATGACAAAAAAATGAAAATTTGAATTAAACTCCCAGTAAAATGTGTTCATCATGATCTAGGTGGATCATTGTTGTTTTTCTTTTAACATTGTTGACTTCTTAAATTAAGAGTTATTAATTAATTTCAAGCATTAAGGATAATTTTAACGATAATTATAAAATTTTAAGGCATTGCCTTAAAACGTATTTCATTTGCAAAGCAATCAAAATCTTTTTTTTTCGAACATTGGATATTTTCTAACAAGGTTATAGCTATATGATGCTCACGAACACAATTTTAACTGACATGTAATGATTTTCAGAAGTTCTCCCTTTGAGATTTTTTTGTGGAAATTAAATCCAAGTTGTTATGAGAAGGAAGAAAGAATTTCTCGGCTAGCTCAACCATTTTGACAGGTCCTAAATTAGAAGTTTCTCTTCAAATTTTGAAGGAAAGCTTGACAGTGTAGTTGGCTATAGTAAAACTATCGTAGTAAGAAATAAGAATTTATTGGTCCAGAGTATACTAAACAGTAATGCATGGAAGAGAAATTTGATTCTTGGAGAATTTTTTTTCTCATAAATGAAGAAATTTGGTCCTAAATAAATAGCAATACATTAATAGCTGCTAAATTTTACTTTGAGATACGGAAATTCTTAAATACAAATTTCGCTCAGAGACTATCTTTAAGAGTGTTGAAATTCCAAGTACAGACCAACTGGTATATTAGGACCGACCTAATAGTCTGATTTATTTGGGCAAGACCCCAAAATTTGGTCTTTTTGGAGAAAGTTAAAAACAAACTGCCAATTTTGAAATCTTTTGAGGTCTTTTAGAGACCGGTGGTCTGATACACGCCTCGCCTCTTACCTGTGATTTTCTTAACACAGTAATTGGCTCGGTAAGTTGGGATAGGGGTCTTTGAAAAAGCCCCTGAAAAAAATGGAAGGCAGAGTTCAGGTTTGAGCCCACAACCTTTCTTTCAGAAGTCCAGCGCTTAACCACAAGACCATCAATCTTTTTACCGACTAATTTATATTGCAGAACTAATCATCTAAATTTTTAATCTGTGGTCTGTATTGCAATGTAATAAATAATGTTCTTCCTTCATTTCATAAAAAAGTAAAAACATTGACAATATCGGAACAGAAAAACAGAAAAAACTATGATATAATGTGACAACTAATCGTTCATAGTATCTGTCACCCTATTTTATATGAAGTAAAAATACTCAAACCTTGCTGTAATATTCGAAAGATTTTTAAACAGATAAATTCTAAAACTAGTCATTCAGCTAATTTATTACTGTCTTTAAGAATTAATTTCACCGAAGATTTCAGGCTTCATGCATGATCAATAAACCGATGCAGGCTCATGTTGTAAAGTAAAACCAATTAAAATAGACAATTAAGGAACATATATTTGAAAGACTAATCAATACTAAAGTAAACAATCTAAATCTTAACATCGTTCCTAAACATAAATCTTAATTCGCCAATTATCTTAAAATACAATTGTTCTGTTTTCAAAAAAAAGACTTTCAGAAATATGTTTTAAGAAAATGAATGAAAAACAGAAAAACTTACATAAATGGACCACTTGACATCTGCCAAATAGTTATTCATATTTCTTGAATTATTCATGAAGTATGCAAGAATATTTCAAGAAAAACTAATGATTTCATGAAATCTTTTCAAAGGAGGGCGGTCAGACCAGAAAAGCATTATTTATATGTTGAATTTAAATTGGTCCAAATGGATACAGGAAAAATTGAGAAGTTACGTGGACATCACATTAAGAGGAGGTATTAATATTGAGGTGGTATATACAGTCTGGTGCTATAGACAACCTGTGAACACAGACACCAATGATTGTCACTGTAAATAACAAAGGCAGAATTCATAGGAGAGGTATTTGCAGTTTATAATCAACCCTGAATATAAAGACCACATTTAATACTCCACAGGTGGTCTTTACAGACAGAGATGACCTTAAAATCAAGGAACTATTGGAAATGCGTAGATAACATCATTGATATAACTTAATATAACTGGAGTTGGCAGTAAGTGAGGCTGAATTACCAACTCAAGAACATTGGTTATAATACAACCTCTCCAGAGCGGCCCTCTGTAGAGCAACAACCTCTCTAAAACAACACCTTCAAAATTTCCCTGAGTTGATATTTACTATAAATTTAACCTTTTTAGAGCAACAACCTCTCTATAACAACACCTTCAAAATTTCCCTGAGTTGATATTTACTATAAATTTAACCTTTTTAGAGCAACAACCTCTCTATAACAACACCTTCAAAATTTCCCTGAGTTGATATTTACTATAAATTCAACCTTTTTAGAGCAAAAACCTCTCTGTAACAACACCTTCAAAATTTCCCTGAGTTGATATTTACTATAAATTTAACCTTTTTAGAGCAACAACCTCTCTATAACAACACCTTCAAAATTTCCCTGAGTTGATATTTACTATAAATTTAACCTCTGTAGAGCAACAACCTCTCTATAACAACACCTTCAAAATTTCCCCAAGTTGATATTTACAAAAGATTTAACCTCTGTAGAGTAACAACCTCTAAACAACGGCCAATATTTGCAGCTCTTACAGGGTGTTACTCTACAGAGGTTGTACTGTACATCTATTGCAGAGTACCTGCTAAAATGTGGTTCGAAAAATATTAGCATGTCAGTAATATCTCGAACAATAATAACAGAACATGATGAAGTGAGTAAGTTATCTTGTAAATCAATAATGAAACACTATTACATATTAAAAAGATGGACCGGGCCAAAAACAATGGATCATTCAAGATATCATTTGACAAGCATCATCAATAAATAAGTCCCATCAGATATATATTCTGCACTAGATATACAAAAGACGCCTAATGATTAATATGCAGTTTCCACAAGGTGCCATGTTGGCCATGAGCAAAATATATAAACTAATTGGTACACTGTAACCTATTAGCAGAAATTATTCATGAAGTATTATGTAACAAGAATTGTTCAAGAAAAATTCATGAATTCTTTTCGAAAGGGTATGCATCAATAATTATATAGTTACTTGGAATATTTCTCCCCTCACAAATCCAACATTACAAACTATCTGATTATAAAAATTTGATCACAAGTTTTTGCATTCATGATATCGCTATTTGTGATTAATAAGCAACTGACACTAATTGCAATCTTTAAAACTTTTTTTCAGAGCTTACTTTAATTACTATATACCAAATTGTCACAAAAGGCTAAAAACATACATTTATTAGACAGCTAGACGACTGAAATTTTTTGGAAAATTAGAATGTATATGCTGTTATCAAAGACAATTTTTAATGTTTATACATACATTAATATCAGAATTTGTGAGTGATCACCTTTTATTTCCACACAACTCAGTCTATAGAGTCGTCTGTCCTTATCTTTGGATTATCCGAAACCATACATTATCAGAAATGATATTTCGGCCCCGTCAATTTCCAATAATTAATGTTCTATTGTATGATATATTGTATCAATCAGACACATGTTGCAAAATCATAATAACATCATACAACGTTGTATGCAACGAAACAGATTCAGTATAGACAAAATTTTGTTGTGACACACATCAGTCTAGTGTTACATTATTACATTTGTGTATAGAAATGTGTTTCATTAGAGCATAATGAATACACTGATATGGAAATGCAATTTTCTTAAATATTTTATCTTAGTATTAGCCAACCAGAGGAGACTGGGTTAAGACTGATGCTGTCAGTTGGTGAGCCGGCTGCTAGTTAAATAAAGATTACTGTAGGCACAGCCAGGTGCCTGGCAAAAAGAGAAGGGATTCGGTCGTCTCATAAGCCAACATGGCAGATCCTTTCAAAAGAAATGACACTATAATAAAGAAAACCTGTACCTTTATCAAAATAAAAAGTTTGATGAAGTTTTGTAGTACATTAGAGTCTAATAAAATCTTTAACAAGAACTATCACAATGCTCAATACTGATAATTGAAACGCATGCATCAACCTATTTATCTGTTATGTTACCATTTACACCAATTTAAACAATATTTCAACCAAAAAAAAACATTAATTACATAATGTATTACATATAGGGGAGAATCACTTATAGCCTTTTCCCTTTAATTACCATTGCAGCTGAAATTATTCGTGGGGGGGGGGCAGCTGAGCACCCCTACCCACTTGTTCCTATGGTCCTCAATAAAATAAAACTGTATTTAAATAAAAATCAGTAGCCATAATCAAAACAAAATTCAAATCAAGTCAAAGAACAGACAGTCGATTTGGAAAGGTTCAAGGGTCATAACTCTGAAGTGTCTATAGTGAGTTTGCTAGATATCAGAGCCATACATGTCATAATGCTCTTACGTATTGTAATCAAGATTATTGAGGACGAAAATGCATATTGAGATAAAATCCGTAATTCAAGGGCTATAACTCCAACAGTATAATTGAAATCATGTCATTATGAAACCCAGTGACATGCAATATTGGAAAAATATTTTAAATAATATTTCAATAAAAAACATAAATCAGACAAATTTAGGCAAATACTTTTTCTTCATTACCAAATAAATAATAATAGAAAAATATTTAAAATGTATAGTTACCAATATAAATTCCTAATTCTCCCAAGATTTGGAGAATTTTACAGAAAATGTAAAATAATAAAATAAATGAGTAAGACTTTGCTAAGTCTGTTAGTGATAACTAGATATCATTCTTATATCCAGTTTTTATCTATATAAGTTACATCGCTAAGAATACACACACATTTCTCAGCAGTATTTTCCAATGTTCAAAATATGACCATTCACTGTAACCCAGTATACAGACAGACATCAGCCAAATCCGTAGTATGACTATCGTAAAACATTTCAACCCAACTAGACGTCAAAGTGAACCTTCAACTAACATCAATGTTTACGAATCAATAGCATGTTTTCGTATTGCAGTACACCATGCAACTGTCCTCTTCATTTGACATACGAAATCAGTCTAATATAACGAATCATATTGCCAGTGATGGGGAATCAAGAAAAAGCTTAAGTATAAGTCCCATTTCAATCAAGTTTAGACACATTGATATCAATGAAATGACATGCGGTCAGCTTTTTTGTAATGCATAGCTTATACTTTTATCAGTCTGATAATGAGTACCGGTATATTTCTAGCATCGATCGGTTAGAGAATTCTATTTTCAATCATATTCTAATCAAACAAATGCATTCACATTGCAATTAATGTGTACTTTATATAATACATTATACAAATACATCCACTGTCACTCATTCAGTTCAATTGAATGTTGTAACTGAATGCATCATAACCAATAAATATGTTAGGTCAAACAAATAAATTCCTAGTTTCAGCGTACTAAACACACCCTACTTTTTCAGCAAACCCCAGATTTTTTCAAACTTGGCAAATTTTTTTTTCTTGACAATATTTATACTTTCATACTAACTATATCCAAGGACTCAAAAAAATAGAATTGAAAGCAGTTTTGCTGACTTACTATCCCTCATTCAATCTTTAAGGTATGTTCGGGAAAACCAGTTATTTACTGTTCTCGTCCTTACTGCGATTGGACAATATTTGAATGTAATACCTGAACGCACACGTAATTCAACAACAATTTGTCAGCTGGGAATCTATTCAATAGATAAAATTAATTTACAACCATAAAATATTCATTAAAGCAACAATAAATAATAAAATCTGGCTTATTTGTCATCATGACAACTCATTTTAATCGAAGTTAACTATCTCTTCCAGTTTTTCTAAATTCTATTTCTATTCAAATGAAATATTTTTTACTATTACATGTATAATAATCAGAAAAATTGGCCAATAGTGAGGTACTGACACCAGCATAAATAAACTAAAAGTAAAAAAATATGAAAGTTAATATTAAAGAAACTAATTGCTTAAGAAAATTGGAAAGGAGCAAAAGAGAAAATATTACCATACAGTAAGGATTTTTCTTAATTAAAACTTGTTTCAATTTAAAAAAACAATACCAACATTTTCATCTTTTCCAGAAAATTTCAGAAACCAATACAATCCCAGGTACATTCTCTATCTATTTCATGGGTTCATAGTCTTTAATTAACACTTGTCATAGAAGTACAGCTTACCATATATTTCCTAATACCAGTAAATGCTTCAAAAAGTGCGGAAGCACCAATAAGAGCAGAGTGGAAGAGGGAACTTGTGGAACATTTTGAGTTAAACATTTGAGCTAAAAAGCATTCAGTTATTTCCATTGACAGCACTTAAAAATAGAAATAAAGCACTCATGTAACATTAGTTAAGGCTTTAACAGAAGGGGGCTGGTTATTTCTAGAAAACATGACTGAACTTTCAATAAAAAATCTTCTTTTTAGTATGAACATGGGAGATCTTGTTTTCCTACATATTTCCTTTTAACCCAAGGAAGGGCATTGTTGGTTGATAGCAAGCATCAGGTTAAGGTTTCTGACAAGTAATCACCAGCCCTGTCCAGCAAGCTGATTGGAGGTTGGTCTAGGTTCTATCTAGGAGTGACCCGCCTCTATGGTCGAGTGTTTAAGGTAGCTGACTTCAATACACTGTAACCTCTCACTGATAGAGGGTCATGGGTTTGAGTCCGGCTTACCAACCATGTCTCTGTATGTGTGAAAGTAGGCAGTAGCTTAGGGAGGATGGGAGTCCTACTAAGTACTGGTTCTTCCCAGGAACGATGGTTAGGTGAACTAGCTTTCTGCCTCATATGACTCTGACTGTTGAAAAGGGGCATAAAACTCGATATAAACAACAACACAAATCTATCCAGATGTATGTCTGGGGTCTTCCTCATCAGACAAAGCTGAAAAAGTTGCCATGTGATCACAGTAAAGTTGTGCCTGTTCCCTGATGAAGACCCCCTTCCTTCATTAATGCTCCCATGTTTGTTGGAATCAAAATATCCAGTAGGGCTTTCATTTGACCCTTAAAATCAGGTATTTTGACTCTTGAAATTAGCAAAATAAACTCTTGAGAATGTGTACCAAAGGGTCAAATTTACACCTACATGTACATTAGAAGGATATTGTGTTAATGGCTCTTCAAATTATTATCAGCTATTATGACCCTCGATTTTTGATACCTAGTGAAATCCTATCCAGGTTATAATAATGGGTCCAAAAAAAAAACTTAAAACAAGAAAACTTAAAGCATTGCTGAAATGTGGGCACTTCAATTATTAAAGAATATTTTGGTCAAGCAATGGAACCATAATTGTATAACAGAAAATTGAAACTTTCATTATTCAAAGACTTTAATTAAGTCAACAATTTAGACAAGCATTCGTCCAATCACAAGCCTACACATACAATATTTGATTGATATAATAGTAGTCAGACTTTTAAAGCACTTCTCATTTCCAGTTTTTTTCATTGTCAAATGAGCCTATAACAGGAAGAGAGCAAAACACTATGCCTGCAGTATCTGACAGTCAATTTTAGCAAAATCACCACAGGGCAAAGAGTTCTATCAGATAATAAAACACATTGATGAGCAAAAACTAAGTCCTTAAGTTTCAAGTGAACTTACTTCAGCAAATAAACCAATGACTTTTTTGTTTTTATTTTGTGGCGTACGTTCATTGCAGCATAATAAACATATATTTAATTCGATGCAACCTAGTTAGATTTCAATTAAGAAGTAATAACTCATGAAATAAATAATTAAGCAAACAATCAACTCAGACAATAATTACTTAACTTTAATCAAAGTAAATAGTTTTTATAGTAAACACGGTTTGAGCTACCACAGAATGTGAAAATTATAAATGCCAGAGTTATACATTACATAGTAATAACTCCTTCGAATCAAATTCATGAAAACAGGAATTTTTCTTGAACTTTTCTCTCAAACTTATAAACACTGTAAAGTTTGGTTCAGCCAAGAAAAAAAAATAGAAAATTTCCTAAAAATGCACCCCTTGGGTAACATTTTGAAGATCCATGTAAATAATTGTTAAATGCGTTAAATTTAAATATTATTGCATGAAGGATGATTTAAGTATTCAAAATTAACCCTACCCCCAATTAGTATTACTCCTAGGTATGTTCAGACACAGAGGCAAGGATAAATCTATATCCCCCCCCCCCCATCTTTCAGTGTGGGGGGTAAAAATACCATTTCTTAATCATATACGGTACTAAAACTCATGATTTTGGTGTTAATCATGACCAACACTTGATATCATTAACTTTAATCATTGCTACAGTCCCAAGACATTAAATTATGACCTGAATGGTCTCATGGTCTGTACATGATAGGCTGTTATTGAATTAGCAGTATGCCATCTCACTATTCCACTTGTAAATATGGTGGACAATTCCACCACAGACAGCTTATACCGGTAATTGTCTATACAAGTATCTTCCTCATCAAGCTGAGCTAATTAAAAAAAACAGCCACAGGGCCAAAGACTGTGGTCTATACAATATGCAATTATTATAGTCTTCCTGTGATTGTCAAGACTCACTGAGATTCTTCCCACCAGAACTGTATGGTTATATGAAAGATTCGAGTGCAGAAAAGACAATTACACTACCATACATGAACCAAAACAGCCATCTGACAAATAAGTCAGTTAGAACAAGAACAACTGAAACAAAACGTTATAGGTAGACGAATTACAAGATGCATACTGCAGTATTGGTTTATGTTTTTTGTATGAAGAGCAGCTTTTTATATTAACTGTATATTTTATTCAATCCTCAATTAAGGAGAGTATAAAATATTTATATGATATCAGTAATACACATTAAAAGACAATCATGAGTATTTGACAAGTGAATAAATTCATGTATATAGTTCACACATGGTAATATCATATATTACCTAAATCAATCAAATAGAATCAACCTAAATGTTAATGAATTCGCACTATCATACAACCACATTGAACTTCAAATAGCCACACAACAACTTATCTAGGCAATGCCTTCATGATTTACTTACCTGTCAACTATTAATAGATTCAGTTATCACCATAATAGCCAATCAAATGGCCAGGATTAGCCAAACTAGTAATAGACACTACACTACATACTTGCAAACAGCTATAATAAACTAATACTCATAAGTATAATTTGTCTAGAAAAACTGACATCAAATTGTTTGACTAAAAAGTCCATAACGAGTCTTAAACAACAAATAAGCATAATTTTCAATGAAAAGGCTAAATTGACCATCACATCATTTAAATAAACTTTGTAACAATCTACTTTATGCCTGTCAGGACCAATCATAACACCAATACAGACACCATTTAAAGCTTCAAGAGACACCTTAAGTACCATTATCTTATAAACACAGACAGTAGTTAAATCATTCATATTGAAATGTTGAAGCCTTCAATATTTGCAAATTTATGCTGATATGGTTCTGTGGCTTAGAAATATTTAACAGTAAAACCAAGTCACTTTATGTGCCTCGCAAGACCAGGACCTGTCTCATAGACTCTGAGTTATGATACTGGATAGTTTATATAGTTTAAAAACAACAACAGCTAAATTGTATCTATGAAACAGGGCATATAAATGGTGCATCAATGCAAATAAACTGATATAACACCCATGGAACACAAAAGTTCTGCAATTCTCTGACTTAAATACACCAAATCCCTGTTTCAAATACCAACTCTCTAATACACCAATTTTTCATAATTTTCAACAGAAATTTTATTCCTCAATATTAGAGAGTAAAAAAGGATAAATCAAACTAAATTCTAGCTAAATGATAGTGTTTTCCTTGATATACTGGTACCTTAATTACCCTAAAATAGAATCCCAATAACATTACAAACTCATGTCAAAGAAGTCATGCACTGGAAAACGGTTTCAAGCCGAATTGAAATCTCACATAATGTGACTTGGTTAATGCTTAGTTAATGATGCAAGGCATGTTATGTAACACCTAAATCACTTTGTTATTGCTGAGCTCAAATTAAAAGTTCAGATATCTAAAGATCAATTTTCATCAAACATGGACTCATGCAGAGAATTACAATTGATGAAACGGGTTTGAATGATACTGAACTTGATGCACAACCTGAATTAAACACAAATCCCTGTAGCATGCTTCCGGACATTGGTTTGATTTCTGACCATGGTTAAATGGCTGTTGTAATTTATAATGAATTTTTTTTAAAAAGCACTCAGGATGCTTTGATAATGTTTGATAAATTGGAGTTCTAACACTGATTAAAAATGACAGAATTGATGCAGTGCATTTTAAAAAATATGTTCAACACTAATTTATCATTTAGGCTGATGTTCTGCCATTTCATGCAACAGTAATTATAAAGCCAACACCAATACAATATTAATAATCATAGAATCCAATTTAAATCTGTTTGTTTGTTAGTTTGTTTATTTGTGCTTTAACTCTTGGGTATTTAAGTGGCTTCTCTGCATCGACAAAGTAGTTGAAAATACAGTACAACCTCTGTAGAGCAACACCCTGTGGGAGCGGCAAATATTGACCGTTGTTTAGAGGTTGCTGCTCCACAGAGGGCCGCTCTGGAGAGGTTGTACGGGTTAGGTTTTATGTGGATATAAATGCTCTTAATTTAAGGTGGCTATTAATTTCTCTTAGGTGGCTCTAATTTAACCATGCAATACCTCGAAATACAGAATGTAGTCACATAAGTACCTAAATGTGGACATATCCAAGTTTTTAACAGACAGACATATGAGGGGGAGAGTTCACCTAAGCATCGTTTCTAGTATGAGCCTGAGTACTAGACTCCCATCCTCCGCAAGCAACTGCCTACTTTCTCACATAAAGAGACATGGTCGGTAAGCTGAGCTCGAACCCATGACCCTCTATCAGTGAGACATTACAGTGATTTAAAGTCAGCGACCTTAACCACTCGACCACGGAGGCGGGTTTAATCCAATTTATACATATATTCTATTTAAAAGACGTTTCCATTGTGACCGTATCATGAACTTTTTAGTTACAGCATAAAATTGTATGAATACAAATACAGCCATTCCTGTGAACAAACACCACCACAAGGAAAGTAAAATGTGGCCTTTGTTGACTGGTGGCCCTTTTTTGGAGGTTATTTTTTCTTAATATTCAGTAACATTTTTAAAAGAATTGCCTTTGTTCAGAGGGTGACCTTTATTTGGAGGTGGCCACTATCACAGGGTTGACTATAAATGAGATTACAGTTTTAGTCCTTAATTCTCATTTTGCTAACAAGACTATTTTACATCACCTGTAGTTCAATTGTCTTACCTAATGAGCATGGTTTACTAGCATCAGTTGTTACTGATGTGTTCATTAATATTTCAATCTTGTATGCCCAATTACAATAAATTTAATAGCCATAATCAATCAGACACTCATTTCTTAAAATTTGGAGGCCATCAGAAAATCCCATAGGTGTTGATGATACATGTCATTCAATGAATCAAATAGGTGAACTTAACAGAAATGTAGACACATAAATATGTATCACATTGACATTTTGTCTCTTTAATATTAATTGCTATTTAAAGCATTCAAGACAAAATCCATAAAAAAACTCACTGATTAAATGACTGAAAATTAATTACAAGCCAAGCTGCATATTTTCTCCAATAAGCCAACATAATAAATCCCACACACAGATAAAAGAACTGAGAAAATATTGATAATAGAAAATATAAATTGATCAAGGGATACAATGATTACCTCATCATCCCCGTAGGACGAAATAAGGCAAAAGAGCAGGTGGTGGCAATAGAAAGATAATTGGCCAATTTCACATCCAATCTGT
Source organism: Lutraria lutraria (assembly GCA_964023205.1). Taxonomy (NCBI): domain Eukaryota; kingdom Metazoa; phylum Mollusca; class Bivalvia; order Venerida; family Mactridae; genus Lutraria; species Lutraria lutraria. The sequence continues at coordinate 6,646,634 of OZ026848.1, read as the reverse complement.
TGCCATGTCTTCCCATGGTACTCACCAATGAAATATTGAAGACCATAATGGGATAATAAAATATTTTGTTTCACACCGACACAGGAAGTCCTAATTGAAATAAAGGTGACAACACCACTTGCAACCTGCTGATAACACAGACGATACTGGCAGTCTTCAGGGAGCAATATAGCAGTAGAATGATATGTGACTCTGGCAAAACATACTCAGAGGAATCTGAAGAGAGACTCAGATTCTATAACAGTCTAAAAATAGTAGTCCTCTGATGTCGAAGCACAGCAGAGGTGCAATATGTAACACAGTTAGCAATTACATAGTACATACTGGTTCTTAATTAAGTAGCAATACCAATACTGTCAGGGATTGCATTCATCCAACATCTTGTCCATGTCCACAAATGTTGCAATAGTCTATTAACTGCCATACAAATACCAATGCTGGTTGCAACGTATATTACTTGAAACAGATTTAAACTTAAAGCTAACTTAAATACAGAAGATTACATATACTAACAGCTAGTTAAAAACATATGCTAAATCCACACAATGGTCGTCTTAGCAGGTATGTTGCTTGCTTCAAACATAAAATGAAAAGACTGAGTGAGTGAGTATTACTGTATAAGTCTTTAAATCGGCGGGGCTAAAATTTGGCGTTTTTTGAAAAGTTAAATTTTGGCGGTGGTCAAGAATTGGCGATTTCTGATAAATCCGCCAAAATAAAACCATGCATTCACTGTTGCCCACTAAAATTACAACAATGTAGCATATACTTCAATTTGCTGTACATCTTATAAATGTTCTTTGTTTGTAACCATTTTTACACTATCCTGATGCTATAATGCCTTTTTCTTTTTGTAATATTCATTGTTAATAGTATCCCTTTGTTATAAAAATGGCAAACACAGTCAATGATTAGCACCCTTTATTTACAAATGGTAATGGTTTGCTTGTTTGTCCACACCATTTAGCATTTTTTTGATAACAAAAATTACATATGTCATTTTATGTATATATACGAAAGTATATCTTATTTTCATATATTTGCATATTTAACCACTGATAAATTATTTGTAGCTTAAGTCATGTTATTTGTTTTGCTATTATTGGCGGTGTTATATATCTGCGGTGTAAATTATTGGCGGGGTTTTGAATTGGCTGAAACCTATCAACCGCCAAAATAGCGAACATTAAACCACCACCAAAATTTCAACGTATACAGTACAGAAAATTATATCAAAATGAATGCAATTTGATATAAAATATGTATAGATTGCCATAATTAATCAGCTGCTATACACTGAAACTGAATACATTGAACATTTGCAGTTCTGCAGTCAAGGTTGCAGTAAGTTGTAAGTCTTCTACAAAAAAATGAAACCAATTTGTTAATGTCACAGCAATCCATCTGATTCAGAAAGATGAGTGTTCCAAAGTGCCTTATTTTTTAAAGAATTCCATTAGATTCAGGACTTGGAAGTACTGTTAGTCTAACGACCAGTTTGCAAATTTTTATGTGGCCCCTCTTTGCAAGAGGAAATATTAGGATTGACTGAATGAATTTGGATTATAATGAAAAGAAAACAAATTACATACCTTTCTTCATACACTGTTATTTACAAGATGTTGCAATCTGAAATAAAATAAATAACATAAATGATTCACTGTTCATAAAGTCATATAATGCCATGATTACAATATGTAAATTAAAGATTTTTTTCCACTGTAATTACTAATTAGTATGGTCAGCCAAAGCCTCCAAGAACAAATCATGAAATCATTGAAACAGTCTGCAGTACCAATATCATATCACAAAGCTATATTAAACACCACAGTAATTCTGAATACACATTTAAGCAATGAACTCTTAAAAAACACATGCAAAAATCCCACCTTCCCTAAAATACAACCTTCCCAAAAACTCCAAACCCATCTAAGAACCTACCCAAACACAGCTAGGTAGAGGCATACAAAAAAGGAGGATAAAATACAGTCTCACAGAACAATTTCTGGCAATAAAAGGCGAAGACTGCACTCAGCCTGGTTACACATGAATTTTGCCAGCAACATAATATGCTGGAACCATCTGTTAAATTCATATTCAATCTTGTTTGTCAGGATATGCCAATGATGCCCAGTAATTACAGTCAAACCTATGTTAGCAGCCACCTCTAAATAAAGTCCACCCTCTGAATAAAGCCCATTTTTTTTAAAATTCATTGATTATTTAGAACTAAAAAAAACTCTGAATAAAGACCAGTCATGTCACTAATGGCCACATAATGTCTTTTCCATAGGTGACCTTTGTTCACAGGTTTGACTGAAGTGTAGATGATATCTTATCAAGTTTAGTTGCGAAATAGCACTAACATGCTTTATACAAGAACAACAGGTTCTAAAAAAATGTCAACCAAAGGAGAACGCTCAAACATCATCTTGCAGCCATATGGTTAAAAAGAAGTATCATAACTCAAAGATGTTTCACACCTGAGATTTCCAGAGGTTCTCTTAAACTCTAATGCATAGAGCCATCTAGTAATTGATCAATAATTCACTTCAAAGGTAATGTCAGATTACTGGTAAAGGATTGGAGCGGCTGAGAAACCTTGACACATAAATCCTAGTTTTTCAATGAAATTTGGTGGGGGGGGGAAGAAGCAAACAAAATTTGATAAAGACAGATAGAAAGTCTAGACTGAAAAAAATAAAACATCAGTTACGATTTGTTTCAATTGATAGTGGAATTTATTGCAAGTCCACGAACCTATGTCTGTGGCTTAAACAATACATTCTTTTATCCAGATCACAATTAAGACATCAAAGCCATCGATCTATTTAAGCTTATAGGAAAGATAACCACACAATATAGAACTTATATAACTTCATCAGCTTTGATACATCAACTGATGCTATAAAGTTAATCATAGATTGTTTAAAACATTACTGCAGATGTACAAAGCAACTGAATGAATTAAATGTTCCTCCAAGATTGCTTTCTGCTTCTCTGTATTGAATAGACACTAATTATTCATGATGATGTATCTACATAATTTAATAAGTTGGCAAGCATTGGCAATTAAAGGTGCTGATTGGTTGAAATATATGGAATCAACTATAAATTGGTTAGAATTGATGAAGAATTCTCTACAGGAATTAAAGTAATTATGATAGTTGTTCCCGTTTCAATAAAAGTAATTCATAGAGTGCTGAAAGTATTTTGTTTTCATGATCTAAGTGGTGGCCCATGTCAGTTTGTGGTCTAGGTGTTATGGTCTCTGACTAGTAATCACAGGCCCCTTTAGTGACTGCTGCGGGTTCAAATCTATAACCCAGTTGCCAGACAAAATCACATGTGGGGAAGAGGTCCAGCTTAGACAGACTTTGTGAAAGGCATTGGACTGCCTGACTTTAATGTCCCATAGATTGTGTGTTGGTCCGTTGAAGAATTTTATCTCATCGGACCAGCTGTCCTGCAACTTATTTACCTGATGTATACGCATTTATACTTGTTTACTTTTTACGGTCTTGACAGATTGCAAGCTTGTCAGACCGAGTTGCCTGTTGCATTAACATTGGGTACTTTCCCTTATTATTAGGTGTTTTACTAAGTAGTAGCCAGTATAAGCAGACAAAATTTGATTTTGTGTCAAATACCTGTGGCCTTTATTGAGCAATTTTAAACAGGGCTAAAAATAAAATTACCGGTAAGTTTGTTTGGAGTGCTCCGACCCAGAATTTTAGCACTTGGTACAGTATGTAGGTAGATAGGGATTTTTTTTTTAACAATGTAACAATAGTAAAAAAAGAAAATGCCCCCCAAAAAACATTTTATTTTATTTATTTGCTTGGATTTTTGTTGAGTAGTCAGGAACAACTCCAAACAAACTACTTTTTATTTTCAGCCCAGTGATATATTGTTGAAATTATAATATCTCATTTCCTTAATTAAGTTATACCTAAATGCACAATAACAAACAAAAATAATCCATACATCAATCATAACATGTACTTTAAATAATTGTCTTCAAAGCAAAATAATATTCACATTTTAGTGATACAGGCGTCACATTGAATAATTATATAACAAATTTATGTCATATATCAATCAGCTCACTAATTGCTTACATCTGACACATCAAACTGACAAGATGAAGCAGGAAACATATAAGACTACTGAAAAGTAACATTGTGATACTCATGATAAGAAAGAAAAGGGGTCACTTAGTGCTCCTTACACCCCTGAAAATTTATGTTCTCAAGTTCTTGAACTGTTCCTGAACTGTAGTTAAAATGATCATGTCTAAGCTCAAGAACATTGGTTCAAGAACTGTTCTTGAACAATTTATGAACTTGTCAAGACCAAATAAGCAATTTGACCAGACCTTGATCAGTTCTTAAAACAGACATGTGACTGTTCTATGATAATCTGGCAGGACAAGCTTTCTCACATATAAAATTTGGTTCTGGGTCGTGGAAGCTTAAGACAGCTTCAACAAGATTTAATAAAATTAATTGAATATCGCTGCTAATTAATGGACAGCAAAACGACACAGTGCACTGTATCACAATTTATTTCCTGGTGCATAATAATATATATAGACAGACAACTGAAACTCATTTGTCAACAAGTAACCCAAAAATAAGATTGTACTTTAATTAGGTCAGTATCATGTTCATGAAGACAGAAGGTGATGGACATTTACATGATCAATATTCAAAACAAGTATGTTCTTTATTTTAATTAATAAAATAAATTTAAATCTTGAAATAAGAAAATATGACAATGTACAAAATTAATGTATATTAATATTCACACCATGCCTAAGCTTTGACAGAGATTTTTAAAATGTTCTACTGTACTGTGGGAGCGGTGGTCCAGTGGTAGGACCCTAAGGTCCCTCCCACCCTGACCATCGGAATTTTTCTGAGCAAAACAATTATCCCACGTTTGCTCCTCTCCACCCAGGTGTTTAAATGGGTACCTGTGAGGGATATAAGTCAATGTTCCGTGGCTGTCTACGGCGCTGAGTGTTAACGGACGACCTATAACCCAGTGATCGGAGGGGGGGGGGGGGTAACTTGTGAAAGTTGGCTGGATATGTATAATTTCAGACTATAAACCTTTACCTTTACTGGTTACTATAGGTAAGCAAACCTATTCCCTGCCATATATTGTGACATTTATGTTTTATTTCGGGAAAATAGTCGCAAAACAAATAACAAATTTTCACCTACATTTTCGCAACCTTTCATTACTTAGAAATCGTTTTTTAAACACTGTTCAATGACTGATTTTCACCCTGTGTCACAAACGTGTGAATGTATGTAATAAAGGATAATAAAGGATGATACAAAAAATCCATGTGACCCTTAAGCATGACATGATTTTATTATATACTTTGAAACTGAGATAATTTCAGAACACCTTAAGGTCATGTTTGTGGCAGAAAATATGTTAATTATTTTTTTCAGAATAACTTGAGGCTATATTAATTATGGTTACCATACAAGATCTTATCAAGTTCTAACATAATTATTACTACGTATGCATCATACAAAATGTCTTTACATTATTATGCAACTTATAATAGCCATTTTTGTCTCTAAAATTATTTTTTCAAACATAATATGCAAATTTTAATTATGATTAGTAAAAAATAATTATCTCACTAAGTATTTAATGAATTTCTAAATTGAGGCTTAAAGATCAATAATGAATAAGTTAGACATTAGGCACAGAAATTAATTTTTTTGTTTCGGTTTAAATGCTATTTAATAATGATAAATCCAGTATATAAGTCCTACATAAAAATTGCTAATTTGCAGAAATGTAACTGACTAATTACTGGTAAGATATCCCAACATTGTTTTCATTCTCATTTTGAGCGAGTACTAGCATAATCCTGTTAACCAAAAAAATGCCTTCCAGCTTACCTACTGAAGAGTTTACATTATTTATAACAACAAACCAATGTTTTCTAAGGATAGCTTTTAGTTAAGTTACAAGTATAATTTTATTACAGAAATTATAGAAAACCATGAAGGTCTATAATACACCTGGGAGTTATGGTACCAAATTTTAACTAATCAACACACTTAATTGAGTTATGTCAATTTAAATGTCCTAATTGACGTCTACTGAACATAATCAGGGCTCATTAAATTTTATGATACATGATACATTTTGTAGTTGAGTTTATACGATGTATTAAACTAGGTCCTTGACGTGTTAAATGGCTCTTTCCTTTGTAAATTTCATGTATTAAACCCAATATCATATACGAAGCTCTAAAAATATCATTTGAATTCATGTATAAAATTTATATTTATCTGGTCATTATTTGAATACATAAATCAATTATAACACCACAGTTCTGAAGTTAGTATAATTGCAAACTTAATAAAAAAAAGTTTTTTGATCACAGAAAACAGTGAGTTACTAGTTCATGAACTATTTTGAAAATTCATGAACCTGTCTAGTGAATTATATTTCAAGAATTAAACCAATTTCTTAAATTAATCATGCTTTTTTATCGATTCTAATGAAATACATTTAATTTTCATCATTTCATATCCAACAAGAATGTTCATAAACTCAAGAACTCATTTCTTTAATGAATTTGAGTTTTGCTTTGCAGTTCAAGAACATTTCATGAATCAGACTTCAATTTCACAAAAATTCAAAAACATCTTGCTCACTAAAGTAAGCAGATTTAAATCTGGACAGATCACTAATGTCTCAATAAACATACATATTAACACAAATCAAATCTAAAATTCACTCCCAAATTTCAAATGTGAGGAAGCTAAGCCAGCCAGTTTACAGACCAGACTTGTTCTAACCAGATGTACACATGCAGTCGTCTTCCAACATTAACCTGAGGTGATGCCAAGTGACTAAATGTTGGTATGATGTTAAACCCAGTGAATTTTTTTTTAACACAAACAGACAATGAAACCTTACATGTACAAGTAAAAGTATACAAAATAACTAATTTCCACATACTAATCATTAGCAGTATATTCCTTTAGTAAGTCAACATAGCATTAAACTATATATAACCTGCACACACCTCATGATCCACTACTTTAAACTTTTAAAGTCACTAACTTATTCCATCATTTTACACAGTTGATAACGTCTCTTTGAGTTTAACACAATTTTAATGTATGCCACAACTAAAGATGGTCAAACAAATGAATTAAGGCCTACCAAATTTTTCTTTTATCTTAAAACCTAGATAAAGTGACAACTTGCCTCACCTAAAATAAGCTAGCACTTCAAGTACTGTATATAATGTCCGTAATCCATAAAGATTGTATTATCAATATTCTGTAATATACTTTATTTACTATTTATATCCCAGTATATAATACACAACTCACTGATCATGAAGACACAATATATCACATACAAGTATTGTATTTATTTAAACAACACTTCAGTTTTCACCATGAACACAGCCCATTGAATGGTAAACTACTTAATACAAACATACATACATGTATATGTAAGAAATATATATATAACATTTATTTCTCTGATAACTATCTCCCTATTGTATAAAACTGAGGTCCCGAGGCAAAAAAAGGCTCAAATTTATAACAATGTAAAGACAAAGGCTGTACTGTAAGAGTGACAATGTTGAAAAGCTACTTGCATTGTTGCTGACATTTGTATAGCAGTTTTCACTGCAAGTTATTTAAAAATAAAATATTAGCACACATGCAAAACACATTTAGTACCGGTAATCTTGTATTCAAGGTCGACTTAAATGTGACAGGGCACATTTCAATTCTAATAAGTCTGTCTCAGTTTAGCATACTTATCATAGTGAATAAGAAAACCCAAAATAACGAACCAAAAAATTGTCAGAAATGTTTTTTTTTTAGTTAGTTTATGGTTGCTTACTGCAAACCAACATTTAGTATGGCCTTAGTAAATGAAACAATTAATTATTTAGCTTGTTGTGTTAAGTACACAAATAGCAATAAAATAGAATTTAAACACTGTAACACGATTCTGGGAAGTAATAAATGATTAATGAGGAAATTTATAGATCCGTAATCCATCAGATATATACATGTACAAAGGTCTGACCCTTTTTTGTCTTCCATTTTCTTCCAGTGTACAATTTTCAAGTGAGTAGCCGAAATTGTTGAAAAAAACGTGACTATGGCTTACCCCAGTTGCCATGGTTATCATTACACAAGAGGGCCAAGAAGGCCCGATATCGCTCACATGACATTCATTGTTGATTGATTAAAACATTGTTCTGAGTCTGTGTCATAATGTCTGTTGATATCAAGGTTTTCCTGTGATTTGACCTGGTGACCTGGTGTCTGACCCAAGATGACCCATGTTCAAACTTGTCCAACATATCATTAAGACAAACATTCTGCCAAGGTTTGGTGAGGATCCAATAAAAAATGTGACCTCTAGAGTATTCACAAGGTTTTCTTGCCATTTGACCTGATGACCAAATTATTGACCCCAGATGGCTCATTATCAAACTTAACTAAGATATCATTAAAATAAACAATCTGACAAAGTTTCATTAAGATCCAATCAAAACAGTGACTTCTAGGGTGTTCAAATTTTTTTTCAACAATTTGCCCTGGTGACCTAGTTTTTGACTCACAACAATGGACAAAGACCATTCACAAAAGCTCTCCCTGAGCACTTGCTCATGTGGATTAACCATCTCAAAACCATAGTTTTATTGTTGTCAATAAATTTTCAAAGGGGAGTGGCTAAAATTGCTCTGTTACTTGTTTGTAATTTCACCAAAACATAAAAATAACATCATGACTTGTAATTACATGTATGTTTAAAAGTGCATGCTGCATTTATGGTCCATGAAAATACAAAAAAACAATAAAATCATTAAGTGGAAGACAAATCAAATAAGGATGTGGTTAAACATCTGAATATAACAGATTAAGGGTCGCAAAATAAGGATAAGATAAAGCTTAAAAGATGCATCTTTATCAAGCAAGAGATAATTGTTATAATACTGATTAAGATTAGTGCCATAGTTGATCATTTACTAAATATTCAGGCCAAGAACTTTTATTTTAACTCCTTGTGTTTTACCTTTGAAAATATTGGTACAGTACTATGAACTTAGTTGGGTGAAGCTGAACAAAATGTACACAAAAGAAAAATTGTTCCGAGATATGACTTTACTATGATTGTGGATTCATTATATAGAAATTGTGCATTCGGTTTTGTTCGGTTTTCGTCATGTTTTTTTTTTTTGTGTAGTTGATGTGTGTCTGTACGTACATCCGACCGAATGTACGTGGATGTTGGCTCTGTAGGGATTGGAATTAATCTCCACAAAAAGCATTGGCACCTGCAATCATGACAGATATTAAACATGTGGAACCTTGTTTCATATTTGATGTTAAATAAACATGTTTAGCCTTAATAGAGATTATAAGTAGACAATGGCACACATTCAACATCTCCTAATAAATTCAAAGGGAACTGATCAAAACCACAAGTTTTCTTCAATGCAATAAAAAACACACTAGTATAGTATTCTAAAAATGCCACAGCAACGGAACTTCACTGACCAAACTAATTAGTAAATTACGTCAAAAAAAAGTACACGAGGCTGTTCACATACTCCCAAATCAAATAAACAGTTAACTTTAGTACTGATAAGTGTCGGAACTAATTACAGAGACAAGGGTCTCCCATATAACATCCATGATGTCTCCATCAGATACATACACAAGTAGCACTTCAGTTTTAAATTCAATTAAATAACTATCAGTTGAAAATTAAGAGTAAGACATCTATGACTTAGTTAATTGTATTTAAGAGAAGTTTTAAACCACTTTGAGACAAGGATCAATACTAAACACATCCCTTAAATAATAATAATCACCAAAGCTTTCATTTCATATTGTCTACAGTCTAGATTCCTTAAAAAACGAGTAACAAACTTTAACTGTCTTCTGCCTCTCAATATAATACAGCAAGTAACTTCGTGTATAGCAACTCAAAAATGATTCATTCCAGATTCCCATGGAACACCTAAATTGAAGAGTATTAAATGGAGATTAAAAAGGTAAATTAATGGGATAAATCACTAATATAATGTCAGAAGTTATCCTTAAAACGCATGCAAACACAGATTAGTATTACAAATTGTGACCTAAATGTGAATTTCTTAATCTTAAAACTATGTCAGTTGATCATTACTTATCAAGTTATCATAGAATGTATATTTCCTTAAAAATGCACCCAAAAGCATATTAACACTTTTTTAATATTAAGTCAGTGCTTCAAAAATTTAAGACAATTTGGACACAATTCGTATGGTCACTAATACATTTAAAATATGTGAAAACTATCCTTAAGATAATTTGTTGATTTGCAAAAACACGACCAATACGTTCTAAAATCCGGCCCCGATTTTAAGTTTATAAAAGAGTGCAAGATGTAATTAGGGGACAAATAGTTTTTTGTTCAGCCATCCTCAGGGAAAATGGTGGAACACTTTTTTAGGGGACACGGACAGAAAGCCCTCCTAGGTGGATGTAAATCCCTTTTTTTGAAAGGTTGTTAATAATCTTCACTTCAGTAAATTTTTACAAGTAGAATGAATCCATATATGAGGGAATTTTGTCCTAAAACTCCTTTTTGAGAAATAAAACAAACCCCTAAAATTTCTTACACATTGTTTTACAAGTAACATAAGAAAGTATGTTTAAGAAAAACAAAAACAGCAGCTGTGGCGGCCTTAGCACGGAAACTTATTTAATTCCTTTATGAACACGAGAATGAGAATTTATTTCTTCAGCATGTGACAGCATTGGATATCTGTTAACAGTCAGCTGCGTCTGAGTAATTAAGACAGGAGAATGATTGTTGTTGTAAATAACATTTGCGATCTTAATTTCTCAGTTAATTAATCAATATTAGAATAACTCAAAGCGCGTGGCAGAACAACACGCCTCTATCAATAATAATGCCGTCAATTACTAAGCATCAATAGAAATTCAATAAAGAAATGAAGATCTGCTCAGGTCATACTGAGACAAGAATTTCTGAAACAGTGCAATTCCATGTCCAATCCATCTATGTCAGTCCATACAAGCTTAAATATCAGCAACACCAGTCCTGCCCATTCAGGTTATTCCATTATCTTAAATACTGTCACCAATCCATTAACAGCCCTATTGATACATTATGCCATCCTGTCAGCTTCCATTGAGTTGCTAGGAAACAGCTGATTACATAACAATATCCATGCATTCAAGCAGACATTAAGACAACATCATTCTTAAACTTCCTAAAATGGCTCTTACATCAAATTCTGTGAAAGAAAAACAATGTAAAATTTCCATTTAATCTTACAGATGTCCAGAACTATAGCAAATAACAGTATTTTCAAACAAAACTTAATGTTCGAATACATTTCGAGGGCTCAGCGCAACACTGTCGTAACTTGTTCTTATTTCAATATGAGTTACAACACTATTACGCTGAACCCTCGATTTATTAAGATCACTTGTACTTGAAGAGCAATTTAACCTGTATGCTCGATGGTTACAGGCCACAAACAAGATGTGTTTTTGAAACACAATGCCCCCCCGGATGACCTTGATCATTGACCTTAAAATTCACAGGTCCTGTAGAGGTTATCATAAGGAACCAACATAAGAAGTTGGAAGACAGTGTAGGTGGAAGCATTTTGATTTTATAGGCAAGGTTAAAGTTTGGTACAAACAGACAGACAGGCCAAAAACAATATACCCCCGATCTATAGATACGGGGGCATAAAAAATAGGAAACTTTATTAAAATTCATCGCACATTGAATAATGCTTCAACATATGGCATCTAGACCTAGGTAGTCTTTTTGACAAGTATATACATACGGTGGTGATACTAAATATAGCTTTTTATTACGTCACGGATAATGTGTACCAGAATACGAAACTCGTTACATACGAGGAAGGGAACAAATGCACTAGTTCCCCGCTTCGTAGTCTGGCATATATTCGCCGCATACGATGACGGAAACCAGTCATCTGGCAGCACTGAATAAATCACTGCTTGCTGATTGGCTACAACCGTCATGCATTATTTTAACCAATCACACGACGGAATTACTTTGAATCATTTTGCTGTCAACAAGGTCGCATTTGTAATTAAAATAAATGACCCCTTTTCACCAGCGTCTTCCCCCATTCCTAAATAAAAACCTGAATTGGTAGCATAAATACATTTTACAGACTTCATAATATTGGACGTTCTTAAATAAATAATCATACACCCATTCAGTGCACATTATACCAAATTGCCATAAATTTATAAATAAGATGATGAATAAAGTCAGAGCTAGTTATCTTCTATGTTTCCTATGAGATAAACAAAATCCTAAAACTGATACTGGACATGCAAGTATGTCAAGCTTTAATGATATGACCCAGACTGACATAAGTTAGGAAGCATTATAACACACGGGCCAAACTCTAAAAATCTTGTGTTTCGGGGAATTCAACCCTACCTAACAATGACTAGGACTTGGGCGAGTATCCGAGTGCTTGGGTATCACGAATCAAATTGAAAAATCGAGTACGAATAATCGTCATTACTGAGTTTCGTGGTTCGTGATCTTGTTTTTTTAAGTAAAGTGTATTCTTTGTTCTTAAAAATCCGTTTTCTTCTAATATATATTGTCTCATTATGGACTACTTTGTTGCCAAGAGGTCCAATCGGAGGTCACAGGCTTAAACCAGAAAATGATGCTGGTAAATCCATTAATTGGAAGGGAGTACATATAAATTAAGCCATGGAACAATTTATATTGATTTACTTCATTATTCCTAAAAGAAAATTAAATTTAGCTGTCTTGAGGACTGCAATGTTGAAGTTTTAGATGGGTTACTTGATAACAAAAGATCCGTGATTCGATTTGTGGATCATAAGTGTTGAATCATGGATTAGATCAGATCACCACAGTCCTAAAAATAACCCTGACCCTTCATTTTTTTAAAATCTCAAATCATTGTAGATAACTCATAAATGGTCAAAGTCAGTAAAACAATTTCCTAAATAAAAAAAACACGATACCTACCCTAGAATCTAGCTGAACATGGTCAGACCGTTGTCCTGAACACACAAAATATATTTTCATTTTTTACATTTTCAAATGGTTTTAAATTAATTTCTCTGTTATAGAAGAGGAATGAACAGCTGAAGTACTACAGTTAAATGTTAGATATTGGCTACTTGTGAATATTGGCGGCTAGTCTTGTTAACAACAGACAAGCGTCAATACCAACAGTATGTCTTTAATCAGAGCATAGTTTGCCTTTAATCAAAGTTTTATTTGCTTTTAAACAGATCTTTGTTTACCTTTTATCAGAGCTTTGCTTGCCTTCAATAACAGCTTTTTTACCTTCAGTCAGAGCTTTTAATCAGAGCTTTGCTTACCTTATTTCAGAGTTTTGTTTACTTTTAATCAGAGCTTAGTTTACCTTTTATCAGAGCTTTGCTTGCCTTCAATAACAGCTTTTTTACCTTTAGTCAGAGCTTTTAATCAGAGCTTTGCTTACCTTATTTCAGAGTTTTGTTTACTTTTAATCAGAGCTTAGTTTACCTTTTATCAGAGCTTTGCTTGCCTTCAATAACAGCTTTTTTACCTTTAGTCAGAGCTTTTAATCAGAGCTTTGCTTACCTTATTTCAGAGTTTTGTTTACTTTTAATCAGAGCTTAGTTTACCTTTTATCAGAGCTTTGCTTGCCTTCAATAACAGCTTTTTTACCTTTAGTCAGAGCTTTTAATCAGAGCTTTGCTTACCTTATTTCAGAGTTTGTTTACTTTTAATCAGAGCTTAGTTTACCTTTAACTTGAGCTTGGTTTACCTATAATCCTTAATCAGAGCTTTGTATTACAACCTTTCAATAGAGCATTACTTGCTTTTAAACAGAGCTTTGTTTACCTATAATCAGAGCTTTGTTTACCTTATTTCAGAGTTTTGTTTACTTTTAATGAGAGCTTAATTTACTTTTAATTTGAGCTTGGTTACCTATAATCCTATTTATAATCAGAGTTTTGTAAACCTTTCAATAGAGCATTACTTGCCTTTTAACAGAGCTTCGTTTACCTATAATTAGAGCTTAATACGTCTTTATTCCGAGCTTTGCTTGGTCTACTATGCTAGAAAAATATAGTCATGTTTACTAAAAGAATAGGGTAAGTACTAGTAGATCAAAAACTCTATCTTTTTTTACTCCTTTTTGTGAGAATACACAGTATAGTCATCCCCAAACAAGTTCATACTTTGGATTTTGCCAAAAGAAACTTTAGTGTCAGCATAAAAACTAGGAGTTGGATCTGTCGGGCAACTGTAAACAAGACTATTTTTTCTAGCATTATAATCAATAATCTGTATAAGTTCATAACACCATAGTTTCCTTTACTAACGTAGATGGCCCATGTTAGACTGTAAATCTTTTCAGTTGTATCTTTTACATAAATGAAATTTGAAATATAAAGTAATATTTCTCAATTATTTACAGACTGCTGATTAAACAGATCAATCATGGTGTTAACATTGTCTCTATGTTATAGAATGATTGATTATCATGTTATATATTATCTTCATAATATTCAAACAATTTGTTACTGCATGCATTAGATAAAATCTTACCAAAATGTCAACCAAAGTAAGTGCTCAGTCTTTCAATAGAGTTAAAATATCCACCTCAAAAACTTTAAAAATAATTCTTGACCACCATCTTGTATGAACATCAAGCATCTACCCTGTGCTTTCAACATCATGGTTTAAATGTGTCTTTCAGAGTAACTGCAGCCATAATGGTTAATTTCTAAGAATCAGTTATAACTTAGGCAAATATCAGACAATCCAAGAACCAGGTTACAATGATAAATTACTTTTGTAATATGGAAAGATAAATATTCCACACTGATATGTCCATTTTATTGTAAGAAATAAGTAGACCAAGTGAGTCTCCAATAGATATATTGTGGTAGAATTCCATTTAACAACATTTAAAAAGTTCTTAAAATATGTTGAAGCAAATGATGTTGCTCTCTGTTAATTGGTAGCAAACAATGTTGCACCTGTAAATTGATGGCAAACAATGTTGTTCCCTGTAAATTAATGTCATGCATTTTATCCCTGTAAATTAATGGCAAGCAATGTTGCTCCCTGTAAATAAATGGCAAGCAATGTTGTTCCCTGTAAATTAATGGCAAGCAATGTTACCCTCTGTAAATTAATGGCAAGCAATGTTGCTCCTGTAAATAAATGGCAAGCAATGTTGCCCTCTGTAAATTAATGGCAAGCAATGTTGCTCCTGTAAATAAATGGCAAGCAATGTTGCCCTCTGTAAATTAATGGCAAGCAATGTTGCTCCTGTAAATTGATGGCAAGCAATGTTGCCCTCTGTAAATTAATGGCAAGCAATGTTGCTCCTGTAAATTGATGGCAAGCAATGTTGCCCTCTGTAAATTAATGGCAAGCAATGTTGCTCCTGTAAATTGATGGCAAGCAATGTTGCCCTCTGTAAATTAATGGCAAGCAATGTTGCTCCTGTAAATTGATGGCAAGCAATGTTGCCCTCTGTAAATTAATGGCAAGCAATGTTGCTCCTGTAAATAAATGGCAAGCAATGTTGCTCCCTTTAAATTAATGGCAAGCAATGTTGCCCTCTGTAAATTAATGGCAAGCAATGTTGCCCTCTGTAAATTAATGGCAAGCAATGTTGCTCCTGTAAATAACTGGCAAGCAATGTTGCTCCCTTTAAATTACTGGCAAGCAATGTTTCTTCCTGTAAATTGATGGCAAGCAATGTTGCCCTCTGTAAATTAATGGCAAGCAATGTTGCTCCGGTAAATAAATGGCAAGCAATGTTGCTCCCTTTAAATTACTGGCAAGCAATGTTTCTTCCTGTAAATTGATGGCAAGCAATGTTGCCCTCTGTAAATTAATGGCAAGCAATGTTGCTCCGGTAAATAAATGGCAAGCAATGTTGCTCCCTTTAAATTACTGGCAAGCAATGTTTCTTCCTGTAAATTGATGGCAAGCAATGTTGCCCTCTGTAAATAAATGGCAAGCAATGTTGCTCCCTTTAAATTAAATGGCAAGCAATGTTGCTCCTGTAAATTAATGGCAAGCAATGTTGCTCCTGTAAATTAATGGCAAGCAATGTTGCTCCCTTTAAATTAAATGGCAAGCAATGTTGCTCCTGTAAATTGATGGCAAGCAATGTTGCTCCTGTAAATTAATGGCAAGCAATGTTGCTCCTGTAAATTAATGGCAAGCAATGTTGCTCCTGTAAATTAATGGCAAGCAATGTTGCTCCCTTTAAATTAAATGGCAAGCAATGTTGCTCCTGTAAATTGATGGCAAGCAATGTTGCTCCTGTAAATTAATGGCAAGCAATGTTGCTCCCTTTAAATTAAATGGCAAGCAATGTTGCTCCTGTAAATAAATGGCAAGCAATGTTGCTCCGGTAAATAAATGGCAAGCAATGTTGCTCCCTTTAAATTACTGGCAAGCAATGTTTCTTCCTGTAAATTGATGGCAAGCAATGTTGCCCTCTGTAAATTAATGGCAAGCAATGTTGCTCCTGTAAATAAATGGCAAGCAATGTTGCTCCCTTTAAATTAAATGGCAAGCAATGTTGCTCCTGTAAATTAATGGCAAGCAATGTTGCTCCTGTAAATTAATGGCAAGCAATGTTGCTCCCTTTAAATTAAATGGCAAGCAATGTTGCTCCTGTAAATTGATGGCAAGCAATGTTGCTCCTGTAAATTAATGGCAAGCAATGTTGCTCCTGTAAATTAATGGCAAGCAATGTTGCTCCTGTAAATTAATGGCAAGCAATGTTGCTCCCTTTAAATTAAATGGCAAGCAATGTTGCTCCTGTAAATTGATGGCAAGCAATGTTGCTCCTGTAAATTAATGGCAAGCAATGTTGCTCCTGTAAATTAATGGCAAGCAATGTTGCTCCCTTTAAATTAAATGGCAAGCAATGTTGCTCCTGTAAATAAATGGCAAGCAATGTTGCTCCTGTAAATTAATGGCAAGCAATGTTGCTCCCTTTAAATTAAATGGCAAGCAATGTTGCTCCTGTAAATTAAAGGCAAGCAATGTTGCTCCTGTAAATTAATGGCAAGCAATGTTGCTCCCTTTAAATTAATAGCAAGAAATGTTGCTCCCTTTAAATTAATCATAATGGCAAGCCATGTTGCTCTCTGTAAATTGACAAGCAATGTTAATTTTTTTAAGTATCATAGGAATAAGAAAACAAAGATCATTCTAAACTGTTACATAACTTTCATATTAACCTAACAATGATGAATGTCACTGTCACCTCCAAATAATCAAATAATTCCACAATGTACTATCATGTTATTTGGGTATTAAAATGTCATCATATTATAATAACCAGAATGGCTTATATTATTAAATCAGAATGGTGAGGCAAATATTTACTTGGAACAAAATCCCTGAAGGCAAACAAAATGTAAATAAAAAATGGTTCTAACATAATACCTCCAGTCTACAAAAGGTGTTATATCACTTCTATGCAAAGTACAGTACAGACAAAAAATATGAAATAAATGTCAACACAAAATGTTTTCTTTCATTCCACATCTTCAGACAGACTCTTCAAATAGATTACTTATATCACCATCAGACAACCATATTACTGTACAATAAATATAAAAAAAAACAGCTACAGTCCATACAGTTTTATGTTTAACTTTGCTTCACCTGTCAAGGTTATTTCTAGATTAATTTTAGTCATGGGTACGAGTTTATTCTAGTTGTTTGCGGGTATATAGTAAAGTGTTGATTACTAGTTTGGGTAATCTTGGCCATTTGATTGGCTAATGGTGATTTCGGTCATTTTGATTGGTCAATCATTGGACTGGCACTGGCTATTCATCACTGGTCATGTTTGACTGAATCTGTTCGTCTGCTCGTTTGTTAATAGTTGATAGGTCAGTAAATCATACAGGCATTGCTCTGTGATGTAGACCTAGGTAAGTTGTTGTGTAGCATAATATCAGAAATGCTATTTGAAGTTCAAAGTGGTTGTATCATAGCAGTAAAAGGTGAATTTGTTAACATTTAGGGTTTATTCTATTTGATTGATGTAGGATATAACATAACCATGTGCTTTTGAACTATATACATGAATTTATTCATTTACCAAATAGTCATGATTGTCAATATAATTATGTGTATTATTCATAACATGTAAATATGCTATACTCACCATAATGGAGGATTGAATAAAATATACAGTCAATATCCTTTATGAAAAAAGCAACTTCATACAAAAAAAAACATAAACCAATGCTTCTTGTAATTTGCCTACCTATAACATTCTGTTATATAGTTATATATACAATAATATTATAGTCAGTGTCTTCTCTTTGGAATTTTTTTTTAATCTACATTTTGCATTTGCACTGTGAATGCTCCCTAGAATAGCCTATTCTGTATAATTTTCCCTCCTTTAATCTTTTCCTAAACAATCCCTTAATATTATCATGTAAGGGGGAACAACTCTTGATTGGCATCCATAATCAGAAGACATAATAAAAAAGCAGTTTTAAGGGTTTAGGATCCTTCATAATTATAAATTAGGCTGATAGATAACAGCTAAATTTACAAATGACTTTAAGACACAAGCATGTAACCCAATAGGACGAGTTAATAACACCTTTAACAGTCATTAGACAACATTGTCATATCAAGTTATAAACACAAAATCAGTTGTGTGATAAATAATGAAAAGCGGGAAATTATTCAACTTTTTACCAAATAAGGAAATGCGGTCAGTTTTCCATATGGTAAATATACTGCATAAGACTAAACTCACAGAGAATTAAGGTTTGCCAACATGTAGCCATGAATAAATAATGATGTAGACAATAATTATTGGATTCAACAGAGTGAGCATGCATAATCTAAAGTGCATGATCACATAAGCCTGGGTTATTTAGATTTATTTTTCACATTTAAATATATGTTCTCCCAAATTGTTTACTCAAGAATCCATGGCAAAGTTTTGTTAAATAAATAGTTATGGGTTCTACAAGGGTAATAAGAAGAGAAGACACACAACTACCAGGCCTTTTTATGCCAATTTTGGGTCCATTATTCTCCCCCTACCCCAAGTAAAAAAGCATATATTTTTCCCTACTGTGAGAAAAAACTGCCCATACATGTAATTATAAAAATATAAGTGTTTCACGATGCAAATTTCTCTCATCAAAGGGACCTGATACCTGCTTCCCAAAACGATAGCCCATACTTCTTAAGAAAATAAAAATTGCATCATCTGGTGACATTTCTTTGACTCACACTACTACTTTTATGGCCTTCACATTCACATAGTCATTAGAACAGCATCTGAATGTTATCACTAGCCACTCACACCCAAAATTTTGAATCCCACACAGGACCATAAAAATTGTGCATATATATGAGGAAGCTATCCAGCTGTTCTACCCAGGGGTATGTCTGTGGTGTTCCTCCATCTTTAAAATCAGACAAGTCACCAAATTATAACTCAGGCAGTGTTGGTTTGATTTAAACCCAATAAAAAAGGAATGTTACGATGATATTTATGTCAAGTAGCATCATACCAATACATAAAGTAACATCATTATCTTATATACACTGTGAATCACATATCACCTCAAAATTGAAATCATATATTAAATAATTTTGTTGTAATCGTTACTCTCGAAGGGGTAAAAAAAACAAAATAAACACTAACACTGGTATGGGCTTGCAAAAGAGCTGGACATTGGTAGCACATAATTATAGAATATCAAGGATGGAGTTGTTAAATAAGTCTTGTTTGTTTGTTTGCTTATAAATTTGTTTGTTTGTTTGCTTATATTTTTTGTTTGCTTATAAATTTGTTTGTTTGTTTGCTTATAAAATTGTTTGTTTGTTTGCTTATAAATTTGTTTGTTTGCTTGTTTTTTGTTTTTTTTAGTTTATGCTCCTTTACAACAGTCAGAGTCATATGACCTTACCATTGTTCCTTGTTTGTTCATTCAATATAGTGTGATATTTCAATCGTTTCATTTCTAATCAGCAACATTTCAATTAAAAGTCCTGCATTTGTCAAATATATCAAATTCGAAAGGTTATGTGGTACACTTTATGTTGTGATTTAACTTTCAGGACCTACAAACTTGTTTCTCAGTATTTTATTCTAAAAGACGCTATCATTGACGATCACAGAACATCAAATATAAAGCATCCCTTAAGTAATAAAACGAAGAAACAATAAAATAAATGGTGATGCTAAAAAAGAAATAACCAAAATGTAGTTGAAAACAAATACAGCAAAACCCACCGACATAGTAAGAAAATTAATGTTTTGTTTTCACTTTTATACACAACATGTTCAGCAAATGTCATCACTTAGAAGATTTAAGTCATATATCAACCCATGGAAGTTCATTAACAATTTATAGGAGGAAGTTGAAAATGGCAATCAAAATAGAACACCTTAAAAGCTTGGTTTCAAATTGACACTACAGTAGGGGAAGAGATGAGATCTTGAATTACTTCTGAAGAAAGCCAGACAAGAAATGTTAATCTTCAGAGTCTGTAGGTTGAAAAACGCCACAGCTAGTGTAGACAATCCTATCCTTAATGTTACCTATACTGAGAAACATTCATATCATAAATGAGGTGCTCTGGATTTCATAAACACTCATATATCTAACACAAGTTAACTTACACTGGCTGTAATTGCTGGCATTTTAGCAAGAAGATCTTTAACTTTGACTCAGCATATATATATATAGAAGATGATCATAATATCCAGTCTTCAAAATAGATTATTGACATCTACTCTGATAGCCGTCACACATGTAAGGATTAAATTTATTCAGAGTGATCTTTACAAAATTGCCAAATTCCAACCCTTTGTTTAGGACTGCGATCTTTATTTACATTAACAAGAGCCTCTTTTGATGAAAATGTGGCCAATTTACATCTAAATACGATTAATATCAGAGA
This sequence comes from Lutraria lutraria, assembly GCA_964023205.1. Lineage (NCBI taxonomy): Eukaryota > Metazoa > Mollusca > Bivalvia > Venerida > Mactridae > Lutraria > Lutraria lutraria. The sequence goes on along the minus strand of OZ026848.1, from coordinate 6,625,583 downwards.
CATATGAAAACCAAATATGATTATTCTTAGGCATCACACTCCCTTAGGAGGAAGTGGTAATTTAATTTGTCCATCAGATCAGAGTATTACTGTTTCTTATAGAATTCAAGTAATCCCACAATGAATATATCAAAGAACCAGATAGCAACATTGCCTTGGAAAACAGATCATTTAAGAATAAGATAGTATGATCAAAATATAAAGGTACTCAACGGGCCCCGTCTGTATATATATATATATGTTTGCATGATGTATTCGGAAATTAAGATATATTTGAAAATTGCAAAAGTAAGTACATGTACGTACCAGCATTTCAATACCTATTAGTTTTTTTACTTCTGCATGGTAGCCATTTATAGTAAAACAACCCTTATGAGTGAAATTTCAGGGGAGCAAACACTAGACCATATTTTCAAGCCCTGGGATGTATCCATCGCCCACCCACTCTCCCAGTAATGCTAAATTTTCCACTGTAAGCACAATAAAAATGTTTACTCCAGGGTTGATGATATCCAATACATTTGATCATATTTGCAGCAAATACTGCAGCAGCAGCAGGCACATGGTAAGGTTGATCTATATGTACTACTGCAACATGAAGGTTAAATAAATAATTATTGTGAATCCTTAATATTTAGACTACCTTAGACATCAATGAAAATTAGTCTACCGGTAATAATTGAGATGGTTTCATTAGCAAGTTGAAACATGAAGCAAACCAGTGAACAAGTAAGTGGCCAATGTAACAAGGTGACAGTGATTTTTTTCCTTCTTTAGACAAGCCAGTAAACAGACTCTTCCCAATAGCATATAGGTTTCAATTGTCCCAATTTAAAAAAATTGGGCATAAAATGACAAGATTATGACCATTTTTGACAAGAAGTAAAGCATACTATGTGAAAAGAAACCAGAGAACTTAATTCATTTGTCATTGTCTAATGATAAAATTTACCAATAACCTAGTTGCCGCGACTCCATAATTCCCAATTAGACCAGACCCATTCCCAAATAGATGAAAAAATCACTGAAGATTGTCTTAATACTGGGATGAATGCTAAGAGGTTTCACTGTAAGTAGTAAAAAAACATATGAATGACAAGAAGATACCTTACAGGGAGACTTGTACCTTAATTCTCACTGGACCCTGTGAAAAGAATTCAGCAAACATGTTTGAGTGATAAATTCCTTACCACCAAAATAAGATGCGTATTGAATTAGAAACAAATAATCATGAGATCATGGCAAGCGAATAAATTTTGTGGCTGGCTTTATCAAGGATATATTGCACCAAGTTCAAAATGCCAACAATACAAGATGGTTTTCCTTTGTATGAACAATTGACTGTCAGCTGAGGATATATGTAATTTATCCAAGCATTTGACTCTGAGATATTCCACTATGTGTTCTGGACTTCTGGTAAAAGCAGAGCACCCATACTGACAGTTCAATTTTACAGAGAACAACTAATTTTGCATTGATCAGTCTATACAATTAAGTCCCAAGAATGCCATACATGTATAAACATTTTACATTAATACATGTGTGATAATTATGACATTTAAACAAATTTTTTATTGACTGCTTTTGTAAAATTTCTGAACCATGAGAGGACTTAAGTACACAATACACTACAAAATTCTTCACTAATGGGAAGTAACTCAATTTTTTAATCAACTTAAATCAATGAGAGTTCTGGCCTGGCATTGTACAAAACCTGGTAATGGCAAAAATAGGCACATTTGCCATAATCCATTCTTGTTGTTGCATGATAGTTAAGAAATATGATCCATTTGTTTTAAAGGCAGTCATCTTGCATTCAGGATGACAAGATACAGAATATTGGTCATCTTTACAGTGAAAGTTTGGTCCCCTAAACATACACCTTTCTTAATGTTGCTCACTTCAATAGAGATGTTTGAAGCTTTTTACATCAAAGATACATTTTCTTCATAAAAGATAAAACAGGAAAACATATTTTTACTGAATATAATTGTCATGACAGACATAAACAAATTTTAACTCTGTTTCAAACTAAAACAAATCTACCATCAATAATGCAGTCAGTCAGTGTTGCAATAACAGAACGTGCAGGTTGTAGCTATCGTGTACGCATGTAATAAACTATCACATGCCCACATTAATAACTATCACATGCGCATGTAATACATTATATCGTGTGACCATGTAACAGCTATTGTACGCACATAATGTGATATAGTAGCTATCAGGTGTCCATGCGATAAATAAAAATATTTCCATGTCCCCATTCAGGGCCTTTTTTTCTTCTATAAGAGGACGAAATTTGGTGACATCCCAATTGAAAAAGGCTCCTTATTCCCAATTTGGGGAAAGAAATTCCCAAAAATAAAATGCTCTAACTTTGTTGCCTAACCTTAGAACTACAAATTTGGCCAAATATTGTGCTTGAATTTCCTAAAATGAAAGGCTAAGGCCCCTTTCCAATTTTTGAAAAAAAGGCCCTGCCTTTATGCCACTATGGTGTTACATATGTTCCATTTGTATATAAGTCTGTAAATAGCATAGTAATTAGCATAGTTAACATAGTTCCATTAAATATAAAATATCCAATTAAAGTCACATCAATGCTCCTGTACAACAAAACAAGGAAAATATTTATTACTGTGATTCTGTTAAGCTAAAATTATTTTATCATTCCCAATAACGCATAAGTGCCGTATTCCCCATGGATGATCAAATCCAGAAGTATATCAAATATAAATTAAGAAAGAATACATGATTTGCAAAGATTTCCAATAGATCTACCAACCCATTATAAACTTTATTATTTTTTTTGTTTTTAAAGACGACCTCCCATGTATATATCGTTTATATATATCAAGTATAACACTTGAATTGATTCAAATGGCGGTTTATAATAATTTCAAAAGGCACGCAAGAAAAAAATCAGAGAACATAATCATGTCCGAATTTTATTGCGTCCGGTTACATGTAAGGTAGCTTACACGTCATAAAATTTTCGCTAACAAGATATTTCAATTCAAATCATGACAACATATTACGAAACGTATGGTACCCTCAAACTAAGCTTCATTACCTCCCGTTGTCCTTAGAAACGAACAGTGTTCAGTAGCAACAGAAATATCGATAAGTTCCTCTCCACAATCCTATCGTCTTGTTTACATCATACATGAGAGAGTTATACCGCCAGAGGGCGTTTGCGCTCATTCGTCCTAGGCACAATCGAACCGGATGAAAATGCAGTCGTCACAAACAGTTATAATTGACAAACTTTAATATACATCTGGGACCAATGTGTACAGTGGTCCCAAGCCATACCGTACATCACTATTACATGTATCATGGTACGTGTTCTGATAAAAACTTTAGATGAACCATCCAACTAAAATAGTGTGTTTGTGCGTTATTATATATTATTTGGAAATTGTTATTTATTATACGAGAGTACATGAACCTGTATCTGATAATACCTTAGATATTTCTTTATACTGGACTAGGCCTACTTTATATCAGGGACTGTTTAACCTGGTTTTTTTTGTATATTAATATAGTCACAAGATATTTTTAATAGCAATTATTCTAAAAAATTAAGTACATATACAGTTTACTTTGCTGTCATTTGTTTATGAAAGAAACTATCATTTCATTTACAAAATGAAGAAATCAAGTTTCCTGCCATATTTTCCGTCAGTTCAGAATCCAGGTTAAAGTAATTCCAAAAACATTTCTCCCAACATTTTGAGTGCTATGTAACGCATGTTGATTTCCATAGTGTTAAAGTGTGCATATGATAGCTGTATCGGATCACCCCCATTCTGAGCTGCTTTATTTGTTCAAAACATGCAGTCAAATCTGTGGCTCAGTACTGGACTGATTGCTTACGACTCTATGTGCAGCACATAAGTGTGGTTTAGAACAGTGGCCTCATGCTCCCTTATTATGTAGATGATCTCAATACCTTTAGCATACATAAGATGGATCAATATAATGGGCCAAAGAATAATTTCTTTTAAATGCAAGCAAGAATTACAAAACCTGCAAAGTTTTAGTACCTATGATACACTTAGTAATGCCTCATGTTTGCAAAGTTTGTATCAACTTAGTATGTACATGTACTTGCTTATACACATATTCATAAAACTTTGAATGTCAATACCACAATTAATAGATATTTTCCAACTCTATATGAGGACATTGGATTTGAATGATCTGCCGTGATTCAACACTGACCAGAATAAGCAAACATAGGGTAGAGTGCATAATTTAAACAAGTGAAGCTCGAACCATGTGTACCAATTGAGTGTACCTAAATATTACACAAAATAAAGTCCATCCATAGACTGTTGAAATGATGGCCTTAGGTTAGAAAAAAATAGTCTTCTTTACTTTTACCATACTGACCCTAAGGTTTCAACCAGCAAAATTAGCTTCAGCTATTTTCTCACAAACGCTTGAGTATGAAAGATTAGAAGTTTTTGCCAACAAATCCTTAATGCTTTGGTCAGGCCACCTTAAACATGACTTTTTTCCAAGTCTTGAGTAAATAATAATAAACAATAACTAAATGTCCACTTTCATTAGGATCAGATTTAATCAAGTTATCATTTAGGCAAAATAAAATATGATGCCTGACTAACAGTTGCTCAACAACATATTTCTTTTACATCATTTTAATTCACATACACTGTAACACAAAACAAAAGAACTAGTATCAATTTAATTAAAATATCCAAAAAAAAAATGAAACATATCTAGCTAACAAAATGTTCTGTTCATTTCAAATTAAGACACAAAATCGCAACATATGTCTTTTTGTATTTGTATAATCAAGGTAAGTTTGTTTTAGTGATTAACAAATAACATGTAGATATTAAACATAGAAATTCATAGTTTGGTCAGTATAAAAAAACACCATAAAACTGGTGATAAATTCTATCAATTCATAAAGAATACATAACAAACAGGTGAATATACTAACACAAACACATACATTATTAAATACAAATGGCACCAAATGAAATAATAATAACATAATAAAATATCTCAGTTTTCAGGCAATCATTAAACAATTATTTGTTGCTGATATCGACCAAAACCGATATATATATTATGTCAGAAGCTGAAGACCTAGCTGTCTTTGGATGTCTACATGTCACAAATACTGGTACATTCAGTTTGAAAACCATACTGGAAATATATTTACACACCAACAAATATTAACCCGACGTATGACATTACCCTCACACTCACAATATAGTAGATTCATACAGGTCAATTAAGGTATGTCTCAGCCCTGGTATAAAATCTGCTGTGCACAAGGTAAATAACCAATCACAGAATTATAAGACTGGTTACAGTATTAACAAAGCAAAACTATAAAATCAAAATTAAACTATACAGATGTATTCTATACTATATGTATAAAAGAGATAATCAAGGGAAAGTGAAGTGGAAATATAACTGTCATTCACCTATTAAAAAAATCATGAACAAAATGGGAATTATTCATAAGCAACTAGGTCAATTAGTATTAGAATAAAATGGACAAGTATAAAAATTTGTTGTATTTCTATTTTTAAAATTTAAGAACTCAATAAAAAAGCATCATTACAATCAATAGTGAAAATATACACTAGCACAGTAAGTATAAATATATTTTGTTTATAGAACTTGCAACATGTTATACATAAATATTTTTAGTTCTGGTTCACATACATAAATGGAAGTCCAAAACAGTTTGTCATGTAATAGAAACTAGAGCTGTCACAGAGGTGACTAACATCCCCGCTGCCGCCTTGACAATAAGAATGCAATAGTACACTATATGGCTAAGATCAAGGGGACATAACTCTGCGATGAGTGAATCGCTGGGCATGAAAATTATGTCTTGCACATCTACACTTTATGGTGATAACATATGTCAAATATCATTGCAATCACTTAAAGAATGTGGAAGAAGTTCGCTCCACAAACTTGTATGCGAACGGATGGACTGACTGCCCAACAACTAACCGACAGAGTCACTCCAATATACTCCCTCGCAAACTTCATTTGCCAGGGTATGAATACTTTACTAAGAAGACAAATTTCAAACATAAAAAATATTGCAACCATTCATTCAAAAAGATAAAATATCAACTCCAAATAAAAGTTTTAAGAAGAAAAAAAATGCTGTCTCATCTTAGATACACATGTATGTATATATGAAAAATTTAAGTCTTTCGGAAGTCTCCTTTCTGATCAACCATAACAAAAACAAATGATTTAAGTCATGGTTACATGTACTTCTTTTATTGTTTTAATGTAGGATTTCTTATCAGTTCTAGATATACATAAATCTTAAACAACTCTACCATTTCATGCAGAGCAAGTAAACCATGACAGTTCAGAAAGGAAGATATAAGTTTACATTTCTGTATGTACAATTTACAAAGCGATGAAAACAAAGATGAATATAAGCAAATGCACATACATACGAGGTAGTTATCATATCTATGTACCTCATTGTCCCCATTAAATGAGCCTCATAGATTTTATAAAACCAGCCCTCATTCAAGTAATAGTTAGTTGAAGTACTACCGTAAGTATGTAATATTATTGCAAGTTGATTTTTCTACAGTAGCCAGCAAGTCATACCTGTTTTATCATACATATACTAATGGTAGTCAACCACCACACACTTGTAATATTACATTATTACATCTAATAGCATTACTCATAGCTGAAAAAATCTCCTAACACACACTAAGTTAAGTTTTTGCAGAATTTGTAACTTTTCTAAAATTACCCATGAATTTCATTAACAGTCAAAATTACATCCACAATGAATGATTAAGACTTGTTTACAAACCCAAAGAAATAAATCTATCTTTTGAAATTTTATAGACAGTTTTGACTAAAATTTACTTTTTGTCTAAAAAAATGGTCAAATTGTGCAACCTAAAAAATGGCAACATCAATAAATGTCATTTCCTTTGGAATTACCGAAATTTAAGTTGTATGTGAACAAAAAAGTAAAACAAATTCTGCTTCATCAACTACTATCACAGTGATAACAAATCAAATAAAACATAGTAACACCGGGCTCCATATAAATAGGTACGAAATGCATCACATAAGGCCATCCTTAAAAATTGTTGGTTTGCGAACACCTTAAGTTTCAACCAGGGATAGGTAGCTAGTTTTATTTATGGTTAACACTTCATCCCCACATTGAAGACTAAAGCTTGAGTAAAAAAATCATCAAAATCAGGCAATAAAATATTTTTAAGTTTGGGAATTTTGGAATGAGTTAATTGAGTAAAAGCAAACCAATATTTTTTAAGGATGATTCTCTAAGTGCTTCCACCAGCTATATCAATTTCTTATTTACAAGAAATTGCACATTCTAACACCATTAGTATTCTTATCTTTAACACAGTTGATCCATAAAACAAACCCTATGAGGAGATTAATACACTCACAAATAATGACTCAGTATCATAAAAATATTTCTAAAACAAATAAAAAATTACATGTGAAGGTAGAAGTGCTCAGATTCAATTTTTACAAACAGACTTTTAAGGTATTATACCCTAAACGTTCAAAATATGAATACAAAAAGCGAGCTGACAGATTTTGGGAACCTTTATAAGTCATAGTCTTCCATAATAGAAAAGAGAATGAATTACCCTGAGGTTTTTTAAAAAAACGATGACAATTGTTTCAGTTTGAACATTTTAAATTTGCATTGAAGTCTATGGGAGTAGACAATTGTTTTGAAGATTAAAGAAAATGACATTTGATAAAGAAAAATACAGTCCTAAGGTCACTGTGAAATATTTCCAGAAATTGGTATTTTCTATTTTTCAACAAGGGCAATTACTCTTACAGTATGATCACTTTATGTCGTAAATAGTAGATCCATTAAATAACAGAAGTAATATGGATAAAATACCTTTAATAAGAAAATATTATAAACAGATAAACAGTAAAAAAAGTAAATGGCCTGTCTAATCCTGTAAAATTTCTTTAAAAAGAATGGTATTTTCCTTGTTTATTTGTGAAATAAAAAATCAACAATTAAATTTCAAAGCATATTTAAAAAATTCGAAATTATATCCAAAAATATGGACATCAATCTATAAACAACAACAACTATAAAGAATATATAAGTAAAACAAAATAATAATAACAAGTCAGTTGCCTAGATCAGAATTATCATCAAGAATTGCAAACTAAGATTTGTGGCTTCTGTGCTTTTATCGACGCTGGCCCATGAAGTCTTTTTGCACGCTTCAAGAAAGCGTTCACCATCTGTCGAACGACTTCATCGAAAAATACATGTGATAAGTGAGAGTGCAGTTGAGAACGAAACTCAAATGCAACCTGAAAAACATTAAATTACAATACATGAAAATGCATTAAATTAAACATTCTAACAAGAGTGCCACAAGCAGTGCCAATACTCGTCTGTTCACTGCCTCAGGAGATCTATCCACCAGAAGTTTCATGTTCCTACCTCGTATAATTTCTGAGTTATGAGCTACAACACAGTTTTTGCACAGACTGAGACACAGACGGCACACAATAGCTTGACTTATTCTTCGATGTGCTAATAAGCTATTTCAAAGACTTGTCAATTTTCATGACTATAGGAACATTTATTTATCTATGACAATTTTCACAGACACTTGGGGTTAGGAGCTTTAAAAAACCAAAATAATTGTATTTTTGTAAATCCAAACACATAAACTTATCATATCTATCAATATAATCTAAAATAAGCCGTTTTGAAAAAAATACATTTTTCAACGTCAACAATATAATTAAAATAGTATACAATTATTTTGTTTTTTTAAAGCTCCTAACCCTAAGTGTCAGTGACAATTTTATGTTCTATCAAATGACTTTTATGAATATGAATACTGTTTGTATTTATACTATTTCAGTAGCATCGCATGTAACAAATTATGTAATTCATATATGGATGATCAGTGGTAACACACTGGAATACTAAACGAAACGTCATGGGTTCTATTCTCGCCTCTTGTCTTTCAAAAAACTCAGAAATATTTTTTCATTGTCCCCATCCCAACTACTGAGCCAAGTAATGTGTCTCGTCAATCAAAGAAAAAAAGGGCTGGGCATGTAATGATGCTTCACAACAGGCATGATAAAGAAACTGGAAAAACGAACTGAAAAGAGTAGGGATATCAATGCCTGGTTCTTTTTGGGGTGGCTCTGAAATAACCATAGCTGTCTAATGGGCCGTTACACAACAGATAAATAAATAAATATAATTCTTACTTTAAATAAATGATTTTTTATCATTTAAAATGAATGAGACTAATATAATTCTGTTCAGAACTGGTAGCTGCCACAAAATCGTCCATTTAGATTTCGATTAGCAGTTTTTTATGAATGTAGACATTTAAATACAAATGAACTCAAATATTTCATATGACCAAACTTACAGAAAAGTCCAGTGTACATGTGTTCTCATTGCTAGGTAAGCCAGGACTGAACTTCCACACTGTCACAAGGTGATTAAATAATACACCGTCACTACACACAGACTGTAAAACACAAAAATCAAATAAATGGATGATGTCATATAATGTGAGTGACCTTTAATAGTGAAACACAGTTGGAGATGAGTGAAATTTATAAACGTACATGTTGCATGCACAGGTTTTTACTTCTTTTCCCATCATAGTTAGATTTCTAATTTGACATTACGTTGATAATATTGTAGTGAAAGATTAATTGCAGTTTGACTCCTAAAAACAATTATAAATTCTGCTCGAAAACGTCAGCCAACTAAATACTTGGACACCTTAATTGACAACTGCAGCCAAAATCAAAATAGACCCCTTTTCATTATGGATAAATTAGGGTCATTAAAACCTCATGTAAATGCTAAACAAACATGTTCGTTTAAATTGACCCCTCCCCGGCACATTTGGTTCATACATTTATACTTGAGCTAATAAAGTTAATTTTTAGGACTTGTATGTGGAAATATTTTTAATAGATAATGATCTGGTAAAAAAAGTCCTAAAGTACAATGGGGTCAATTATATTAAGTAAATGTACAATTTGGTACTGCCATTTGTGTCCATAACACTGGAATAGCTCAGTGATTGTATTCCTGAATCAATTGTCAATTGAGGAATAAAGACAATGTGTCCATTCTTTCCATATATAACTGAAAAATTGTTGAAAGCCAAATAAACAAAAATACAAAGTAGCAGAAAAGTACATCGTAAATCTTACATACCTTCACTAAGTTTGGTTTAGATAGTGTTACAACTGAGGTGTATCTTTCAACTAGGGGAGGAAATCCTATTTGTAGTTTACAATCAAGTCTATCTGGAGTTTTATTGGTAACTAAAGACTGTGTACACCAGGGTACAAACTTGTTATATTTGTCCACTTCAGCTACAATATCATACATTTGTTCCATTGTGTATCTGGAAAAAATACAGTAATATATAAATATTAAGATCATTTTTTCATAATGAGTAATTTCAACTTTTGAAAAAAGGACACAAATTCATTTACAACATGACTGTGCCATAGTTGAAAACATAAAAATAATTATACGAATTATCAACAACCTTTTTTCCAATTTGAAAGTGAAATACTTTTTTAACAACAGACATACAGAGACAGAATCTTTCGGCTAAGTGTTGCCATTCACAAAAGTCATAAAAGGTGGGCAGTTCACCTATTCACCGTTCCCGGAAAGAACCAGTACTAAACTCATATCCATAATCCTCCGCAAGCAACTGCCTACTTTCTCACATGAAGAGACATGGTCGGTAGCAAGGTTCGAACCCATGACCCTCTATCAGTGAGAGGTTACAACTAACAGTGATTTAAAGTCAGCCACCTTAACCACTAATGACTCAACCACTGAAGCAGGTTTAAACAAATGTAAGAGAAAATGAGAATATAGATCGAGGGTTCAGCGCAAAGTGTTGTAACTCATATTGAAATAAGAACAAGTTACGACAGTGTTGCGCTGAGCCCTCGAGATGGTTCTACACAGGCATATGTCAGGGTTTTCTTCGATTGTTAAAGCTGGAAAAGCCATCAAATGATATAGGCTGTTTCATACTATATTAAACACCAGACAAATGAGAGGTACGACCATCATTCAACAAGATTTCTTTAAATTAATCAACAAACCCCAATAGCCTTCGTTCTGAATATTCTTTCTTCTTGCTTCCATTTCCACCTCCAAAAGGCAAGTTTGGCAATGTAATAAATGATCTCCTACTTTGTATGCCATTTATCAGTTTCCATTCATTTTGTCTAGACACATGTAAACAGCCACCACATGCAGTTCTAAATACAAAAATTCTGTCATAATTAGATTCTAATAACTAACAATAAACAATGTGTACACTACTATACACAGAATAGTGGTTATTTCTAAAGAAACACTGATTTAAACAAGAGTGCCAGGTCACAAAATACACCCGTCAAGCGGCATAACTCAACATAGCTAGAAATCTGCCTGGACCCCCCTAGCAGGCCTGTTAGTCAAGCATTAGGGCCACAAACTTATTGTAAACCTTGTTAGTCACCTAGGACCAGTAAGAGGTGCACAAATCATTGGTTCCAAACATCTTCTAATTGTTCTGTCGGGAATGGGTGATCCGAGTGAAACGGCACAAAATAGTCCTGTCATGGTTGACATGGGTGCTACAATTAGCGTTTTCGCTGAAAGTATGCTAGAATCAGAAGAAGAGAGCGACGAAGGCGAAGAAACAGCCATCAATGCACTAGTAGCAGCAGCAGCTAGTGAATATAAAATGTATACTGATAATAGGCCTACATTCAGTTAACTTTAGGTTTCAAATTCATGAAACTGTACCAACTTTCATCACTGGATAGGCCAAATATGCGACAAATGTGACAACAATTATACATTCACCTCTAAATCATATTTAACAATAACAATAAAAACATGAAAACTTCTTTGATACAGTTGATCACTGTTATTTTCAATCCATCTTCATTTACCAAATATTCTAAAAAAACGTTTCATGAATGGATTCGCAACTTCAGTATTAACAGCTAAAAGTAATCAAATCCTGCCGTAATAACATGTGAATCAACAGAATTTCATGCTCTTGTTTACAAGAGCTAAAATACAAAAATATCTGTGATGATCCGAATGTTAACAATAGTGAAAATATCCGTGGTATTCCAAATGTTCAATCTTGGAGACAAAAGGATTATAATAGATGTCCCCCACCTTGGAATTTGAAATGTTCAACTGATGCCTTTTTCAATGCTTATACTTAGACATTGTGAATTATCCTTAACATCCTTAACCAATTTACCGTACCCAATTGCCAGTGTTTATAGTATAATCAAGTTCGTAATCACCCAATTACAGCTGTCGGACATGGCCGAGTATATAGCAATGCATTGTGGGATCGTCTCTCGATATCGTTTGAGCTATTTTTAGCAGTTGCGAATCCATGTATGTATATAAGTCCTTGACGTAACATAAAAACAAGTTTTGCTTATAAATTTTAACTGACTACTAACGGCCATGTTGTTATAAATGTCATTTGTTCTCTTTGCACCACCTTTTCAGCGGGAACAGTTCAGACATGTTCGGCACATTGTTCCGATACATTTGAATGGTGTTCTGTATGTTCAGAACATTCCGTACAATGATTCGTGCACGCCCCTAGTGCCACAGGGAAGTGAATTATATAAGGCTAATCTCACGAACATGCACTTACTACAGTAGTTCTAGGTCCCATAACTAAATTGGTCTTTTTTATTTCGTCTTGTTGACCATTTTAGTTATGGAATTGTCCTCTTACAAAGTCAACAGCTTAAGACGCTTGTTCATGTGTCTATTGAATCAGATCAATTTACATGCTTTCCGGAATGCTACGGACTTAATCCAAAGCATTTACGAGGAAAATTTTTAAATTAAGGGTAGTATGAAACATTGGCAAAATATTTGATAACTTTCGTCTGTTGAAAGTATATTTTTGATCATATTGATAGATTATACTATATTTCATCGAATTGTACACACGTTTTACAGACATTTGAGCGTGAAATTGGAAAACGAACGCGACTCAGATTGAGTCGTTTACCTGTTAGCTTTTAAAGAATAAGTGGCTTTGACGATGAACTGCAATGCAAACGTATCATCGTCAAAGACCCTTCGACTATTACTACAGATGAACTGAAGACAATTTCTGATGTAAGCTATTTTTCTTTCATTATTTGTGCAATAAGCAGTGTCCAATCCTTATATAAATTTATATGAGACTCCCAAATTGTATATGGTACTAAACTTAAGACTACCAAATATCCAAGTGTTGCTATTTTTTTACTTAAACATTCATCAACAATATCACAGTATAGACTCTGAGGGTCTTATTTATGTTTATTGCATAATTTTATCAAGAACGGTCAGTCAACTTACTGACCACTATGACCAACAATTTGAGGTTTGAAATGATGAGAAGAAAGTCCATTTGTGGGCCAATGTTAACTTCTACAACGATATAAACACAAAACGATACCTTTGTAATTCACCAGCCCGTCTTAAAGTTTTCGGATCCCTAATTAAACTTAAATGTCGGGAACATTTCGCTAGCGGTCTGGCCATCGCAAAGGTGAATTAAATCTGTCAAGTTCAAGGTCGTGTAGGGCGATGCTATAACCTGTTCAATACCGTTCCGAGAACGTGAGCGGAAGGCAGACATCGATCCAATTCTCGCTCAAATAATATTTTTTAAAGAGAATGCGACCCTAGAGAAATTTCTATGTCAGTTATATAAATGATCATCAAATATCAGTGTTATCGAATTTAAACAATAAAATTTCAAGTATATACAAAATTATATGTATGCTTTTTTTATTTGTTTTGATAATTTGAAACTGTATTATGACTCTAATCAAACCACCGAGAGTACTATCAGGAGCGATGTTTAAATGTGTTAGATAAAACCATCCTTTAAAAAAGTCTTATGTTAACACCATCATGAATAAGAATTTGAAGATGAAGTATATAATTATAGTATTGACACAATGTACATCTATAAGCCAATTAACCACAACCACCAAGGAAAAGATATATCATTTAACTGTTAAATTTTGCTTGAAAGTAATATTTCGAATTCAACTCGCGATAAAAAACGTTTAACTAATTCAAATTTAATTTTGTTTACATTTATGAAAACTAGAGGTTTCCAACAGTATTAATCTTAAAAAAATATATTACGAAATGAAAAAGTTAAGATGGGGGGCATGTTTTCCGAACACCAAATTTTGTGATAAAAAAAATAGATTTTTACCCATCTTAACAATATTTATATAACGGATTTCTATATTTAATTACATATTCGAAAACTACAGAACGTTAGCTTTAATATGATATGAAAATTATTAATATCCAATACGAAACAAAAAAGTTGATGGGGGGGGGGGGCATATGTTTTCCTTTAATTTTACACTAAAATCTAGCGGGGCGCCATGTTTTTTACCTGCCCATATTTCTAACCCTAATCTAAAAGTCATGACATACAGTGAGAAATTACTAGCTGCTGCACATTTTGAAAACAAATTCAGTGCCTTCAGCTCTTTGATTTATATACAGTTGTACTGTATACTGGACTTCTGACCATGTACACGTCATTATGTATAGTATTCTGTGGCACTACTTTTGTGAATGAAACTGTTTTCAGTATGCAGTAAATCTTAGTAGCTCGACAGTTTATTAATGAAACTTTTGTGTGGATGAATACTTAATTATTGTACTTGTTACTTTTACAGCATAAATTGCCAAAATATTTCCTATGCTTTTAAAAATCAACAGAATCCTGCAATATATCTCCAACTTTTACCACTTGAAACTTGTATACAAAAAGTGGTACTGTTTTTCAACACGGGTGTAAGAGGTGTCACTGTATTGTAAGTGGGAAAAGTGGGTTTTAGCTATAGGAGCTCCGCTCCCAAAAATACTTTTAGTTATAAACCGAGCTGTTCATTGAACATCTCCTATATAACTAATGTAAGTAAGTACGTAATTAAGTAATTTATTTCGGATTTGTACAATACAGTACATCGATCATCATATAAATACATTTTACATAAAAATACAAATACAATGTCGTGTTTGATTAATTATGAGTATAATTACATAATCTATGTGAAAAAAAATCATTATCAGTACAATTTACTACTTATCACAATACGTTTGAAATACATAATTTTTTATTATCATAATGCAATTATCATATTTTATTAACCTTTCTTAGTTTATATTCTCACGAAGAATGAGGAACTAGGAAAACATATAGCAAATGATCTTTAAAAATCAACCATTTAATCGATTGTTGTATGAATTTAGGTTTCAAATAATGTCAAAGACTTATATACATATATAAGTCCTTAATAATGTTAAGTTAAACATTATCAATATGTTTCAACAAATTTCTTCTTCGTTCGTGCGCTAATTTTAGATATATACATAGGTTCAATAATTATATAATAATATTCAATAATAATAATAGTTTTCTTGTTAGTTGAAAAATTAATCATATTTGGATTATTATATAGTATTAATATTTATTGATATATCTTTCGCGTAGATCTGAAAAAGTATGACACCTTTATACAAAATGAAATTCATCTTCTAAATCTCTGTAAGTCCCCAGTAAACAAAACTGACATCAACGTTGTTCTCTTAGTAATCTTTCCCTAAATCTGACAGAGTTTATTCTTAATGAATTCGCAGACACACGTATTTTGGTTAGTTCTTTTCGTAAATGTTTTGATACAATTAATGATAAATACTATACACAAATAAAACTTAGCTTAAAATGACTGTAAAAACACGTAGTATTCCGTTGTTATTTATATCTGATAACCACCGTTGTTGAAAAATATCAATAATGCATCAATAATTTTGAAGACATTGATAAAAGTAGGCACATGAACATTTTCTGGATAAATACATACATCTGAAGAAAAAACATGCTCATCTAATAAAGATTTAACTTGAAACGACCAACTTTCTCTTTTGGCCTCGAGATTGATGATACTATTTTCATGATTTAAAAAAAAACATTATCAATGTGTACCAACTTAAACCAATATTTCATCATATGTACATAATGTACGAGAGTGGCTAGAGACCCAATTCTCCATACACAGTAGGATTAAATGTATTTTGTCCTACATCATAACTGATCCCCAAGAAAAACTGGAGGTCTAATCTCAAGGCACTGAACCAGGAATGCGAGGCATGTGACTTATATGGACCAACAAGGCCCCTGTTTCCACAGTAGGTGGTAATAAAACAGACAGGATCATTGATAGACTAGCTTCTGCTTATAAGTCTACGGACCGTGACCAGACAGGATCAGACTGATAAAGGGCAATAAAACCAGTAATGCGAGGCATTTTACTTATGGACCAGCAAGACCCCTAGTTTCACAATAGAGGTAATTAAGTTATTGAAAGACTATGGCTTCTGTTTACATAAAATGCTTATAAAACAACAGGAAGTTATTCATAAACTAATTATCAATATAAATCAATGAAATGTATGTATGACCCTCTTATTTAACAAGGTGTCAAGTCTACGGACACTTAGCTGACCATGACCAGACAGGTTTAGACTGATAAGGGACAATAAAACAATTAAGCGATTGGACCTCATGTGGATTTGTGGATCACTTATATAGTAGCTGTTTATTGCCCATTATCAGTCTAACACTGTCCGGTCACGGTTCGCTTAGTGTATACATGTATAGTAAAATAGAGTCATTAATTTTATTAATTAATCATTTATAGTTATATAGATAGATTATTGGGTTTGTTTATCCTTGTAACCGGGATGATCCCATATATGCTAATATATTCCTGTTGCGTGTAGTAACTGATTATGTAAACAGGAGCTAGACTACCATGACACTGTCTGTTTTATTACCCCCTGCTGTGGAATACAGTCATAATGGTGTTGTATATAAGTCACATATGCCTCGCATTCCTGGTTCAATGTTAACACTGCTATATCAAAATTTAGAATATAATACTAGTAGATCTCTTTACATTTTTCTGTCGTTCTAGTTTAATTTTACATATGCATGTTTTTGATATAGAAGTGCGCGTTAACTAATTGAAATTATATTTATATACTATATTATATTTTATACATGTGTATTTAAGGTCAACGAATAATTCTTTAAATTCGTCCTCTTCGTTCTGTTATGGACGTTTTTCTGTATTCTTCAAAAAATGTGCAATACATGTATATATATATAGTAATATTTCCTTATCATATACAGATATAGTTTCGTGCTTATCAAGAGTGACCATGGCCTTGATTTCGCGACGTGCTCGTTGGATTAACTTTAAAAATTGCAATAAACAGACAAACACATTGTAGAGGTATGGTATACATAGTATTTGTATAAATAAATTGACTGAAATATTATCCAACACGATTAGCTCAGTTGGTAGAGCAACTGCATGCCTTGCAAGCAGGAGGTCGCGTGTTCGAGTCCAGTATCGGGTACATCGTTTTCCTCCTCCTATTACAACATTAACGAATATTTGCATTCGTATCATTTTTACAGTCAACTTTATTTCGATCTCATCGATCTATTGCATGCCAATACCGTGATTCCGACGGTACGGCTAATAGTGGTCTTTATATAGAACCTTATATATCATTTTTCACGAAAGTGCAGTTAATACGGCCGCTTGACTCTTCAAATAGAAACAAAGAAGAGTCTATTTACTTTTCTGAAATTGCGGGCATGCAGAGAAAACGAAGATTTGATGAAAGGTAGTGGAAGAAAGCCTAAGTTGTTATGTTAAACAAGTATCTCGAATTAATTTTGACTTTTCATCATAAGAAAATCATTGTTTTATGGACTGTTCCTATTGTCATCATCATTTTTCTTAGACGCGAAAACACAGTTTGTTTCATATTCATTTGAATAAAATTCAATTTTTCAAATGTTTCTGTACAAACATTTTTGCTTTCTTCATTGTATCAATTCATCTGTGCTAGTAACAACTAAAATACAATAAAGCTTGTGCTTTTGTTAGCATTCTGTAAACTGATGTTTGTGTTGTGACTATTCACTAAAGAAATAGGTCTTAGTACACAAGTGGGTTTTCCCCAGATATTTTTTCTGTTCCTTTATTATTGGTTGGTATAGAATTTTTATTTATTATTAGTAGTAGTTGCTACCTGTGAGGAAAGCCCAGTTTAATTGCTAGTGTTTATAATTAATTGATTTAGTAATAGTTTTGTAATTGCTTATCTAAAAATTGATACTGGTCAGCCATTAAAGATGCAGACATTTTTTTAGACAAATAGCCAAATTTTTCTAACTTCCAAATACATAGGTAAGTCTTTATCCTCCCAAAGTGTATGTACAATTCTGATATAATTTAAAATTACAATAACATTTGATGGTTTGCTCTCATTCTGTCTGACATTGTTGAATTATTCATTTTAGCAATGGTGATGATCCTGATGTTCAAGTATTGTCCGTGAAGAAACCTAAACTGAATCATTCAGTGTCAAGTGGTATGTAATCATTTATGATATTATGGCCGTATTTTGTTGCAAGTATTGACAAATTACATTATGAATGTTAAATTGTATTTTTCTTTACATTGCTTTGCAGTTAACTGAAAATGTTTCTTCTTGTCAGATGCCTACCTAGTATGTCACTGTCAGTAAAATGGGTTGAAATTCACCCCAATGCTGTGTTAAGGAACCTGTTTAAAGGCTTTATTAATGATTTGTACATAATTTATAAATGTGAAATTTATGTATTGTGTAAATTACAGTTTGGCTTATTTACAGGTTGGTTTCAAAGTTCTGTCATATACAGGATGTCACAGTGGGTTCAAGATAAATTTCGATGGCGTTCACAGAAGTCTAGTTCAGCTGGCATTAATGGAAATGGTAATGGTGTTAGTATGACGGGTACTGGAAGACGAGAAAGTTCAACGACTCATCATGGGTACATTTATATATTTTTTAAACATATAACAACAATAAAGGAGTGAAGCAAAACACACGACAAAGACAACAGGTGTTTTTTAAACATTTCAACTGTGGTTCAGGGCCCTAGCTGCACTTTAGGGGAAGGGGCCCGGGGCCCTCAGGTAGGGGAATTTTGCGTCATTTTGAGGAAAAAGGGGAATTTCAGGGGATCTTTTTCAACTGCCGTGTAACCCTGCAATAAGCCTTTTAAGCTTAAAATGGCTGTATTTAAATATACAACATACATTAATATACTATTAATCAAAGGTTAATAACTTAATATGAATCATTTAAGCAAAAAAAAAAAATTTTTTTTTAGGGGAATTTTTTTCAAAAATAGGGGAAAAAAGTATATGATTTTAGGAGGGGAATGGGGCCGAATTTCGGCCCCAAAAAACGTCAAATGAGGGCCCTTTTGGTTGGAACTTGGATAAGATATATGTATATATCAGTTAGTACCAACATTTGCTAACTGCAACAATACGCATGTTTTCTTATATTTCCCATGATACATTATTTTTTAAACCCTTGTGTTCTGCATCTGTTAAAATGTCAATAAGCTTAATAACCAAACCATTCGTTACATGTATGTGAAACTTGTTGTCTTTTTTAGAGCTTAAAATACATATTCAGACAAAAATATTAGCGGTCGCCCTGTGAGAAAAAAAAATAAGTTTGGGGCCCAGGTGGTGACTAGAAAAATGAACTGTACTTTTTTCGATCTGTGATCACTTGACGAAACACATGTTTTTCATCCAAAATTGGGTAAAAATCTGTTGCATCTTATACATTTCGTCCATGACCCAAAACAGACTAAATTGGGACAAATTGAATCTGTTTACTGGAGATGATGTCTGTCAATGGCATACTAAAGGGAAATAAATTGTTAATACTGCTTATCTAAAACCCCTTACGATTCTATACTTTTCCTGGATTTTGTTGTCATGATGTCTACCCGACTTTTAAAATCAGCAACAAGTGTGGGTGACTGTGCTGCTAATTTACGAACACCTCAAGGTGTTGAGAAGTTTGAGTAAGTTTTGAAAGGTGGAGGAGTTAAGTGATGCTTGACTACAAAAGTCATTATCACGTTTTTGTCAATATTATCAATATGAAATGTGGTTGTGCATGACACAATTTTCATGTCCAGTGATCCACTCATTCCAGATTTGTTTTGCCCTTGAACTTAGCCATACCGTGTACTATAGCATTGTTAGTGTCAAAGTGGCGGGGTGTATTAGTAACCTAGAGCTGTGACAAAGCTCTAGTTTCTTTTTGCCAAAAAGTATTTTTCTCTATCCTTTTGTCTTTGAATACTGCCTCACACATCCCATTAGTATTATGGGCAGGGTGCACACTGGGTATTATTAGTTAATTTTGTTATTGCTGGGCTATTTTCCTTCTATAACAGTGGCCGAAATTTGGCAACTTCCCAATTGCAAAAAGGCTGTTTTTTGTTCTCAATTTAGGCAAGAAATTATTCCCAAAATACAATGCTATTCAAAATCAGTAGTCTAACCTTCTCAAAATTTGGCCAAATATCGCGCTTGAATTTCCCAAAATGAAAGGCTAACGCCCCTTCCCATTTTTGGAAAAAGGGCTCTCCCTGTATTGGGTTCTTATTAGATGCATTAAATGATTTTGTAAAACAGGACCAGTTTAAAATCTAGATGTCTCCTCTCAAGGGTTTTCCATACTAGTGTCTTCTGTAGGTCTGTCACACTGTAGTATCTGTAACCATCGTTCTTGATCCATCAGATTTTATGTTACTAGACCATTTCCAACTTATGTATGTTAACCTGTGAGTGTGGGGACCATTACATTTTCTTAAGCTATTTGCAAAATGTGGCGATATATTAAAGAAGTAAAAAAAAAACCTCATATTTTCTTGATGTTTTATATTTATATTTAGCAGTACATACTCTATTTATATAATCATCATAACCTACCAAAGAAAGTGATGCCAAAAATACTCTGTCCCTAAAAATTCCAATTAAGCTGGGGGCCCAGGTGGCTACCAAGTGAAAAAAGTTAACCCTGATATTGTTACTTTGACAATTGACTGTCAATTGCCAAAGTAGCAGTATCAATGTTAGCTTTTTCAATTTGACTTATACATAACAAATTTTGTTTGATCACAAACCTAAAAATCTGTATTCATCATTTTAGATTTGCTACTGTTTCCCGAAGTTATCAACAAGGTAAATGGCCGTTGGATGATAGAGCATCAGGAGGGACTATGGTATGTTCTCACATTACTGTATATAGCTTTTATTGATGAAGGGGACCCTGTTGTCTGGTTGAGTTTGATATTTGGGGTTCTTATCGGTAGATTCAATTTGTGACCAGTCTCTTTGTTATATTGTATTTAAGACTTAGTCTAAAATTGGTTGGACATTTTTTATTCAGTTAACTTTGTTTTGCATTTTGTCTATTATGTGTACAAACTTGCCTTTAAATCACGATTCAAAGATCCAAACCAGCTATTAGTCTATAATGGATACCATAGTATTTCTATAATCTATTGGGCTTCGGAGAAAGCAACACTGCACTTGTCAGAGCTTTTAGTAAGTAAGTAACAGCTAATGAAGAGATACTGGCATTATTATAGAAATAGTTTCATTATTCTGTATGATTGTAATTTTCTTTACAGAGCCAATCACTATCACGTCCTGCTTTACATGACAGAACATCAGAGTCTCCTGTTGTTACTTTACAGCCTAGAGCAGGTTATGGTATGTATGGCTAGCGTTAGATTGTTGACAAAATCTGTTGATAAATTGATGACAAAATCTGATGAATAATATTTTATCTCATTACTTTTCTTCAATGTATTTTGATTTTTATGTAGATTTTATTGTAATAGAAGAAATTTTATTGCATCAGTTGAACAGTAATTTAGTGGTTAGATTATAGTCGTTGAACCTGGGCATAGTGAATTGAAGCAAGTAGGTCATGGTACAGCCCCTTGAGATTTCTGTTCTGTTTAGATAAATTATTATGTATAGAAGAACTGCATGTAAGGAAAAGGGGGTGTTTGTTTGCTATTGTGGTCTGTAGATGAAATCTATCTGCTGTTTGACATTATCTCTATGTCGCATAAATACTTTCAAAGCCTTTTGGCCGTAAGTTTACACTATTCTTTTCTTAGTAAAACAGGCCTTACTAACTCATTTCATTATTTTATCGTAAATTGTTATATTATTAGGAAAGGTAAAGGCTTTGTTTGTTATAGTTTCTCCTCTATTGAAGGGCCAGCAAAGTTTTTTTTGTGAGTCACCTGTCTTTTGCATGTATAGCACCTCCTGAATTGCTTATCGGATCTGAAGTTATATATAAAGTATATGAAATAATGTTATTTTTTTAAAGGTGGAAAGAGAAGAGACCTTTTTAACACATCAAGAAACAAACACAGATTTACAGCTGGGGAGGTAATATATAAGTGTGTATATACAGTCAAACTTGCAGCCACCTCTGAATAAAGGCCACCTTTTAAGTTAAGACCATTCTTTTAAAAGACATCATTAATTATTTAGAACAAAAAGACCTCCAAATTAAGGCTACCTGTCAATAAAGGTCACACTGCACAGTATGTCATACCCATGAGTGGTCCTTGTTTACAAGTTTGACTGTATTGTGTATTAACAGTTAAATAGTTTTAAAATATGTAGCCATTGTGCCATTTTGTATTTATGGTAAATTTTCAAAATTATTTAGACAATAATGTGAATGCTTTCAACAAGGTATTTAATTAATTTTTTTTGTAAACATTTTTAATGTTAAGTTGCTTTCCTTTTGTCACAATTCAGGGCACTTGAAGTCTAGATCCAGTTTTTCATTTTATTAATGAATGTTTGTAAAATACATGCAGTATGTGATATCATATATTTTAGAGTGTACGACTTGATGACAAAGTAAGATACAAACAGTTACTACAGAAGTTTACCACAGTTGACTTGAGATCAGAAGAAGATGGTGCAATCAGACCCGATATTGTGAAAAAAGGACCCTCAGTACCAAAGTTAACAAAGTAATTACATTCAGTGTTCTGTTTCCAATCAAAACTATTTTTGCTTTCAGGTTTTTTTCTTCTTCTATAGTAGGGGCTGTTTACAGGTGTCTTCCCCTCAGGAAAATCTTTAAAATCATGCAGTTTTCTCCTAAAATTCAATTAACATCAAGTTTTTTCTTCCTCATTTGCAAAAAGTATGTGTTATTTTCCCCCAAATTTAAGGAAAAAAGTCCCTTCCCCTACCTGTGAAAAAAGGCCCTGGTGTCATCATCACAGCTATTGTCTTCAAGAAAACGAATGAAGATCTAACTTTCATCTAGGTGGAAGATTTCTTTATCTATGTATTGCTTCTAATTTATTACATGTACTTGACTTTGAACATATTTTCTCAAGTAAGCATACACATTGCTGTGTATTTTAAGTTAAGAATGAGTGCCACTGTGCAGTTTCCAACCTCTTCTAAAAAGACGTCATTCTAAGAAAACTAGTTTATTTGTAACATCATGATATCATTGGTGACCTTATCCTCCTCCCCCAATGAATATTATGTAATTTCCAAAGCCAGAACAAAAAAAACAAGAGTTTAGATTTATAAAGAAATAATGATTTTCCTGAAGCAAAAAATGATTAACATGAGTATGCAAAAAATGAAAACACTTCGAGTTGAAACTGCATGGCAGCACTCAAATTTTTTCCCACTAAAATATTTAAAAATCATTCACAAGTCTTTTATTGATGTTTCAGGTTCTTTTTTTGTTCCAATGACAGTATTTTAGGGTCTTCTTCTATCAGTTTTGATAAACCATCAAAAACAGAAATAGAAAGTTCAAAAATAAAAGTACGCCCTGAACGTATGTCCTCTCCAGTTCCTGTATATAATGGTAAGTTTGGGATTTAACGCCAGTCTCAATTAGTGAAATAAGGGAAGTAACTGTGTAGTCTGTATGTATAATACGTTGTTTTGTTGCTGTAGTTATCTCCCTCTTTTGCTCCACATTAAGGAGTGGCTCTTTCTGAGTTATTCAGTGATCATCATGGACATTCAGATTAATAAACTGTGTTCTTTTTATTTGAATTAATATGTGACATATTTCCTGGTATGTAGATAATTTGTTTACTTTTAAATACTAGCACATTGTCACATTCATTCATTTTCAAACTTTCTTGAAACTTGATCTTTTATGGAGCTGTTGGTCAGAAAATCTGTGTCATTATTAGTGTTAACACAATTTTTTTGTGTGAATTTAATTGGTAAAAGACTTAATAAACTTTGATTGAAGTACAAGTTTCCCAAATTTTGGTTAATTGTAGATAATTTTATTTGAAAATACATGTAGATATTCGCCTTATCCTTGGAAGTTAAGTTTTGTAAGTTCTTTATTTTAAATTTTTGTACAAAACTGAAAATAGCATCTGACAAGGATTTAAACTTCTTGTACAAGTGCTGCTTCTATGTTAGTGTGCTGGACTTGTGATGTTGATTGATCTGGGTTTAAAACCTGGTCATGGCAGGTCTTACCCTTCTATGAAATTTTTTTTTAATGTCATTTTTATGAGATATGTGGAGAAGTTGCTGACCCCTTGTGGGGACCCGGGTGGTTAGAATGTAGTCCAGCCAGGAAAACTGGTAAAATGCACAGGCCGTCATATCTAACTGAATTATCATTGAAAACCCCACAGTAGCAAAATTATTTTTGTAACTATACTTGTAAAATCTGTGTTTAATTTAATTTTTTATGTATGTTTATTTATCTGTATTCTTGTATTCTTGGTAAGGTCGTAAGCCTGAAGATGACTCAGAAATACAAATCACAGACATATCAGTTATTCCATCTGTACAAAAAACAACCAAGTCCAGGAAATCTGATATTATTGGTAAGTTAAATGTTTTACATACACACATTTTATTATTTTGGTTTCCAGCAAGGCTGTATGCTCTTCCTTTTAGTTGTTGTATTTAGTGTTTCAAAAACAACAAATTCAAATAATGATCTTTAAGTTGACTTGTGTGACATAGAAACAAGGTTGATGATTCAAGATGTAATTTAGATCAAGCAATTGTTGACTTATTTTGTTTTGACCTTTTTCATAGATTTAGTTGTTTGTTACCTTTTCAACATGGTGATATCATTGAGTATAATTACAGTTGTCTTAATATCTGGCCAATGAAATGTCTGCTATATTGTTGGAATTTTGATACTATATAGCGTAAAATGTACCAAAAACCTAGCATTAAGAAAATAGAAGTTAAGTCACTTATTTTTCTGTATGTACAGAAATTAAGGGGATGGTCAAGTGGTAAAGCGCTGGACTACTAAATGAAAGGTTGTGGGTTTGATTCTCGGCTCCTCCTTTTAAATTTCTCAAGGACGCTTTTTTAGTGTCCCCATCCCAACTACCAAGTCAAGTACTGCGTCTCTGGAAAATTTCAGGAAAAGTGGCGAGACGGGTTTCGGTGCTTCACACCAGGCATGATAAAAAAACAGGAAAAACTATTCCAAAAGAGTAGGGATATAAATGCTCGGTTCTCCGGTATCTTCTGGTCACTCTGGGGCAGCGCTGAAATAACCGTAGCTGTCATATGGGCCGTTAAACCACAGATAAATAAATAAACAGAAATTAGGACAAACTGTAAAACCGTTATTGGTCATATTTTGGGTATTTATAATTTCTCTTTTATTGATGACAGATCTCACAGATGATTCAGTATCGATAGTTCCAGAAAGTTGCAGGTTTGTTGATTTTAGTGTTTATATTTGACAGTCTTACTAGAATCAATGTAAAAAGTAATTCAAGTCATTATTATTTTTCTCTTTGAACATCTTTCCTACTCCCATTTTTATCATACGATTTATATATATAGTTAGATAAATCTTGTAAATATATATAGTAACTATGTAAAAAATATAGCATTCCTTTTCTGTGTAAAAGAAATTTAACTCTGAAATTTAACAACTTTACATAATTATGTCTATTCTATAACTTGAAGATGTAGAAAAAGTATGTTATGCTTAATTATATGTACAGTGCAACCTCTCTAGAGCAGCCCTCTCTTGAGCAACAACCTCCCTTTAGCAACAACATGAGTTTTACCCCTGTGCTATTTATCTACATATATTAATTTATCTCTAGAGCAACAAACTTTCAACAACAACATAACCATACTTCTCTCAGAATGTGTTGCTTTGTAGAGATTGCACTGTGCTAGATTAAATTCATGAAGCCAAAGTTTTTTATGTTTTGTTTGGTATTTATTTACAGAAATAGAAATTTTAAGTCACCAGATTATCGAGATTCTAAATTTGTCGCAGATACATGGATAAAAGATTTGTAAGTACAAGTAATTAGCCTCAAGGGAAAGTAATACAAATCATTTTTATGTAAATTTATATGAATGTATTTTCATTGAATTAAAGTAAATTTGGGCCACTTATAGCTCATAAAATGTTCATGTAAAAGTTTTTTGTAAGACAGTTTTTGTGTGAATATTTCTCTCTTTTTTTACCACATATTGTGAAAATATTATATAGATCATGTTGGTTTAATCAGTTGTTTTATTTATTTGAAACTCATCTCTGTGCTATCTCAGTTAGAATGTTGATTTCTTATAGGTGTGGTTAAATTAGGACTAAGTTTAATTCTGTCTTTTTTAGAAAAGAAACATATAGTGCAAAGGCAAGAGAAAATGAACGAAAAATAGTTGAAGCTGAATTGAAGGCTAAAATTTATTCTGAAAGGGTAAGTTGAGTTCTGGGTCACAGTGTGGTAAACCTACTAAGAAAGTGGGGTAAGTTATTGTGGTAATGATTTGAGTATACTAGGATCCAAATTGTGTAGCTTTGTTCTCAATTATACTGCTTCTAATTTATTTATTTTGATGTGTCGTTAATATAATATAATTTTTAACACAAATGATTTTAAATACTTAAAATATTAAAAAAATATTATTAATAAATACATTGATATTAAACATGTATTGATATTACTTAAATATAAAAAGGATTTCAAATGAAAAATTACTTAAATTAACATAGTGAATAAATTTTTAATTACTCCAATGTATACTTTGAAAATACTTATACTATGTATGCTCTCATCTTATATTTTCTTTAGTTCTTTAATAGTCTAAACTGATTTTACAGAGAAAGGAAGATAACGAACATCTTGAACGTAAAATACGTCAACAGATGTGGATTCATCGGAAGGAACCGATTGTAATAGATGATCCTCCAATATCTGATGTGGAAAGTGAAGAAGATGAAGTGGAAATATTGGAAGATAAAGAAGAAGTGCTACCAGGTAAATGTACAAATTAGAACACCTTTTATGACTTTATTTAAGAAACTGCCTTACACTTTAGAATTTCATGAATTGAGCATTTGTTCCATACTTAAAATTCCTTGGATTTTTTTGATGAATTAAGGAGAGATGACTGACTTCTGGCAAATTTTGATCAATATGTGAACATGTACAATAATTTTTTAGTGATTGTCATGTCCATCTGTTTGTCGGTTCCATGATAAATCAAGCAGCCCCCGTTGGCTGATGTGTTTATTGAATGTAAATTCTTGTTTATCTTTGTATTTATTTATTTTCTCTGATTTATTACAGAATTAACAGATGATATGCGTAATGTGATAAACAATGCATTGTCAAAAGGCAATCCTAGTCAAGTATTGGTTGAAAATTTCAAACTACAAATAACTAAAGCTGATATAGCGACATTATCGGGGTTGAATTGGTTAAATGATGAGGTAAGGATTTTTTTTTCTGTAGGACAAACAACAAAGTGCTTTATACATCTTGGCAATGCCATATAGTGTGTGCCCACATTAATATTACTCAATCAGCGCATGTCATTTCATACACTGCATTGCATGTAAACAAAAACAAAAATTGCTGATAAAAAATTGCTTGTTGATCCACCAGCGTCACTGAAAACAAATGGTGACATTTTGCGTTTGAGACAAAATCTTGAGTGGAAGACTATAGTCGTTGGTTATAAATGCACTGAAAAATTTAGCAAACAATTTTTATACCAGCCTAATGACTTGTACATATTATTTTAACATTTCAAAAGTCAGGTTTTAAAAAATTCCTATATTAATTTATATAGTCTAATGATTAATGATGTAGACATTCAAATCAAATATTCGATAATTGAGAAGTTTATATCCAAATTTGATCTGAATGATAGGGTACCTAAATCGTTTTAGCTTTACTGTGTAGAACCACCGACCTTCCACAAGCTAGCTGGACAGCTTACTCACTTGTGAAATTAGGTCCCAAGTGAGATATGAGCTCACAGTGGTGAGGGGCTAGTGATTCCTAGTCAGACACCTTAACCGCGAGATCACGGAGGGCCCTCGTGACATCTACAAATCGTGTAGTTACAAATAATCATTTACTTTTTTACAGGTGATAAATTTTTACATGAGTCTCTTAATGCAGCGGGGAGAGAAAGATGGAAATGCCAAAGTATATGCCTTCAATACGTTCTTTTATCCAAAAGTCATGTCTGGTGGTCAGGCAGCAGTAAGAAGATGGACTAGACGAGTGGATGTTCTAGCTGTAGATTACATACTGATCCCTGTACATCTTGGAATGCACTGGTGTCTGGCAGTAAGTTAACAAAAATGTTAAAAAAAATATCTGATTTTTTTTCTGAGATTTGTCGTAGCACCAACAGTCATGGTTCTGTAAGCCAGCTGGACTGTATTGTCACACGGAAATTTATCTAGTCCTTGTTATAATAATAATAATATCGCACTAACACATTTTGATTATTTATCATATTACAAACGTTTCGGCTGATAAGCCTTCATCAGTGATAATAAAAATGAAAATAAAAAAATTATTTTGATCTAGTCCTTGTTAGTGTACAACTAACAGCTGTAATGGAATTGTAATCACTTGTCATAGACAAACCACAGAGTCCCCCTTTATGATGTAGCATGCTTTACAATTTAACAACTGTGTGCAGTTAGAATACTCTTTTAATACCCATCTTATATTTGTACTGCTATAATCTGATGCTGATATTATTCATTCCTTTGCTGTTCTAACTATTAGGAAAAACAATTTCCTTTTCTTGTAGGAGTGTTTGCTCCCATTCAATATCAATTTTTTCTTGAAATAAATCTACTACGGAGCCTCCTGACTACTTTTTGTTGCCATTTTATAAAATAGATATGTTTGTATACATTTGTCATCATATTACTGTAGGTGAACTGTATTTACATGTTAAATGATTGTCCCTGTATTTTCCAGGTGATTAATTTTAAGAAGAAGGATATTCAGTACTATGATTCTATGGGTGGTAACAATACACAGTGCCTCAGTGCTTTAAAGTAAGTTTAAACATGTTTTGATTGTGTATTCATTTCTTTTCTGTTTGATTTCTTTGCCATATGGTGGCGTTTAAATGTTGTGAATGCATTTTGTGAGATTTTGTTTTATTTTTTAGCTTGTTTTTGTTTTTGAGGAAAAAGTCGAGCGATTATGATCACTGTGGCAGCGTCTTTCAAAAGCTTGTATCTCAGAAACTTTAAGAGGTAGCAATATGAAACTTCATAGGTTGATAGATCTCACTGGGGTGGTGAACAGACAAATGTTGGCACTGCTCGTAGCACTATTGTCACACAGTTAACATCTGGCATTTAACATGAATGAACAAATTTGAATAATTTTCTGTTTCAGAAAATACCTCCAAGATGAAAGTTTAGACAAGAAAAAGAAAGAGTTTGATTTAGAAGGATGGAAGACAACAATGATCAAGGTAAATTAATCTTTGTTTCTATTAGATAACTTTGGAGTTGGACATTTTATCATAAAAAATACGGACCATATTGTATTAAAATTTCATGGCAAGACTTAGAACAATGCATCCAAATGAGATAACAACAATGGTTAAAAACTTATAGACCAAATAAGCAGTATTATGCCTCCTTTCGAAGAAAAGGATGTATATTGCTTTGCACATGTTGGTGGTCCGTAACCAAACCTTGTCTGACCAATAACTAGAAAATGATTTGGCCTGAGCTCTTCAGGTTTGGTTGCGAGGTTGGCACCAACTCTTAAAATTTCTAATGGCAAAAAAAACTCATTTAGATTATAATTTGGGATGAATCCTACTTCGTAATATCACAAAAGGAGTTGTTCAGAAAGAAAATTGACATTCTCCAACCTGCCCTCCCCAAGTTTTTTTATCAAGTCACCCTGAACATGACTGCTGATTTTGCTAGACTAACATGTATATTTATACCTGTAGGATATACCTCAACAAATGAATGGCAGTGATTGTGGAATGTTTACCTGTAAATATGCCGAATATATAACTAGAAATGCACCTATATCATTCACACAGGTATGTATATGTTTTGTTTGATTCTGGTGAGATTTCCCACTTAAACACACTCAAAGACTCTTTGCAATATAAACTTAATTAACTCAACTGACTTAATTATTCCTTGGTTAATGATAAGATATCCAGAAGCATGGAGATAGTTAAATTATTAGTTACCTTGTTCATTCAGTTAATCTATAGTCAGAGATTATTTTTCGAAGTATAGGGCTGTGACCTTGGTCCAGTGGTTAGTGTGCTGAACTTATAACCCAAGGTTTCAGGTTCAGATTCTGGTTGAGGCAGGCCATACCCTTCTATGAAAATTGATAAAAATGTTGATTTTCCTCCATAAAGTGAAAGTTGCTGGTTCCTTGTGGAAGGGCTGGTTAGCACTGGTTAGATTACAGTCCTGAAAAAACTAAAACCTGTTAGTTCAACCGGTTACCATTTATAAATGAAATATCGTTGAAAAATGATGTTTAACCTTCAGAAACAAACAAATCTTAGTACTGAAGAGATAACCTGTATTAATTTCTTTCTAATCTTGTAAATTTGCAGGAAAATATGCCGTATTTTAGAAAAAGGATGGTGTACGAAATTGTGTCATCGAAGTTGTTACAGTAAATTCGCTTCTAGGTTCTTACAAGAATGAATTCTCAGCTTGGTGACGAGATTCTCAACATTGGTCGGGACTATGAACATCCAATGAGAATCATTTCCGTTTGTGTATTCTACGTAACTGCTCATTGCATCCTTCGATTGAATCCAGGTTGTAATCGAACAAGAAAAGGAAAAGCTGAGTCACGAGTATCTCGAAACTTGCGTCTAAGTTGCTGATATGCTGGAATAAGGATAAGAATTACGAGAGATACGCCAGGCCCCTTGGCATTGAGTGCTGCTCTACTCCCAGATGTTAACTCTGGGATATTTGTTAATCATTTGTTGATATTCTCATTGTCATCTTCATTCATGTTTTTAAGTAATTGATTATACTTTTCTATGATTGGACACAATGAGCCAAGTACTGTGCTACAGTTTCGTCATAATATTGTCATCACCAAGGTCAATGTAAAGTACCCATCTAAAAAATCTGTATTAATGCCTGAATGAATTATTTGGTTGTATGATTTAGTGGTATTGATATTTCACTGAGATTTAGTGTTCTTTGACCTGTACTAATCCAATTAATACACATGTTTATGAGAGTCAATATTTTGTATGTTTTTCTGTTGATACACGACTGTGGTCAGGAATGTGTTCAGTGTTTGTTCAGGAAAGAACAGTCTAACCTGTGTGAGCGGCCACCTCTCAATAAAAGCCACCCTGTAAATAAATGCCATTCTTTTAAAAAAATCAGTGAGTATTTAGAACAAATTGAATAATGGAATAAAGGCCACCTATCAAGGCCACATTTGATATTTTCCAAGGATAGCCTTAGTTCACATGTACTGTGAATGTAAAAGAAATAGGACTTGGAATGTCTTACATCTTGTCCCAGTATGCTTACGGCCTTCAAGAAAATGATAAAGGGGCATAATTATAGTGATTGTCTTGTCGTCAGACTGTACAAGGTTAAGTCAAGCTGTGGGCGGGGGACCATGTGTTTATTGAAGGTTGTGTCTTCTTTGTTCGATCTATAAACATTTATGAAAAGCCCTCCTTTTCTTGAATAACCTATTACTAGTTTATTGAAACTTGAAAAAATAGTGTCTGCCACAGTTGCTGAAATTTGCTTTTTTCGGGTTTGGAAATATCATGAGATGGGTGGGGAAGGTTGACATGTAAAGTTATTTAAGTTACTCCCCAGTCATTAGTGTTTGTGGTAAAATAATTATTAGTGTTTTGTTATCCATTGTTGTTTCAGTTGTTATACATTGTAGTTGTTTTATTTTTATATCAAAACATACTGAATTCTTGAATTGTATCTTTCATTGGTTGTCAGTGGAACTCCTTCCCAGATATTTATGTTTCAATATTGACATCTATTATGTCTCATATCCTCGAGGGTAAATAATGATTTATGTCAGTTTTCTTGTTATTCCTCTGGATCCAGATATTTATAATGGCTTTGAAATCCTAAAAAATTGTTTTTCAAATTTGAAACATGAGTAGTGAAAGAGGTGTCCACCCCATGATTGTGACCTTTTCTTGGACATGGCTCTAACATGCATTATTGTATTTTTCTGACAAAGTGTTAATCTTTAAAGGGGAATCATGTGTTGTTGTTTTTTGTCAAAAGAAATATACCCTTTTGGTGAATGTGAATTGATCTCTTTTCATGGTGTTGTTATGTCATTATCATAGATTATTGTTACAGATAACTAGAAAATTGTCACCTTTCTGTGGCTGAAAAATGATTGGTGGGACATGCATTTTAATGATCATTCAGAAACACCTTACCCAAATGGATGTATAAATTGTTTCATCAAATTGATGTCCACCTTAAGAAGCCTAGTGTACACTTTTATGTCGTTTTTTTCCTGTATTTTAACCCATCTCACTGAATTACATAAGAATATAAGTTAGTGGTTTTTTTTCACCATTAATTGTTTAAGTTTGAAAATCCATAGTCACATGATTAAAATGTTGAACTAATTTAAGTTAGTGATAGTTCTATACATTATTTTTGAATATAAGGAAGTGACTTCTTCCACTTACTTTCATGATACATCCATTTCTTTGTTTTCCTTTATATCAGTACAAAATTGTGTTTAAAGTTTATGTATGGTTACACAGTAATAGATGTCTATCATGTAGTTAGATAGAATAATGTCCTTTTTAGGCTGGACCTAAGATTATGGTTATGTTCTGTTTCTTCCTGTTCATAAGTTGTGATACAGTTTATTGGTATAACTTCCTTCAATCACAACATTGAGACCATGTTATCGGATAATATGTGGAAAGTATCTAACAGTTTTCCTTCCTTGTTTAATTGCATAATAATTTCTACTTCGTATATTTAAGGTAGATAGCCGTGGGTTGCCCCCCCCCCCTCCCCCTGTCAAAAAAGATTTTTTTTCCTCTTTAAGTCTTTTGAGGGACAACCTAGTTTTAGAGTTTCATTCATAAAGTATATAGTTGGGCAGCCTGTCACGAAAAATTAATTCAAAGACTGAGTTAGTGGAATTCTTATGGGAAAATACAATTCCTTAAATGATATGTTAGGATGGTTAAGAATGAAATGGAGGCTACTTTTTGTGATTATGGTCCCTGACTAGTAATCTCTAGCCCCTCACTGATGTACTTTTAAATTTCACTTGTGACCCGACAGGACAGATTTCAAATGTTCGGAAACTGTCCAGCTAGCTTATAGGTCAGTGATTCTATCCAGACCTGGGGGGTCATCCTCTGTTAAAGCTCGGAAACACTCCAGATGACTTGCTATTGGTTTGAAGTTCAAGGAAGATCATGATTTTCCTTATGTTTTGTTCTTATGAATTTTAATTCATTCATTCAGTTAAAATCACAAAAAGTTGATTAAAAATCAGCTTAAAGAATGATTGTTGTTTACAGTTATTTATCATGTATTTGTATATAATCATGACACATCTAGAGACTAAACTTCTTGTAAATATTTCATATTTAAAAGGCTATCTGTAAATTATGTACATAAAACATGCCATTCTTATCTCAGCTTTGTTTTTTATCAGAATTGTTATATTTTCATGATATATGAGTATATGCTTCTCTTGCAAGTGCTTAAACCTTTAACAGTACATCCTCTCTCTCCAGAGTTGCTCTCTTGAGCAACAACCTTCCTTCAATAATTCGATTGGAAGAAATAAAAGAACTCTTCTTCGAAAGGAAGAAATAAAGGACTCGTCTTTCATTTAATTGTTTAATCACATTATTAAATCAAATAACAATAAATCATTGCAAAATATAAAACAGATGAAAGCAACAACAATCAAAGAATGTGTAGATAAAGGCTTGTATCAATAATGGAACTTTTGGACACGTAATTTGCCTACATATCGATTAAGAATTTTTCAGGGGCATTAATTACAATGTTTGAAAGTATATGTATCAAAGTTAAGCTTCTGACAGTCTCTCCCCTGACATGTTCATCATACAAACTGTTTGTTTACCATATAATTAATACAAATTGCCATCATCCTGAATTGTTATAAAATATTATACTATAGGGGTTAAAAAATATCTTGTTTAGGGTTACCTGACCAAAACATAAAGAGCAAAGGTAGGTAAAAAAAAATATTTTTCCAACCATTGCATTTAGAAGAATATGAGCTACGATTCAACCGTTAATGTTTTCATAAAGAAGATTTTGGCATTAGCAACATCAGGGTTGGCACTGAAACTTTAAAAGCGTTGATCAGGCTACTGTAAACAAATTTTTTTTCAGGCCTAAAGAACGGTATCTAAGAACCTCGGCTGGTCCTAGTACATAAATATATAAATTAGATAATACATTGTAAGTGTACCTAAATCACAGACAAAACTTGTAGACAACACAGACATTCTGTGCTTCAAACGAGGCCTTTTGTATTATGCAAGTTAATTGCAAATTTGTCAGTATCAATAACAAAAGGTAATATAAAATATTAAACACTATAGCCAAATCAAATATTTACTGGTATAATATCTGGCCTTATATAAAATCCAGACATATTTAATAAATCAAAGTTAATAAAAATGAAATAAACAATTTGGACGGAGAGTCATGGATGTCTTCATTTTAGTTACATGATATGTACATTGTATATTCCTGACAAATAAAATCAATTGTAAGCATCTGAAAATATCAAAGACATTATAAGGTAAACAAATGAGAAAAAAAAGTACTATAATAATAAATAATGTACCGGTATATGGTTTACAAAGATATAGTTGTTGAATTGGTGTTAAATGAAATCTGCAGTAGTATCATATTGCAGTTTTTTTTACAGTAAAACTCCCAATCATTACCATCTCCTTAAACCTACAGAACTTTACACTCAACATATTAAGTTATATTTTAATTAAAATCCATGCACTACAACATTTTCATATAATGTGGCTTCTGGGAAGTAATAGTTTTTGTTAATTTGTCAAACCGGAAGTAGTGTCTATTTTCAATAATTCATTGACACTTTTTTAAACAATTTATCTGTAAATCTCTAAATAAATGGGTTAAATTTAGCAAAAAATGAGAATCATCACTTTTTCTCAGGAATTACGGAAAATAAAATCTTACAAATATATGAAAAGCAAGAAAAAGTTCTGCAGGTTTAAAAATATCAAAGACGATTTAAAAGATCATTAAAACAGCCAAAAATAGCAAAATGGTCCCAAAAAACAAATCAAGTATAAATATGATTATGGCAAAAATATTTTGAATGTTGGCTATGTAAAATGTGATTTTCAGGAGTTTTATAGTTCTGTAGTGATATAAAATACTGATAATACAAGTTAAATAAAAACAAAACATAAGCATAGAGCAAGAAATGACAAGCTTTTAAAAATGAAAGGCAAGCATTATGATAAGTATAGTTATAGTGTAGAACTACACAAACTGTATTTTTACATTAACAGTTCAACTGTATTGTGCAATATCCACTGCATGTTAGAAGTTACCCTAAAAGATTGGAAGGGAGACGATGCATATACAATGCTGTATGAATTCATATACAATGCTGTATGAATTGTCTCCCTTTATGATGATATAGAACTAATTTTACAACTGTAAACTTAATTCTATTGTACTAAACTTATAATGTCATGATAATCATACTGCATGTAACAAATGAAAGCCAATCATAAATATAATACATTACAATAACACTCAACAAAATTAATATACATCAGAACAATAGTCCAAGACTTAAATAGGGTCCATGCCAAACATGAAAGTAAATCAGTTTTTTTTTTTACTTAAATACAATTAAAAAACATTGTTTTGACAAGAAGCAATTTTCCATTCAAATATTTGTTTGCCCCCTTCCCCCGAACCAATTAGCAGTCTAGAGTGATTACTGATGTAGGGAGAAAAATAATTATTTGTATGGAAAATTGATTTTCAAATAGGACAGGGATCCTTATAGACCAAGTGTTACTTCAACCTGTGAACAGAACCAATCAGATCTTAGATGTAAATAGTGCTTGTTTCTGGTTACTAAACCTAACCTGGACATTTTATTAGCATGAGGAAAGAAAATCAACTATCTCATTTTTCACTATTCCATATGCTTTCAAGAGTAAAAGGAACATAGCAGAAACAAACATTTTTTAGGCCTTCGTAAAAATTGACAAAATACATGTCAGTTGACCAAAAAATTAAAATAATGACTTTTACATACACACACACACAAAAAAAAAATACAGGTAATTTGGTTATAAATAAAAAATTATGTTGTTTAGTATCTCACAACAGCATAACATATATATTACTTAACTTATAACAACATTGCAAATAACAAATACAGTTAACAAAAAATCATGTACATTGATATAAATAAATCATGATTAATATATGGACGGACTCAAGAACACAAGATCGTTATTAATGTTAATCATTTTATACATAAATATTCTGATATACAATACACAGAAATCTTGCAATTATTGCAATAATAAATACTAATAAAAAAACACAATAAACAAATTAAAAGTGAAAAAAGAGAATTTAGTGTCTTTATTGACAGTGTGGTTGGGTTATGTGTCGAACTTGATCTAAAAACAATGATCACATACAATTAAATGTACACATGTACATACAAGTAACTTATATGTATTTCTATTTATTCTATTATAACAACGTATATTTTACAAACTTCTGCAAAAACTAATTCTAATTTTCTCATCATAGAAAAAAAATCCAGAATAATTACACAGAAGTATAACATTATGTACAAAACACATAATATCAATTCTTGCATGCATTCTAAAAATCTGTTTCAAGAGTCAAACATGTTAGTTTAGAGGACAGTATCCAGTATGTGAAAAATATACAATGAATATATAACTACATGTAGTATGTATACAGTATTATGTGAAATGTGTCATGTGCTAAGCTATATTACACCAAAAAGTCAAATTATCACTGAGATTGTGCTTGAATAAACAGCTGATCAACAGCTGATGATCAAATGAAAAATGTGAAACATCTGCTTCAATGTATGAATTTTCTAATACAGCAATTAGCAAAACAAAAGGTCAAAATGAAAGTTCTTTATCTGTTATCGACAGTTTATAGAGACCTATGAAATACCACCCCATTTCATTTCTAAGGAGTCAGTTTTTCTCTTCTTCAATAAAAATAAAAAATGGATCATTTTATCAAAATACAATTTTTTATACAGTCAGTCATAAGACATGCATTAATTTCGACCTATTCTGATGCCTTTTTACCCTAACAGTATAAGATTAGATACAATATTCTAAGATTATTACATAGTAATTACTGGTATATCGTAACAAAAATAATATGTTGTGTAATGATGATATATATTGAGTAATGAATATATAACATACTTGCTGTATGTGACATTTTTCGACTGATTAAATGTGTGGATAACTATAAGATGCTAGACACAAATATTAATTTCAAGTTAGCTCAGGATATTTCAATATACATAAGCAACATATACAGACTTTGCTAAAGGCAAAAAACCTGCCCGACATTCGGTCTGAGAAGCTTGAAAATTCTGTCGGACTGAAAGGAAATCTGACGGACCGAAAGTAATAAACAAATATAAAAGTGTATACATCAGGTAAATAAATCGCCGTTCAGCTGGACCGATGATATATTTCTTCATCGGATCAACACACAATCTAGCGGACAAGTCCTTCGGTCTGGTGCCTTTCATGAAGACTGGTATGGCAATTTACTGACAAAGTGATATAAAATTTCAAATCAATTCAATATTACATGTAGTCATGTACAACACACAACATTATTTAAAATTATTTCCAAATCGTGCTGTTAGTGTGCAGCTAATCTACAACTTTGGTACACAAATTCATGGACTGTATTTCAGACCATCTCCTAGGTTTTGAATATAAAGTATACATCAGAATAGATTGGTTCTCAGTTTTGCATTCTTTAATTCATAGACTGTGTCTCAAAGACGGTTTCCAAAGTTTTGGCTGCAATGTAGGAATCAGAATAGACTGGTTCTCTGAATTACATTCTTGGTACACATAATAAAGTTGATTCACTGTACACTGAATCTGCCGAGACACCCAATCCATAGATTCTGAATAAACCATGATGTACTCTGAAACGAAACAAAGATCTTTTTACAGGAAACGCTGTTGAAAAATTATTAAATAATGGTTACACGACAATGAAAGAGTGTGGCTATCAGACTAAGGTACCAGTAGGTCACAAAATTGTTCTTTTCAAAAAAATAGGCAGCATTGTGTAGTAAATGCCAACATCTGTAAAAATATTCTGATGAGTAAATTTTTAGTCATCTACAATTCTAGCATCAACAAGATGTGTCTGTCAAACACAAAATGCTCCCTAAACACCAACTGACCAGACCTATTTTTGCAATAAAAAATTCTAACAGCAAATCCAAAGTGCAAATATACTGTATTTTCATTTATTTCCCTTGTGCTCAATTTTCGTTTTTTTTTACTAAAATGGCTATTTCGTGAGGACATAAATTCGTGGATTTTGAAAAATGTCTTATCTTAAATTTGTAGGGATTTGTTTTCGTGGATGAGCCGACCCCCATCAATCCATGAACGAAAATGAATGATTCCACAGTAATCAGGGATATATCACCCAGGAAAGTCCCTAAACACCAACTGGATAGTAATTTCCCGTCATTGATCAGAAGAAGTTTAAGTGCTAAAGGTCGCTGTAAAGGTTGCTACTAACTGTAAGGACCATAGGCAAAATTGTTGTCTAGTTATTGGTCAGACAAGGTTTGCTTACAGACCAAAATGTGCAAAGCAATATACACATATTTTTTGAAAGGGAGCATTATAAACAATGTCTAAAATGACTGTTTGGAATAGACCAAAAGCCCATGTTTGGAAGAAGTGTTTTTCTTGCACATTATCTGTAACTCCATTACAAGAGCTAAATATTATTTGGAAGCCAAAATTAGACAATCAGAAACACTGCTCTCTACAGGGTCAGAAAAAAAATATCATGTTTAGGGATACCTGACCAGACCTATTTTTGCAATAAAAAATTCTAACAGCAAAATCCAAAGTGCAAATATACTGTATTTTCATTTATTTTCGTTGGGCTCAATTTTCGTTTTTTTTACTAAAATGGCTATTTCGTGGGGACATAATTTCGTGGATTTTGAAAAATGCCTTATCTTAAATTTGTAGGGATTTGTTTTCGTGGATGAGCCGACCCCCACGAATCCATGAACGAAAATTAATGATTCCACAGTAATCAGGGATAAATCACCCAGGAAAGTCTCCCAAAAATCAGAATTTTTTTCCAATCTTCCTATCCAAAATCTTTGGTCAAATGACTGAACAGGACATTAATTCTGGTCTCAGCGATGACAAAGGAATCTAATCAAACTTACTTAAAGCTAAGAACATCTTCTACTTTTATCTCATTGTCAATATTCCACACTGACTTCATCTTTAATTCTTCTTTAGCTTTCTTCTTATCTTCCTTCTTCTGTTGTCTTCTCTTCCGTTTCGCTCGATCTTGCTCGGCAAAAGTAGGTCGATAAGCCGGACCGACAAGATGTTGGTCACCAGCTAATGCTGATTTCACAGTACGAACTCCCATTTTGTTTACAGACTGAAATAAGAAGTATAAATATGCATCACAGACAATAGTAAGTTTATTACAAGTTGACATAAAAAAATATGGTACAAATCTCAAGTCCACTCAAAAATTTATATGAAACTTTTATAAAAAAAAATATGATTCAGGTAATTATATACAGATGGCTACAAACTAATAACTAAATACTGTGACCAAACATTGTGACAAGTTTCATCAGGAAAATCAATTTGAAAAAAAAATTATTAAGAAAGAACTTGATAGCTATGGTCAAATTTACCTTTTCTGAATAGATGTGATTTCATTTGACTTCGATTAAAGCATGGTTTTGAATAATCTGTTTTCATACCATATAAGGGAGTTAATCCAAAATAACAACTCATAAAATTGGCAAAAAAATTTAAATGGATAAAAAGATAGCGAAAGTTCGTTCAAAGTATAGCTCAAGAGATATAAAGCTTAAACAACTTACAACAATCTCCCCAGATCCTTCACTGTCATCTTCATCATCATCATCGTCATCATCATCATCAATATCAGAATCATCAGAATTGAACATTTCTATTGAAGTCTCTGTGTTGGTCCTCTTCAATGATTTCTTAGAAAACTGCTGAACACTTTGGGACTTTTTAAATGGCGCTGGTTTTGACTTTTTCAACGTAGGTGTATTAGATCTAACACTTGGACTAAATGAATCATTTGCTTCATCGTTCTCAGATTCACTTAAGTCATTGAGCTCCAATATCTCCATAGATTTTGTAGCATTGCTCATCTGAGTTTTCTGTCTATTTATTTCATAATCGATTTCACTGAAGTTGTTGTCATTGTATTTAAATCCGGTCGGTAAACGCAATCGGAATCTGACCTCCTTTGCACGAATAACTTCCACGAAAGGA
This sequence comes from Lutraria lutraria, assembly GCA_964023205.1. Lineage (NCBI taxonomy): Eukaryota > Metazoa > Mollusca > Bivalvia > Venerida > Mactridae > Lutraria > Lutraria lutraria. The sequence goes on along the minus strand of OZ026848.1, from coordinate 6,584,582 downwards.
AAATCAAACTGGAATAAAAATAAGTTACACAAATTAAACCTATATAATAAGACATAATATATACCTTAGGTTAACCAGATACGATGGGCATTTCATAAATTCATGAAATACTTTCACGGAGCTCACCTTAAGAGTTCAAAAATCTAATTTATGAAATGCCCCTCATATGCTATTGCTTATCATGATGAATGAATTAATAGAAATTTAAAAAGTTAGAAATAAGGGTATTTTTTTCACTTGGTTTTCTATCACACCAAAAGTTGTGAGGTGACTTTTCCACCATACCACAGAGGGACAAACCCTGATGTACACGCGAGAAGAACCACCTACTATTAGTCAGAGATTATAACCACTCTACCACACAGCCAACTCTCTCTTGTTGACATTTGTTTTAAATAGCAATTGAATATTTTGTCGTTTTTTTAGTGAAATTCAAATAATGTTAATAATTTTTGGTAGTTAGATAGGCTACATTGTATTAACTAAAGCTAAAACTCACACAACTCTTAAAAACCCACCTGATTCTTTGTATTGCTAAGTCGTTTTAGAAGTCTAATAAACTCCTTTCTCTCTACATCTTTTATAAGAACAAGGTCGATAACTCCGTCATTTAAATGTGTATATTTACTCATTCCACGAGGGGCCATCTCAGAACGGCCAGGGTGTGTTAACACGCTGATATTCATGAAATCAAGCTTTTTTGTCCTGTATGGAGTATCTTCATGTTCAGCTAAATCTGTAATTATATCAACCAGAGTAAGTAACAGACTAACAAACTGAGTATCGAGTCAGAAAACGACACATAAACCCACTATTCTGACTTGTCAGATTTTCAAGTGGCTTCATTTTTTGTAGAAAATGATGATAACAAAGATCCATAAATAAAAGAAATGTGATTCATTTATTAGAATATAAATTTTACTTTCAAGACAATAAAGATTCCAGTCACAAGTAGAAACACATAAAATACATTTGTGATTTTTTTCCAATAAGATGTTTCAATACATTGTATATCATCCAAAGTTTTTTACCACCTACCTAAGATTCAAATTCAATAAAGGAATATTTCCTTGGAATGCGGAGCAATGGGCATGCACAGGATTTTTCATTCTAAAAGTTATATGGTTAGCTAAACTTATTATTCTACATACCAACTAAAGTATCACTATTGTTTGATTCATTAAGGGGATCAAAGGCTTGTACGAGATCTTCAGTGACACCATTATCATCTACAACATGTTCATTCCAACAAATCTCACACCTGGAAACATTCAGATACATCATATAGAAGCACATTTTATTTTATACTTATAACTACTTAAGCGTGATTTCCTCATTCAATAAAAATTAGGGTAAAAAAAATAACTTTAAACTGTATTCCTTAACATATTTTAGATTTTGAAGTCAGAAACTTTTGGGATCAGTCACTCAGTCAGTCAATCAATCAATCATTCAACTTACCCCCTAAAGCATGGCACGTATTTAGTTTTCTCGGGCAGACTTTCGGCTGGTATATACTCTACATCACACTTGTAGGCCCTGCAAAAATATAATTTTGACTACAATGATGTACAGATAGTTGTCAAATGCATAAAAACTTCACCATCCTAAAATAAGAACCTTTGAATTATTATTTGGCTCCAATGTGGCCGTAATATAAAGTTTCACTTTACATAATAATGTGAATTAGTCAGAAGGTCACAATGGTTTAAAGTAATTAAGCTGAATTTGGAGACCTGTCAAAAAACTCAACTGATTGGTTGATTTACAGATCAATCTTCATATCAACCAATAAACATACTGCTTTCATAGACTGGTTTTCAATAACATACCTTAACTTAGACTTAGTCAGTGCTTTAATAAAAGCGGGCTCCAAGCCTCTCTTCCCAATAGCTTTGTATCGTTTTCTGAATGCCAACACATTTCCACCAAAGCCATAATGACAGTTAAAACCCCATTGCATGAACTTATCCTCTCTGTATACTGACAGTATGTCTACGGGTGAAGAACGACCCATGATGATGTATAACACAGCACTAATAACATCGTCAGTACCCATGACCGATCTAGCAATATCATTGGTTGAACCTGCATAAAAATAAAACCCTTGTAATTCAGATTTAATTTTAATAAAAAATTCTTAATTGTCTGCAATATACATGTACCATAAGTATAATTTGGTCGCAAATCCTTTTTTATTTAAAAACATAATTTCCTTTTATACCTTTAAGCTACTAAAAATGTTCAATTGTGTTTGCATATTGCCTACCTACTCTATTTTAAATACATGTATATTAAAACTTTGCAACTAGATTTTACACAGACATAAAATCTAAATAGGACAAATGACAAAAATGATAAACCATTGATAGAAATGTAGCCAGAAATAAGATAAATATAGGTAAGAAACCTGTAGGGATTATTCCGAGTGGAAGACAAGCTTTGGCTGGAGTGAAACCATATTTCTGTTCTATATCTTTGTACTTCTGTGATGCTGACATCAAACCATCAGAGACTTTACTTACTGTACCATCTCCACCCATTGCAACCATACTGTAACATATAAAATACAGTGTCACTGTGTGTATGGTTCTAGATTTTAAATCCTCACCTATTGAAACTATACTGTAAAAAAGTTTGACCCAAACAAGACAGATAGGTCAAAGATTTTTCTTCTTTTTTTTTACAGAATCTATTGTGAGAATACAAAATATTTTTAACACAATATTTTTGTTCTTTGCAGTTCGCTGTACAAAGTGATGGCAGAAATAAATTCACCAATAAATAATTAACTAAAGGTACACATTAACTGTGGAAAGATTTAGTAACGACTGATTAATCTTTTTGTCACACTAAATAATGTCTACAAAGATAATAACTTGGTCTAACAAGCCTGCAAGTTATTAATCTAAATATTGATTATCACACAAATATTTCTTTCGCAAATTGGCATCAAGATTCAGAGCGTTTTAAGAAAGCGAGAGAATGTGATCATCAATCGAAGAAGTCTCAATACTGATAAATATTTTAACATAAGATACACAAATTCCTGTCTATCCATCAGCTGAATGAATAGTTGCATATGTAAGATTTTATACACAAGTATCATAGGAGACATAATATTGAACCTACCAATCAAAGTCATCCAGGTTAATATGAACCATTTCTTGTTTAATATGTTCGTTGTGTTGCACCTCTGAAATGATGATAAACATATACATGTTATTTATACTAGAATCACAGATGTTAGCATAAACAATGTATGAATGACGAAAAGCAAGTATGGTAATCTCCAAAATATTATTAGACTCAGATTCAGACCTTCTAAGATCTTCAAAGAGAAATTCATATATAAACATTTCTGAATGGGTAATCATGTAAATACAGTCAAAATGTGGCCTTAATTGACAGGTAGCCTTAATTGACATGTGACCTTTATTGACAGGTGGCATTTATTGACAGGTGGTCAGTTTGTTCAATATAATCAATGACAGTTTTTTTCCAGAGTGACCTTTCCTCACGCTGTACCACCTCTATGTAAATGTTCCCAGTAGTGTAGCCAATGATTGTTTGGTTAATACAACTAAATAATTTAAGTAAACAGGAGATTACAAGATTATTCAAGTGGAAAGTTACCACAATTACCATGCAAATCCTATAGTCATGAAACATTCCGTACATAATAATTATGTTGTAATCTCTAACCCATACAAATGAAAATATGGAACATATTATTACACATCTTTTTGAATATTTGAGTTAATGGGTAACATTTTCATTTGCATTAAACTTAACCAGCATTAATCATTCTGAATATACATTTCTCCATCAGAAAACTTGAACAAGGGACATTAGATAGAGAGTATGAATTATAAAATGATTTGATGTAGGTATACATGTAACATCAGAAATGTTGATATAAACAGACATGATTCAATATGCACAGTCAACAAACAATATTAATTATTCAAATTTCCATTATCAAGTTCAGATATGATAATTGATAGGACCTCTAGGAGCGTCTATCTTATGCTACATATTAATAGTTTAACAACGTACCAACACAATCAACATTGATATCTGCAGCTTGGAACATAGGTAATACTTTATTCTTGTAAACAGAATTGCCTGTTTTGGATCCTGCATGGGCCTGTAGAAACAACTTCACAGATTTCGGTCTTTCGTGCATCTCTAAAAAAAAAAAAATACAAGTGGATAAATCAGTTACAATACATGTAAGCATCCTCTGGATCATTCTTCCTTTTTATTATATAAGAAGTGATTTTGGATGTACTGTGCAAACAAAGAATAGATGTCTCCTAAGTCAACTTGCATGACCCGCCCTTTCAATAGGGGTGACACTATAATAAACGAAACCTTTGATACAGAGCATGTGTTGTATGCATAGAATGACAATCAAGTCACACAGGATCTGAGCATCTGACTGTGACTGTATCAGGGTTTGAACTGGTTTTTTTTACGAAAAAATAAACAATTCACTACTGGCCGAAACTATAATTGAGGTAGGGAAAATAAATAATTTACTACGAGCCCAAATCTTATATATAAGAGGGCTGTGGAAGTACATAATTTTATAGAAAGGAACAAGCCCTTTAGCTTTCATCAAATACTGTTTGTTGATCAGCATCTAGAAATGAACTATTCTGTGTGTAGTTTGAATCGATGCAGTACATTAGTTTGATGTTTGTAACCTGCAGCTATTATCAAAAATCTGTCAATAATACAAGATTACATTATTCTAAGTCAGCTAGGAGTGGTATCCACCCCTGTGTAGCGGTGAATCAATACAGTACACTAGATTGATGTTTGAAATACAACATACAGTCAAATCTGTACACAAAGGCCATTTTCGGAAAAGAAAAATTGTGGCCCTTATTGACAATTGGCCTATATTTTGAGGTCTGTTTGTGCTAGATATTCAATGACTGTTTTTCAAAGGATGGTCTTTATTCACAGGGTGGCCTTTATAATAATTATGGAGGTGTTACTGCTAACACAGGTTTGACTGTATATAGTTTGCTAAAACCTGTAATCAGGATATATAACAAAATACAAAATCAACAAATATGATCAAATATCAATGATAAATATCATAGCAGTTTTTACTTGATCAATCAATCTTTAGATAGGTGCAGCATTCATTCAATCAATACCAGACTGGCACACTTTAACAAAAAAAAGACATAGATTTTTTACCTGCAAGGAAGCTCTGTATCTTTTTTACATACATTGCACACAAGGAATCACTTGGATGTTCAAATACTACACATCTCTCATTTAGTGTGTTAGGTCCAAATAAATCCACAATATGTAGGGAGAATCCTGTAATATAACATAATAAATCTCAAAATTTTTAATGAAATGGAGAACACAGAGAAAGAGCATTTTTTATGTATCCCAATCAGTCCAGATATAAACTTACACCACTTTTAATTGAGACTATACAAGCTTGTTCATGTAAATTTCCCCTCAAGGAGAAGCTCTTAAAAGTTAAGTTTCCAATCTGAAGACTCACGACAGAAGCCAACATTATTTTTTCCAACCTGATTGGTCTCTTGTTATAGTAGTTACTTGATGATTCAACAACATAACATCTACAGGTACATAAAGAGATCAATAGTGATCATCATCCGAGAATGTATGGTAAAAGCTTGGTACTGACCACCTTTGGGACAAAAATAGCGCAATAGTTAAGACTTTAGCATTTTCAAGATGAGATGTATAGAAAATATTGAAAACTGGTTATAGATATATGGTTACGGTATATTCAGGTGGGCTTAATATTCAGATGGTTGCTTAGTGAGATTTAGCTGTTAACAGTTACCTATGCCAAGGCCTTCTTCATCTGTACTATTATTAGACTTCTTTCTTTTTATTTTAACACCGAACACTTCCTTCAACATCAAGGTACGACGATCTTCCCCTCTAGATTTTCCTTTAAACAATCCTTTCTTTTTACCTTAAAGGAGATTGACACTTTACAAATCAACAAGATATATACAAAAAGATGTTAAAAAATAATAAATTTTTGGTTATCCGACTTACGGTACCCTAATTTTCCAAAGAGACTCTTTAAATTTTTATTAGACCCAAAGAACGGTACATATACCATCTTACTTATTGCACTTCTGCACACAGAATAAAAAAAGAAAAATAGATATTTCCCTACAAACAATGCCTAGCTTTTACATCTTACCAACAAATATCTATCAATAAAATTATACTGTATCTACATTCATCGAATAATTCACATATGTGTTACAATAACATGTAATAAGATTTATTAAAGTCACACATTGATTTCAAATATACAAAACGCAGGAGTCTGTGCAAAGGTCTACAGTCTAACTCTTGCTATAAGACAATTTTGAGACTATGCTTATCATTGACCAATTTGAAGCAGAAATTTGGAGATAAGTGTAATTGTGTTATTGCCACAAATTAAGTCATTTGTTTTTTTATCCTACACATTTGAACTCTGCACATCACCCAGTATATGTAGATGCTGTAGAAAATACTGCCAGTAATATTGGAAGAAGAATAATTAATAATCATAGACAAGGACTTATATACATAGACAAAGATTTTTTTCTCAAGTATTAAACAATGGCCGAATTATAGTTCCTCGATCGTTCGATAGAATACTTAATTAATTGTATTATCTGTACAAAAAACTTTGGCAATAGACCACTAGGCATGTTTTCAACAAAAGATTAGATTTGGTAGATAAAAACAAGATGACATGATCAATATAAGAATTAGGACAGACATCGAATATGTCCTACATAATAATTAAAATATCCTATCACTGTAATTAGTGTAAACCGGGTACGCTGAAGACATTAAGCTAAGTTGACTAAAGCATAATATATAAACATGTTTAAATATATTACAAAATGTTCAACAGTTTAGAATATTTCATATTCTATTGTAATGTCTAAAATCAAATGTAAGAAAATAAAAATAAATAACATGTATAAGCATTAATTGAGACACTGACTATGTGTATTAAATTTATTGAAAGTTACTGAACTATGTACGTGCACCGTACGTCTTGTGATTAGTTTGTTTTTCTGTGAGTCAGTAAATGCAATTATCATTAGAAAGATACAGAAAGCATTGCCAATCATAATATTTGTTTTACCTGGATTGACATTGGTCCAAGTAATTAAACCTTTAGCCAAGGATAAAGTCACATCAAATCCGTCCCCTTTGACGTGAAATATATCTTTACAATCAGGCTCGTCGGCGAATATATTTCTTTCCTGTGGAAAATTAGGACACTGAAGCAATGGATTTCCATCTTCATCAAAAATATACTCGTCTAAATCCGTCATCATCGCCGAGAACAAAATTAATCCACACAAAAATCCTAAATCATCCAAATTGTCAATAATTCAGCACAATATACCTTTGACCCGGAAGTGATTGTTTCACGCTAAACAGATAATCCGTGGATTTGATTGGTTGAATGAGCAGTCAGGTACGCGGCACCATGGTAACAAATAAACAATATCAGCTGTCAGCAAACCGTGAATCACTTGTATAAACAAAACTTGTTTGTTCGAGTAATATTTCGTAAAAAACATGTTGTTTGCTAATAACTTGTCATTTTATTTTCTTTGATACACAAGCGCACACAGACAGATGAATGTTGTTCTAGAACATTGAGATGCTATATCTATATTATAATATATAATGTACGTAGCGCTAATGTAATCTACGTACTGTACGTATGTAGTACATGGTATACTACTATAATATATAATAGGTATTATATTAAATTCGAAAAGGACTCAGTATAGTTTGTTATTGATTCTAACGGAATTATTTAATTGACTTCAATGAAAAGTTTATCTCATATGCTGTATAGATTTCTACTATAACTATTTAATTATACATGTTTCATTAATTTGTTGTCGCAGAAATTTATATCCCGATTCAAGTCAAAATCTTTTTATTTCATCCATATCGTGTACTTTCGTGACAAATATATTTGAGGTGGGTCCGCGTCTTCAAATCTGACGAGAATATATTATTTATTGACAATTTTGTTTAAGCCACATTAGCTTTTTGCTGTAGAAAGATATATGCAAAACAGATTTAATTGTTGATATTATCCCACGTCTAAAAACATTCATTTCACTGTGATTTTTGCTTTTGTAAACTTGAAATATGTAGAGCGCGTGACGTCACTTTACTACGTGTGCATAGCATGACTGCGGGAAAACTCATAGTGGTAAACGATAGTGGTTTCGGAAACATTTTTCTTGTTATAAAGTATGCACGAGAGGAAAACACACCGGATTCCTCTGTTATATAACAAACAGAAACTATTAGGACCAATACATTTATAAGCTTATGGGACTTTAAATATCTATATCACTTTTTGGCCCTGCTCTTGATCAAATTGCTTAAAAAGCACGGGCTTTATATCATTTTTCGGCGCCAGGAATTAAGTGATATAGATCTATTGGCCCGCTTATTGGAAAAGCCACTGCATTATTATTATACAAGGCTGATAATAATATTTTGCAACACAATCGAATGAATGTTTGACAGAGCATTTTTCTTCTGTTGTGGACAGGTTTCTGTTGTTCACGGGTGTCTGTCAGCACTGGTTCTATTTATATATGAAAACTGTATTTATTACTGATAGTATGATAGAATTAAAATTAATGAATATTTGGATTTTATTTTAGATACATAGTTTTGTATTATATGTTGAATTGTGTATAAATTTATATAATGCGATAATCATGTAAAACATGTTATTTTTTTTTTTTTAGTAGTGATACTTCTCCCACAACATTTTAGAAATAATATCATATATTTAGAATAGTTTTTTCTTTCCAACGCATTTTCCAATAATTCATGATAAACTTTTTTCCTTGGTAGCAACCACCACCTTACTGTATTTTATTATTTAAAATATTGAATTAACTAACAATTTCGTACATTTATACCACGTTTCAATATGTTAATATTATGTTCTATATTGCTCTTATTGTCATGTAAAAACATGAATCGAGTAAATAAAAGTTTGAAAGTTTGATGAACACATTGACCGAAGCTAGGTGTGAAGCGCCTTTATAACGGACTTGGATTTGTATAGAGTGTATATATCATGTCCCGGAGGTACGTACACGTATTGACTACGTAGAGGTAAAAGAAAACCTAAAGTTGCAAATATTCATTAATATTACTTTAATTGGCGTTTCAAATATTGCCAACATTACAGTGCGTAGCGACTTGAAAATTAGAATTGATTTGGTGTTATGTATGTAATAGGAGGAGGAAAATAATGTACCCGATGCGGGGCTCGAACCCGCGACCTCTTTCTTGCAAGTCAGATGCTCTACCAACTGAGCTTTTCGCATGTACATGTACAATGAAATTACTTGACATGAAAATACACTCGAAGCCCATTGTTATTCACATTGGGGGGGGGGGGGGGGGCGAAGGGTCCTTGGGGAGGGTCCCTTGTGCCCTTATGGAGGGTGTGTCCCTGGGGGGAGATATATAAAGTCCATGGATGATTCCGATAATATTGGGTAAAACATGGATTATATGTGACCTCAAAAACGCATTAGAAATCTTGGTAAAAAAAGTTCCGAGGATGGTGTGGCATATATACACTATGAACTCACGGACCGATACTTATTAGATTAGACTGCATGCATGATTATGGAAGAGTTGTGCTTGGACACTTGGACTAGACACTGTACATATAGAATACGAATAAATATTTGGATAGAACCATGATTTAGTTATATATATATTGAATATACCAACGAACACAACAGGTGCCGAGGATCCACACTCGGAGTGACTCCTGGAATTCCCTAGTGTGTCTCGGCTTAAAATTGATTCTGACTACGCCACTGCTGTGTATATAGCTTTTGAACTACAATGATACAAATTTCATGATTATAAAAGCACATAAAACTACATGATGGTACAAAATTGATATTATCTAGAAATCGCAGCTAGTGGAGCAGTATATGGCACAATTTATAACAAATAAGCAATTAATGCACAGCAAAAGCTATGATCAGAAACGTATAATACTACTCAAAATTTGATAAGGATCACTTTTTATTCTGTATGGCATTATCGTCAATTTTGGATTACATACATAAAATATTATCTTTGGTTAATTTCAAAGATACTTGCATGTCATGAATGCAACATGTAATCCATAGATTAAGAGCGTAACGAGCGTCGAAATGAGGACAGGGTCTAAATTAGACATTTTATGGGTATGTGTGTGGAATTGAGGAAAATGCACAAAAGTGCTAACTTTTGTGTTTAGTATCGATACTGATGTCCTCGTGTGTCTGAAACAGCCTAACATCGACTCCTCATGCTTCTGATGAGCCGTCCAATCTTAAACTGTGGGGTTCGAGCCCATTCTTCCGGAAGTGCCTCTCTGAGCTGTCTGGTGGATGTTGGCTGGACAGGATGCCCATCAATTGCAAAAGTCTATGTATTTTGAAAAATAATATAAAATCTCGTCATTTTAATAATTAGACTAAAACTATAAAAAATCAACGAATTAGTTTCAACATATATCATCGTACGTGCATGACAATAAAGTACGTGAAGATGGGATAGTCGGTGGTTTAGCAGTAATTAATGCACTGGAATACTGAACGAAAGGTCGTGAGTCGATTCTCGGCCACGCTTTTCGAATCAAGTTTTTAGGGATGCTTTTTCAGTGTCCCCATATACGTACTACCGCGACAAGTACTGTCAATCTTAACAACTCGGGCATTTCCGTGACTGGGAAATACATTTTCGTTAGATAAAATCCGATGAGTTCCGATTGAAGTAACTAGAGAATCACAGGGACTGAAGGGCGAGGCGTGAATCAGTGCTTTACATCAGGGGTGATAAAGAACCAGGAACAACTATTTCAAAAAGTGGGAATATAAATCCCTGTCCTCTTGTATCTTCTCTCATCTCTCTCGGGAAACTCTGAAATGACTGTATATAGTCGTCGAATTGGCTATTAAGCAGTAGATAAATAAAGTAAAGTGAAGTACGCGTGTACCTGTGATTCCATCAACACTGTTAATTAGATGGCTATATTTATGTACTAATATACATATAGTCAGTGGCAAATTAATACTTATTAGACCTTAAAATCATTAATTTTCTTTAATGCGTATTTATAATAAACATTTTCTTTACTAACGGATAATTATTATATAATCATAATATATAATTAAGGTTGTGTACGCACAATATTATTATCTCAATTTCAGTAGACAAATTTAGGCACCTTAATTTGACCTTTATAATTTTTCAAAAGCAAATGAAATCCTTTGAATTATTGTCCCTTTAGTTTTGTATTGAACACTACTCGTGTAGCAGAAACATATTTCCAAAGCAAATAGTCCATGTTGATCATCGAAAACTCAAGGTAAAAAAACAACAACGAAAAAACAACAACAAATGCATTATCAATCTAACTGTAGGCTAATACAGAAAAAATACGGTGAAATATTTCAAGAAACTAATATTCTTCGTTTTTCAACAAAGATGACTACTCTATGAGCGAAGTACAGTATTAAGGTAACTGATCAACTCTTACCGTAGTAGGCTCGTGTCCCAGTCAACTCGTACATGTATCTAGAAGCGATTTGTGGTAGAAAATTCTATAATTTAATTTCCGTGTTCTTCCAGTACCTTGATTAGTCATAATACGGAACGAACGGTAACTACGGGTTTTAGCCAAAATGCAGTTCAACCTGCGACGCCATTTTGTTTAGTTGGCGGTACGAAGGAATTTTCTTACGGTATACGCTAAACATTGTTATTCTTCATATTTTATGACGCCTCCATACCTTCAAATTTATTCAGATAATACTTATTATAAAGTTCATATTCTTATACATCTGTCGTCGCCCTGTTATAAGCATGTCGTATTATTTTGGCGGAAATAGTCATTTTGATTTACATAAAAATTGTCTTTGCGGGGCCTTGTGCTGCTATGTGGGTGGGGTATGTGTTATTATTGTTATCAAGTCAAATTCCATTAATATATATTGTTTATATTTCCGTATTGCTCTAAACTATTTTATTGCATCTTTATTTACTTTTAGTTCATATCATGTATAACGTATATGATTATATCCTGTTCCGTGCAATGAATGCAAATTGCAACATTTGAAAAAAACTTAAGAAGAAAAGAAAAACAAGATATGGATCTACTCTACTCTAGATCTATACTGTATCCGGCCCATTCAGGATAGTTTATTTATAACATATATAATAGCACAGGCAATTCACACAAAATCGACCACTTATATATAAAATACTTAATAATAAAGGCCCAAGTTTTTTATCTGTCTGTATTTCATGTAGTCGAAGGTCTTTTAAGTTTGATGATGATACCAAATACCTAGATACATACATGTATGTATAGGTCTTTGATGATATCATATGTATCATGGTATGCATTACATTTACATCGCAGTTAATCGACAAAGCCACTTGTTCTTTCAAAGCTAACTGGTAAATGATTGGTCACTCAAACTGAGTCGCGTTCGTCTTCCTATTTACCGCACAAATTTCCATAAAACTTGTGTACAGTTCAATGAATTATGATAAAATCTATCAACATAACCTAAAATCCTAACAAGCTTTCCAGGATTTCATTTGGGCCTTAACCAGTACTAAGTTACCACATTATAAATTATAATAATTTCTATTAGCAAGGAAAGCTATTCAGCCTATTGCCAAGCTACCCCGCATAATTCAGCATTAGAGGGCAATTTAACATAGTATGTAACATCTAAAGTCAAATTTATCACAGACAGTGTGAGTCTCGTCTGGGGTTCTGTTCAAACTCACTATCTCTTGATCAGTAGACCAATGCTCAGCCTCTAATCACTGAGCTGACCAGTATCGCAAGGTCACAGGGGAAAATCCTAGATGCTGGTTTAATCAAATTGATGTGTTTGTTTGATGAAATTGATCTGATCAGTTTTTCACTAGATAAACTCATTCACAGAGGAATAGATCTATGGGAAAAGTTTGATAACCAGAAACAAACTTTTTCATCATTAAAAGTTTATAACTACATGCATGCCTATTCCAAACATAAGGGTCATTTTGAAGGGATGGCATAATTATATAAATCAGCAACCCCAGTTAATCAACTTAATGACTTATCAGTAGGTAAATCAAGGATGTATTTGTAAATAAATGACCAACTAAAATGTGTAAGCTTCAGCTCTTCTGTTTTTACTTTTAAACTAATAAAAATATTTCAAAATTTGAACTGTTCTGAGCTTTGTAGACTTGACACTTCAAGAATGAGTTACAATGTATTTAAAATGTTCAAACTAAGATCAATTTCAAAATTTAGCTGGGGTTGCTAAATTATGATGGTGTATTACAGGATCATGCAACCCTGGGTTATATTATTGGAGTCATTGGTCGGTTGGTCTGTCCTCATACTATTTCACAAGTTTGTGGAGCAATCTATTTCCACATTCATTAAGCTATTGCAATGAAATTTAAAATATTATATATATGTCATCACCATAAAGTATAGATGCCAAAGACAAAATTTCCATGCCTAGTGATTCACACATTCCAGAGTTATGTGCTCTTTAAGTTAGCCTTGTAGTGTAGTACTGTGTACAATGGTATTATTAGTGTCAAAGCAGCAGCTGTGTTATTAGTCACTTCTGTGACAAAGCTCTAGTTTATACTAAGAAAGTGACACTGACAGTTAACATCTTACACTCGGAAAATGAGCTATATTTTCCACCAAAAATCTGCTTCCTGTTTTTGCATGATAAAAATCTCCAAATACACCTATTTAAATTTTATTGTAAATTTTTTCCTTCTACTAATGCATCTATCTTTTTGCGCGCAGTCCAGAAACACTTCATATTTCCTTTTTGTACCGTTAGTTTTGCTTTTTCAGTTGAACGCTAAAAACAGTCATGGCCAATTTAGATGTTGCATCTGAACACAGCTATGGAGAAATGGCCTCACTAAATAGTTCATCACATGATAATCAAGTTGGAAAACCCAATTCAACAGAGGAGCAGGAAAAAGATGATACCAATGAAGAAGTTTGCCCATTTGTGTGTGGAATCTGCTCAGAAAAATTTGACAAAATTTCCCCTTTTTATGCCCATTTAAAGACACATGATGATTTTGAAAACCTTCAGACAAGTAAGAATGAAGTGCTGAAAGCACTAAATGTCCGTGACAAAGTGGATGAGAATATTTTTAAGTGTGGGGTTTGCCAGATTGAGTTCCCATCTATGAGCCTGTTGCATGATCATATGGTTTTAGAGGAGAATATTTCAGATTATCATTACAGCAACATTGATCATACTGCAAGACCAAATAAAAAAGTTTATGATGTAACCGTATCCAAAATGCGTCCTTCTAGGTCTACTGAATCTGGAAACTCGAACAATAAAAGGAAAAGAAGTTTAGTATCTGAATCAGAACATGGAATTAAGAAGAAGCGTTCTGATGAAGAAAGCAGTGAGAAATCTTCCATTGAACGTAGTAGAATGAAGTCAAATGCTGATGAACAAGTTCAAAGTTCACCTGGAAATAGATCAAAATACATGAAGAAAGCAAAACAGCCTATTGTGAAAGGAGAAGTTACCTCATCCCCAAGTACAAGATCGAGTTCAAGATCTGGCTCCACGAAACGAGTTGATTACAAAGCTCTTGCAGGATTGGTATCCCCTAAATCAGAATTTGAGAACGACGATAATGTGAGAGTGAAAGAAAACAAAGATAATTCTGCATATGATGCAAATATTAAAACTACTGATAAGTCTAAGATAGATGCAAATGAGATAATTGATGAAAATGATAGTGAAACTGAAGATAAGGAAACAAATAGGAATAAAGATATATCAAAGAAGAATGACATACCTCAACATATTTCAACTAGAAGTCAGAAGACGAAGGGTGATGATCAAACTAAACCAGAGAATGAAGGAGAGGAGTCTGCTGATGAAGCAGATGAAAGTTCAGAAAGTGATGCAGAATCTGATGGAAAGAACAATGGAACTGATTGTAAAGAAGATGGTACTCATGAAACAAGTGGATTAAATGATGAGATCCTAATTAAAACAGAAATAGATGATGATGATGATGAAGACTACCTGGATGATAACGACAGTGATGATGACTTCGGAGACTTTCAGGATGAAGAAATTGACTTTGACCCTTACATCGAATTAAAAAGCAAAAAAGAGTATCTTAAAAGACATGGTCTAAAGACTAAACATCAAGTAAAGATTACCGGTAGTGGCCGTAATGTTGCAAAAAACTGCTTATACCCATGCAGTGTTTGTGGAAAGTATTTCAACTGGAAAGCGTTAAAAAAACACAGCTTTGCTCATGTAAGTAAGAAAGAAGTGGAATGCCTCCAATGCGGAAAGAAATACAAGAGTAAAAGACATCTTGGTGATCATATGCGGTCTGTACACACCATGACTAAATACCAGTGTGGTTTTTGTGGAGATTTTCTTAAGGGGAAACAGGGTTTTGAGAAACATGCAACATTGCATATACTGAAGAAAGATATCACTGGCTCAGTCGATGATATCCCTATGATTGAAGTTACTGATCAGCAGTATGAGGAATGGAAAGAACAAAATGGAAAAAGAGTTGCTTTCAAAAGAAAGAGAGCTCCAATCATTATTGAAAAAAATGTACCTGTCAGAGAAAGTTCGATAGATCTCAGTGATGGCCCTATTCATGGTGAAGAGATGGAGTTGGATGAAGGTTTGGTTGGAAAACCTACAAATCTTTACTGCAAGCTATGCTCAAAACGTTTTCAAAATCATGACGGTCTCATGACACATTTATTAGAACACAAAAAAGAGAAATGTTACCAGTGTGGGTCCTGTTCGGCGTATTTTCAAACTGACAAGCATCTAGAAAATCATATTACAGAAGTACACGGTCAGAGTATTCATGAATGTGCCATATGTGGTGAAAGGTTCAAGAACCTGTATGCTATGTGGTCCCATAAAGGTATACATCTGAAGAAGTCTGACAAATACTACTCAGAAGAATTAGTAGAAAAATTGCAAGCAGAAATTGTGGCAAGAAAAGAAGCCAGAAAAAAAGCGTTAGTAAATAAGCCCAAAGAGAAAAGGACTCAAGTGTGTGATATATGTGGAGCCGTTGTCTTAACCTCAAGGATGAAAAGGCATATGGAAGTTCACAAGGATACCAAAGATTGGGAATG
This sequence comes from Lutraria lutraria, assembly GCA_964023205.1. Lineage (NCBI taxonomy): Eukaryota > Metazoa > Mollusca > Bivalvia > Venerida > Mactridae > Lutraria > Lutraria lutraria. Next base: position 6,568,312 of record OZ026848.1, on the reverse strand, counting down.
TGACATTTGCCACAAATTTTATAAGACTAGACGCTACCTAGTTGATCATAAAAAGAAGACACATTTTGCTGAAACATCTACCTGTGACATTTGTGGACAGACATTTAGAGGTAAGATGATGGATGTAATTCTGTATCTGTTGATGTCATTCAACCTCTGTGTGATGCTAGTACCTGATTTACATATTTTCCAGCTTTTTCTGAAGTAACAATTAAAACTTTCCCTATAAGTTAATCATTGTTTATTAAACCATTTGAAGACTGTTTGTATGAATTGAAAATGAAGGGTTCATCTGAACTGTTCATGTAGCTATGAAACTTAATTAGGATATTATCATAAATTTGGCTAAATTAAACAAATCCTATGTAATATGTGTAAAATTGTATTCCATGGCCTCAAATGAAATTAATGTATCATATGTTTATTATATTTCAGGTAAGACTTATCTCGAGATACATAAACAAATCCATGGACCTCGTGATAAAAAGTGCCCTTATTGTGAGAAAGGGTTTACAACAATGATGTACCTTAGAGCTCATCTTACCACTCATCAAGGTAAGGTATAGGAGTACAAAACAAAGCTCAATTTTGTGTTTTTAGCATTCTTGTTACTGGTTCTAGTTCAATGTTTGTTTGAATCCAATTTTTACAGAACAAATAACTGTTCCCCAAGCGAGTAAACTTATTCTTTTACGTCATTTTGGGGTACTGGAATGGCATTAAAATTTATTAAAGAGAAAAAAATATATGGATAATTTTGCGTTTGAAAATTCATCTTTTTGCCATCGTTTACGCCTGGCTATTGAACTGTTTAAATTCTGTTACTCTTAAAGAATAATGCACCTTACTCTTAAGTGTACAGTAACTATTGTCATTTGGATGATAAGTGATTGTAAACTCCTACCATATGCATAAAGTTATGAAAAATCCTCAGTTTTAGTGAATTATGTATTTTTATTCTTTTATATACTTGTAGAAAAGAAGCAGTACAAATGTCCAATGTGTCCTGCAGCATTTAGTCACAAACAACGTCGACATATTCATATGTTAGAGATCCACAATCAGGGTGAAAACCGACCATGCAAATACTGCGGTGACATGTTTCCATCCCGAGAGAAAGCTAGAAAACATGAGCGAAGAATTCACGAAGGCATCCGATATACTAGAAACCGATCTGGCGTTGGAGCTGATGGAGAAGTCAATGTTTTACAGATAAACATGCCTGATGGATTATCCAATTCGGAAAATAAGAAAATCATCCAGTTTGTTCCTCCTAAGATGTCCTCCAACATTACTACTATAAAGATACCATCTGATAATACAAGTGGTACTATAAACAAAAACATTCCTCATATAATACAAAACGATCTTACATCTGCGGAAGGACAATTTATAAAACTGGAAAATGGAGATGAGTACCGCTTAATGCTCGAAGGTGAAGATGGTGAAGAGCCTTTGGAAGTCATTGAACTCTCCGAAGAACAACATAATGTTTTTATACAGGAGACAAGTGACGCAACTGAAGCTATAGCCACACAGTCAGTGGAATGTGAGGAAAATGTTGAACAAGTTCTAGAGATACCTGAGAATGCTGAACAATGTCAGATTCTTCTGTTTCCTGATGGATCATTCAAATTGTTGAATGTGGTTGACAATGCTGCATCCTCATAAGTTCACTATGACATCATATGGTTTCATCATTTGCGCCAGTATAAAACTATTTTAGTGTAAATAATCTGGTCATATATATCCTGTGTGAAGATATGATATACTCAGAAAATCTTATTAATTTTATATTAAGGACTATCTTATTGACAACCATGGAACACAGATAAGGACATACTGTACTTGTAGTACCATGATTCTTTATGGCTGTTTATTTTTCTTATCTTCTTTAAAGTTCTTGTTGTTTATATTTAATTCTCATTTGTTCAAATGTTTTATCATTTAATATATAAATGTATTTTGATGTTATTAGAAATATTTCAAATTACATTAAAATACTCATGTAGATTTGAAAAAAAAATTGAATTAATATTTTCTATAAACTTGAAAATCCAATTATTTTATTACATTTCGTCACCTTAGTGCTAGACTGCGATAAGTCCATTTTACAAAACTTTTCAGGAGAGCCAAAAAACTAAATTGATATAAAGACTATTATTTGACTAAAATATTGTCTACTAGTTTATACAGATTTTTAAAGTTAGATAACAATGAATGAAATGTTTCTAGGCTTTTACAACCAACAGATAAGATATTTGATATATTTGCACATAACATTATATGACGCTGAATATTTTTTGTGCAAGAACAGTATAAGTGCACTTGTCACAGAATTGCGCTCAAAATTCTTGGTGCAAGAACTGAATAAGGGAACTTTTCCTGGTTTTGTATTTGAAAAGAGCTAGGTTCACTAACCATGGATATTTGCCCAACATTTTGATGAAAATAAATTCACTGCAAAATACTTGCTTTCCTATTTTGTTGTTAGGTTCCATCCTTAAACTTTCTAAAATACTTATTTTTTTAATCGTGGGTACATTTTATCTATGCCTATTGTTCAATGAAAGGACCCCTAGAATCATCAAAATAGCTCAAATTCACACAATTTCACATTTTAAATTGAAAAAAAATATATCAGCACAGCCAAGCCCCACAAAAATAATTTGCAGCAACGATATGTATCATTCAGGGCCTTAGATTGCTGAAGTTTGAAGTTGGGGCTGATATGTGCTCCCACCTAAAAAACACTTTTTACAAAAAAATTCTACGATGTTTTGTAGGCCATATCTTTATAGATCTTATGGATTTTGTATTCAATAAAGCAAATTTAAGAGAAATATTATCAGCAGCGGTATTATATATGTTTTAATGACTAAATATGTTAACCTTTTGTATGATTTATGGATGGGGTGCATTTTTTAGCTCACATGTCACAAAGTCCCTTGATAGCAGGACCAAAGACTTATACAAAGGTCTTTGGCCGGACTGAGGAGATAAGATTCTTTATCTTTGACGCCTTCGCGAAGTCTGGTAATTATGCCCGTATAATTTTGAGTTGGTGTATCTATGACAACTATCAACTGACAAACAACATCAGCTGCAAGAACTTTGTTTATTTGTTTCAACTAAAATGCATGATTAATGACATCAAACTCTATTTGAATATGTTATGATCTTATAGACAATTACACTGTTGAATTTACAGAACTAGTGATATTGTGGTGACAAGAAGAAAATGAATGCTATCATATCATTGTGTCACTTCTGTGAACTTCATGGACCAAATGTTCTGTTTTGTACTCAACCTTTCCATCCTGAAGAGAAAGCTTGTGTTGGAGAGAGTGAAATTGATGGTGTTGATGGGTCTGTGCAGTCTAGAAGACATGTTACACCATCTACAGACCCAATCACACCACTAACCCCTACTCATAATTCTTTGCCAAATTATAAAAATGATCTGTGTGAGGTAAGATATCTGCAATTTGGATTACTAGGGAAATTTCTATGCTCTTTTAAAATGTTTAAATTGTTTGTGTTGAACTTGAAGTTTTTTTTAATAAAGATTTAATACATATACAATGGAAAAAAAATCACCATTGTAATTCTATACTAATGGCTACATTTATATTTATGTCCGGTTATTTTTATTCAAGAAGTTCATAGTACAGTACAGTACTACTTATGAGTCATCACTGACCAATTTATCCTAAGAGTCATATTTCTTCTCTGCATGGAATGAACTATTAATTATATATTGACCTGTTTATATTGATCAGGAAATAACTTTTAAAAAATCTCCATACATTTTAAGTTGATGTAAATTTTATTCTTCTTCATAGGGTTGTACCTCAGTTCACTTAGGATTTGTGAGTCATGATGAGGATGCTGGTGTGAGCTACATGAGTTCTCAAAGACCTCAGGATAGAGATGTATTTGCTATGGTTAGACAGGGTTGCATTTGAAGTTTAAGTTGTGAGGTATACAAGCTCAGTCCATTTCATTCTTGTTTTCGTTTGCTGTGTTGTCTGCTTCAGTTTTATTGTTTGAATATTTGTCACTTTATTGAAAACAAAATGTACAAATGCATATTAAATTTTTAGATATTTTAAATAAATTTTACAAATATCAATATAGAGTCAATAACATCATAATTATGATTCTAATAAGTGAGCATGACTCCACAAATCAATGTGTGTTGTGTAATTACACGTAATAATAAAACAATGTAACAATGTAAACTTGAAACTTCACTAGCCAAGACTAGGAAATAACCAGTAAGTTGCATACTGCAGATTGTATATTTGCTTTCATTATATATTTGACTTCTGTTTACTGGGAATATATTTACCAACCATAAACATTTTAGTTTGTTTCGTGCATGGCCTCCATAGATAAATTAAATCATTTGCAGGTCTGTCCTGGAAGAGAAGGACCAATATTTTTTGGAGATGAGCAACAGGGTCATGCAATTAGCTACACATTTTACGTAAAAGACAATCAGACTCGTGGTTTTCAGAGATTGTACAGTGTTATTGTTGTGATGATGGACAAAATTTATTTGTTAAGCTCCTGGCCTTTTCTTGTATCACATATTGAAACAGTTGTTGAACACTTGAAAGCAAAAGCAAGTGTTGTTTGCGAAAAAGAAAAGGTCAAGTTTCCTCAAAGGCAATACAGACTGATTTCAACAAGTGTCAACCCAAAAAAATTTCTTCAGCAAAGGGGAGGTAATGTTAATAAACCAGCAAGATCATTAGTTGAGCTGACTGATGATAAACATGTGTTCAAAGTGTTACATACATCATTTGTATGGATACTAAAAGCTTGTGGAAACAGGCTGTCTGAAACATTGCTTGAAGGACCTCCAACTGAAGATTCCATCATTGATATGGAAAAACAGGAAGGTTTGTGAATATTCTTCATTATCTATTTTGTAAGCCGAAGGAACCTTAATCATTGTAAATATATGAGCATACTTTTTCAATTGGTCAATGTTTCACTGGTTCCGGTATACCTATTAAATTAACTATTAGGTGAATGTCAGTGTGATAACTTGATTGCTCTGAATGCAAATTACTGCCAATATGAAGTCAATTGATTACATTATTAATAGCTAATATACATGTATCATGATCTCTCAAAATATAAGGGTTTCATATCAGTTTCTCGTATTTTATCTCTAAGAATAATCAAGTTTTGCTTTTAAAATGAATGTTATACATGTATAATTATGCTACTTTTTATTTGTGGATCACTTTCTGTTTTCAGAGACTGAAGAAGGGTTTGTAAAACTGTTCAGTAAGAAGCTAGGTGTTGAGGATGATCTTGAAGAAGGACTTGATGTTTTTTCTTGTCCATCTGCTGAGAATCCACCTACTGAGGAAGTTGTTGAAGATGATGGGAGTCCAGAAATAGAAGATATCCGTCATGTTGTTAAAGTATGTAATTTTAGGAGCATTTTTTAGGAAAAAATAATATTCCGTAAATTTTATATGATGCTTGTTTTTTGCACTCATCATTTTTGCACTCATCGGGTTTCAGCTTAAAGGTATGCAGTTTTTCATGCAAAGAAATACCTTTTCTATGATAATTGTGTTTTTGGTCAAATAAGTTGATAAAGTCAGTATTAATGGGCTAGTCTGAGCTGTCTATTTATTTTATTGACCAAAAATGAAATTTAACTTTTGAATATGTCATGCTTCAGTGGTAAGTGACATGTAACCCTCCAATCTGGGTTCGAATTCTGGTTGGGGCTAGTCATCTATGAAAATTTTACAAAAATATTGATTTTCTAAGTTGCTGGCCATTGCAGAAGGGTAAGTTAATACTCACTGGTAGAATACAGTCCAGGAAAATGGTACGATGAATAGGCTGCATGCATATACATGTATAACTGTACTTTATCATTGAAAACAGCATTAAACCCACTGACATGTACTTTTGAATAACTATTTTACAGTTACTTTGACAAAGAAGATTCCATGTATTAGCTCATCACGTTGTTATTGGTAACCAAGTTATTTTACGAGGCAAGGGAAAGACACTGATAAGAACATTCCAAAATGCACTCACTGTAAATATATTATATCTTTATAGTTAAACTATGATTTATTTTGTTGCTAATTACTGATGTTCTTTAATTTACACATACTTGTAGAATTTAAAAGAAAATAATCATTTGGCTTGAAAAGTAGCTATAATGCTTCTTGAAAATGTGGCCATTGATAACCCAAGAAGGAAACTAATATATCCCTTCTAAACTTATTACCGCTGTTTGCATATTACTGCTATTGCCTGTATAATAACAATGACTGACACATGCACATAGTCTCCACTTCCTTTTCAGCCTAGCATTTGTTTACTTTGCATACCACAACTTTCAAACTTTTTCATCAATGATTTATGTCATGACAAAAAGGCCAATTTTTTAGGTCAAAGTTGGGGGGTCGTCTTATATGCGGATCGCCTTATAGGTGAGTATAAATGGTAAGTCCAAAATTACGTCGAATATTCTCTATATTACAGAAGCTGCACCTAATGTACTACAGAAAATGGAACATGCTATTGTAAATGATAGTTTAAGTATAGAAGTTGTAGATCAATGTTTGATATGTCTAAAGGAAGAATGGATGAAGTAAGTTAAATACCAACAACTATTTATCCTTTTCAAATTATCTTTTTTATATGCCCGAAGGGACTTATTATGACTGTCTGTCCGTCCGTTAGCAATTTCGTGTCTGCTTTGTTACTCTTTAAGCCTGCGAAAGATTATGAAGAAACTTGACTCAAATGTTCACCCCATCGAGACGACCTGCAGAGTTCATGTTTTGGAAGGCCCAAGGTCAAGGTCACACTTGAATGTCCATCCCATTGAGACGACGTGCAGAGTGCATGTTTCGGAAAGCTTGCTTCAAGGTCACACTTACGGGTCAAATATGACTTATTTCGTGTTCACTCTTTAAGCCAGTATTAATTTTGTATGCATGAAATTCCGTAGTTAAATGAAAAAAACGCATATTCATGCATGAAAAGTACCCAAAAATCATGTTTTTACAGTATCAATTATACCTTTGGCATATATTGCTCTGCCTTGCAGTGCCTCTGTCTAGTTCATTTTAATGTCGCACCTACAGTCAAAATCATTTAGTGACTATTCAAGCTTTAACTACCGTATTATTGAAGACCCAAAATGAAGAACTGGATAAAACCATCGACTTATGATAAACCAGCTGCACTGCTTCCTCAGACATAATAGACTCCCATAATCAGATATAAAATGAAAATTGAATATATGTTATATTGTGGCCTTTTGGCTTAAGGTCTTATCATATTGCCCATTCAGTCAATAATATTAGTATAACTTGTTGTCTACATTGTACCCATCATATTTTTTTATTCATTGTTATATCTGTCTTTTTCAGTTTTTTAGTGATATTCCTTTGGTGTTAGTTCAGTTTATTCTATTTAGTTAATGACAACTGAAGAATTGGACATTTAATCTGCATAATTCTTTTAGCTCTTAAGAGAGTTCTATTGAATCTCAAAGTATAAAACAGCTAATGTGATATGCAATTCATATTATGTGAAATAATACTCATATGATATTGTGATATAATATTCATATGAATGTGAAAGAGTTATTCATTCATTTATTCAATATACAAGAAAGTGATATCATTATATCCTGCTTTAGGGACAATATCTTATACAAATTTATATAAAAACTTAGTATTTTTCAAACTCTTTTTCAGTAAAGTGAAAGTAATGTTTAAATTCACCAAGGCAGGAGGTGCTCGTAGTGAAGATGATACAAAGAATCTCTTGAAAATCGTTGGTGCTACTGATGATGACAAGCCATTACTTAGTTACTGGATGCGAGGACTTAGTGATCAGTATAAGAAACATATATTATCAGCTTCAAGACAACATTCTATGTGATGATAATGTATGTTTATGTGTGAATGAATTATTGGGGGCTTCATGTTGTAATAGTATAAAACTGTATATTGCCATTCAGTATCAAATGCAATATTGTACAGTACTACTTAAGTCAATATATGTCTTTATCAGTGACAATAAAACTGTTTTTAGCTCACCAGAGCACGAAGTATTAGATAACTATTGTGATCGAGTGATTTCCGTCATCCGTGTATGCATGCGTGCATCAGTGCGTCAACAATTGCTTTAAACAACATCTCCTTCTTAAGCAGTTGGTCAATTTCAACAAAACTTTACCGGGATGTTCCTTACATGAAGCTCTACCAAAGTGGTTCAAAAAGTTTAATGTCATTAGGAAAAACTTTAAAAAATCTTCTTGTCCAAAACCACAGGGCCTAGAGCTTAGATATTTGGTGTGTAACATTGTCTAGTGGACCTCTACCAAATTTGTTCAAATTATGGCCCTGGGGTCAAAATTAGCTGTGCCCCGGGGGTAAGTGGATTTTAGATAAATTTATATAGGGAAATTTAAAAAATCCTCTTGTCAGAAACTACAATGCCTAGAGCTTAGATTTGATATGTAACATTATCTAGTGGACCACTAATAAATTTGTTCTTATTACGGCCCTGGGGTTATAATTGGCCTAGCCCCAGGGTTTACTCTAATTTATTTAGGAAAATTTCAAAAGTCTTCTTGTCCGAAACCACAGGACCCTAGAGCTAAGATATTTGGTATGCAGCATTGCCTAGCTGACCTTCACCAAGTTTATACAAATTATGGCCCCAGGGTGAAAATTAGCCCGCCCTGGGGTTTACATGATTTATATAGGCTTATATAGGAAATTTTCAAAAATCTTCCTTGTCCAAAACCACAAGGCCTAGAGCTTAGATATTTTATGTGTAGTATTGTCCAGTGGACCTCTACCATGTTTGTTCAAATTATTGCCCTAGGGACAAAATTGGCCTCGTCCCCGAGTCACTTGATTTTACATAGGCTCATAATAATTTTCTCCTAGGGTCGTATTTCTGGTGAGCGATATATGGCCATTATGGCCCTCTTGTTTACTCATGTTATTGGTGCAATTTATATCCAATTAAGCACTGTATAAATGATTGTTATCTCACTTGGTGAATTGTTCATGTGAACTATAAACATGTTGATGAAATAAAATTATTATGCATTGTATACATATATGTTTCGAGTGTTTCTTTATTTACAATAATACTCTTCAAACACTTTGTACCCAGTCTGACTTATCTGTTTGATGTTTGTTTGAGTTTTACGCCCCTTTTCAACAGTCCGAGTAATACGAAGTGGACAGTTCACCTACCTATCATTCATTGGAAGAACCAGTACTAGACTCCCATCCTCCGTAAGCATCTAACTGCCTACTGTCTCACATAAAGAGATATGGTCAGTAGCTGGGCTTGAACACATCACCTTCTATCAGTATGAGGTTATAGTAATTTAATGTCAGAAACCTTATCCACTTGAGCATGGAGGCAGGTCTTTATCTATTTGAATTGAGTATTGAATCTTAATATCAAGAATCACATGAATAAGTTATCCATGAGATGGACATAAATCTCAAGTGTTTGGAAAGATTTATAGAGTAATACATGCTGAGCATATGATAAACAAGATTGTGTTATTACAATCCCCTTGGAAACAAATTCAAATTGATCTGTGAATGCTTTTTTAAGTATGATGATGAAGTCAAGAAGAAGTATCACACCTGGACACAGTATACATGTGTACTTAATATGGACAAGAAAGCGTATTAAGCTGCAAACGATGTGTTTGAAATTTTCAATACACTTACTTCAGTAGTATGTAGTACTGGTGTAGCAGTACTGTATATAGGTTTTGTGTTCATAAATTGTGATATTAAACAGCCTGTTGATTAGATCTGTTGATAGAGCATCTAACTTTCAGACAGGAGATTGTGTGTTTGTAGGGGCGTAGCTTGCCCTATGATAATGTGTAGGCACCTTTCCAAGGGGGTCCAGGGAATCTTTTCACCGTAGATTGCAGGAGACGCATTCAGCAGAATTATTTGGTGTGCTATAGCCTAAAATATTTTAATATGAAGATCTTGCAGTTTTTCCCTGCTAAATTTATTCATTTTGAGTTTTCAATTATCAAATGATTTTCCATGAAAGTTGCAAATGTTTAGTAAGAACTGCATGCACACTGTTTAAGCTTTGAGTACTCTGATGGTCCATTCTTCCAGCCCCTAACCATTCATTTTATTGTGTTTTTCGCATAGCAAGCCACGCCAGTGTCTGTGATATGCTGAAAATGACTAGTTATATATTTATGTGAGCATTTTCATGTAATTATTACAACTATGGTACACTTTTTGTAATATTTACAAGTTTATATTATCTTTTTACCTGTTTGTACAGACTTTGTTTGCGGGGTATGACAACATGTATAAACAGAAAATGAAAAAAAAAATTTATGAAAAGAACTGCTTATAACATTGTTCAAATTTTTTTGTGATTCTGGCTTTATTGTCCTGTTTTTCAGCCTCAAATCATTAATTTAACATCCTTACTAATATCCCTACCTAAAAGTCAAGCATTTATTTGGCTGATTATAATCACAAAAACGATATTAGGTAAAGATTTGTCTGAGGACTGTGGGAAAATTTATTTTGAATTCAAAAGTCAGTACGAGTAGTTTCCCTTTGATATTAAGATATAATAAGTGAATAGGATCTTTGAACCCAAGGAATGTTTCTTCACGAACCATTCATAAAATTGGGTAATTTATCTCTAATTGTTGGTGTTATTTATTTTTTAAAGAATATCATTTAAGTAGACGTATACATAAATGATAATTCACTTTAGTGAGAAACTGCGTCTAATTAATGTACTAGAATATTCTGAACAATGAATGTCGGTCATTATGTACCACTGCCTTTCTGTACCAGGTCTTAATGTACCACTTATGAGACTTAATGTACCACCTATTTGATTTATAGGGGAAACCATATTTGAACTATGTATATATAGTTAAATATGCCTTACAGTGAGGACACCTTTAAAAATATGCATTAAAAATGTTTGCTGTAATGCTACCTGGACAATAAAAAGGGTCTTTTTGGCCTCCTGGATAATTTTATCTTGGATAATTAGCATACGAGAGCTGACTCATATTTTGGGTTCAAATATTTCCTACCTACCTACCCGCTGAAAATTCTCTGGGTAGTGTTACCATAAACAAACATTTTTTAAAAGATCGTCTGACATTATTTTGGTAAGTCTACTGGCATCAATTCAGATACTACACAAAAATGCCATGTTCAGTCAATTAGTTGGACAAATCGAACTAATTTATTGCAAGTTTGTTTACAATAACGCAATGTATCATATTCAATGACTTAAATTCCATTTAATCCTATAAATATTACCATCAATTAATATGTAAGTCAACTGAACTGGGTCCGTATTCACAAAGCATCGAAATTTTTACTTAAAGTAAGTGTAAATTTTTTTTCATGGTAAACGTTTGTAAACCAGCCATCAATAGTGTCAAAATCAATTATCATTTTCATAATTGGCATCTTTAGAACAAAGATAAAATCATATTATTGTGATTTCCTCCTTTATATTAGTACAAAGGAGTTAAGGAAAAAGTCGAATTTATGGAAAAATATAACTTAAGTTAAATTACTTAAGATGCTTTGTGAATACGGACCCAGAAACGTAAAAATTGTTTGTTTCTGCTTACCCGACCTACCCTAATTTTTCTGAAGGACCCTAGACTTTTAATAAGCCTAAAAAATTGTTTGTTTATGGTTATTCTAATTTTCATCCACAAATTTAGACCCAAAGTAAGGCACATCTCTTTTTTTACGTGCCTGCTTGCTTTCAAGAGCCATAAAAAGAATCTTCTGCCTATACCTATCTACCCTATTTTTCAGGAGCATGTATACATAGCCAGAAAAATACGAGTCCACTTGACACAAGCTCAACAGTGGGAAAAAAGGAACATATAATTTCATTTTAGGCATAATTTAAACACATGCAACTTATTTAAGAGAATTTGTTTTCGTAATTTGTGCCAGGTAGTTGTATTAACTAAATACAACTACCTGTTTGTGCGAAGTTTGAAGAATTTTTACTAAGAGAGACTACTCTGATTGTAACAAAATGTTTCCATATTGAGTTGCCCCCCTTACAATAATAAACTACCTACCAAGTCTGGCTTAATTAATTTATTGGCAGCTCTTCAAACATCACCCTTTTACATCATGGATCAGCTTCTCATACAAATCCCGCCCGTAACGACAGACTCCGCCTGTTCGTCTCCATTTATTATCAATTAAGAATGTGTGCATAATGAAATTAATCTTAATTCCAATTTGATCCCAATATATAGCTCTGCTGTACCTACCATAATGTTGTTATGCTGGTAACCATATAGAAATGTAGTACGTACAGTCAAGGACTTATAAGTCCTTGGTACAGTAATTGTTAATTTTCAATAATAAGACTCTAAAGCACCTGCTGATATTTTTACGAGATATGGCTAAAGAAAGGCATTATGTAAATATTGTTATAGCGAAAATAAAATATATTTCTTGTACGTATTTTACTGTCATTTTGTCGATTGTTCTGTATTACAAGATTCATGGGCTTTTAAGCTTGCTTAGAGAATATAAATCAATGACAACAATAATCCACATTTTGTATTATATAAAATGTTAAAAAATATATCCGAGTCAAGCAAATTAATAATGAAAAATAACTAACATTCCCTAGTTATTATTATATATTTCAATTGCCGACCGGTTTCGTCACTGACTCATCAGGGCATTAATAATAATATATATATATGTGTGTGTGTGAGGGTATGCATTGATGTGAGCGTGTTTTTCCACTTCGTTGACTCTTATCCAATATGTATTGTACAAGTTTGTATATGTACTCTTCAAATTTCAGGAAAATAAAAACATGCATCAATTTTAATACTAAAGGAGCCGTACCCCTTGTTTCAATTGTGGTCCCCGACTTTGGTGGCATAACACGGTCATGGAATGTATGTTTACCGGTACATATGAATTATATAAGTTGAACCATCACGTACAGAATCGCTTAATAGTGCCTTAACTATGTTAGAAAAGGAAAAATGATAAATTAAAACATTATAAGATGTAGATCTATTCAAGAATAAATAAATAAATTTAATTGAAATAATGAAAGACGTTTATATCTAAAATGATCTGAAATGTAAAAACACAAGGTTTATTTCAACAAGTGGAGTTTAAAACTATAGAATAACTATTTATCTCCGGTATGTTTTGGGGTAAAATCAATCTTCCAAGGATTACAACCTCTATAAGCAATGATTTTTTACCAAATTATTTAATGCTTTGAATCAGAAAATAGACACTTTTTAACGTTTAGATTGTCGCAGACCTGTACTAAAGCAAATGCCTGTATTCTTCATAATTTTGGAAAAAACATACTTAGTTGACAAACAATATTGGGTGATCACAACGAGTAACGGACGTTCCTCACAACATTTTTTGCCGAAGAATAAATTACGGGCGTGCTACTGTGGCATCATGGGTCTTGCTGGTCAATAAGTCACATATGCCTCGCATTCCTGGTTCGATGTCTATTATCTCAGTGGGCCGTATCTGAGGCTATATATAGACTCAATTAAAGGTGTAACAGTCTATAATGATACTTTCCTCAAGTTTGTTGATAGACATTGAACACTGTCCGAATCATATAATTTATTAATGTGACATTCATTTGTGGCCTCTATTCATGTCGATGTACAAACTGACAAGAACTTATATACATACACGTATGTATATAAGTCCTTGCTACTGTTCTTACTAAACTGCAACTTTCGTGGAAAATCATTTGATAAATGAAAAATAATAATAAATAAATGATAAATAAAATTCAAAATGAATCAATCTTGCAGGATGAAAAGTGCAAGAACTTCATAGATATTTTTATGCTAAAGAATACCGGAAAATGTCCCATAATGCGTATGCGGCAATCTACAGTCTGAAGGGGGGATGCACACCCCTTGAACGGTGCCTATGTGTACATTATTTTAGGACAAGCTACGTCTCTGACACTGGATCAAACTGTAACTAATTAAATTAAGTAAGAACTAATTATATACAGTAACGACACAGTTTCTGGGTTTAATTTATGTTTTACTTTCTATATACCAAGTTGCTACACTATTAATTTTAGAATTGGAACAAGCTAATGATCAAGGTGAATGAATAATAAACAACACTATTACTAACCGAACCTAAAACCAGAGAAAGACCATGAATTTAGAAGAAAAGAAATATAATAATTCAGTCTATGAATTTCGAATACATGCATGTATGTATATAAGTCATTGGCCAAAATAACCCTTAGTTGGAAGTGGTTGACTCGAAAAGAGAGAAATCATGAGAATTTCATGATACACTATTTTTTAATAGTACAGGGGGTATAATAAAGCATGAACACAGTGTATTAACACACAAACTGATGGCTTTAAACAATGTGATTTTAAATACATTTGTATATCAAGCGAGTAAAAACACCCTAGACACAACAATGACTAGATAATGTTAACACTATTATTGAATGATTGTTTGCATACTGTGTAAAGTGAAATTACCCTTAGTTGGAATATATTTGAATATATGAAAATGGACATATATAGGCCTACTGTAATAATAATTAATCATAGAAGTTGGAAAGTACAATAAAAATAAATTCTGCCACAACTTATAGGTATTCATATATATAATTATGTACAGTATTTTGTTTTATTCAATTTCAGTTCACCATTCTTGACAGCCATTGTGAAAAAAAGATAACAAAGAATTTTGCCTGCAGACACAATATCAATTCACGAAATTCACGAATTTTAGCGAGTGATTTGATTTGGTTCCCGGTGACGGAATGAGAACCAGACATATGATTTGTTTCCCGCTCGCTGTGTTGAATGTATTATTTAGAGAGAAGTACCAGCGAGTTCACGCTTACTGAACCCTGACGTCGCGCGCAAAAGACCGCACACGATTGTTGGAATTCAAGAAGGAAGATGTCAATTTATCTCTGGTAAAATTATTTCTTTTATTTTCTGATTTGAATTTTGAAATGTGTGTTTTGTTTATGGTATTTTTGTTGATGTATTTTAGCTCACCAAATAAATTGTACCTCTACGCGATAAAGAATAATTAAGACTGTTTTCAGAGATCTTTTGACTGTTAAATAAAACGTTCAGACATTATTTATGACAATTATGTATCAATTTGTAAATGATTAGAAACCATGTTTTTGTGTTTCTGATTACACAGTTGTAGTTATTGTCAATGCATTTTCAAAAGAGAGATAGCAGTTGTTTGAAACAAGATGCATATATGTACTTTGTTAGTGGGTGGGGTACTCATGAATGCAGGCAGATACATTTGATGCGAGTTGTTGTGTGTACTTGGAGCTTTTAGCCTTAATTGCCGAGTGATACCAGTACAGGATGTGTACTATATACTACATTTTATGCTTAAATTCTGTTCATTTTTTTTCAGTTGACACATAGACCTTGATATCTGATGGATACACAACATTTGTCAGGTTTACTCCAGTGATAAAAGCAGTAAGACGAAGAATAGATTTTTCCCAATGATGCTGTAAGTCTTATTTTTGTCATTCTCTGAGGATATTTTTTAATTGCGCTTTTTGCACATATCTGATGACTGCTTGTTTAATTATTTTTTTACTGAGTATTTAGTTATCTGATATTGCTTAAAGTTAAATTGATATTCAATGTGAGGAATCTTTCCTTTTGAACAGTGAATTTTTCTTGCTCAACTTTTTAGACTCGTTGTTACCAGTATTGTCATATTTGTTAATAATAATAAATGGTACAATTATTCTTGCTTTTATTTTCTTAATTTCTTCAATGTAAGGGTACTATTTAATAGATGAAATATTAAAACATGTAACTAATTTCCCATTGTATTGTTATATAAGGTGCCGGATAGCTGTGGATATGTGTGATATATTTACTCTATATAACGTAGCTTTCACTCAGATTTTTATGTTTCAATAGGTCACTTATTCCACCTGATGTAGAAGCAGATGACAGAAATTATTCCATCCAGTGAAGAAATATAGTTGACAGAAATAGTTCAAGCCAAAATAGACGAACAGATAACAGAAATAATTCCACCTAGATGACAGAAATAGTGAGCCTTTTACATTCTATTTAACCCTTTACCACATATATGCTCCTTTTAACTCCCCTAACTATGGCCACATATACTCCTTTTAACTCCTTTTTTCCATGGCCATATATATGTACTGGCAACACCAACTGAATTTTCAACTTCAAAATATTTATTTTAAATTTAACAGTCTAAGATCTGTTTACCATTCATGGAACAATCTTGAAAAAAGTTATGAAGAATTGAAGTTGGCATTTTACCACATTTTTCGTGAAATGTTTATCACTATTCTGTATAAGATAATATTCCGCGATCGTGTACCTGAACAAAGTCTTGTTAGATTAAAATTCTTCATAACTCTTTTAATTTATAAGATATATTTCTTTGAAAATTACCATTCTTAATGCATTTTCATGTGGATTCTGTTTCTGAAGTAAAAATTTCTCTCAGGATATTGTGTATTTAAAATTAAGGATAATATATATATATAACGGGGAAGTTATGAACTTTAAGAAAAAAGAATGCATTGTTTAGGAACAAACTTTTATTTTGTGAAATAACTCATTTTTTAAATGATTACATTGGTACATTTATTATAAACAAATCATAGGCATGTTCAGTACTTATACAAACAAATATTGACAACATATAACATTTTTATTATAGAAATAGATAATAGAAATTAATTAAAGGTTGAAATCCACAGTTCTTCTGTATCGTACCTCCCCTTTTCTGGGGTGACTGAAATTACCATAGTTGTCAAATGGGCTGTTGATCAACAGATTTAAATAACTAAATACTAGTAGTATTAGTGGTATTTCTTTGTCTGGTATCTTCAGTTGCATTTTAAAATCTTGCACAAAATGAAATTTATGTCTCAATAAATCATGATAATAAATAAATTGATTCATATTTCATTTAACTTTCTTTTTGTAAAAATACTAGAACAGATTTATTGTATAAATGTATGAATTATTGAAATGCTTTTATATCTATAAATGTGAAGAACTGATTAAAAATACAAACATTCATTAACACTGATTCACTTTTAATCAGAGCAAGAAATTAAAAAACTTCCGATTTTTGCTTGTCCGGAACTCTACCTTGTGCAGATTTTGAATAATTCCATTTGATTGTTTAATAATAGAGGATTTCTTGTCTGGAACATAACTTTGTCACCGTAAGTTTCTTGCAATGAACCAATGTTAGAAAACAGGACGTTATGATCGTAATTGGTCAAGGAAACGACAAGTAGTTTAAGATTTTTGCGACAACCTAATTAACTTATGTTCTAAAAATAGATTGTTGATTTCAATTTCTATAAATGAAGTCACAGGGACACATGCATTAACAATAATTTTGGTTTAAATTATCAACTTAGAGTTAACATTTTTTTAATGCATTTTTTAAGCTAAAGAAATGATATGGTTGGTCTGATAGAAAATGTTACAAAGTACAATTTTAGTCCATCAGTATCAATAATATTAACATCCAGAATCAAGGTACTGAGAGTACTGTCAAGAACGAAGTTAAATCCATCCTTAAAAAGGCCTGCCCCAGTCGAGAATTTGATGAACAGTTTACAAAATAAATAGTTGGACACTTGGTTCACAGTCTTCGACCTAACCCACTCGACCGTTTGTTACTGTCCGAAATAGGTACAATTACGTATAAAATAAACACTGCGCAGATCGATTTCTTTAAATATTTTACCAAGTTAATTTTATTAATATTCCAGTTTGCAATCTTTATTAACCCAAGCAATGATTCGTAATGCAGATTGCAATTTGATCAAATGGGTTGTGGACATGCATCTTCGTTTCTGCATCGTTGGTACTATACGGTCTGAGGCACATTTTCCGAAAATTGTCGCAATTTTTGATATAGTATTTATGTAATTCTTACTACAATATTGCATTAAGCATTATGACCAACAAAATAACAAACACTCGTTAAATTTCAAGAATGGCCATTGCATTTATATTACGTGGTGTACGAATTTCGGACGACAAATTTCGGATAACATGATGAAACTATATGTCATTCTGATGTGTATTTAATGAATATCTTTTGTAATTGTGGTGTCTTATCTCTGATCCATCATCATGTGACACATGTTTAAGATTAATTCTCTATGTTTTTTGGATTCCAAATTTTAAAGTTCATTTTAATCATATTGCAGCGATATAATAGGGTTTTGTTTAACATGTCTGTGGATAACAAATTGAAGACAATTTGCAGACAACTTAGAGTCTGGTGACTAGATCAAGAGGTACATGGACTAAACTATAAGATTATCCTAGATCGTCACAGAAAAAATGTCTTCTTTATGCTATATCTTTAGAGGACTGTAATAAATGAGAGGAAAATGTTAATTGTTATAGCTTGATGTAACTATTGTTATATAAGTTTACTAATAGTCTCACTGTGATGCAAATAGATCATTTTAGTTCGGACTGGTGAATTTGGATTCAGGCTAGTGAAATTTCTAAGCTGGTAGCCCGACTGGGCTAGTGCCGAAAAAAAATTAATGCGAAGACTGGGTTCATGAGCATGGTCCGATGAAGTTCATGAACAAATATTCAAGAATTGATGGAGGACTTCATGATAAATTGTTTATAGACTTCAGTTGGTGAACAATTTCATGAATCTTTTAACCTATTCTTATACTACCATTTTTGCAATCTTCAACTTATTCTACTTATTCTCCCATAGTACAGTAGTCAATGTTTGACACTAACTTTTTGAGCATGGTGGTCCACAGGACCGGTAACTTCTCAAACCTACCGGTCCTTCTACACTTTCACAGGTCCTTCAATTTTAGTGATAATTTAAACAAAAAAAACCCCAATGTAACAGAGCGTTCTCGCATCCCATTTTTTTTTTATGTACTATTCTGATTGTTTCTTTTTAAATGAAAGCAATTGTAACTTATATGAAATATTTTGTTCATATTCATTCTAAGCCTTATCTGTATTGAAGATATTAAATGATAAAGAATCATGTGCATTTACTCAAATAAAACTGTAATGATTTACTTATAAGACTATTTTGTCATTAATCTAAAATGATTAGATCTACAACAGCTTTGTACCTTACTAAGTAATCCAGTAACAAATTATTCACACATGAAAATATCAATAATTGTGTGACACATTCAAATTACGAAATTCCTATTCAATTTATTATGGGAGTAAAAAATTAACCAGAGAGCAAGATATACGTCATTTGATTGACAGATAGCATCATTCATGATGTCAGAACTTTACACTAACTTAAAACCTACTTAATTTCAGCAGCGCTAAAAATAGAAAATCAGTATAGTTACAAAGTGCACCAATTTAACCCGTTTGTGCAAAAATATGTATTAGTTATCGTTCATATTTTAAATTTGATGGGATATATCATAAGCGACGCGAAGCGGAGCGCAGTGATATGTCGCATAAAATTCATAATATGAACGATAACTGATTTACAGTTTGCCCTAATTTCTGTCACGTATGCATGTTTTGTCTCTACAAAAACTGTCAATCATCACTATATATGTAATTTGACACCGCCCACAAAGTACCTCCGATCAGAGGGAAATTAAAAAGAAAGCGGGGGCATTCAGTGTTATATGCGCTAATAAGAGATACGTGCCAACATTTACCTGTAACAATGGATTTTCACTTAGCTTACGACAAATTCTAGATCTATGGTTGTTTTATTCTTGAGGAACGGTTTTGTCTTAGTTATTATGTAAATTATCAATACCCAGAAATTCATGATTTCAATGTTTTGTACGGTTTGACCATTCTTTCAATTTGGTCCATTAGACCTGTGCAGTGTTATTTATAGTTTTCGGCCGTTTTGTTTCTTGCCAAACTTCTTGGATTCTTGCACATGTTTAAGTTCGAGTCCGGCTTAGATAGGAAAACCTTGCAAGTGTGGTGTCTAGCACCGGCCCAGATGTTATACAATTTACAATCGACTGCTGAGCATCAAATCCATTCCATTCTCAACGTATTATTGTTGAATACATATAAGCCTTTATAAGGTGCTGGTTGATTTATAAAATGCACATTCAGGTTGATTATGGTGATATAAGATTCATGTATCTACATTTATTTATGAGTAATTATTATAACCATGGAACCCGGTACTACTACCAAGGAATGATGGCAAGATGGACTGCCCGCTTGTATTTGACTGAAATTCTGTTGTAAATGGGCATTAAATTCAACAAAAATAGCGAAAACCATGGAAAATTCGTATGCTGTACGACCTGGATCGAATGACGCAATCTCCCTCAATGTCTATGAGTAGTTTGAATTCCGCCTACTTTATTGCACGTTTAAGGATGACGTAATAAAACTGATGCAACTTGCACCACCCTATTCTGCACTTGGTCACGTAGCACACAAATTCGACTTATTTTCTCCATATCAGGGTTTTGGCAAATTTTATGCGATATATTTTTCAAATTTCAAATGAAATGCGGACATTTCATTGGACGAGAAATTAGGACAAACTAAGTGTGGACATAAATTATTGTGTTTTTGTGCTCAGAAAGTGTCCAAGTGATAATATTGTTTTTGGTTACTCGACCGTAAGTCGAGGTGGATTTTACGGACAATTTCAGGACCCATATTTGATCGACTTATGGCTGAGTATTTACATTAATCTGGATTCTTTACACTTCTTTGGTGGCAAGAGTATGCAAAAAATCGCTAAAGCACTTGATCAAAAATAATTATTGCAACAACAATTCTACTAGAGCACGAGTTGACGAAGGGTACGACTACGAGTAGATTGATTACACGCACTGACTTTATTATGCTGATACGTCGTAATTATGTCTAAAAATAGATACATAATTCTGGCCCTGTACCCTGCATATATAAAACACAGCTACTGGTAAACGTTGTTAACTGTGATTATGCTGATACGTCGTAGTTTATATTTACTTAAGAATGGGATTTCCTACTTGCAAAATCTACCGTGCACCCGGGCCGACCAGGTCGCGGATGTCATCGGTCCTTGGTGATTTCTGTTGGTCTTGGACTGACGGACTAGAGTAAGTGTCAAACACTGGTAGTAGAATCTGGTATTTACTACCATTAGTGGTGTTAATGAACTTAAAAAATAAAAAATAATTTTATTTTTTTTGGATTGGGAATTTTTGCCTGTAAATTGGGAAAAAAAGATACTATTTTCCATTGGATATATGACCAAAGTTGGGCTATAAAATCGCACGCAAAAAATCCCTGTGTTGTATTATATACTAAACTTCTGACCATGTGTCAGTATATGTAATATCATATGTATATAATTTTTTTTATTTTAGAGCTGTGTGATGTCATTAATATGTCAGATGCCCTGCGTGGCAAGAACAAGAACTTGCGTTCTTACGGTAATAGTAGTTTTTAGTCGCTGCACTAACTTTGTACATGCGCGCTACATTGTTTTTTTAGACAAAGGAATCTTGATTGCTTACTCCGTTAAACAGTTTTATTTTCTATATCTCAAACTTACTGCCTCATCCACTGTCCCACTTTCAGTTCACTATAGTATTATTATTTGTATTAGTTACGGTAATGTTTACCCAAGTTCAGTTTTATAAGTTTCATATATACTTTTGTATATGTTACTGTGTTTGGACCCCGGACGAGGCTCACACAGTCCGTGACAAAGTTGTCTGAAGATATTACATCCTATGTTAAATTGTCCTCCACCTCTGAATTATGTGGGGTAGCTTGGCAGAAGTTTAGGGATAGAATGTTGCTAGTACTGATTAAATTAAGTCCAGGAAAGCTGGTTAGGATAACTGCCTGCCACGATATGACTGAAATAATGTTGAAAATGGTGTTTCAAGAGACATTTAATAACGTACAATTGGGTAGGTGGGTGTTATTTGTAACACTACAGGGTGTTCGGCGGCCCTGCCCTTACACTAGTCAAACTATCAGTCTCACTATCTCTTCTTGTTTCCTTATTCTTGGCCATTTATGCGACAATCTTTCTTAAACTGACATTTGTTGACTGAATTTTTGGACTGGTATGTGACGCCTTTTGTTTATTTTCTGTGGTCGACCTTGTTTTAGTTTGTATATGTGACGATCTTTCTAACTAACATTTGTTTGTTGACTGGACTTTTGGACTGGTATGTGACGCCTTTTGTTTATTTTCTGTGGTCGACCTTGTTTTAATATGTATATGTGACGATCTTTCTAACTAACATTTGTTGACTGTATTTTTGGACTGGTATGTGACGCCTTTTGTTTATTTTCTGTTGTCGACCTTGTTTTAGTATGTATATGTGACGATCTTTCTAACTAACATTTGTTGACTGTATTTTTGGACTGGTATGTGACGCCTTTTGTTTATTTTCTGTGGTCGACCTTGTTTTAGTATGTATATGTGACTATCTTTCTAACTAACATTTGTTGACTGCATTTTTGGACTGGTATGTGACGCCTTTTGTTTATTTTCTGTGGTCGACCTTGTTTTAGTATGTATATGTGACGATCTTTCTAACTAACATTTGTTTGTTGACTGTATTTTTGGACTGGTATGTGACGCCTTTTGTTTATTATCTGTGGTCGACCTCGTTTTTGTATGTATATGTGACGATCTTTCTAACTAACATTTGTTGACTGTATTTTTGGACTGGTATGTGACGCCTTTTGTTTATTTTCTGTGGTCGACCTTGTTTTAGTATGTATATGTGACTATCTTTCTAACTAACATTTGTTGACTGTATTTTTGGACTGGTATGTGACGCCTTTTGTTTATTTTCTGTGGTCGACCTTGTTTTAGTATGTATATATGACTATCTTTCTAACTAACATTTGTTGACTGCATTTTTGGACATGTATGTGACGCCTTTTGTTTATTTTCTGTTGTCGACCTTGTTTTTGTATATATATGTGACGATCTTCCTAACTAACATTTGTTGACTGTATTATTGGACATGTATGTGACATGACGCCTTTTGTTTATTATCTGTGATTGAACTTGTTTTTGTATGTTTTTACATTTCATGAATTCCATTCTTTGTTTAATTGCAAGTTAAGGTTCTTATTAATTGTTTAGATTTTGCTAATTTACTTTGTATGCTTTGTTAATGGTAATGATTGATGCGGTTTGTTGTGAAACAATGCTAGTGAATGGAATTAGACAGCTCATAGTATTTCATCATATATACAAGTGTCTTGACAGTTTGTTTTTTTGGTGACAGCGTTATTTAAGATGATTACAGTATAGGTTGTGATGAGTGAATGTATGTCATGAGTGTACGAAAAGACAGACACCATTACTTTTTATTCTTTGGTTGGAAATGAACTATTCTTAAGATGTGGTATTGACACTGCGCCTTGAATGCAAGGCCTTGGTCTCAATGGTCACCAAGGTCAGGGCTAGGGTACTGTGCACAGCATGAAAACGTAAGTGTTATGTTTCTATATACTTTTTCATCTCATGGAACTGTTGAATTTGCTTTTATCTATCATGCAATTAATATGATCTGCCAACAAATCCCTCTGTATTGTACAGTATTTTCTTTATTTCAGCAGTCGGATGTGTTGATTTCCTGGAAGTGGATCTCATTGAGAGATACCAACTTCATATGGAAGCTTGGCACACGGATTGATGGCACGGCCTTGGTCTCAATGGTCACCAAGGTCAGGGTCACCGTAATGCGTACAGCATTTCAACGTAAGTATTCTGGCTTAATTGTGAGCGATTATGCGCTTCTTGACATTTGTGCATCCAATGCAACTGTTGAATTGGTCTGTCTTCTGCTTTTTTTTGTTCATTTTACAATTTACACGATCTGCCAACAGATCCCTTTGTATTCGAAAAGTATTTTCTTTATTTCAGCAGTCGGATGTGTTGACTCCTGGAAGTGGACCTCATCGAGGGATATCAACTTCAGATGGAAGCTTGGCACACGGATTGATGGCAAGGCCTTGGTCTCAATGGTCACCAAGGTCAGGGTCACCGTAATGCGTACAAAATTTCAACGTAAGTATTCTGGCTTCATTGTGAGCGATATGCTTCTTGACATATGTGCATCCGATGCAACTGTTGAATTGGTCTGTCGTCTGCTTTTTGTTTTTGTTTATTTTGCTATTTACATGATCTGCCAACAAATCCCTCTGTATTGATGTGTATTTTCTTTATTTCAGCAGTCGGATGTGTTGACTCCTGGAAGTGGACCTCATCGAGGGATACCAACTTCTGATGGAAGCTTGGCACACGGATTGATGGCAAGGCCTTGGTCTCAAATGTCACCAAGGTCAGGGTCACCGTAATGCGTACAAAATTTCAACGTAAGTATTCTGGCTTCATTGTGAGCGATATGCTTCTTGACATATGTGCGTCCGATGCAATTGTTGAATTGGTCTGTCGTCTGCTTTTTGTTTTTGTTTATTTTGCTATTTACATGATCTGCCAACAAATCCTTCTGTATTGATGTGTATTTTCTTTATTTCAGCAGTCGGATGTGTTGACTCCTGGAAGTGGACCTCATCGAGGGATACCAACTTCTGATGGAAGCTTGGCACACGGATTGATGGCAAGGCCTTGGTCTCAAATGTCACCAAGGTCAGGGTCACCGTAATGCGTACAAAATTTCAACGTAAGTATTCTGGCTTCATTGTGAGCGATATGCTTCTTGACATATGTGCGTCCGATGCAATTGTTGAATTGGTCTGTCGTCTGCTTTTTGTTTTTGTTTATTTTGCTATTTACATGATCTGCCAACAAATCCCTCTGTATTGATGTGTATTTTCTTTATTTCAGCAGTCGGATGTGTTGACTCCTGGAAGTGGACCTCATCGAGGGATACCAACTTCATATGGAAGCTTGGCACACGGATTGATGGCAAGACCTTGGTCTGAATGATCACCAAGGTCAGGGTCACCGTAATACGTACAGCATTTCAACGTAAGTATTCTGGCTTAATTGTGAGCGATTATGCTTCTTGACATTTGTGCATCCGATGCAACTGTTGAATTGGTCTGTCGTCTGCTTTTTGTTTTTGTTTATTTTGCTATTTACATGATCTGCCAACATATTCTTCTGTATTGATGTGTATTTTCTTTATTTCAGCAGTCGGATGTGTTGACTCCTGGAAGTGGACCTCATCGAGGGATACCAACTTCTGATGGAAGCTTGGCACACGGATTGATGGCAAGGCCTTGGTCTCAAATGTCACCAAGGTCAGGGTCACCGTAATGCGTACAGCATTTCAACGTAAGTATTCTGGCTTCATTGTGAGCGATATGCTTCTTGACATATGTGCGTCAGATGCAATTGTTGAATTGGTCTGTCGTCTGCTTTTTGTTTTTGTTTATTTTGCTATTTACATGATCTGCCAACAAATTCCTCTGTATTGATGTGTAATTTCTTTATTTCAGCAGTCGGATGTGTTGACTCCTGGAAGTGGACCTCATCGAGGGATACCAACTTCTGATGGAAGCTTGGCACACGGATTGATGGCAAGGCCTTGGTCTCAAATGTCACCAAGGTCAGGGTCACCGTAATGCGTACAGCATTTCAACGTAAGTATTCTGGCTTCATTGTGAGCGATATGCTTCTTGACATATGTGTGTCCGATGCAATTGTTGAATTGGTCTGTCGTCTGCTTTTTGCTTTTGTTTATTTTGCTATTTACATGATCTGCCAACAAATTCCTCTGTATTGATGTGTATTTTCTTTATTTCAGCAGTCGGATGTGTTGACTCCTGGAAGTGGACCTCATCGAGGGATACCAACTTCTGATGGAAGCTTGGCACACGGATTGATGGCAAGGCCTTGGTCTCAAATGTCACCAAGGTCAGGGTCACCGTAATGCGTACAGCATTTCAACGTAAGTATTCTGGCTTAATTGTGAGCGATATGCTTCTTGACATATGTGCGTCCGATGCAATTGTTGAATTGGTCTGTCGTCTGCTTTTTGTTTTTGTTTATTTTTACTATTTACATGATCTGCCAACAAATCCCTCTGTATTAATGTGTATTTTCTTTATTTCAGCAGTCGGATGTGTTGACCCCTGGAAGTGGACCTCATCGAGGGATACCAACTTCATATGGAAGCTTGGCACACGGATTGATGGCAAGGCCTTGGTCTCAATGGTCACCAAGGTCAGGGTCACCGTAATGCGTACAGCATTTCAACGTAAGTATTCTGGCTTAATTGTGAGCGATTATGCTTCTTGACATTTGTGCATCCGATGCAACTGTTGAATTGGTCTGTCGTCTGCTTTTTGTTTTTGTTTATTTTGCTATTTACATGATCCGCCAACAAATCCCTCTGTATTGATGTGTATTTTCTTTATTTCAGCAGTCGGATGTGTTGACTCCTGGAAGTGGACCTCATCGAGGGATACCAACTTCTGATGGAAGCTTGGCACACGGATTGATGGCAAGGCCTTGGTCTCAAATGTCACCAAGGTCAGGGTCACCGTAATGCGTACAGCATTTCAACGTAAGTATTCTGGCTTAATTGTGAGCGATTATGCTTCTTGACATTTGTGCATCCGATGCAACTGTTGAATTGGTCTGTCTTCTGCTTTTTTTTGTTCATTTTACACTTTACACGATCTGCCAACAGATCCCTTTGTATTTGAAAAGTATTTTCTTTATTTCAGCAGTCGGATGTGTTGACTCCTGGAAGTGGACCTCATCGAGGGATACCAACTTCAGATGGAAGCTTGGCACACGGATTGATGGCAAGGCCTTGGTCTCAATGGTCACCAAGGTCAGGGTCACCGTAATGCGTACAGCATTTCAACGTAAGTATTCTGGCTTAATTGTGAGCGATTATGCTTCTTGACATTTGTGCATCCAGTGCAACTGTTGAATTGGTCTGTCGTCTGGTTTTTGTTTTTGTTTATTTTGCTATTTACATGATCTGCCAACAAATCCCTCTGTATTGATGTGTATTTTCTTTATTTCAGCAGTCGGATGTGTTGACTCCTGGAAGTGGACCTCATCGAGAGATACCAACTTCAGATGTAAGCTTGGCACACGGATTGATGGCAAGGCCTTGGTCTCAATGGTCACCAAGGTCAGGGTCACCGTAATGCATTCAGCATTTCAACGTAAGTATTCTGGCTTAATTGTGAGCCATTATGCTTCATAACATTTGTGCATCCGATGCAACTGTTGAATTGGTCTGTCTTCTGCTTTTTTTGTTCATTTTACAATTTACATGATCTGCCAACAGATCCCTTTGTATTTGAAAAGTATTTTCTTTATTTCAGCAGTCGGATGTGTTGACTCCTGGAAGTGGACCTCATCGAGGGATACCAACTTCAGATGGAAGCTTGGCACACAGATTGATGGCAAGGCCTTGGTCTCAATGGTCACCAAGGTCAGGGCTAGGGTACTGTGCACAGCACGAAAACGTAAGTGTTTATGCTTCTTGACATTTGTTCATCCGATTGAACTGTTTTTTGTCCATCATGCAATTCATATGATCTGTATTGAAGAGTATACTCTTTCATGATTCTATCCGTGACGATATACATTTTCAACATGACATAGATAACTTTGCTAGACTTGTATATTCAATGTACGCTTTCTATTTCAGGACGAAGAAGATGGATGCCGAGTAGACCCAACCTGACCTAGGCTTCCCCATGTGGTATGTCTACGGGATAGGCACAGTCGAGGCATTCAACAGTCCGTCCCCAGGTATGTGTTGGTTTATTTTGTGCATTTTTCCTTGTCATCTTCAGTGATGTTTAGATATATGCCACCTACAGACTGATTGAGACCAGTTGTCTGTGAAGGCCAGTTGTTTTAATTGTCATGCACATAATTTTCATGTATACAATCAAACCTCTGAACTAGGGCCACCCTTGGTAAAAACCGAATGTGACCTTTCTTGACAGGTGGTCTTCATTCAGAAGTTCTTTATTTTATTGTAAATAATCAATTACAGTTTTAAACGAGTAGGCTTCATTCACACTGAGTGGCCTTTATTCAGAGGTGGCCGCTTACATAGGTTTGACTACACTTGAATATTAATGATTCTTGAATTCTACTTTATCTTTCATGATTCTTTCTGAGGCGATGTATGTTCAACATGACAGAGATAACTTTGCTAGACTTGTATATTCAATGTACGCTTTCTATTTCAGGACGAAGAAGATGGACACCCAGCAGACGAGAAAGGTTGTCATTTCCTATGTTTTTTTTGGTCCATTTGTTTAAGGTTCATGTGTTCACAAATCCCCTTCCAAATTCATAGAATTGTGTTTGTTTAATTATGTTTTCGTGAGATCACTTGCTAATTGTTTTCGCTTTTGTTTTTTTGCAAGATCGACCGAGTAGACCCAACCTGACCTAGGCTTCCCCATGTGGTATGTCTACGGGATAGGCACAGTCGAGGCATTCAACAGTCCGTCCCCAGGTATGTGTTGGTTTATTTTGTGCATTTTTCCTTGTCAACTTCAGTGATGTTTGGCTATATACCACCTACAGACTGGTTGAGACCAGTTGTCTGTGAAGGCCAGTTGTTGTAATTGTCATGCACATAATTTTCATGTATACAATCAAACCTCTGAACTAGGGCCACCCTTGGGAAAAACCGAATGTGACCTCTCTTGACAGGTGGTCTTCATTCAGAAGTTCTTTATTTTATTGTAAATAATCAATAAGTTTTAAACGAGTAGGCTTCATTCACACTGAGTGGCCTTTATTCAGAGGTGGCCGCTTGCATAGGTTTGACTACACTTGAATATTAATGATACTTGAATTCTACTTAATCTTTCATGATTCTTTCTGAGGCGATGTATGTTCAACATGACAGAGATAACTTTGCTAGACTTGTATATTCAATGTACGCTTTCTATTTCAGGGCGAAGAAGATGGACGCCCAGCAGACGAGAAAGGTTGTCATTTTCTATGTTTTTTTCTGGTCCATTTGTTTAAGGTTCATGTGTTCACAAATCCCCTTCCAAAATTCATAGAATTGTGTTTGTTTAATTATGTTTTCGTGAGATCACTTGCTAATTGTTTTCTCTTTTGTTTTTTTGCAAGATCAACCGAGTAGACCCAACCTGACCTAGGCTTCCCCATGTGGTAGTCTACGGGATAGGCACAGTCGAGGCATTCAACAGTCCGTCCCCAGGTATGTGTTGGTTTATTTTGTGCATTTTTCCTTGTCAACTTCAGTTATGTTTGGCTATATACCACCTACAGACTGGTTGAGACCAGTTGTCTGTGAAGGCCAGTTGTTTTAATTGTCATGCACATAATTTTCATGTATACAATCAAACCTCTGAACTAGGGCCACCCTTGGTAAAAACCGAATGTGACCTTTCTTAACAGGTGGTCTTCATTCAGAAGTTCTTTATTTTATTGTAAATAATCAATTACAGTTTTAAACGAGTAGGCTTCATTCACACTGAGTGGCCTTTATTCAGAGGTGGCCGCTTACATGGGTTTGACTACACTTGAATATTAATGATACTTGAATTCTACTTAATCTTTCATGATTCTTTCTGAGGCGATGTATATGTTCAACATGACCGAGATCACTTTGCTAGACTTGTATATTCAATGTACGCTTTCTATTTCAGGACGAAGAAGATGGACGCCCAGGAGACGAGAAAGGTTGTCATTTTCTATGTTTTTTTCTGGTCCATTTGTTTAAGGTTCATGTGTTCACAAATCCCCTTCCAAAATTCATAGAATTGTGTTTGTTTAATTATGTTTTCGTGAGATCACTTGCTAATTGTTTTCTCTTTTGTTTTTTTGCAAGATCAACCGAGTAGACCCAACCTGACCTAGGCTTCCCCATGTGGTAGTCTACGGGATAGGCACAGTCGAGGCATTCAACAGTCCGTCCCCAGGTATGTGTTGGTTTATTTTGTGCATTTTTCCTTGTCAACTTCAGTGATGTTTGGCTTTATACCACCTACAGACTGGTTGAGACCAGTTGTCTGTGAAGGCCAGTTGTTTTAATTGTCATGCACATAATTTTCATGTATACAATCAAACCTCTGAACTAGGGCCACCCTTGGTAAAAACCGAATGTGACCTTTCTTAACAGGTGGTCTTCATTCAGAAGTTCTTTATTTTATTGTAAATAATCATTTACAGTTTTAAACGAGTAGGCTTCATTCACACTGAGTGGCCTTTATTCAGAGGTGGCCGCTTACATGGGTTTGACTACACTTGAATATTAATGATACTTGAATTCTACTTAATCTTTCATGATTCTTTCTGAGGCGATGTTTATGTTCAACATGACCGAGATAACTTTGCTAGACTTGTATATGCAATGTACGCTTTCTATTTCAGGACGAAGAAGATGGACGCCCAGCAGACGAGAAAGGTTGTCATTTTCTATGTTTTTTTCTGGTCCATTTGTTTAAGGTTCATGTGTTCACAAATCCCCTTCCAAAATTCATAGAATTGTGTTTGTTTAATTATGTTTTCGTGAGATCACTTGCTAATTGTTTTCTCTTTTGTTTTTTTGCAAGATCAACCGAGTAGACCCAACCTGACCTAGGCTTCCCCATGTGGTAGTCTACGGGATAGGCACAGTCGAGGCATTCAACAGTCCGTCCCCAGGTATGTGTTGGTTTATTTTGTGCATTTTTCCTTGTCAACTTCAGTTATGTTTGGCTATATACCACCTACAGACTGGTTGAGACCAGT
Organism: Lutraria lutraria; assembly: GCA_964023205.1. Lineage (NCBI taxonomy): Eukaryota > Metazoa > Mollusca > Bivalvia > Venerida > Mactridae > Lutraria > Lutraria lutraria. The sequence goes on along the minus strand of OZ026848.1, from coordinate 6,537,503 downwards.
TGTCTGTGCCGGCCAGTTGTTTTAATTGTCATGCACATAATTTTCATGTATACAATCAAACCTCTGAACTAGGGCCACCCTTGGTAAAAACCGAATGTGACCTTTCTTAACAGGTGGTCTTCATTCAGAAGTTCTTTATTTTATTGTAAATAATCAAATACAGTTTTAAACGAGTAGGCTTCATTCACACTGAGTGGCCTTTATTCAGAGGTGGCCGCTTACATGTATTTGACTACACTTGAATATTAATGATACTTGAATTCTACTTAATCTTTCATGATTCTTTCTGAGGCGATGTATATGTTCAACATGACCGAGATAACTTTGCTAGACTTGTATATTCAATGTACGCTTTCTATTTCAGGACGAAGAAGATGGACGCCCAGCAGACGAGAAAGGTTGTCATTTTCTATGTTTTTTTCTGGTCCATTTGTTTAAGGTTCATGTGTTCACAAATCCCCTTCCAAAATTCATAGAATTGTGTTTGTTTAATTATGTTTTCGTGAGATCACTTGCTAATTGTTTTCTCTTTTGTTTTTTGCAAGATCAACCGAGTAGACCCAACCTGACCTAGGCTTCCCCATGTGGTAGTCTACGGGATAGGCACAGTCGAGGCATTCAACAGTCCGTCCCCAGGTATGTGTTGGTTTATTTTGTGCATTTTTCCTTGTCAACTTCAGTTATGTTTGGCTATATACCACCTACAGACTGGTTGAGACCAGTTGTCTGTGCCGGCCAGTTGTTGTAATTGTCATGCACATAATTTTCATGTATACAATCAAACCTCTGAACTAGGGCCACCCTTGGGAAAAACCGAATGTGACCTTTCTAAACAGGTGGTCTTCATTCAGAAGTTCTTTATTTTATTGTAAATAATCAATTACAGTTAAAAACGAGTAGGCCTCATTTACACTGAGTGGCCTTTATTCAGAGGTGGCCGCTTACATAGGTTTGACTACACTTGAATATTAATGATACTTGAATTCTACTTTATCTTTCATGATTCTTTCTGAGGCGATGTATGTTCAACATGACAGAGATAACTTTGCTAGACTTGTATATTTAATGTACGCTTTCTATTGCAGGACGAAGAAGATGGACGCCCAGCAGACGAGAAAGGTTGTCATTTTCTATGTTTTTTTCTGGTCCATTTGTTTAAGGTTCATGTGTTCACAAATCCCCTTCCAAAATTCATAGAATTGTGTTTGTTTAATTATGTTTTCGTGAGATCACTTGCTAATTGTTTTCTCTTTTGTTTTTTTGCAAGATCAACCGAGTAGACCCAACCTGACCTAGGCTTCCCCATGTGGTAGTCTACGGGATAGGCACAGTCGAGGCATTCAACAGTCCGTCCCCAGGTATGTGTTGGTTTATTTTGTGCATTTTTCCTTGTCAACTTCAGTGATGTTTAGCTATATACCATCTACAGACTGATTGAGACCAGTTGTCTGTGAAGGCCAGTTGTTTTAATTGTCATGCACATAATTTTCATGTATACAATCAAACCTCTGTACTAGGGCCACCCTTGGGAAAAACCGAATGTGACCTTTCTTGACAGGTGGTCTTCATTCAGAAGTTCTTTATTTTATTGTAAATAATCATTTACAGTTTTAAACGAGTGAGCTTCATTCACACTGAGTGGCCTTCATTCAGAGGTGGCCGCTTACATAGTTTTTTTTACTACACTTGAATATTAATGATACTTGAATTCTACTTAATCTTTCATGATTCTTTCTGAGGCGATGTATGTTCAACATGACAGAGATAACTTTGCTAGACTTGTATATTCAATGTACGCTTTCTATTTCAGGACGAAGAAGATGGGCGCCCAGCAGACGAGAAAGGTTGTCATTTTCTATGTTTTTTTCTGGTCCATTTTGTTTAAGGTTCATGTGTTCACAAATCCCCGTCCAAAATTCTTAGAATTGTGTTTGTTTAATTATGTTTTCGTGAGATCACTTGCTAATTGTTTTCTCTTTTGTTTTTTTGCAAGATCAACCGAGTAGACCCAACCTGACCTAGGCTTCCCCATGTGGTAGTCTACGGGATAGGCACAGTCGAGGCATTCAACAGTCCGTCCCCAGGTATGTGTTGGTTTATTTTGTGCATTTTTCCTTGTCAACTTCAGTGATGTTTGGCTATATACCACCTACAGACTGGTTGAGACCAGTTGTCTGTGAAGGCCAGTTGTTTTAATTGTCATGCACATAATTTTCATGTATACAATCAAACCTCTGAACTAGGGCCACCCTTGGTAAAAACCGAATGTGACCTTTCTTAACAGGTGGTCTTCATTCAGAAGTTCTTTATTTTATTGTAAATAATCAATTACAGTTTAAAACGAGTAGGCCTCATTTACACTGAGTGGCCTTTATTCAGAGGTGGCCGCTTACATAGGTTTGACTACACTTGAATATTAATGATTCTTGAATTCTACTTTATCTTTCATGATTCTTTCTGAGGCGATGTATGTTCAACATGACAGAGATAACTTTGCTAGACTTGTATATTCAATGTACGCTTTCTATTTCAGGACGAAGAAGATGGACACCCAGCAGACGAGAAAGGTTGTCATTTTCCATGTATTTTTTCTGGTCCATTTGTTTAAGGTTCATGTGAACACAAATCCCCTTCCAAAATTCATAGAATTGTGTTTGTTTAATTATGTTTTCGTGAGATCACTTGCTAATTGTTTTCTCTTTTGTTTTTTTGCAAGATCAACCGAGTAGACCCAACCTTACCTAGGCTTCCCCATGTGGTAGTCTACGGGATAGGCACAGTCGAGGCATTCAACAGTCCGTCCCCAGGTATGTGTTGGTTTATTTTGTGCATTTTTCCTTGTCAACTTCAGTGATGTTTGGCTATATACCATCTACAGACTGATTGAGACCAGTTGTCTGTGAAGGCCAGTTGTTTTAATTGTCATGCACATAATTTTCATGTATACAATCAAACCTCTGTACTAGGGCCACCCTTGGGAAAAACCGAATGTGACCTTTCTTGACAGGTGGTCTTCATTCAGAAGTTCTTTATTTTATTGTAAATAATCATTTACAGTTTTAAATGAGTGAGCTTCATTCACACTGAGTGGCCTTCATTCAGAGGTGGCCGCTTACATAGGTTTTTTTTACTTCACTTGAATATTAATGATACTTGAATTCTACTTAATCTTTCATGATTCTTTCTGAGGCGATGTATGTTCAACATGACAGAGATAACTTTGCTAGACTTGTATATTCAATGTACGCTTTCTATTTCAGGACGAAGAAGATGGGCGCCCAGCAGACGAGAAAGGTTGTCATTTTCTATGTTTTTTTCTGGTCCATTTTGTTTAAGGTTCATGTGTTCACAAATCCCCGTCCAAAATTCTTAGAATTGTGTTTGTTTAATTATGTTTTCGTGAGATCACTTGCTAATTGTTTTCTCTTTTGTTTTTTTGCAAGATCAACCGAGTAGACCCAACCTGACCTAGGCTTCCCCATGTGGTAGTCTACGGGATAGGCACAGTCGAGGCATTCAACAGTCCGTCCCCAGGTATGTGTTGGTTTATTTTGTGCATTTTTCCTTGTCAACTTCAGTGATGTTTGGCTTTATACCACCTACAGACTGGTTGAGACCAGTTGTCTGTGAAGGCCAGTTGTTTTAATTGTCATGCACATAATTTTCATGTATACAATCAAACCTCTGAACTAGGGCCACCCTTGGTAAAAACCGAATGTGACCTTTCTTAACAGGTGTTCTTCATTCAGAAGTTCTTTATTTTATTGTAAATAATCAATTACAGTTAAAAACGAGTAGGCCTCATTTACACTGAGTGGCCTTTATTCAGAGGTGGCCGCTTACATAGGTTTGACTACACTTGAATATTAATGATACTTGAATTCTACTTTATCTTTCATGATTCTTTCTGAGGCGATGTATGTTCAACATGACCGAGATAACTTTGCTAGACTTGTATATTTAATGTACGCTTTCTATTTCAGGACGAAGAAGATGGACGCCCAGCAGACGAGAAAGGTTGTCATTTTCTATGTTTTTTTCTGGTCCATTTGTTTAAGGTTCATGTGAACACAAATCCCCTTCCAAAATTCATAGAATTGTGTTTGTTTAATTATGTTTTCGTGAGATCACTTGCTAATTGTTTTCTCTTTTGTTTTTTTGCAAGATCAACCGAGTAGACCCAACCTGACCTAGGCTTCCCCATGTGGTAGTCTACGGGATAGGCACAGTCGAGGCATTCAACAGTCCGTCCCCAGGTATGTGTTGGTTTATTTTGTGCATTTTTCCTTGTCAACTTCAGTGATGTTTAGCTATATACCATCTACAGACTGATTGAGACCAGTTGTCTGTGAAGGCCAGTTGTTTTAATTGTCATGCACATAATTTTCATGTATACAATCAAACCTCTTAACTAGGGCCACCCTTGGTAAAAACCGAATGTGACCTTTCTTGACAGGTGGTCTTCATTCAGAAGTTCTTTATTTTATTGTAAATAATCATTTACAGTTTTAAACGAGTGAGCTTCATTCACACTGAGTGGCCTTCATTCAGAGGTGGCCGCTTACATAGGTTTTTTTACTACACTTGAACATTAATGATACTTGAATTCTACTTAATCTTTCATGATTCTTTCTGAGGCGATGTATGTTCAACATGACAGAGATAACTTTGCTAGACTTGTATATTCAATGTACGCCTTCTATTTCAGGACGAAGAAGATGGGCGCCCAGCAGACGAGAAAGGTTGTCATTTTCTATGTTTTTTTCTGGTCCATTTTGTTTAAGGTTCATGTGTTCACAAATCCCCGTCCAAAATTCTTAGAATTGTGTTTGTTTAATTATGTTTTCGTGAGATCACTTGCTAATTGTTTTCTCTTTTGTTTTTTTGCAAGATCAACCGAGTAGACCCAACCTGACCTAGGCTTCCCCATGTGGTAGTCTACGGGATAGGCACAGTCGAGGCATTCAACAGTCCGTCCCCAGGTATGTGTTGGTTTATTTTGTGCATTTTTCCTTGTCAACTTCAGTGATGTTTGGCTATATACCACCTACAGACTGGTTGAGACCAGTTGTCTGTGAAGGCCAGTTGTTTTAATTGTCATGCACATAATTTTCATGTATACAATCAAACCTCTGAACTAGGGCCACCCTTGGTAAAAACCGAATGTGACCTTTCTTAACAGGTGGTCTTCATTCAGAAGTTCTTTATTTTATTGTAAATAATCAATTACAGTTTAAAACGAGTAGGCCTCATTTACACTGAGTGGCCTTTATTCAGAGGTGGCCGCTTACATAGGTTTGACTACACTTGAATATTAATGATTCTTGAATTCTACTTTATCTTTCATGATTCTTTCTGAGGCGATGTATGTTCAACATGACAGAGATAACTTTGCTAGACTTGTATATTCAATGTACGCTTTCTATTTCAGGACGAAGAAGATGGACACCCAGCAGACGAGAAAGGTTGTCATTTTCCATGTATTTTTTCTGGTCCATTTGTTTAAGGTTCATGTGAACACAAATCCCCTTCCAAAATTCATAGAATTGTGTTTGTTTAATTATGTTTTCGTGAGATCACTTGCTAATTGTTTTCGCTTTTGTTTTTTTGCAAGATCAACCGAGTAGACCCAACCTGACCTAGGCTTCCCCATGTGGTATGTCTACGGGATAGGCACAGTCGAGGCATTCAACAGTCCGTCCCCAGGTATGTGTTGGTTTATTTTGTGCATTTTTCCTTGTCAACTTCAGTGATGTTTGGCTATATACCACCTACAGACTGGTTGAGACCAGTTGTCTGTGAAGGCCAGTTGTTGTAATTGTCATGCACATAATTTTCATGTATACAATCAAACCTCTGAACTAGGGCCACCCTTGGGAAAAACCGAATGTGACCTCTCTTGACAGGTGGTCTTCATTCAGAAGTTCTTTATTTTATTGTAAATAATCAATAAGTTTTAAACGAGTAGGCTTCATTCACACTGAGTGGCCTTTATTCAGAGGTGGCCGCTTGCATAGGTTTGACTACACTTGAATATTAATGATACTTGAATTCTACTTAATCTTTCATGATTCTTTCTGAGGCGATGTATGTTCAACATGACAGAGATAACTTTGCTAGACTTGTATATTCAATGTACGCTTTCTATTTCAGGACGAAGAAGATGGACACCCAGCAGACGAGAAAGGTTGTCATTTTCTATGTTTTTTTCTGGTCCATTTGTTTAAGGTTCATGTGTTCACAAATCCCCGTCCAAAATTCTTAGAATTGTGTTTGTTTAATTATGTTTTCGTGAGATCACTTGCTAATTGTTTTCTCTTTTGTTTTTTTGCAAGATCAACCGAGTAGACCCAACCTGACCTAGGCTTCCCCATGTGGTAGTCTACGGGATAGGCACAGTCGAGGCATTCAACAGTCCGTCCCCAGGTATGTGTTGGTTTATTTTGTGCATTTTTCCTTGTCAACTTCAGTGATGTTTGGCTATATACCACCTACAGACTGGTTGAGACCAGTTGTCTGTGAAGGCCAGTTGTTTTAATTGTCATGCACATAATTTTCATGTATACAATCAAACCTCTGAACTAGGGCCACCCTTGGTAAAAACCGAATGTGACCTTTCTTAACAGGTGGTCTTCATTCAGAAGTTCTTTATTTTATTGTAAATAATCAATTACAGTTTAAAACGAGTAGGCCTCATTTACACTGAGTGGCCTTTATTCAGAGGTGGCCGCTTACATAGGTTTGACTACACTTGAATATTAATGATTCTTGAATTCTACTTTATCTTTCATGATTCTTTCTGAGGCGATGTATGTTCAACATGACAGAGATAACTTTGCTAGACTTGTATATTCAATGTACGCTTTCTATTTCAGGACGAAGAAGATGGACACCCAGCAGACGAGAAAGGTTGTCATTTTCCATGTATTTTTTCTGGTCCATTTGTTTAAGGTTCATGTGAACACAAATCCCCTTCCAAAATTCATAGAATTGTGTTTGTTTAATTATGTTTTCGTGAGATCACTTGCTAATTGTTTTCGCTTTTGTTTTTTTGCAAGATCAACCGAGTAGACCCAACCTGACCTAGGCTTCCCCATGTGGTATGTCTACGGGATAGGCACAGTCGAGGCATTCAACAGTCCGTCCCCAGGTATGTGTTGGTTTATTTTGTGCATTTTTCCTTGTCAACTTCAGTGATGTTTGGCTATATACCACCTACAGACTGGTTGAGACCAGTTGTCTGTGAAGGCCAGTTGTTGTAATTGTCATGCACATAATTTTCATGTATACAATCAAACCTCTGAACTAGGGCCACCCTTGGGAAAAACCGAATGTGACCTCTCTTGACAGGTGGTCTTCATTCAGAAGTTCTTTATTTTATTGTAAATAATCAATAAGTTTTAAACGAGTAGGCTTCATTCACACTGAGTGGCCTTTATTCAGAGGTGGCCGCTTGCATAGGTTTGACTACACTTGAATATTAATGATACTTGAATTCTACTTAATCTTTCATGATTCTTTCTGAGGCGATGTATGTTCAACATGACAGAGATAACTTTGCTAGACTTGTATATTCAATGTACGCTTTCTATTTCAGGACGAAGAAGATGGACACCCAGCAGACGAGAAAGGTTGTCATTTCCTATGTTTTTTTTGGTCCATTTGTTTAAGGTTCATGTGTTCACAAATCCCCTTCCAAATTCATAGAATTGTGTTTGTTTAATTATGTTTTCGTGAGATCACTTGCTAATTGTTTTCGCTTTTGTTTTTTTGCAAGATCAACCGAGTAGACCCAACCTGACCTAGGCTTCCCCATGTGGTATGTCTACGGGATAGGCACAGTCGAGGCATTCAACAGTCCGTCCCCAGGTATGTGTTGGTTTATTTTGTGCATTTTTCCTTGTCAACTTCAGTGATGTTTGGCTATATACCACCTACAGACTGGTTGAGACCAGTTGTCTGTGAAGGCCAGTTGTTGTAATTGTCATGCACATAATTTTCATGTATACAATCAAACCTCTGAACTAGGGCCACCCTTGGGAAAAACCGAATGTGACCTCTCTTGACAGGTGGTCTTCATTCAGAAGTTCTTTATTTTATTGTAAATAATCAATAAGTTTTAAACGAGTAGGCTTCATTCACACTGAGTGGCCTTTATTCAGAGGTGGCCGCTTGCATAGGTTTGACTACACTTGAATATTAATGATACTTGAATTCTACTTAATCTTTCATGATTCTTTCTGAGGCGATGTATGTTCAACATGACAGAGATAACTTTGCTAGACTTGTATATTCAATGTACGCTTTCTATTTCAGGACGAAGAAGATGGGCGCCCAGCAGACGAGAAAGGTTGTCATTTTCTATGTTTTTTTCTGGTCCATTTTGTTTAAGGTTCATGTGTTCACAAATCCCCGTCCAAAATTCTTAGAATTGTGTTTGTTTAATTATGTTTTCGTGAGATCACTTGCTAATTGTTTTCTCTTTTGTTTTTTTGCAAGATCAACCGAGTAGACCCAACCTGACCTAGGCTTCCCCATGTGGTAGTCTACGGGATAGGCACAGTCGAGGCATTCAACAGTCCGTCCCCAGGTATGTGTTGGTTTATTTTGTGCATTTTTCCTTGTCAACTTCAGTTATGTTTGGCTATATACCACCTACAGACTGGTTGAGACCAGTTGTCTGTGCCGGCCAGTTGTTGTAATTGTCATGCACATAATTTTCATGTATACAATCAAACCTCTGAACTAGGGCCACCCTTGGTAAAAACCGAATGTGACCTTTCTTAACAGGTGGTCTTCATTCAGAAGTTCTTTATTTTATTGTAAATAATCAATTACAGTTTAAAACGAGTAGGCCTCATTTACACTGAGTGGCCTTTATTCAGAGGTGGCCGCTTACATAGGTTTGACTACACTTGAATATTAATGATTCTTGAATTCTACTTTATCTTTCATGATTCTTTCTGAGGCGATGTATGTTCAACATGACAGAGATAACTTTGCTAGACTTGTATATTCAATGTACGCTTTCTATTTCAGGACGAAGAAGATGGACACCCAGCAGACGAGAAAGGTTGTCATTTTCCATGTATTTTTTCTGGTCCATTTGTTTAAGGTTCATGTGAACACAAATCCCCTTCCAAAATTCATAGAATTGTGTTTGTTTAATTATGTTTTCGTGAGATCACTTGCTAATTGTTTTCTCTTTTGTTTTTTTGCAAGATCAACCGAGTAGACCCAACCTTACCTAGGCTTCCCCATGTGGTAGTCTACGGGATAGGCACAGTCGAGGCATTCAACAGTCCGTCCCCAGGTATGTGTTGGTTTATTTTGTGCATTTTTCCTTGTCAACTTCAGTGATGTTTGGCTATATACCATCTACAGACTGATTGAGACCAGTTGTCTGTGAAGGCCAGTTGTTTTAATTGTCATGCACATAATTTTCATGTATACAATCAAACCTCTGTACTAGGGCCACCCTTGGGAAAAACCGAATGTGACCTTTCTTGACAGGTGGTCTTCATTCAGAAGTTCTTTATTTTATTGTAAATAATCATTTACAGTTTTAAATGAGTGAGCTTCATTCACACTGAGTGGCCTTCATTCAGAGGTGGCCGCTTACATAGGTTTTTTTTACTTCACTTGAATATTAATGATACTTGAATTCTACTTAATCTTTCATGATTCTTTCTGAGGCGATGTATGTTCAACATGACAGAGATAACTTTGCTAGACTTGTATATTCAATGTACGCTTTCTATTTCAGGACGAAGAAGATGGGCGCCCAGCAGACGAGAAAGGTTGTCATTTTCTATGTTTTTTTCTGGTCCATTTTGTTTAAGGTTCATGTGTTCACAAATCCCCGTCCAAAATTCTTAGAATTGTGTTTGTTTAATTATGTTTTCGTGAGATCACTTGCTAATTGTTTTCTCTTTTGTTTTTTTGCAAGATCAACCGAGTAGACCCAACCTGACCTAGGCTTCCCCATGTGGTAGTCTACGGGATAGGCACAGTCGAGGCATTCAACAGTCCGTCCCCAGGTATGTGTTGGTTTATTTTGTGCATTTTTCCTTGTCAACTTCAGTGATGTTTGGCTTTATACCACCTACAGACTGGTTGAGACCAGTTGTCTGTGAAGGCCAGTTGTTTTAATTGTCATGCACATAATTTTCATGTATACAATCAAACCTCTGAACTAGGGCCACCCTTGGTAAAAACCGAATGTGACCTTTCTTAACAGGTGTTCTTCATTCAGAAGTTCTTTATTTTATTGTAAATAATCAATTACAGTTAAAAACGAGTAGGCCTCATTTACACTGAGTGGCCTTTATTCAGAGGTGGCCGCTTACATAGGTTTGACTACACTTGAATATTAATGATACTTGAATTCTACTTTATCTTTCATGATTCTTTCTGAGGCGATGTATGTTCAACATGACCGAGATAACTTTGCTAGACTTGTATATTTAATGTACGCTTTCTATTTCAGGACGAAGAAGATGGACGCCCAGCAGACGAGAAAGGTTGTCATTTTCTATGTTTTTTTCTGGTCCATTTGTTTAAGGTTCATGTGAACACAAATCCCCTTCCAAAATTCATAGAATTGTGTTTGTTTAATTATGTTTTCGTGAGATCACTTGCTAATTGTTTTCTCTTTTGTTTTTTTGCAAGATCAACCGAGTAGACCCAACCTGACCTAGGCTTCCCCATGTGGTAGTCTACGGGATAGGCACAGTCGAGGCATTCAACAGTCCGTCCCCAGGTATGTGTTGGTTTATTTTGTGCATTTTTCCTTGTCAACTTCAGTGATGTTTAGCTATATACCATCTACAGACTGATTGAGACCAGTTGTCTGTGAAGGCCAGTTGTTTTAATTGTCATGCACATAATTTTCATGTATACAATCAAACCTCTGTACTAGGGCCACCCTTGGTAAAAACCGAATGTGACCTTTCTTGACAGGTGGTCTTCATTCAGAAGTTCTTTATTTTATTGTAAATAATCATTTACAGTTTTAAACGAGTGAGCTTCATTCACACTGAGTGGCCTTCATTCAGAGGTGGCCGCTTACATAGGTTTTTTTACTACACTTGAACATTAATGATACTTGAATTCTACTTAATCTTTCATGATTCTTTCTGAGGCGATGTATGTTCAACATGACAGAGATAACTTTGCTAGACTTGTATATTCAATGTACGCTTTCTATTTCAGGACGAAGAAGATGGACACCCAGCAGACGAGAAAGGTTGTCATTTTCCATGTATTTTTTCTGGTCCATTTGTTTAAGGTTCATGTGAACACAAATCCCCTTCCAAAATTCATAGAATTGTGTTTGTTTAATTATGTTTTCGTGAGATCACTTGCTAATTGTTTTCTCTTTTGTTTTTTTGCAAGATCAACCGAGTAGACCCAACCTTACCTAGGCTTCCCCATGTGGTAGTCTACGGGATAGGCACAGTCGAGGCATTCAACAGTCCGTCCCCAGGTATGTGTTGGTTTATTTTGTGCATTTTTCCTTGTCAACTTCAGTGATGTTTGGCTATATACCATCTACAGACTGATTGAGACCAGTTGTCTGTGAAGGCCAGTTGTTGTAATTGTCATGCACATAATTTTCATGTATACAATCAAACCTCTGTACTAGGGCCACCCTTGGTAAAAACCGAATGTGACCTTTCTTGACAGGTGGTCTTCATTCAGAAGTTCTTTATTTTATTGTAAATAATCATTTACAGTTTTAAACGAGTGAGCTTCATTCACACTGAGTGGCCTTCATTCAGAGGTGGCCGCTTACGTAGGTTTTTTTACTACACTTGAATATTAATGATACTTGAATTCTACTTAAGTTTATCTTTCATGATTCTTTCTGAGGCGATGTATGTTCAACATGACAGAGATAACTTTGCTAGACTTGTATATTCAATGTACGCTTTCTATTTCAGGACGAAGAAGATGGGCGCCCAGCAGACGAGAAAGGTTGTCATTTTCTATGTTTTTTTCTGGTCCATTTTGTTTAAGGTTCATGTGTTCACAAATCCCCGTTCAAAATTCTTAGAATTGTGTTTGTTTAATTATGTTTTCGTGAAATCACTTGCTAATTGTTTTCTCTTTTGTTTTTTTGCAAGATCAACCGAGTAGACCCAACCTGACCTAGGCTTCCCCATGTGGTATGTCTACGGGATAGGCACAGTCGAGGCATTCAACAGTCCGGCCCCAGGTATGTGTTGGGTTTATTTTGTGCATCTAAGGTGGTCTTCATTCAGAAGTTCTTTTATTTCATTCTAAATAATCAATTACAGCTTTAAATGAATAGGTTTTATTCACCGTGAGTGGCCTTTATTCAGAGGTGGCTGCTAGCATAGGTTTGACTACACTTGAAAATTAATGATACTTGAATTCTACTTTATCTTTCATGATTATTTCTGAGACATGTATATGTTGAACATGACATAACTTTGATGTATATTCAATGTACGCTTTCTATTTCAGGATGTCCTTGTTTTTTTAGGCCAGCAGACAAGAAAGGTTGTCATTTTCTATGTTTCTTTCCCGGTCCATTAATTTTATTACAGTTTATTTGTTCACAAACTCCCTTCCAAAATTCATTAAAATGTATTTGTTTATTATCTTTCTTGAACTATTTTGGGACATTTATTTGACACAGTTTGTTTATTATCTCTGGTCGACCTTGTTTTTGTATGTATATGTGACGATATTCTTGAACTAACATTTGTTGACTGAATTTTTGGACTGGTATGTGACGCCTTTTGTTTATTATCTGTGGTCGACCTTGATTTTGTATGTATATGTGACGATCTTTCTAACTAACATTTGTTGACTATATATTTGGACTTGTATGTGACGCACTTTGTTTATTATCTATGATTGACTTTGTTTTGTATGTATATGTGACGATTTTTCTAACTAACATTTGTTGACTGTATTTTTGGACTGGTATGTGACAGACTTGACTGTATTTTTGGACATGTGTGTGACACACTTTGTTTATTATCTGTGATTGACCTTGTTTTTGTATGTATATGTGACGATTTTTCTTAAACTGACATTTGTTGACTGTATTTTTGGACTGGTATGTGACAGACTTGACTGTATTATTGGACTGGTATGTGACAAACTTTATTTATTATCTGTGATTGACCTTGTTTTGGTATGTATATGTGAATATTTTTCCTTAAATGACATTTTCTTAAAGTACTCCCATCAGATTATGTTAATATATAAACAATTTCGGTTGTTATATGTAGATTTTTGTATGATCATTATAATGTCTACCTTTAATTTTGCATTTAGAAAGAGTGTGGCCCCATATGCTCTGCAATCTGAAACTTGACATGGGGTACAGGTTTCCAGAGATTTTTCCCTACGGGGTTTTGTTACCTGGTTTTTCCTGAGCCATTCAGTTTGCACACAGTTTTTTTTCAGTTATATCATTTATCTATACATGTATGTATTGACCTGTTATATGATTGAATGTTTCATTTGTAGATCTTGAAGAAAGAATAAATGTTATGTATGTATTTGTCATTATGTATAAATATTATGTTAATTATGTTTTTGTTGTTATAAATATATGTGAATTACGTTTTTGTTAAAAATAAATGTTCTGTAAATTGTGTTCTTGTTTGTATTTTATTGACAGTAATGGAATGTACATTTGAAGTGATATCTTGTGTTGGAGTAATGATTTGTTCAAAACTTACATACATATACTATGTGTATGTCCAAACTTAACAAAGTTGATATAAAGTTACTGCCTATATTCTTTTCAATAGTATTACTTATCTCTTTCTTTTGCAGATATTCTAATAAAGATAGAAACCAGTTGTTATTTTGGAAGAAAGTAGAATTTTAACTAAGTAACAACACACATTTAATTAATATCAAAGAGTTTCACAAAGGTACTTATGACAAGTAATAATACTGAAAAATATAGGTGGCAACTTAATTTTGTTAAGTACTCTCAGTATACATGTATTATCTAGATACAATACAATCCTGTGAACACATCGTCAACAAGCAAATATTCAATAATTCCAGATATGGTTTAGTTACATCGATTGAAATTCAGATATCACATGGCCAAAAACAGAATGTTATCAAACCAATGATAACATATAAAATACCATCTGGCCAAATGTATTTACAATGTATTAGTACACTTTTCTTAAGCAAGTTTTCAGATACAAAAACACTGAGAATACTCAACTTTAGCTAGTTTTTAGCTCGACTTTTTCTTTTAAAGGCCGAGCTAAAAATCATTGCATTGTGATCACTGCATCACTTTAATGTAGCTCATAACTCAGAAACTGTAAGGGATAACGAGGTGGATAGATCTCACTGAGGTGGTGAACAGACTTTTGTTGGCACCACTTGTGGCGCTTTCGTTAGATTTAAAAATGCTTGGCGGAAACATTCTACCAAAGTTATTTGAACTCAGCATAATTATTATGGTGCAATGGTAGAAGTATTATAGGGAGAAACACCACAAAATTATAATGGCACCAGGATCTATGTTAGTTAACAATTTTGTATACAGGGTGTATGAAGGGCCTTGGTTGAGTGGTTATGGTTTAGTCACTGCAATACTTCACATTTGAGAAAACATTTCATCTTTTTTATGATTATAATAATGTTGTTTTGTTGTGAATATAATCAAAATCATGAATTTTACATGCCTCCTTCTTAACACAACAGAGAAATAAGTCCAGATATGAAATAGCGCAATTCAATATATCTTCAGAAAATTAAATAGAAAAGTAAATCTTACAAGAATAGAAATAAATATGTTAACAAACTGTTGTACAATGTGTACAAAAAGTGGATCATACAGATAAATACAGAATTAGCAAACATGAGATGGATTTCACAGTAGTGTTTGAGGAAGTAAAGGTGAAAACCTTATTGCCCTGTTTTTTTTTGGTGTGTTCCTGCGTCTGTATTATGAGTTGGTGAGGAACAGACAATTGTTGATAATTGGAAATGATTGTTCAGCTTTCCATAGCTGTCACTCACATGGCGCGCATGAATTTTGATGCAGACCAAAGTACTGTACTACGTTTTCTACACATGCCATGTAATCGTTAAAACTAGTCCCATTTCATGATATGTGCAAATCTTTGTTAGTTCAGTTTCCATGAGTACTTTCAGTACTTTGATTTTGATAAAAAAGGACTGAGCTAGGATTTTACAGGGTCAGATGATTGGTGTTTGTTGTTGACTTACTGAATGCTTGTTGTGTTGTGTCAGTAAGCGTCGTATTATTGTATTTATGTAATATCACATTACTATGTTTTTTTTTTATTTCTCATGAAGTGCACATTATGTGAACTATGAATTGTACTTGTCAATTCCCTGGAATATTCTGTATATAATCCACATGTTTGAGATTCTTTTGAAATAAGAAAGATGAATAGCAGAGGTTGTCTTATATTGGTTTGATTCACAAGTGCCTGTCCAATTTAAGTTGTTCGCAATCATTGGTTTAATTGAACAATATTTCTAAAAGTAGTTATATACCGTTTGTGTTGTTAATGTATAAATATCTTTATCATACAATGTATTAGCAATTACTTAGCAAACTTTCTGATACTCAAAGACAACAAGTTATATCTACTCTAGGTCTTAGAATGGAAGAATTAAAGGCTCAACAGGCTGCTATAGAAGAATCATTGAAGGACTGATCAGTCATCAATTTATTTAACTTTTTGCCTATGCTGTGTTTTTATTCAGAACAAATTATCCAGATTGTGTGCATTATCAAGTGTAAGGTGTATAGATGGTTGTTCATCATGTCTCTGACTTGTCCTGTTTCTATTTGCATGAATAGGACACAGAATGCCTTTGTAGAAGAAAATAGCAAGTGATATTTCCTTATTAGTAGTAGTGATGTTCTGATTAATCATTTATTCAACGAATCAATTTTGTTCTGAACAATATAGAAGCTAAATAGTATTGTTAAGTCTCATCATACCACCATTCTGTTATTAAGACAGGTTTATTTTATCTTTTTAATGTGTTTTTGGAAACTGGACAATAGCTCAGCTTTCCGTAAGCTAGGCGCGCATGAACTTCGATGTGGCCGGAAGTGCTACATTTTACATTTCGCCATGTTAAACTAGTTCCTGTTCCATGTCGCAGTGCAGGTCTATGTAGGTTCAGTTTCCACGAGTACTCTCAGTACTTTGATTTTAAAAATATTAAGGTTTTGCTGTATGTATGTTTTGTATAGAAATCATTTGAGATTTTCCTGTGTTCAACCTTTGGAGATTTGAATAAACTTTTTAAAGATTAATTCATTATGAGTACCTACACAAATTGTACTGACTAAGCAGGTTTATTTATGATGAAGTAATTTGCCAAAAGCTAATTATCTGTCATTGTATAACATGTTGATGTTTTATTTTTGTCTTCTAGAATTATTCAGATGTATCTTTATTATGTTATTTTTATTAATTCTCTATATTATCTTGAATGAGCAATGTGTGTAATTGGATATTTTTCAAACATGGTATTTACTAAAATTGTTGTTGAGAGATAAATCAATATCCTATTGAATCAGCAGTTTTTTGTATTTCTGTTTCAGAAAATTTAAAGTGATAAAATTGATTCATTTATGATAGCTCGATGAACAGTTAACACCATCCTAGATTTGTTTACATGTGTTTTATCTTGTTGGTTACAACTACGATATAACCTGCCTCCTTGGTCGAATGGTTAATGTTGCTGACTTAAAATCACTTTAACCTCTCACTGATAAGAGGGTCATGGGTTCGAGCCTGCTACCGACCATGTCTCTTTATGTGAGGAAGTAGGCAGTTTCTTAAGGAGCAATGCATGTCCTGTTTGTTTTATGCTATACTATGCTATGTTTTATGTAGTAGTATTGCTCATTGTTTATGAAATTAAAGTTATGACTCTTACTATCACATTTTTGTGTTTGTACTTCAAGAGATAATGGTATTGTGCAATTTCATTAAACTGTCAAAGCTGTATAATTTCACAGTC
Organism: Lutraria lutraria; assembly: GCA_964023205.1. Taxonomy (NCBI): domain Eukaryota; kingdom Metazoa; phylum Mollusca; class Bivalvia; order Venerida; family Mactridae; genus Lutraria; species Lutraria lutraria. Next base: position 6,520,475 of record OZ026848.1, on the reverse strand, counting down.
AGTGCTTGCATTTAATTTTAGCGTTGGTGCTGTTTGATTACTTTCAGTTATTGAAAAATTTTATTATACCAGTTGTCGATGTACATGAAACGTTCCATACTGTAAAATAAACGAAAACTATCGAATGTGGCTCAAAGTTAAAAATAACCGCATTCAGTGACCATGTAATTATTCAGCTTAGACAAGTTTATAAAATCGCACCATGCTATGAAAATGTCAATAAGCATAACTTGTTTGTAGTTCTAAAAGTATCAGGTATTGCTTTGGAAATAAAGAAAACCTGTTATTGGCATATACAATTATATAAGCGAATTTCTCTTTTGCAGTAGTATACATTATAGTATACTGTATTTAAATATGCCTTAGAGTAGCAAAGAAGTCCTTGCAACTTGGAGGTTAAGTCGTCTGTGTTTGGCAAAATTGATGCATTGTACCAGATGATTATACTCCGGCGAATGAAGTTTGAGAGGGGGTGTATTTGAGTTAGTCTGGCGGTCTGTCTGTATGCATGCAATTGCACAAGTTTTTGGAGCTAACCACTTCCACATTCCTTAGCGATTGCAACGAAATTTCAAAAACGTCATCACTATGAAGTGTAGATGTACAAGGCACAATTTCCATGCCCAGTGATCCACACATTCCAGAGTTATGTGCCCTTGAACTTGGCCATATAGTGTACAATGGTATTCTCAGCTCATGAATGTTAGTGGAGCAAACATCTTACACATTTTTTCATTGGATTGAATTGAAACTTGAAATATATTATCAATATGAAATGCTGATGTGCAAGAAACAATTTTTATGCTCAGTGATCCACTCATTCCAGAGTTATGTGCCCTTGAACTTAGACATGTAGTGAACAGAAAACATTATTAGGTCAAAGCGGTGTCAGGGGTGTTAGTCACTTCAGTAACAAAGCTCTACTTTATCATTACTTGAAGATGAGATGGATAAGAAATAATGAAAAATTTGATGTGCTGCCCGAGTTCTGTTGATTTTTTAACAAAGCTTTTTGAACAGATTCAACATTCAAGTTATTTAAATTTAGTTAAAACTAGATATTGACAAACTTTATTTTTATTCTGGTATAAACACTTCATGTTCAAAACATATTGCAGGATTTCACAGGCTAGATATCATTCTTACGTTTCTTAAAAATTGTTAATATATATATCGAACACATATATCAAAAGATTGGGGGATGCATATTCTAAATAACTTTATTTAGAATTAAATGTTATATTATCTACCTGTATAAATAGCCATTACTTTTACAAGATTGAGACGGAGCAGTGACACATTCATGAAGACACACACTGACATATTAATATTCAATTATCAGTTTAGTTTAAACTTATTTATTTTACATCGATGGTAGAGCAAAGTCTTACAACTCAAATTAACTACTCTCGATGACTGCGTCTTGGATTCTCACCAGTACTCTCACCGAAAGAAGGTTATTAAGGTTCCTGTCAAGTTCTGCCACAGTTGAGATTGGAACCCGGTTAGGAGTCCGACGCTCTACCCCTTACACCATTGTTCCTCCTTAAAATTCAATTATTGACTGACACCACAAACCACAGAAGAAGAAATGAATGTAACAATTTGAAATGCAACATAAAAGTACTGAATAAGGGTACCGATATTTAGTTGTCTAGTCTGGTTTTAAACATACACTTGGTATACAAAGGGGTAGGTAATGCAGGCTAGTTGTCTTGTCCGGAGTAGCACGGTATGCATCGAACTTTAAACACAACAGCTCTCTGTTACACAAACGCTCGTTTTGTTGCGCAATTTGACACTGACGAAAATTAGATCGTGAATGTAAGTATTTTTACATTGTTATTAGATATTCTCCCGAATTGTCAGAAATATTTATTAATGTAAGTATATAGAATTAACATCCACCTATTGCTTTTCTGTTTATTGGCTAATCTACACGTGTGCTTCGTCCAAATAACCTGAAATTAAAGTTCAGATACCAAGTTGTGAAGGCACATGTGACACACTTTTTATTGACAACTGATAAATTTCACGGAAATGCAGTTCTGTACAATATTAAAATCGACTTTTATTGTAATTCTGTAGGTTATTTTTACATTTAATTGTATGTCCCCGTTCAAGTTATTTGTCAGCTGATTACATAGTTAAGTTGATTGATAATTACTGTATTTACCATAATGAGAACTTCTCATACTTCTGAAGTATGAGCCTTTTTATCAAAATGTATGGCTTTTTATGCTTTGTCTCTTTATTAAATAGTTTGTCACCAGTAATAATGTATTACAGTGTTGATGCACTATCAGCACTTATTATAAGGTATATACACACATAGTGCACAGTTTGATATATCCTGGCTTCTTATGTTTTCGACGGTGCAAGCATATTACGCCCGGTAAATAAACCGACGTTTATTGCATGCACAATTTGACATGGAAGTAATTACTAACATTTAGATTTCTACATAAAATACCGATTTCTAAGCAAAACAATAGAGTATTGACCTTTTTAGAGCCGTTTCATGAAGGCAGCCATTTTTGTTTTCCCACTCAGTGACGTTACATGTTTTCGACGGTTTTCATTGGTCGATATAAATAGCAATACGGGGTGGTTAAAAAGTCAATAAACACATTTTTTCTCAAAAGCGAAGTTCAGTCAGTGAGTTCAACGAATATTGGAAATTAAAACGCTGTTTTCACTAAAATACCTAACTGTCAACTTTTAACAGCAAATATGATGCACTTTCGGCAACTTTTCGGTATTTCTTTCCATAAAAAACTCAACAAACTATTCTTAAACATTGGTTTACTGTTCATTGTCACCCTTTCTACTGATAAATCTTGCTTTATCACTGTTTTACAAGTATGCTTTACTCAGGTCATCAGCAAAATATGACCTGTCCTTACTATTTACCTGGGACTTGGCCTGAATTATTACTGGATACTTAGAGAATTAGCGTAGTGAGGAAACACAATTTTGTGGTCTGCCACCGTAAGAAAGTATTAGTGGGAGAAAAACTTTTGAGAACACCCTGTACAAAAATTTGTCCAGACCACGTGACTACCGGAAAAGGTTATGTCTACTGCAGACGTGCACAAGTTTGTTTGAAGATTATTTGATGAAAAAAGTTTTTTCTTGGGTATTTTGTCGACACAAATTTTGGGAATAGCAATTCACCATGAAATATCAGTAAGTGACTTTGATATTGCTAGTTTACCAGTCGTAATTCCATTTTTTAACCGCCTGATATTTTTGTGACAACTAGCATCATTTGTTTACATTCAGAGGGGGCGGGGCTTAAATAAATCTCGCGTGATAATGACGCAATCTTGAGAAAATGAAAACCGTCGAAAACATAAGAACGTCGAAATCATAAGACGACACGATATATGTATTTGATTAGGATGAATACACTGGAGTATGTTTTAAATGGTATGTTCTGAACTTTTAGATGTCGGTATATACTTGTATTGCATGCCGTGTGGTGTTTGCTGATGGTGAGACACAAAGGGCGCACTATAAAACTGATTGGCATAGGTACAACCTGAAACGAAAAGTTGCTGAGCTCCCATCAGTCAGTGCAGATAACTTCCGACAGAGAGTTCTTACTGCTCAACAATCTCAGGTTTGTATTGAATTTTGTTGTGGCAGCTCCTGTAGGCTTGGTCCTTGACAACATTTAAAGTAATTCTGTACAACATTGGAGGTTGCATCAGAATTCTCGTAAACATTTATGATAATAATGCTGATCAGTTTTTAGTTGGTCTCAATTATATTCATTGAAATTGTTAAAACAAGAATGTATGTATGTAACGGTGTATTGGAATTAATCCATTTGTTTGATGAAGCTGTTCCAAAGAAAGCAACATTTTCAATTTTCTTAACCTGGCAAGGTTGATTATTTTGTTCCACATTGTGCCATGTGTTTGACAATGAAGCCTGGTTTTGGTGTAAATTATGTGTGTGTCTTGTTCTTATAATATTGACTTTGCTCTTACATGTATACTTATAAGGTTTCAGGGATTTTCAAAGTGTTTATATCCTCAGGTTGCTGATGAAAACAAAGAGAGTTTGGTTTGTGAAGTCTGCCACAAACATTTCAACACACAGAATGCTATGCAGAATCATTTACAGTCAAAGAAGCACAAGGAGACATTAGCAAGACAACAGAAAGGTGGAGGCAAATCTAAACAAAAGAAAACCATTGTGAGTAAATATAAATTATCAAATAAGTGGTTATTTCAGTGGGGTTAAAATTCTGTCAATTTCCCATAATTTTAAGGTTTTAGATAACTGCTGACATTATTCCTGCAGTATCAGCCAAAACTGAATGTATGTGACATAAAAAACATGGGGACAACTACAAAGTTTGACCAAGTCTGAATTAGTTTATAAATACAACTGTCAGAATATGTGATGTCAGCATGAGAATTTATTTATGATATCTATGGCAAGATTGACAACAGCAGAAAGCCGAAATAAAGCTCTAGAAGAAATAACCCCTTATAATGTATTATTCAAATCATTTAAGGATTATTCTCAAGGATAAATACAGTGCCAATGGTTTAAATATGTTTTGATTTTAATGAATATCATTCATTGATGACTTTTCTGAAAAGATAGTAAATTTCTATTCAGTTATACTCTGTTATTTACAAAAATATACACAATTGTTAAATTCTTGCAATAGAAATGAAATTATTAACTTGTCCAAATTTGTTAAAAGAAGCTTTGTGTATTACAAATGCAATTATTACTGAAGAAAGATAATTATGTTCATCCTCCAATTGTTATGTATGTATTTGAAATTTGCACACCTTGGTTATCACGTGTTGGTTGTATGTTTGTATATATATCTATATGTATATAAATATTTGTCGATGTAATATATGTATAAGACGAAATAAATATTCTATTCTGTTCTGTTCTGATAATCATATCAGTACCTTGAATTTACTACTTGACATATTTTTGGCGTGAATGACATGATAATACTTATTTGAATTTTAACACATGAATGATTAGGTATCCCAGAAGAAGGAATCTAACCAGGCTGCTGGAGGTAGTGTTGTTGTTGAAGATGACCAAGATGATGATATGGAAGATATCGGTGAGTATATCAATAAAAAAACTTACGATTGACTTTGAAATTGTACTAGTCATGTCATAATGAACAAATTCTTTAAGATAAACCAGTGGGTTTTCAAAATTGCTCATTGTATGTTTGTCATGGAACATGGAAGGATAAGTTTATTGCTAAATCTAATTTGTAATGGCTAGAACTGTGTACAGTACTAATCTTACGAGTTATGACATATCCCCAAATATCTACATACATTTAGGTTTTTCCATTAGAAAGTTAAGGGTTGTCACCAGATAAGTAGTAAGGTAACACTAAACACCACTTCTTTCTGGCCTAATTTGTATAAAACAGAATGATTATACCGATATATCAGTTCATCATTTTATCAGAACATATACAAGATAGCTGCAATGGACTATATGTGGTCACTGTCACTAAGTAACATGCTTTCCTATCAATACATTTCCTGTTTGTTGTTCATGTTTACTACAATTAACCTTATTGAAGTTAATCAGGGTTTTCATTAAGAACCGATTGCCGATGAAAACCATCGGTTAAAATTGCAAAAATCTGTTACAATCCCCAAATATTGAAAATTTTAAGTACAATGTTTAAGTAGGCGGCCCCCTTGACACCTGACAAAATCTGTTATTTTCATAAGAAAATCTGTTGCACTGAATATTAATGAAAACCCTGAGTTAATATATCTTTTTATGCCCTGGCAATTCAAAATGATGTAAGGATATTAAGTGTTACCTCTGTCTGTCCATCTATTCAAAGTTGGGTTTATGAGCGATAACTTAAGAAATATTTAATGGATTGGTTTCGTATTTTATACGAAGGTGTATAATAATAAAATTTCCATTAAAATCCAAACATTTTCACATGAGCTATTGCCCCTTTTTGACCTAGCTCTCAGCAGAGGCATTTGTGTCCTCATATCTCATTTCTAGTCTATTAATATTACTCTACCATTACAGAGACTGATAGTGAAGTGGAGTCTGTAGAAAGTTTTGGTGATGAAGATGGTTTAGGTATTGAGGAATGCTTGTTCTGTTCTGCCATCAACCAGTCTTTGGAAGATAGTCTCAAACATATGTCTGACAAACACAGTTTCTTCATTCCTGATGCTGAATTTATCTCCGATCTTGAAGGACTTATAACATATCTTGGTATGTTGTGCTTTTATTTTAAACACTAAGATTGCTTTCTCAATTTGTGTAAAATATGGTGTACTGATCTGTGAAAACTGCAGTGCATTTTAGTTATATTGTCTCCAGTGTTTGCCAAATGTTTGATGTGTGTGCTCATAATGATTTGGTCAATTACCTATGTATTATAAAACAAATATAGTTTTAAATTTTGAAAATGTTATCTATTTAGCAAAATTTGTTATATTTTCATGGAACATAAGCAGTATATTTGGCATAAGACAAAGAAATGACTGTTTCTATATCTTTTACAATATGAAGTTTTGATAAGTCTGCATTGCTGTGATAAGCAGAGATTTCTTTTTATTTGATTAAACTTCAAGATTATTTTAAGATTTCTAAACATTGTTGTATTGATATATAATCCTTTTATTTCCAATTAAATTCAGTTATTTTATTCAATTCTTACAAATGTTGGACATGAACCGCTAAAACTCTTGAGCTGGTAAAAGTAGTCTGTCAACAATGTACAGAAACAAAAGGTTTCCGATTGAAAAGGAGTTTATCGAAGTGTAAACTCCCTCCATTGACTAATCAAAATGCATAGATTTGTAAGAATTGGAAATAAATAAAGATGAAATGACTTGTGTTTTTTCAACAGGGCAGAAGGTTGGATTGGGAAATATTTGCCTATGGTGTAATGAGAAAGGTAAAAGTTTCCATTCCACACAAGCTGTACAGAAACATATGCTGGATAAAGGTCATTGTAAAATATTACATGAAGGAGATGTTGTTCTGGAGTATGCAGACTTTTATGATTATAGGTAAAAGAAATAATGTATCATTGATAAGATGGATTAATCCACATTTTGTTTATTTACTTCTTCCACTGGGGATTAACATAACACTTACAGCCGGGATCATTTGACAACAAGACAAGATTTAATGGTGATGGAAGAAAACCCCTTGCGATCACCAGGGTAGAATCACTGTCCTTCATAAGTCAGCTGAACATCTTCCTCACATGTAAAATTTTGTCCCAGATGAGATTCAAATCTCAGTGATCAGAGGCTGATGATCACTAGTCTGAAACTATAACCACGGGACCAGGGAGACTCCAATATGTTTTTAAGTAATTTTAAACACAAGGTTATGACAATGTATAAGGGAATGTTTATATTCTACATGAATCTTATGATGTTAGAATACTTGATCCTCTTCATCCTTGTTTGGACATAATGCCACCTTTATTATGACAAATTATAGGTAAAGCTGTGTTTGTGGTTACCCTAACTAAAGGCCACCCTGTCAATAAAGCCACATTTTGTCTTTCCCTGTTCGTAGGTATGACTCTATGATATTATTACAGGAGTAGTTATCCAGACCATAATACTGAAGGTGATGATGATAGAACTGAGGAAGATATGGAGACAGATGTTTCACCAGATTCACTAGCTGCTGATGGTTATGAGTTAGTTCTTCCTTCAGGTAATGCATTGAATAGAGCTGTCACGGTATAACAGTATTTTGGTGTATTGCTGTCTGCTGTTAAGCAATACATGTACGGTTTTGAGAGGGCTTCAGGTTTTGGTTTTAGTATTTTGGGAACATGACCCATACCCTTGGGATTGGGAATTTCAGCAGTGTTTTGTTGAAACTTGGGAAAATATGCAAGACTAGAATTTTGCAATATTTAAATGAACATAAACAATCACTGTCCATAATGGGAACTGTCCATCATTACAAGTCTATTACAGTGAAAGATCTCTTGTTTTCAAAGATTTTAGTAATTATGTATTAATTTTTGTTTTTGAAAGTTTCAATTGAATTTTTTTCCCGTGAATTGGGAAAAAAGATATTATTTTCAATTGGGAATATGACCCAATATCGGCAATAAAATAAGCCAACCCCTCCCCCCTGTATTGGTTATGTCAGCACTTCTCATTTTACAGGCAAAAATGCATCAAAACTTGCTGGTACATTAAATCTTTCCTATAAATAAACTTTTTTACTGCTTAAAATAATTCATTTTTTATGTCGTCTATTTTCTATTTATCATTATAAAAATTCAAAAATGAACTTGAATTTCGGCTTTCACAAACTGTTAAAAAAATATAAACGAATATTTGGTATTTTAGGTTATTGCGTGAGAGAAAAATGCTTGATTGTGGAAAGGTCCATTGTAGCATATTGTACATGTATTGTTTATCCCTAGTCCCATACTGCTATACTAAGTCTTATGGTGTCTGACATGGCATTGCAATACACAGTCTTAGCATTGAACAATATAATTTTGCTGCACACTGAAAATATTAATTACATTTTGTAACATTGTTGCAGTTATCTTTGATGGTCAATATTGTTAGCTATTATTGAAATTACTAAGCCACATGACTTGTTAGTTAAACGACTGAACTGAACTATATTGTGATTTATCCATTTGACATAAACAAGTTCAGTTAGCGTTTCTAGGTATACAGTGGCAGGAATGATAGCAACATAAAAATTACATGTTGTCACTTGTATTGCTAGTTATTATAACTTAACCTTTTATAGTGTTTGATATTAATAGGATAACAAACTGTTGAAATAAAGTGCTGAAGTTGAAATAATGAGTAAATGACCTAAATATTGTTTTCATTAATTTGTGCCAGCACATTTATTGATCATTTAACTCTGTGCTGATCAAGGAAACTTTGATATTACATCAGTGATGTCTTACCGGTACTTAATCACTGAAAATCGACCTTTGGCTTGATAATGAATTTATTTATTAGATTATTGATTGATTTTAGGTGCAACAATTGGTCACAGGTCATTACAGAGATATTACAAACAGAATATTAACCCAAGATCAGGGGAGAGAACCAGGTCATTATTACCCAAAATGTTGGCACAGTACAAGGCCCTTGGATGGACTGGTGCCACAGGTTTGTTAACAATTACTTATCATTACTTATCATTTCACCATCTGACAATATTAGCGAAAGACCCCTTTACCTACTGCATTACCAATCACTAGGGCTGTAACAAGTATCCAAACTCGATAGTCCATAATCCATGGCAAAAGTTTGGACACAAATATTTGGATACCAAAGTTTTGTGGGGTTTGCGAAACTTTCATCTTATAAGCAACAATAGCTTGAATGAAAACATAAACAAAAATATCATAAAGTTACCGATTTAACGATTATGCATTCATTGTTCCAATCCGGATAAATAGTGTATCTGGAAAGACGTTTGTACCTACTAAGATTGTGGACATTTTTGTTTTGTGTGCATAATGATAATATCTTTAAACATATCAGTTGGTTTTATTTTCCCTCAGTAAAGGACTTTGGTTTTGTTTTTTCGCACTTAGTTGTCTGTAATTGGATATCAGATTTAACTTTTTGTATTGTATTACGGTAATCACTTCTGCTTAAGGACTTCTGCAGACTTTTTACCCGTGTCTTATACACAGGTGCAACCTATACACAACTACGATATATGTGCATGTCATGTTCTTTGAATGGTAATGGGATAATTGATTGTCAAGTGGTAACATGTTGGACAAATAAAACAAAGGTTGTTGGTTCGATTCTAGGCTTGCTTTCGAATTTCTCAGGAATGCTTTTTCAGTGTTCTTGTCTTAACTACTGAGCCAAATTGTATGTCTAGAAGGTCACAGAAAGAGGGCGAGGAATATATCAGTGCTTTACACTGGGCACTATAAAGAGCCAGGAAAACTATTCTAAAAGAGTAGTGATATATTAAATGCCCAATTCTCCTGTATCTTATCTCCTCTCTCTTGGCTGTCCTGAAGTAACCATAGCTGTCAAATGGGCCATTAAATAACAGATAAATAAATAAATTTGAATGGTAACAATTACATTTTTATATTTCTTTGTAAAGGTCCAGTTGCTGAAAGAAGATGTAAGGATATAGCTGCTGTACAGAGACTGAAGAATAGATCATGGATGAGGGCGGGAGTGAAAGCTAACAAGTTCCAGCCACATTTGAGACCTCAAGTAGTCTTCTAGACAATGGAGGAACAATATTGGACTTGTACAGTCACTTGCTTTGGGGGGCTAGTATGTTGTTGGGATGATGTAATATGATAAATTTAGGCTTAAACTGGTCTCACAGATAATATATGAATGACTCATTATGATAAAGGTGTGCTTTTGGTCTATGACACCATTTTAGGCCTAACTTTTACACCATCCTATCCCTATGTTTATTTGTGAAGGGTTAAGCTATAGTCAAAGATGCTATAAGTGATAGGTTAATATGTACTGTAAGTAAGGTGATGGACTGTTGTGTAAATCATAATGTTTGTATTATATATGTAATACATATGATCAGAAAATAATTCTTTTTTCTGACAAGCACATTTGTTCAATTGTTGATGTAATATTGGTGAATCAAGGCATAAACTGGATTTTTGCTGAGTTCTAATATTTACAGTCAAATAACAAAAGTTAACATTATCAAATTTTAGTATTTGTTTTGATCCTATGAATTATGGGAAATAAGACAATGATAAAGTTATTCTATTTTGGGTTCTCCTACGTAACGAATACAATATTGTTTATAATTATGATAAATAAATTGATATGTATCTAGATATGTCTTTCTTATTAGTCTGAACTTTCTGTATTTGAAGAGTAAAACTAATCTACATCAAAACAATATTTAGCATTGCCTATAAAGAAATGAGGAAACATTGATGATCTATTAAAATTTATTGAGTACACAAAGTACTGTCTGTGCAGTGTGTGTGTTAGATATCAGTCCATCTTTGTTCAAATATTTTGTCTTAAGTACTACTGTACTACAAGTGAACAAAATGACTAAGAAGTGTTAAAGCAATATTATTTATATATTAAAGTAGAAACAAGTGATTTCAAGGTAAGCTGCTTTTTCTGGTTAACTTCAGTATTTGTCTTGGAACACCTGTAACAGAAATATACATACAGATCAATAACTCAATTTAGTATAATATTTTAAAAATCTGCCTCAAAACACCATAGACATTCATTTAAACATTCAAATGTCAATCTGACATGAAAATACTATGAAAGACTATTTTATTATCAAACTTGAAAAAAGTAACATAAGAGAAGGAAATTATGTTGTCTACAATTTCAACACTTAGCAAATAAAATTATATCTACTTGTACCAAACAACACGCTGTAATTGGTTGCAAATTCTCTGGATCAAAAACTGAGGCTTAGTAATATTGACATAAACACATTACATACAATGTAGTTTCTTTTACAATCCTTCATCAGCAGAATGAATTTCTTATAAACAAAACCCTTGCCTGTGTTGTCCAATGAAATTGTTGTATAAACAGATCTCTGGAATTACATGTGCCCTATGTCGGATAGACAATGAGTGGAAAAGGTCTAAACCATGAAGCCCTTTGTCTATCCAACACATTGAACATGAAAAAAATACTGTCAGAACCTATTCCAGGGCACTTTAAGCAAGATACTACTCATCTTGATACAAACAGTGGAGTCACAATATCAATACAGACCTACATGTACATGTGTGTGCAAATAAATACGAACAGACGCTCACCAGTTTCAATTGTAAGACATATATCTATATTAAATATTCCTTCGTTGTTGACAAAAGATTCAAAATCACAAACACCACCACCAACGCCATAATAATGTGACTTTGCTGCTACAAATCTAAGTAAAGAGTTAAGTATTTAATTATTTCATTGATAAGCATTATTCTAAAAAAAATATTTTTTTCGCGAAATACACAGTGCTATGTCTTGTTCTTATAATTGTCTTCTTTGGGTACAACTTGAATTCTACTTTTGATTATAATTTTTACATGCATAATAAGTGTACAACAAGAGGCTGCATTAAAAAAATGCATATATCTAATGTGGCAGCTTGACTTTACTTGTATGTACAGACAGACAGACAAAGCGATCACTATATGCTCCCTTCATAATTTAAAGCCAGTGGCATAAAACAGCAATAAACAGATGCAAAAATGAAGAAGAAAAAATCTTATAAAGGATACACCACACCATCTCTCTTCAGAAATGTGTTAAATATTTGTGTAAGTTTTCTATAATTTTCTGTCTTGTAGATTGTCTCAGCAGTCAGTATTACATCATATCTGTTCAGCAAGAAATCAACATATGAGATAATCATTAAATGTTCTATAATATTAATAACAAACTGCAGACAAACATGTGTTAGCAGCCATTTCTGAATAAAGTCTCTGAATAAAGTCCATCCTGTTTTCTTTAGAAAAAACATAATTTATTATCTAGAACAATATGACTTCTGAATAAAGCCCACATGTCAATAAAGACCCCAAGGGTGGCCTTTGTTCACAGATTTGACTGTAATTACTTACAAGTACATGTACTTTGACTTCTTCAATTCTCTGGTAAGACTAGTGCTACTATAACATCAAGGACAACTCAAAGGACTGTGAGACGTAACAGAATCAATACACAAATTAGATTCTAATAGACAAGTAATCAGATGATGTTGCAAATACATGTTTTCTTAGAATTTAGGATAGGAAGATCTAAACAGATTCCTGCATCGTCTAAACTAGAGCAGGAGTGTAAAGGAATACTGTGAATTAATAACGCAAAATACGAGGGTCATCCGTAAAGTTCGTGGACAGTGTTATTAATGAGACAAAAGATGTTTTACGCCAAAAATTTATGTACATGTAATGTAATATATTGACAAAATACATGCCAAATATCAGAGCGAAAAATTGACAGATAAAAAATTTACGCTATACAGATCAAACGCACATATGGATCTACGGAGCACTTCAACAAACTTCACATCGACGTCGTAACGTTATACTCACGCATAATCACATTTTTTCGAAGTACTCGCCCTCAAATGTTATGCATTTTATGTGTCTTTACACCCATATAGAGAATATATCATTATTCCAGCTACCGTCACATGTTCTTGCGAAACTGTGCACCGCCATTTTAATATTCTCGATTAAATAAAATCGTTTTCTTTTCAATTTTGGGAAGATCGCTTAACCCATCGGTGCTAAATCTGGACTATAGGGACTTGCATGCTAATTTCTCAAAGCCAATATCAAAATATAACCTCAATATCAGAGATCTTGATACTTTTTTAGAATTCCCAGCACTTGAAATGAACTTTAGTGTCTGCGTGGATATACACACAGCCTTACACAGTACTTGGTAGCAGCGTGCTGCTCCGTACGCTCTGACGTCGACTTAAGTTTCTAAAACGAATTCAAATAAGCACAGTTCTTCCATGCTCGATAATTTTATTAAAACGCTGGCAATTACTTAAACATTTGGCGACAAACGTCACAAATATTTGCTGCGGTGTCCAAGGTTATTTTGTTCACTTCCGTTCATTTTTATACAAATTACAGTACAAAGATTGCAACAAAATAAATCCGCTTAATTGCAAAAAATCAAAGTGCTTCGTAGGCGCTGACTAGGGTTGCCTTGGTAACTCGTATCCAGTGACTACGTGAAAAAATGACAATTTAGAAACAGAAGACAAAAGATGTCAATTATTGCCATGACAAATTTTAAAAAATTATCACATCATTATAACCCAAAAAAGTTAGGTTGTCCACGAACTTTATGGATGACCCTCGTATATCAGTGATTTTTTCCTTCTTTGTTTGGGTCCAGCAAATAGTCTCTTCCCAATAGCATTTAGGCTTCAATTTCCCAAACCTAAATGTAGAAATTCTCAATGAACATTAAAATAAAAGAATTTCAAAATCTGACACAAAATGACTAAGTTATGACTATTTATTTGGCATTTTTTATTGTCACAATCTCCAAATAACCAAGTAGTCACAACTCAAAAATTCCCAGTCTGACCAGACCCCCCCCCCATTCCCAAAGTGGTGAAAAAAATCACAATAATATGTATTGTATTGCCATTTATATGGAGCAACTTTTACAACAAGTATGATGAAACCATGTCTGTAGTCATTATTAGTAAGATAATTACTTTATGTTCTCCTGTTCCATATGTTTCCTGAAATGATTCCAGTCACCAGAGAAATATCTACAGGAACAGGTACATGTATCAGTTGTGTTTAACTCTATATTTGGAACTGTATATGCTTCTATCACTTCTTTGTTCTGAAACAATATATGAAACATTAAATAATAACAGACGCACACACAATAAAACCTGCGAACAAAGGTCACCTTTGGGTAAGATAACAAAATACACCTAAATTGGCAGGTGGCCTTTATTCTAAGGTCATTTTTATCTAAATATTCAATGACGTTTTTAAAAGAATGGCCTTTATTCACAGGGTGGCCTTATTTGGAGGAGGCCGCTAACACAAGTTTGGCTGTAATATGATTGCACATTATACAATCCTTCACATGGAGACTACATGTGGATAAAATTTTAAAGATTGTTTGACCTCATTATTCTGACCTCATTATTCAAGCACTCTTTCTTAAAAAGTCCAACTTTATCCATTCTCAAATCTATATGTACTTGTCCTAATCTTTGATCCGTTGGGGTATTCTTTCCGTAATAATTAAATGCAATGTATATCTATCACTAGATGGGTAAGAAAATCCAAGGCATACAACATAATATGTGTAAACAGTTTCAGTGATTACATTTCACTATACATCATAAAATTCTATTGCATAAATAAGGCTACCCTTAAAAAAATGTTTGTTTGCTGTAACATGACCCAGAACATTTTCAGTGGATAGGTAGGTAGGATTTTTTTTACAGTTTATTTTTAATATTTATCCAAAACTACATGTCAGAATGCTATTTTTAATATAAAAAGACCCTGAGAGGCCAAAAGAAGTTGGGTAGAGGCCTTTTTGTTAAGTAGGTAGCACTATGGCAAATACATTTTTTAAGGAAAAAGGGATCACATGGTTACATCAAACAAGTAAGATTCTTAACACTTAACACTGGTGTAGAACACTAGATATTCACAACATAATTGTTCTAATTTATCACTATAAATTGTTTTAATCTGTCACTTAATTTTCTTAAATTGCTTCAGAAAGATACACTTTTGATAATGTGCAGTAATATCAATTACTGATAATGCAAGTTGTTATTCACAAATTTCAGATCAGAATAAAGAATTTTTATACAAAAATAAGACTTAACTTCAATAAGAATTAAATTGTTTAATCAATTAACGTTTTGGCCATATTGGCCTTCATCAGGTTAATGACTGGAAATATAAACAATACACAGGAAGTGATGTCATCGATGTCATGCAACGTCAACAACAATCAGAATTAAACCATAGTTAACTCTTCACAGCAAGTGTGTAATATAAACATAAGTATGTAAGTTATTCATGAACATTAATCTTGTACTTACATAGTCTTGTAAATGGACATGTTCGGCACCTTTCATCATGGCCATTATACCTGGAAGTCCAGCACCACAACCAAGCTGTAGAAATATATTTAAATAACATAATATGTAACAGAAAGACAGTTATAACATTCCATATTTTCCAAAAATAGCTAAAAAACACTTACCGGTAAAAACAAAAAATGCACAATCATCGTACCAAAGAAAACACCTGTACGAGACATATAAAGGCTATATTCAGTTTTGTTACTGTTTGTATAATTTCATTGCAACCTGATGTCGCAAAGAAATAACCAATCAATCTTAATTTCACAGAAATTTAAACTCAATAGATTATCTAAGATAATTTCTTTAGTTACAAAAATGAATAGCTTTCAGACACAATACACAGTGTAACATCACTGAAAGTAAAGTGTCAGCATTAACTATTCCTGACATAGTGTTACATATTACAGTATATATTGGTTGATGTTCCTTTACTTACCTCCAGTACACTCTTTTTATCAAACTGTAAGTCTATTCTATGAAGATATTCTATCAAATCTATAGCACACTCCCATACTTTCATACCTCCTACAGTAATAATACAAATTCCTATAAAACTGGTATAAAGCATTTGCACAAAAACATTTAAGCCTTTGTTGTAATTCAATCCTTTACAGTATCAATTTATCACTTACTGTATTACTCAATTTACAAGAATTTCTGCAATATTCCTTTTTTTACTATGGGAGACTTAAATTTCTGAAGTACAATCAAATTTCAAAAAAGAAAATCAAAGACAATCTTTTCATAGACAAAGACAATATAATGCAAAATATTTTTCCTACGGATCAGAAGAGAGCAGAAAAGTTTAAGAAGCAAATGGTACAGGTTTATTTAATGTACATTCAAACCTTGGTTTATGGCTGTCATTCTGATTCCAACGATATCTCAGTAAAGAGATTTTGAAGACAAGTTCACCTAACCGGTTTCCTGGACTGTGTTCAAACCAGTACTAACTTGACTTCTAAAAGAAGCACGCGTGGAGGAAAAAACAACGATTTTGTCTAGTACTATGCGTTAATTTTCATGGAAGGGCATCCTCTGCCGCAACCCAGATTTGAATCTAGAAGTCTAGTACACTATCCACTAGACCACGGAAATTGACTGTTCACAGTTTTACTGTATTTCAACTGGAATTCACTAGAGTGAGTTAAAAAAAAAATACTTACCTTCATAAACATTAGGTATTAGGTCTGAATGTAGCTGTACAGCCTTAGATATACAACAATCTGATTCTTGTTTATCAGAGAAACTCTTCTCTACAATCTGACTATCGAGACATTTTATACAAATATCATCAGAGACTTTGTAACTCACTGTAGAAATGCCTTTGGTCTGAAAATAATTTTATTGATTACAAATATGTAAGACATGGAATTGATTTGACTATTTCAGTACACAAGATATACTGTTGGGCTGTTTTTCTGTTAAAAAATGAGACAAGTTTCTTGTCTGTTTACAGACTCAGTAATATTTATCCATGTATGAAGTTTTAATTATGTTGTTCACATCTCTTATAGTGTCTGAGTTATGTCTTCATGAAAACTTTTTTAAGCAGTAGAAATTCGGTCCAGTCAAAATGCAAACTTTACTTGATACAATGAACCTGTAGTGGACCAAAAAAGAATACATACTAAATTTCATATAATTTGACTAAAAAACTTGGTAAAATGATCATTGAAAATTTTACTGGACCATCTGACCACAGATCTTTTCAAATTTACTGGACAGATGGCCATGTCCAAGGTCTGGTGCTTAAGTCAAAGACTGTTAATATTGTAACTCAATCAGTAAGTTTTACAAACCATGGATGTAGTAAAACACTTAACAGGCATAACCAAGATAAAATTGTATACAAGTATACTCAGTATAGGTGTATGAACAGTTAATAAAAATGGAAGCACTATATAATTACAGGAATATTCTTTGATGTAAATATCTCCTTGAATGGTTCAACAACCTCATCATTGTTTCCTGGACTGGACTCTTCATAATCGTTCACCTGTGACACATCTCCCTCTGAAATGGAGAAACTACCTGGTAACTGAACGACCATCCTATCATTTTCAGAAAGAGGCTTAAACCAATTGTTTCTTTTTGGTTACATGCTAGGTAGGTTGGGCACCTTTTTGGCTCGTTAAAGTGTGTGGAAAGGTAAAAAAAGTGAAAAATGGATGAGAGTCTTAAGGTCTTACTAAAGTCTACCATCATGCCCACAGGGGGAAAAGAACTAGAGTCAGTCAGTAGTCCAACTAATAAGACTGTTTGTGATGACGAGATACATTTTCGACTTGGCCCTATCCCGCAAATGGTCCTTCCGAATTCGTTCACGAAAATCGGCCAACCGGAAAGCCTAATTAGTAGGGCTAGATGAGTCAGGTTACTAGCCTTACTTTAAAAGTTAAATTTGGTCAGTCGGGTAGTTAGTAACAAGCAATTTCTTTATGCGGCATATTGCCTGATGTCAATATCGCACTGAAGCAATTATTTCTATCCATGAAGTATTTTACCGTTTTTTTAAAAGAAATAAACACAAACGGATTTTATGATAAATTTCTTGCTGCGAGTTCATAAGGTTCGAATTATTTAGGGTACGATACGTTTTAAATCATTATGTATTTGTCTAAGCTCAAGAATAATAAACCTTTGTAAAAAATATAAACTCAACCTGTTGCAGAAGGGTCTGGGAAATTGAATGTGAATGACATGACACCCAGGTAAGTGAAACAGTTGTAAACAGTATAAAATTTATTTTGGTTTGTTTCTTAAATTGTCATGTGTACAACACGGCGCCTCAGGAGATATTACTAATTTAGAGTAAATTGCTTTCCGTTCTGTAATTGCGGTGCATCAGAATTCAGATAGAGTCGACGGGGACCAATTCACTAATTAGCGTTAATAGACTATCACAGTAAATAAAAATATTATAGAATAATTTATTTCCCAGTGCTAGGTCCGTGGAATACACATATTTAGTAAACACGAAAGCATGGTTCCGGTTAAGACTGGTTAGATTACAGTTTGTTAACATAAATTTCATTGGATTAAAAATATTTATTGGCCAATCAAAAATAAGCTTCTAAAAAGTCTTTGTCAGCCCTTTCAAAATGGCGGTTGTGGCTGAATATCTTGATCAAATTTCATGCCAGCAGTCCATTTCATGGTCAAACGATCACAGAATCAGTATATGTACTGATACTTTTGTAAGATGTTTGGTAAGACTTGTGTTAAACATTTATTTGTTTACTGTCATCGTATTAAGTATACACATTTACCTATATTTTATGACTTAGTTCTGAAATCTCACCTCTTAGCTTTATAAACTACTAATAAATAGTACTGCATGTAGTGAGTCTGGGTTTTATTCTGTAACAGGAGGAAAATAATGTACCTGATGCGGGGCTCAAACCTGTGACCTCCTCCTTGCAAGTCAGATGCTCTACCAACTGAGCTAATCAGGCTGCATGGTGAATATCTAAGGCAATTGATAATAAATACAATAAACCATATACCACTACATTCCTCCTTCCTTTTTTTCAAAGTAATGAATCACGACAACCACTTATAGAGTCGCTTTTGACCAGCCCAGCATTGGCATCCAGCTCTAGGATTCCAAGGTTTGTCTCACACTCAGGCACCAAATGTAATAGCAATGACCTATACATTACACAGATAAACAATTAGTCCAAATCTCGCAAAGTCAAGCAGCAGATTGACAAAATCTTGCAAAATCACGTTTGCTTATTGCTCATTTTCTATTGAAGATATATTAAAGTAAATTATATCTTGAAATAAAGCAAGATTTTTCCCACAAAATGATACCTAGTTGATAAAAATTGGAGCACAAAAAAAGTATTATGCAAAATACAAAGGCCCCTGCATGAACCTTATATCATACGTCACTTTTCTGCTATACTGGTTGAATTTAAGTAATAATTTCAAAGAAATTTCTTAACCTGCAGTGTGCAAAAAAAGCATTTTCTACAGGCGCTTACAAGAGTTTCTTATCGTTATCTATGTACTTCCGGGGAAAGGGCCCGGCGCCCTCAGATAGGGGAATTTCGCGTCATTTTGAGGAAAAAGGGGAATTTCAGGGAATTTTTTCAATTGCCTTATAAACTTGCAATAAACATTTTAAACTTAAAATAGCTGTATATAGATATATTACAGATATATTACATGCATTAATATACAATTAATTAAAGGTTAATATCAACCATTTAAGCAACAGGAATTTTTATCAAAAATAGGGGAAAAAAGTATATTATTTTAGGAGGGGAATGGGGTCGAATTACGGCCCCAAAAAACGTCAAAGGAGGGCCCTGTTTGGTAATAGGAGGAGAAAATAAGGTACATGAAGGCTGATGCAGTGCTTTAACCTGCGACCTCCTGGCCTAATTTGGCTGGTGAATATCCCGACCAATTTAAACTAAAGATTGAAGTAGAAATTTAAAACTCTGAAGATATACATATATTTATGAAATTTGAAATGATCAATATATTTAGATAATACATAATTTTATATTATTCAATTCTAATAATAGTCAATCGGGTACTGAACCTGGTTTATTTGCCATATTTTCCTTTTGTAGACTATGAACTGTGATTCCAAGAATGTTGAGAACAAGGTTGGATTTCTGCAATCAAGTATTCCTGTGGAAACTGATGTGTTGGACATTCCAAGGTTTACTCAAAGTTATCACATGCTTATGATTAATGATCTACCCAGAGGTAAACATGAACATCCATGAATTTCTAATCTAATTCTTGAGAAATTAAAAAATTTGTCTGTAATGATATTATTATTTTAAATCAAATTGATGTCTCCTTATGTTAGTGTTCAACATTAACTAACTTTAAGACATTGGTACTTTTTTTCAGTAATTTCCCATGAGAGCTTTCCTTTCTGTTAACAACAATGATATTTCAGTATATTTTATAACACTTAGTACAATTCTATTTATAAATCTCTCACCTTTTCTTTAAAAGTGATTTTATAAAATCATTTTGTAAATGGTAATGAACTGATAAAATTAAATAAAAACAAAAGTTATAATGAACCAATAATTGAAAGTATTAATATTATTTCTATTACAGAGGAATTCAAGATTGTATCAACTGATAGAGTGCTGAATCCAATGAAATATATCTATGACAGTATACCTCATACTGGTTATTATAAAGTCGAATGGTCTCCCCCTATGTCAGACAGACTGTGTGAAAGGTAATTAAAGAATATACAATTTACATGTACAGTCAGACCTGTGTTTTTGCCGACTCCTCAGTGTTAAGGGCACCCTGTGAATAATAATCATTGTTATAAAAAATGATTACTTTGGACAAACTGACCTCTGAATAAAGGCCACATTTTGTTCTTCTCAAAGGTAGCCTTTGTTCACAGGTTTGACCATATATATCAATAAAATTAGTCATATGAAAACCAGGCTTAATTGATAGTATAACAGTGTTTTTTAGTTTCTTTATTTTAGTGTAGTATATTTGCGCTTGTATGTGTTCAAGGCTTTTGCATTATTGGACATCTTTTAAGTTAAAAATAGAACTAGATCTATAAGATTGCTCATAGAGATAAATTCACTTGCTTGTTGCCTTTTGGATGATGATGATAATATTGACAGAGGACAGAACTTGAGAATTTTAGGAACTGACTTATATATATAAAATTACAAATGTATGTCCTTTTGTATATTTTTAGGAGCATTCTTGCCTCCTTATCATTTGATCATCGACTTTGTTTATTTTGGCAGAAAGATTCACTCTATCATTGGTATAAGGTGAGTGAGTGAAGCTATTCAACATGTTTTCATATCTGAAAATTATAATTGATAATAAGTGAGTTATATATGAATCGTAACTGTACTATCAATTTCCAGCTGTATTGATTATATTTAACAATTAACAGTCATTAATTTCTTCATTATTTATAATAAAGACGTCCTCTTATAATTTTTGGCTGAATTTTTTATCTATTTGTTGTGGTTGTTAGTTTAAAAAAGTTATTAATATGTAATGTGTTGCAAAATTGTGTCAGTTTAATTTAAGACAAGATTACATGACACATTTTGAATTTCATTCTAAATTTGTTTCTTTTTTGTCAGATATCTGATTTAACTAAGCTAAGAATGGACAAGACTAGGATGAAGATTAAATCATTACAGGATTATTATCCTTATAAAGATTGGTGCTATAGTCAGGCTGTGACAGGTAGGTACTTAAATCCCACAAATAAATCAACCATTCTAATATGGATGAAAAACGTTCTTAAAGTTACCTTTTTCGTGTTTTCAAGTTTTGTTTTCAGGTTAAAGATGAATTCTACTCTAGGAATTTAGTTGACATTCCACTTTGTCTACTGAGGAACTAATGTTTGATTGATGGAATAAGAAATAACATTGTAATAAAAATATGTTATTTCATAATTTGAGGTCTTCCAGATTAAGCTCTTTGAGCCAGATACAGAATTTATCATGCCTCACACTCTGAATAAATGAAAGTATGCAATGTGTCATCTATTATGTGAAGCTAAAATTGCATCTTTAAGTTGAATTCATTTTTTATTCCCCCGCCATTAAAAATGGTGGAAAGACATAAAGCATTATCCCTGTCTGTTTGTCCTTTCGTCTGTCCATTCAAATTTTGGTTTTCGAGCAATAACACGAGAAATACATGAAGGTGTATAATAAAAAAAACAGGTCATTTTTGATTTTCATTAAAATCCAAACATTTTCACAGGAGTTATGATGAGGAGCGGGGGCATTCGTTTCCTCCGAACACATTTCTAGCTTATATTTGATTCAATATTCTGTCACTTTCTGTCCCTATGTTTCCTTCTCAAACTGATTTAAAGTTATACACCTCATTATTAAAAGTTCAATTGCAGCTATGAAATGGTATCCAGAAGTCTTAAGTGAATCCGACAGCGGAAAGAAATTTTTAGTTCTAGCTACTGGTACCAAATCTGGAGATATTGTGTTATGGAAGATCAGTCAACCGTGTGATGATAAGTAAGTTACTAAGCATGTTCAGATTTATCAGTTTTCTTGATATTTAAAAAATATTTAAAAAAATGAAATTAAATGTATTTTGAGCTTGTATGAAAAAAAACCCTTACCTAGTACTGTTACTTACTTAATTTTTTTCGAGATTCAAAGATATTTATTGACTAATTGATTGTGATATGTATTAAATTCTACTGATAATGATGACTTTTTTCATACATAGATATACTTCATAATTATAATGTTAGTTGTTAGTATTTATACATTGTACATTATATATAAAATGTATCTATGTGATGATGTGATGTAATGTAAAAATCCGAAGTAAAATTTTAGGTAGATTATGATGTTATATTTATATAATATATCAAACTTGGTGTACTGTTACTTGATAAAGACATTGATATGCACTACATTTATATCAATTTCACATTAATCCTATTATACTATACTGCTTTTCATT
The DNA here is from genome assembly GCA_964023205.1 of Lutraria lutraria. Classification (NCBI taxonomy): domain Eukaryota; kingdom Metazoa; phylum Mollusca; class Bivalvia; order Venerida; family Mactridae; genus Lutraria; species Lutraria lutraria. The sequence continues at coordinate 6,497,354 of OZ026848.1, read as the reverse complement.
TAATTATCACATATTGCAGATCAGATTGTAGCATTTTATGTACTATAAGACCAATAGAATCACAGACAGTTTCATTGGAATGGTGTACAAAACTTGGTAAGTTAGTGTACACTCGTTTTTTTTTTAAATCTTAATTTTCATTTTTCAAAAAATATGCGACTGACTCTAAATGGAGGCATTAGAAGTCTTACATACAAGAATGGTTTTAGAATGTACAAGGCTGGCTTGTGGATTACGATATGATACTATTATGTCTGTTTTGATATTCAAGTTTTCATCTTGGTATAATTATTTGAATAACTACCGGTATGAGATTAGCATGCACCTTAATAATGTAGTACGGTAGCTTACAAGCAGTCATTAAGCAGAGACTTGAATCATCTCTTAATCTGTTTAGTGAAAAGGTTGACATGCATAATTGTAATACTGTCTTGTTGTTTCAAACTTGAACATAGACCTGGGATGTTTGTTGAGTACATGCAGTTGGTTTTAAGTTTCTCTGTTTTCGAAGAAAAAGTTGTGATCACTGTGACATCTGCATTGTGCAAAATTTTGATGTAGCTCATATCTCAAAAACTATAAGAGGTAGCAACATGAAACTTCATAGGTGGATAGATCTCACTGAGGCAGTGAACAGATGAGTGCTGGTACCGTTCATGGTGCTCTTTTTTATATCTTTCTTACAAATTTTTACCCACAATTCTCTTCTATTTCAGGAATGCTTGTTATTGGTGCTACAGATGGTCAAATTCATGGTTTATATTTAGATCTGAAAGATTTGAGTAAAACACCGGAATGTACGTGCTTGTATGGGGACAGATCCTTATTGAAACCTTCATCTATGTGTTTCTTATATAATGATGAGGTACTATATTTGTTTGAAGTATTTTTGGTATGATTAGTTCCTGACCATTTGACAATACTTTTAAGTTTATTTTGAAGTATGTTTAAGCCATAAAAAAGTCATGTTTATAATAACCCAACCAGACCCACTTTTTTGGCACCAACTCTAGTTCCTAAATATGAAAATATTATAATAGATATAGTTATTGTGTACACAGAATGTTCCCTAATTAATATCTTGTGGTGTTACATTTTACTGATAGCTGTCCAGTTAGCCCAGATTTTGTTTGAATGATTTTTGGGGCATTGTATATAATTTGAAGATTATTTCTATTAAGTTTATGACATATTTAGATTTTCCTGAAAGTGGTTGCATTTTAAGAGAAAGTGTTAGATATAATAGCAGATGGAGTTTTATATTGTGAAAATGATAGAATTTTTGTGTCAGCTAGTGTTTGCAAACTATCAACTTATAAACATTTTGTTAGATATGTATGATTTGATTCACTTTTGAATTTCTCATCCTTTTTGGAAAACAATCTTTACCTTTGTGTGAACTCATTGCAAAAAAAGTGAACATTTGATGGCTTTTTGTTTAGTCAAATTTTATGCAAAAAGTGTCTTCTTTCAGTTTTGTTTCAAAATAATTGTCCATGTATTCTATTCCAGGATAATTCTTGTAGTCTTGTTGTAAGCATGGAACATTGTGTTCTCGCATTTCATCTGAGCTCTGATGGTCGTAAGGTCATATCACAAAGTCACCTATTTCTTGAAAATGAATTTCCATCTCAAGGTATGTTTCTTCTAATCTTTTGTTTTGATCATTAGTTTCCTTTATTTCATTTATTTTCATAGCATTAAATGAATATCTAACTGGCATTTTTTATTGAAAGGATCAGAATTTTAGTGTGGATTTCAATTTTGATGTAGATTTTAGCATTAACTTTTTTTGTTAATGTTTTCTTATATGTAAACAGGTATGTATCCTCTGACGGCTGATTCTGTGATAATGACTAGTCATGAAGCTATTGTACAGAAAATAGTTGTTTCCACAGGAAAACAAGGTAGGATGTACTGTACATTTTGCAGCATCACAATGAATGAAAGTTAATCAAATCTTAATAATTTGTAATGTTGCTTAAGCAATAGGTTAAATGTGCTGAATAAAAAAAATATGAAAATAATATTGAAGTCTGAAGTCATAAGATATGAAAGTATTCTGTCTGCTGTAATAGATTTAGCTTCTCCTAGTTTGTATAGTTGTTTAGTGAAATGTTTTTATTGGACTGCTAGGCAAGATCAAATTAATTATAGTATGGGGATTAAATACAAATTGAAGAAAAACTGCATGATTTGAATTAAGTTTTTGTGGGGTCTATCAGAGGTCTGTTGGTAATTTGCTTGACTACCAACAGTGAAGTCAAATGGTGCTTTACACACAGGCACAATGAAGAACTAGGAAAAGCTATTCAATATAAGGGTAGGGATATAAATGCCCAGTTTTCCTTTATATTTTATATTTATAAAATGACCATAGATGTCGGATGGGTCGTTCAACAATAGATAAAGAAATCAGAATTGTAAAATATTGACATTGGAATTTAATGTTATATTAAAGGAATACAACTTCACTGTGAGAAAATCCCTTTAGATTTACCAGCAGAAGTACCATATGTTTGTCATGGATTTAGTTTATCACCTAACAAACTCTTCGCAGCATTTGTTGTCAGGTATGCCATATTTTGTAGTTATGCTTGTATGATGGGAGCTCAGAAAGTTTGTTGATATTACATAGAATTTATGATACCCTGATATACAGTGAAACCTGTGTTAGTGCCAACTTAGTGGTCACCTCTGAATATAGGTCACCCTGTGAAAAAGAAAACCATTCTGTGAAAACCAATCATTGATACCTCTGAATAAAAGCCACCTGTTAATAAAGGCCATATTTTATTTTTCTTGAGGATGGCCTTTGTTTACAGGTGTGACTGTACATGTGGACTCATTCAGTTGATATTCAACATTAATTCAACATTATTGTGTGCCTTGATTCATAGTTTCACTTATATCATTGGAATTCTGATGTACATGTTTTGTATTAAGAATAAAAGATGTTTTGTAAATGTTTTGGGTTTTATGTCAGTAATAAACATTATTTCATTTATTATATATGCTAGCCAGAAGTTATCCTTACCCCATTCCCTTGATTCTGAAACAGTACTCATCCTGTCTTCTGCAGGTTACTGGTGTTTTATCCATAAGCTGATTGTCTTCTACTGTCATAAAGAACATGTACTTGTCCTGGGTTCGGCCTAATGAATCTAAGGTCTATAGACATATGTTCTTAACAGGGCCCTCATTTTACGTTTTTTGGGGTCCGAAATTCGGCCCCATTTCCCTCCTAAAATAATATACTTTTTCCCCTATTTTTGATAAAAATTCCCCTCAAAAAAAAAAAATTAAGTTATTAACCTTTGATTGATTGTATATAAATGTATTTAATATATGTAAATACAGCTATTTTAAGCTAAAAATGTTTATTACAGGGTTATAAGGCAGTTGAAAAAATCTGATATATTATTTTGTAGTGATTAAATATATGCTTACATTGTTTTTAGACCATGGCCAAGCTTTGATCATCTTGAACCAAAATTAAAAAATGTGACATCAACAGTTTATATACGGTGTATGGACGATCTGATAAAGGGAAGTAACTGTCGGGATTCTTGCAGCAAATGCTTAATGACTTCTCCAGGTTTGTATTTTCTGTGCTAGTACATGTAATGATGTCATACCCAGTCTCTCATAGATTAAAAATAATATGTTGAAACAGAATTTTTACAAGCTCTACTTTTTTATGATTTTTGGTCTTCAATTACTAAACAAAAGTTGAGAAAATATAGCCAGCCAAAGGTACTGGTACTAACTAAAATGTGACAAAAATGTTGAATCTGTAAGAATGTGAGTTTTGATAATGATAAGTTTTTTTTCATTGGAATGATATTTTTTTCAAGATCTTTATTTCTTATATACTCAACAGTTGATCTGTTTTTTTCTTTGACACATGAAACTTTGTTGCAATTGAAAGAAATTTTGAAACAGCTCTGGAACTAGACATCTAGGATCATTATGTAGTTCTGTCAAAACAGAATGATTTATTTATATTTTATGGAGTCAAACATAATACATGTTGTTGACTTTTCTCTAGAACCTATGGGGAGTTGGGTTGATGTTTTAGAATTATATCGTCTTAACATACTTGCTGATAAGAACGGAAATCTGGATACAGAGGAAGAAGTTATACACGTCTCCAATCTGAGGTCTAACCAAGTAATAAGGTAATTTGTTCCATATTTTTATGCACTGGATATAAATGGGAATGACTTTATTGACAGGTGACATTTATTGGGAGGTCATTTTGTTCTAAATAATCAATGACTATTTTAAAAAGAATGGCCATAACTCAATAAGTTGACCTTTATTTGGAGGTGGCCACTAACACCGGTTTGATTGTACTTGTAAATTAATCCATATTTTCTGATGTTAAGATGTTTATTTAAGTTAAACTATATAGTTTAATCAATGTTTACTTGGATTAATATGATTTATTCTATAATTTATGTTCCATTTCAGGTTTAAAAAGACGATACAAGGAGTTAAATTAAAATCTAAACAGGTAACAAACCAAATGTTTTCATGGTAGATTTCATGGATTCATGATTTTACCATTGTTGCTTTCAAGCTTAACTGAAAGTTAATTAAAATATCTGTAGAGTATGGTACTGTCTACTTCCTAGTCTTTGATATTTGACTAAAAAGATGATTTTTAATACATACAGAGAAACTATCAAAGGAACCTTGCATTATTAATTTTCCAATATTTCAAAAGACAAATATTTTTTAAAAACTTCTTTATCTCTGATCTTTTGATATATATGTAGTTGATTACATGCAAAGATTAATGTGTTTTTTACTTTGTGAATATCTTGTTAGAAAATATTCTGATCGAAGTGAGTTTTTTACAGAAATGCGATGAGTTCATGGAAACTATGGAGAAATATGAGAATAATGTATATCGACTATCGTCTTTTATATCTGCGTACTGGATCATTGAATCATGGAAGAACATTGTTACACAGAACATTTCATCTGATAATATGTCAGGTAATTGTAAGATCTTTTTTTAGGTTAAAATTTTCTGTTTTTGTTTATGTGGGTTTAATCTTTTAGTCTTTTTCCATGATATTTCAGTAACATACAGTATAACCTCTGTAGAGCAACACCCTATGGGAGCTGCAAATATTGGCCGTTGTTTAGAGGTTGTTGCTCTAAAGACGTTAAATTTATAGTAAATATCAGCTTAAGGAAATTTTGAAGGTGTTGTTATAGAGAGGTTGTTGCTCTACAGAGGGCCGCTCTGTAGAGGTTGTACTGTACGTTAAATTGGCCTGTCCATCTTAATTATTATTCAATATTAATTTTTCTAGACTGTATTCTGATACTAAATTACCCACCCGTAAGGAGCCATCAGCTTCACTCATATACACATAACTTGATCATTATCTATGTAAATAATCATATGATTTATACTTGTATTTATATTATTTTTTCTTATGTAGACTATGTACTTAGTACACGTCTGAATGAATAGTCTGTTCTGTTTTTTTAAAGTACGTCCAATTTCTATGTAGCAAATTTTAGGGTCTATGTACCGGTACTTATCCTTGATCCCAGTAATTCATACAATTTTTGGATGTTATTTTTCAGAGGCTGACAGATCAGTATTTAGGGCGATGTTATTATTCCTTGATAAAAGGTCAGAAATATTTGTCAATGATAAAGATGTGTCCGAGACGAGGAAAGCTATGAAACACTTCTTGTTGAGTGATGCTTGTGTGGACAACTTCAAATGTTGTGTGTGCAATGAAAGTATCCTTTCTATAAACTATCTTGGTAAACTGAAGTAAACCTGTGTCCGAACATTTTATGGCTGCAATACCACATATTACAGTACAACCTCTCCAGAGCGGCCCTCTCTTGAGTAACAACCTTCCTTCAACAAAATAACCATTTTTCCACTGCCAGATTTAACTTTTAATTCAACCTTTCTAGAGCAACAACCTCTCAATAACAACATGAATTTGCTTCTCCTGAAGGATGTTGCTTTTTAGAGGTTGTACTGTATTTGATTTGAGTGACAAATAGTTCAATGATATTTCATCTGTTCCAGTGTATACAGGACACAGACAAACATTACTTGACCAGATGGCTGACTAACAAATCTGACTAAATATTATTGTCCCACTATATATTTTGTTTAAAATCTTCCCTAAAAAACAAAGAAATAATTTTACATGACATGAGGCCCAGGATTTATCTAGACCTATCCAGATCTCATGAAACAGTTTATAAATCTTTTGTGTCAAATTCTGTTCTATTTAAAAAAACTAAGTTGTATGACTTCTGAAGATCTGATAAAACTGTTTGAGGGTTCATCCATAACTTGATGAAATATTAACACTTAATACTTGATGCGTACATGAAAGTTAGTCTGGATATGTTTGTATTCATCTCTTTAAAATTGTCCACATCTGAAAATTATGACGTTTGAGATAACAAACAATCACATGATACCTAATACATCATTTGTCTTATTTTGTATGAAATGAAGTCTTTGTTATATCCTTAATTATATCTAGGTTTAAAACTACAACAGTCTTGTTGGAAATGCAATAATGGGCACTTATTCAGTAAGTTAGATTATTTTTTTGAATACATAAGTTATAAAAACTGCTTGTAAATATTGTTTTAAAGTGTTTTTCATGTGATTCATATATAGATGATGAACTGTACACTTTTTCCTTCTAAATGTAGAGAAATTCTTGGTTTCTGTGAAGTCTTTGTTCAATAAACAGTCAAACCTGTGTTAGTGATCACCTGTATTAATGACCTCTTGTTGAATAAAATGCAAATTTAAAAAAAAAGCTTCATTAAGTACTAAGAACATTCTGACCTCCAATTAAAGGCACCTGTCAAGGAAAGCCTGATTTTGTCTTGCCCAAGTGTGGCCTTTGTTCACAGGTTTGACTGTAATTTATTGTTCTGATATTTAGAGCTATATCCAGGTAAACACTAAATGCATCCAAATTCAGTTATGATTCTTATACCTCTATAGTGTCCATTTGGTCAAGTGTAAAAAAATCAAACATTCCTGTCACAATAAAGTTATTATTATGCGTCCTTTTAAAGAAATGGGGGTATATTGCTTTGCATTATGTCAGTCGGAAGGTCTGTTTGTCGATCTGTCAGTAGTCTAATCTTGTCCGACCAATAACTAGAGAACGATTTGGCCTAAGCTCTTCAGATTTGATTGGGTGGTTGCTCATCACATGTAGATGACCCCTATAGATTTTGAGGTCAGTATGTCAAAGGTCAAGGTCACAGGGGGCATCCGTGTTTCACAAACACTTCTTTGTTTTCATTATGTTTGCTTTCTGAAAATGACTATGTTTTCATTATGTTTGCTTTCTGAAAATGACTAAAATTTATTTACTTAGGCCATCCTTACAAAATGTTTGTTCTGGGGTAAACACTACCCAAGAATTTTCAGTGATAGGTAGGTAGGAATTTTTTTTTTACATTTTATTTTTTTTACATTGAATCCAAAATATCTGTAAAATGCTTTTTATATACCGATATTGAAAAAAAATGGATAGGGACCTCGTTTTTGGTGAGTTGGTAGCATTACCTCAAACAAAATATTTTTTAAGGATGGGCTTATCCTGCAACACATTTGTAGTTTAATTATATTATAGGTATATGCAGCAGAAGTTTCTTACCTGTAGAAGGAGTACAATATATTACATGTGGACTATGTCACAGCCTTGCCAACCTTATAGATGGTAATTGTTTGTATTTGTTTATAATACATGTACATGTACTTACATTTTCAATAGCTCCTAGACTGGTATGTTTATTTTCCATACAAGTGCAGTAAATCCTCTCTGAAAGACCACTTCAATATTAAGGCAACCCCTGTGTATGTTTGTTTGTATGCTGTTTACAACGATAAGATTTGGAGCTTAAGTCTAATGAAGTATATGTTCTGTTCTGTGTATGGCTCATTTAATTTTAATGGTTTTCGAAATAAAAGTCAAGATTTCAAACTGATAACATATCAACCTCAGTCTTAAGTAAATTTTTAAATGCTGAAATGTATTAAATAGGGATTAATTTTTTTGGTCATTTAGGTGCTCCATCTAATAAAATGTTTATTTATTGTATCTGTCAGCAGAATAATGATTATAAATGTTGTGTAAAAGTAATGAATTGCCTCAGCACAAATTTGCTGAAAATTATTAATCAACATACCGTTTTATTTTGACCCATTTTCACAACTACAATCCATTGATTTTCAATACATTTCTCAATTAAATATTAATTAATCTTTGTCTTGAGAAAGGTTTGATTTGTATACTAAAACACAATGTCATATGTTGCTATTTTTTTTTTTTTGGGGGGGGTTTACCTCAGATAATAATATTGAAGATAAATTTATCAAGCTAGTTTATCTCAAATCTAAATCTTGATCAATTATATATCAATTAAAGTGTTACTGGCATGTCTTGAAAAATAAAATGTAGCTATAAGTGCCTATTAGTGCTAAAATGTAGTTTTTTATACTTTCATTGAATTTATTTCGCCCTGTGAATGAATTATTTTGTGTAATGGAAACATCACCTAAAACTAGGGGTCAGATTTATAAAGGTGTGCTAAATCTACTTACCCGGTAATTTAAAATCCAATTGAAGTGTGTTTAATGTTTTTAAGTGTATGATTATTGAACACATCATGTAGTACTAGTTCTTAATGTGTATGCAGCTGTTTGTAAGTGATCATAACTAAACTATTAAGAATAAACTTTTGAACTTCTTTGATTCACAGTTTCACCATTGTAGATGTTATCACTATTCAATTTTTCTCACCTACAACCATTGTTTGGTTTGTTCAGTCTATTTAAACACATGTTTTGTACTTTGTATGGACAATATGTGTTTTGGCTATTTCCAATACTGTGATATCAGCTGATACTGGTCAAAACCTAGTTTTATAATTCTTACCTGAGGGATAGATTCAATACTGCTTACTTTACTAATTTATCTTATAAATACGAAGTTTACAACATTTGTAGAATTTGGCATATTATGTACATGTACTGTTAAATGGAGTTATTCAAACCCCATCCCCAGAAAAAAAAAAAAAGGTGGGATGGGGTGCAATAAAATTTACATTATGTTTCAGAAAGCTCACAAATCATAATTGAATTACATAATTATACGCCAAGGAACAATAAAGCTGTAAAATGGATGATGTTGGTGCAAAATAAATGGGGAACCAATAATGAAAATACCGTAAAACCTGTGTTAAGGTCCACTTCCGAATAAAGGCCACCTGGTGAATAAATAACAATCTTTTAAAAAACGTCATTTATTATTTAGAACAGAATGACCTCTGAATAAAGAACACCTGTCAATAAAGTCCACTATGTATTTTCCAAGGGTGGCCTTTATTCATAGGTTTGACTGTATATGTTAAGAAGCACCTCCTGAAACTGTGGCTTAATTAAGAATGAAAATTGAATGATCAACCATAAGATGCAATGAGCATAATATATTTGAATATTTTATTTTTTATTCTATTTACATTTCAGATTGTACATGGCTTGCTGGTGATAGTCAAAGGTGTTCGTTTTGTGACAGTATATTACATCCATGAATTTTTTCTGTATTTTTTATTATAAATTATTTGAAAGAAGAAATATATAAACAAACATTGTTCAGTCTTAATTGTTTTATCTGTAATAGCTGTCCTTAGTAATCTCATAGTGACAATGCATTGCATAAATTCTAAAGAATGAACTCTAGTGATATTTTCTAATCGCAGAGTTTTTGATATAAATAATTATAATGCCATACAGTGTAACTTCCATGAAAGGTCATCTCCAAACAACAGCCACCTCCTTATTACAGCCAATATACTAGCAACCCAGATTGACGTTTTACTATATTTTCACTCTCTCGACAAAAGCCACCTCTCAAAAGTAATTTTTGTTCTTCCTCCTGGTGGTTGTTGTAGGGAGGCTGTACTGTGTTTACATTTAAGTCAAAATTTTCAATGTCCTAATAAAACTAAATTCTTTGAAAAACCCAAGTAAGTGAATTAATTCACATATTTCACAATACATACTACTATTTATCTGTTTTATTTTGTTTGATTGAATTTTATGCCCTTTTCAACAGTCAGAGTCATATGAGGCAGACAGTTCATCTAAACATCGTTCCTGGAAAGAACCAGTACTAGACTACCATCCTCAGTAATCAAATGCCTTATTTCTCACAAAAATAGACAATCAAGAAGTGAAGTCTCAAGATTATCAAATACATGTATCACAAAAGGGTATAAGGTAGAAATGCGGCCTCTGTAGACAGTTGGCCTTTGTCTTGGGGGACTACATTATATCGACAGATTTTTGCTTCAGAGTGTGGTCATCTTTCCTGTAATGGAATTTACTCATGGGTTGCCAATAATAGATTTGACCAGAATTTGATAACTGAAGTAATCCAGTCATATGTATGCAATAATGCAAATATTCAGCATTGAATTTTATGAAAGCATTGCCATCCATGAAACAAGCTTTCAAACAACAACAACAAAAAAAAAACGATGTATTTTTAGTCCACCGACCTTGGTGTTTTAGCTATCGTTTGCAATATCTGGGTTCAGGTGACATGTGTTTAATCTTTGAGATTTAATGTTTTTTTATCTCATTCTTACATTAAGTACAAGGAGTATAATTATATTTATTTTGAACTTAAATAATGTGAAAATACCCTTTTATACTATAGTGTGTGAAATATTGAACAATAGGATTTAATTAATCTGCTGACAATATCAGGTCATTGACTACCCTCATTCTCTTACCTAAAGAGAAAAACAACATAACAGTGATTAAATAATTTAGGGGTGACAATATTCCGGAATTTCAAATTTATCTGTCCCGAAAGAGCCACGATTTCTGAGCAAAATATAAGTTACTGGGCGAAAATATCTCAAGAAATGGCAAAGTTATGGTCAATTTAATCTGCTCATAAGGATTTTCCGTTAAATACAAACTTAAATGAGAGAAACAGTACGGTTGAAGGCCTCTTGTTTGACAAAAAATGGTCAGCCGCATACGATTTTCTGGAAGTTTTAATTTGGCTCTATTGACACTCCTGAATTATGTGCATTGTACGACAAAGTGATTGGTAGGCGTAAAAGGTGTTTTTGGTTGCCCTTCCTATCCGACTTTTACTGCAATCCTAGACTTTTTATTAGACACTAGGACCAGTTCATTCATTTTTATACCTTTTTCCACACGATTTCAAGAACCAAAAAAAGCCTCGAATTACCCTATTTTTATAAGAGCATGTAACCAGGAAAAAACAACATTTTAGGCCCTATAAGTCATACCAAATTAAGCAAAACCTGTTTGTTGTATGGTTTATTGAGAATACAACCCATATTATTATGAATGAATTTGTAACTTTGGGAATCGAACAGTTCTAAATGCTGGGGAGGGAATGTTTGGTTTATTTGCTATTTTTGTTAACTCGTCATCAATGGCTTCAAGGACATCTTTTCGTCTAATAGCCTGAACAGCTTTCTTCAGATCCTCAACGCTCGCTCGTGTATGCATTCGTCTCCAACGCCATAAACTTTGTCTGCAATGTTAATTTACATAATTATATATATATTTTAATGACTCAAGTCTCCTCTTATAACTAACAGCTCGAGGGTTCAACGCAACAGTGTCGTAACTCATATTGAAATAAGAAAAAGTTACGACAGTGTTGCGCTGAGCCCTCGAGCTATCTTAGTTGTACTGTATTGGAAATATACGTGTAGGTTAGCTTAGATTCGATGTGTTCATCGCCGTATTTCAACGGTATTCTAATTATACATTGTATACGGCGGCTGGTTCACATAGCCAGCTTTCCTGGACTTACCAGAACTATAACTTAAGCCGACATCTCCCACATATGGAGGAATATCGACATTTTTGTCAAGTTTTCAAAGACAGCAATGACCTGCCACGACCTGGACTGATACCCGGATATCAAAGGTTGATGGTCTAGTGAACTAACCGCCGGACCGAGACCGAGTTCAGATACAATTTGCATGAGTAATTGGTGCACTGGACAGATTGAAATCGTTTATAACTGATCCACCGATATCGTAACGAAATATAAAAATATATTCGTTAATAATACAAAGACTTTTTTAAGAAAGCATGTGCTGTAATAATGCGTTAATTACCGGTTGAAGCATATTTGAAAGACGATTCGAAATATCATTTAGGTTGAGGCAATTAAGAGGTTTTGTATATTTTAACGGAGAAATTATTGGGTTTCGCTAAAATACATGTAAAGGCTTTTGCCCTTTTTTGGACCGATTTCAAAAGTAGCAACAAATACAATTCATAATATCGTTAACGTTTTTCAAACAAGAATCGATAAATACATACTTGTATATTCTCATTGTATGGTTTAAAGAACCTAGGTATACAGTCAAGTACGCTCACTTCCTGATGGTATATATGTATTGCAAGTATTCAATTATTTATTAATTTGAGAAACAAACCTTTTGGATTTACAAGATCGATAGAAAATTAACAGCATTGTACACTAGCTTGTAAACCAGCAGCGTATATTTTACGAAAATAACGGACTCAAAGTCAACCAACATCGGAATACCCAAAATTCAACAAAATGCATTAATGTTCATGCACCACGACATTCTTAACAGTGCCTTCGGACAAGCATGTGTATCGCAATAGAAACACCTCAATCATTCGTACACCATGTGAAATACAGTACAACCTCTCTAGAGCGGCCCTCCCTTGAGAAACAACCTCCCTTCAACAACAGCATGTTTTTCCCACTACAGGATTTAACTATTAACTTAATCTCTCCATAGAAGCAACCGCTCAATAACAACATAATTTTGCTACTCCCATAGGATGTTGCTTTGGAGAGGTTGTACTGTATAATTGCTTACCTGCACATTTCTTCTGTTGATTGCCTCATATATTCCTTTCCTATTTCATCGATATCATTAGCAATGTTAACGTCACCACGTGCTGGGTGAAATGGTAAGGCGCGATAAAGTCTCGACCAATCATTATCAATCAACATCGCTGTGGTCTTACAGCACCTTTCTAGTCTGTCTATAATGGAGTTAAAACAACATTAACAGCCCTTTAATTTCCTTTCTGTCAGGAAATGGAAAGGGAAGGAACACTAGAGATTGCCGTTTTGCAAGTGATGGTGAATTGTCACAGATGAAAGAGCAACACTAAACCGATTTATAAAAGCAAAAAAGCCACATGTAGCATATGGAATTAAAATATCACAACAAACCTCTTTTTAAAGATCATTGCAGTGTACTTATTTTCTATTTCAAGTTGCTCAATTGAGTGGACAAATGATAAAACTTCCAAATGATATCCTCCACTGACATGCGGCATATTCTGCATCATCATCATAATTATCATCAATATTTTTTCTTAGACGCCTTTAATACCAACGGATTATGATGTGAAGATAGTGGTGCCAATTAACCACAGCATACTATAATTATATTACGAAGAGAAATGAAAACCGCAATTATTATGCAAAATAACAACAGCATTATTTATGACTTTCCAGACATTTTAGATGTGAAAATAAAATGTTTTAATAAGCGTAGGGTTACAAATTTTGGTTATACGGTTCTGGTTACTAATACTACTTTTTTAACACTAGGTACTCGTTTTCAAGAATCATTCTCAGAATTACAGACTTCCAAACGTGTTTATCGTTCGCAATTGATAAAACAGGTATCAAGTTCCCATTGAAAGAGAAACATGTTGTTTCCATTGTTGAATTCACAGGGTCAGCCAAGATGAAAAGTAGCCCATCAGCAAAAACAATAAAATGGCGAGCTGCCTATTACGCCCGAAGTATTTTCTTTTGACAAACGCCGGGGAGTTCCGATTATACAAGGTATTGCAGTCGCCATGTTTAAATGCAACGGAAATAGGTTGACTGGTTTACAATTTACACATATCAATATACTACTTCCCGCATCATCCTAAAGAGTATGCAACCTAGAGTGTAGGACATTTGCCTCCGAATGAAAAATGGTCATGTGGACCCCCCCCTTCCTCAGTAGAAATGGCAGATAGGACGTTTGTCCCCAGTGCTTATTTCGAAGCGGACATTTGCCCCCAGTGCTCTTTTCTTAGTGGATATTTATCCCGAATGCTTATTTTGCAAGTGGACATTTGCCCCCAGTGCTTATTTCTAAGTGGATATCTGGCCCGAATGCTTATTTTGGTAGTGGACATTTGCCCCAACCCAGTGCTTATTTCTAAGTGGACATTTGCCCCGATGCTTATTTTTAACAGTACATTTGCCCCTCCAAAGAAAACCATACTACATTACATTGGTTTAAAAAAAAATAAACATTGTGAAACGTCCTACGTACCATTTCTACTGGAGGATAAGTGTCCACGTCGCCAATTTTTCATGGAGGGCAAATTTCCGGGGGGGGGGGAGGGGGTGCTAATTAATGTCCGTCTACCGTTACCACACTGGGGAACCACAAAACAGGCGGACTTTAAAACAAATCAATAGTTCATGTGATTACCTAATATTGGCTTCTTTCCTTTGTTCGCTACATGGCGTGCTGTTAATGGCATTCCATGAAATATTTTCTTCAGGATTTCCGGCGTTGTTTTGTAGCGATAAATTTCTTTCAATCTAGACAGATTTGCATCAATACGCTCCAGTTCGACCTCGCACTTCCGGAACTCTTTCTTTATCTTCCTCACTTCCGCTTTGAAGAGCAAACAGTTTACAGTCTGATATCATATATCGTGACGATAATTATTCATTTTACATGATAATGAACCACGTAAATTCATTAATGGTTATGTACAACGGAAACTAAAAGGTATATAAATCAGATGGGAATACTATATGATGCTATTGACTCTGACAGTGGTTTTATGCTTGCAGAGATTAAATATGACTTGACGACATATACTAGATATGTGAGGACAAAGACAGCCTTTCACGTGATATCGACTTATAATGAAGGACTGTTTCGAATACAAGTATAAATGCTTACTTGCCCTTGAGATACACTCCGTGGAACAAGTACCATTTTAAATGCGTTTCTTATACACGATTCAACGTACAATTGGATGCTTTCAAGATAATAAAAATACGTTTTGTAAACCGGCTTATATACATGTACATATACAATAGACACTTGATATGCATGAACAGGGACCAACTTATAGCTATACACGTATGAAAGTTTTGTATGGTTAGACCTCTTAGAATTGGTTCCATGCTTATTACATATCAACGTTAGCTTAGAGTACGTCATATCGAGTCATTATGTTAGAAATACCATCAGGGAATCAAAGACCTTCAATATTGAATATTGATATTATTTGAATTAATGGTATGAATAATATAACGATTAATTAGACTCCAACAGAGACCGAAGATTAAAATTCAATTATTTAATTTATATGTTTTTGCTCAGTAATGGAAACGATCCCATGAATTTAGCGCTACATGCATTGCAATGAAAGCAACTTTTATACTTAAGTAAATTATTTAATTAAGTGGCTTTCATTGCAGTGCGTGTGGCTCTTCAGTGGTAAAAACTTTTACACACAGACAACCCCTATCAGCGACCATTCAGAGCTAATGCTGTGTCGAATTCGAACCTTCAATGCTTCGAAAGCTCATGCGGATAATTATGTTACATGTTTCTATTGTTGTCTGTATCGACTGACACGGGGTGTGTCATTTCCTGGTGATACCATTTCAAATAGAGATTGAATTGTTTTGTAGGGAATTTCAGATAATGTTCCAGTTTCTAACATACATTGTGTTAAAGTAATATAAGAATTATATGGAGTTTCACTACCATATCTCTTTATGTGAGAAAGTAGGCAGTTGCTTACGGAGGATGAGGGACTAGTACTGGTTCTTTCCAGAAACGATGGTTAGGTGTACTGTCCGCCTCATATGACTCTGGCTGTTGAAAATGGTGTAAAACTCAAATACACAAACAAACATGGAGTTTCACTCATAAAATTGGACAACCATGTCAGATCCCTTTAGTTGAAGAATACATGTACCAAGAAGCATATGAAATCACTAGTATATGTTAGATATTTTTTAAATATGATTTAATTACCTTTGGCCTCCACAACATCTGTTTCACGCTTTTTCATGACTTCTCGCCGATCTTTTACAACATTAATCTTTTTATTTATTTCACGTTTTTTCCTTTCTAAGTTTGGTTTCTGTTCGTTCAAATGCGATATTTCATCTTCAAGTTCTATAAGTTTTTCCGTTTCAAAGTCTGTTAGGCTGTCCATTCGATGTTTCAAATCTTCATGTCTTATTGCTTTAATATCCAGATCAAACATTACATCTCTAAGTGCATTCGTAATACCTTCATTCTCCTTTGCCAATGCAATTTCTCTGTTATGGAATGTTTTCACTTCAGCTTCAATATCTGCTAGAAATCGATGAGCAGTTTTCAATTTATGATCAGTATTAGAACATTTCACTTGCATGTCTCTTATTTTCTTCTCTTGCATTTCTCTCTTTTTTTCTAAATCGTCAATATCATTTTTTATAAAATCAGCGTAGCCTTCATCGGCTCGCAACCATTTTCTCATCCCAGATGAAGCATGATGCAGATTTTCAAACGCCTGAGGAATTATGACTAGAAATGGCACATGTGTGGCCTTGTTTCGTTCAGCAAGGTCTCTGGCGACAAAGCCAAGCTCTTGAAAGCTCATGCCTTTTGTTTCAAATTGTTCCGCCATGTTAATTATATCATCAAGATTGAAATTCACAGCTTCATAAAATTCTTTCCGTTGTCGCTCATAATTCACAGCTGTGTCTAAATAGATATCCCCTTCAACTCCAGAAAAACTCAAGCAATATTTCCACATGTAATCACAAATCATTTTTAATTCTTTTACGATGTCTGCGAAACCTGTTTTCAGATATTGTAGAACCCTATCCATAATATCAAACACATTTCTAAGAGCTTCTTTATCGAAGTTAACTACCATCGTAGGATCACCTTCGGACCTGTTAAACTGCAGCAGAGCATCGTCAAGTTGTGTTTTACATAGGAAGAAACTGATCTTGTTTTCTTTAAGCACCTTTGCGAGGGATGGAAGCCATCTCTTAATTTCTTGGTCAATGTCTATGTCAGGCCCATAGTATGACTGTTGTAACAGGTCTATTCGTCTTTCAATGTTGAACAGACCTTTTGTGACACAGTCTCTGAAGATGTGTAAAGATTGTGGACGCTCAAGAGCCAAATGATCCACCGTCTGCTTCTTCCGGTAAAACTGAAGACCTGTTGCTGGTGGCATTGTTGTTATGAAAACTACGTCACTGTTAAAATCTCATCTTTTTATGATAAAAATATCAATGGTAGTGTACAGGACTGGCTGAAATAGATAAATTATTTAATCTTTTTCTCTAGTACAAACAACATATAACTGTGAAAATAATTTGTTGTGCGTCACATTTGTTCCTTAAAAAGTCTCAAATATTTAGCGAGTCTGAAATATCACGAACTGTATAGGTTATATGATACTCACAGTGTAACCTCCCCAAAGCAACACCTTTTGGGAATAACAAAATATGTTGATGTTGAGAGGATGTTGCTCTAGATAGGTTAAATTAATAGGTAAATCGTGTAGTGGAAAAACATGTTGTAATTGCAGTGATGATGTTGCACAAGAGAGGGGCCGCTCCGGACAGGTTGCACTGTAATCGAAATATTAATACAGTCCGTGCATTGCATTTAATTTCATACAGCTTATTTGTATTGTATACTTGTTTTATTTTAACATGTACCTTGTACAAGTCTCTAATAAAAGTTCTGTTCTGTTTATTTTCGTATTGTCTTATAATATTACGCGTGTCGTTTACGCAAAGAAGTAAAAAATGATAGATCATTAATCATACATGTTAAGTTCTTTTAAATAAGTTTACATGCTTTACGACAGTTTCAGAAAAGAACAATCTTAAAATGAAATATCAAAGAGGAAACAATTACGTATCAAATCATACTTACGTTGAAGAAATGTTAAAATTCCAAGCATGGAATTAGAAAAGTCTTGAAATACTAGTTAAACTAATTGGATCACTTTAAAATAAAAACAAATAGCCGAACGAAAATTATACTTACGTCCAATAAGTCAATACTTTCATTTTACTTTAGGTGTTTTTTCATAACCAGCAAGCACTATCTGTCCAATATCTGAGAAATTTCACAATTGTATTTTAAAATACAAGTTTGTATAGATTTCCAATTTCCGTATTGAGATAAAACAAATATTTTCAAATCTCGATCGTTTTAACACGAGTGAAACACTTCTAAATTATACAACACGACCATGATAAATTCCTGTATTACTATGAAAATCGAAACAACCAAATAAATCAGATATCAAAAGATCGATTAAGCTTTTAAAAACTCTTCTTAATACGTGAGATATTAAAAAGATTAAATTAAAAGCTAACGTGTTAAAGGTAAATCTATTTTCAAATACGCTGTGGTATTTTCAAAGACTGCACAGGGACTTGGCATGTAGTATTGAGAAATCCGTTTGATCTTATACTTTATAATTATAATAAATCGTTTTTATTGAAGTATAAATTGATATAGTGGGATTACGTTCTACAAAGGTTCATTATTTTTTATATAAACACATTTTTTGTTTAGTATGATTAATATTGCTGATCTAGATAAGTGCATGCTGTATTTTTTATTCATGTGAACATGTACGAATACACACCCACTTTCTATTCCAATCGGTGACAATGCTGTTTTAATTATTTGGTATTCTAATCTTAATAAAATATAAAACTTGCCTTTTAACTTCTTAGATTAGTGGAACGACTTAGTACACACTACGCATGCTCGGAGTAAGAGCATTAAAACAGTCAGAAGACATATTTGGGTGTTCTTGTCACTGCCCTTCCTTTTAGCTTTCTTATTTACGAAGAACTCCCAATATGCACTCTAACATATACTTAAAAGATTCGACATTATTTTGAGGTGTGTGGTTATTTTCTGTGTCTGTTAATTGAGACATAGTAGGTAAAAGGATGGGCCTGTGAGTGACATACTAGTATATTTTCATTGCATAGCATACATTAAACGGCAATACATGATTTCCATTAACAGAATGTTCCCCTAATTATCACCACTGTCCCATCGTTAGAAACATTTATGAATTGTGTTTAGATCTTAAAGCGGTTTACAGTGCACCGGGTTATAAGTTCATAGACATATCTCAGTGATAATGTAGCACTTTGTAACAGAAATCAATATCTTTCCTCGTTTATAACTGAATTACTGTTAATCTCAATCACCATTCCATTTCAATATGTACTAGTATTATCATCAAACGGATTATTTTCTAGACGAATTATACTTATGAGTATTAGTTTATTATAGCTGTTTGCGAGTATATTGTGTTGTGTCTATTACTAATTTGGCTAATCCTGGTCATTTGATTGGCTAATGGTGATGACTGAATCTGTTAATAGTTGACAGGTAAGTAAATCATGAAGGCATTGCCTAGATAAGTTGTTGTGTGGCTATTTGAAGCTCAATGTGGTTGTATGATAGTGCTCATATTTATGGTGAATTCGTTAACATTTAGGGTTGATTCTATTTAGGGTATGATATTACCAAGTGCTTGTGAACTATATACATGAATGTATTCATTTGGCAAATACTCATGGTTGTCATTATATAATGTATATTACTCGTATCATATTAATATTTTATACTCTCCTTAATGGAGGATTGAATAGAATATACAGTCAATAACCTTTATGAAAAAAGCAACTTCATACAAAAAACATAAACCAATATGCTTCTTGTAATTCGTCTACCTATAACGTTTTGTTATAGTTTTTCTTGTTATTAATAAACCTGGGTTACATTATCATGTTCGATAGAAATAACAAAATGAGAATTAGAGATAGATACGAAACATTGGAGAATTTGGCTTAATGACAAAATTGACACCGACCTCCGAATAAAGGTTACCTGTCAACAAAGGCCACTTTCACAATTTCCCAAAGGTGACCTTTGTTCGCAGGTTTGACCGTACGTTGAAACACAACACAGAAATGCTGCCGAATGTAATCTAGAGTATATACATGTAGCTTGAATCCAGTTTTCAAGATTTATGGACCCGCCTCAGTGGTCTAGTGGTTAAAGTCGCTGACTTCAAATCACAGTAACCTCTCACTGATAGAGGGTCGTGGGTCCGAGCTCCGCTACCGATCATGTCTCTTTATGTGAGAAAGTAGGAAGTTGCTTACGGAGGATGGGATTCTAGCTAGTACTGGTCCTTCCCATGAATGATGATTAGATGATCTGTCTTCTTCATATGACTCTGGCTGTTGAAAAGGGCCTAATACTCGATATAAACAAACAAAAAATAAACAAGATTTTATGACCTTGAACTTTTTGGTAACCTTGGTAACGTGTGGAAAAACAGCCACCCAAGTTTAAATTCATTTAAGCAATAGCGATTGTCTTTCGTGATTTAGATAAACTCCTGTGGTATTTCAGGCTCTTTGAACAACGAAAGTTGCTGTTAAAGACAACCTAAAAATAAAGCCATTGGATTGGCTGTTTCTTTTGCTCAGCATCAAAATTGGCCAATCGCGAGACTGATCTCAGTATAAAACGTTCATATCATCGGGTTCTAGACTATTATAATAATAATCGAAATGGAAACCAGTTAAACACCAACTAAAATTGCGTTAAACCTTTAGAAGATTATTCGACCAACTTTTATAACACAGCCATGTGTCGTTGAAAATCACTTTTCAATTACATTGTAATTAATAGCTCGTGAACGTTTATAATTGAAAGTAACAATGCGGAAAGTATACAGTTTGATTACCAGCCAATAAAACGATTAAATAACTATCTAAATAGATTTAAAATATCCCCAATACACTTTCTTTATTTAATCGTTTATGGGTTAAAATTTTATACCGTTTTTGTATCGATCTATTATAACGGAATTTATAAACAGTATTTACATGAATTTAATTAAAAATAATAATCCACCCAAGTGTCCGCGGCGAATCAAAGATTAACCGAAATCTCTGTAAATCTGATTATCAATGATTTCCTAGTTCAGCTGACGGCTAATGAAATATTGTGATCATAATATTGATATTTAAGCTTTCTTTTCTCATACACAGATGTTGTGAGCGAATCGAGTACTGTGAAACCTGTGTTAGCAGCCACCTCCGAATAAAGGTCACCCTGGGAATAAAGGCGGTTCTTTTTAAGACTGTCATTGATTATTTCGAGCAAAATGACCTCTGAATAAAGGTCACCTGTCAATAAAGGCCATATTTTTGCCTTTCCCAAGGGTGACCTTTAGTTTACAGGTTTGACCGTGTAACTCAGAAGGGAATTTTGCCAAAATTTAAATTTGATGAAGATTACTGAATCTTATAAAAGTCAAGTTTGAATAAACATCAATTTCAAGTGTCAATTACATTACCAAACTAAGGTCTATAATTCTATCAAGTACTCCACTTAAACCTAAAAGATCATTGTGATAATATTATATCGAAGATTACGTGTATTCAATATTGTTAAAGAAAACTGTATTAAACAAAACCGAAAACAGTGCATAACAATAAGTTTAACCAGCGGTTAATGAATTAGTCAATCAGTCATTAAATGTTCATCAGATGTGATCTACTCATACAATGTATAAAAGGGGTGTTCAGTGATCGAGTGGTAACGTGCTGGATTAATAAACGAAAAGTCGTAGGTTCAATCTCTGCTCCAACTTTCGAATTTCTCAGGAACGCTTTTTCAGTGTCCCCATCCAAACTACCGAGCCAAGTACTGTGTCTAGAAAATTACAGGATAAAAGGGCAAGGTATGTATCAGTGCTATACACCGGGCATGATAAAGAACCAGGAAGAAATATTCGAAAAGCTAGAGAAGGTATATAAACGCCTGGTTTCCTTGTATTTTATCTCCCCTCTCCTTTGGGCGGCTCTGAAATGACCGTAAATATGAAAACAGAACTAAGTCCAAATAAGGAGACTATGTATCGCAGGAAAACTTGATGTGATATGTATCAATGTACAGACAGTCTGGTTAGAATAAAAGTGTACGTAGTGCAGAGTAAACAATCACACACGTAAGTCTTCGTCACTGATTTCTACTATAGGATAAACTTTCATTTCTGTCGTTTATAGAAGTGTAAACTCCCTCATACCTCATAACACATTGAATAAAGCCCGAAGGGCTTTATGTGAAATGTGTGTTATGAGGTCTGAGTGAGTTTACACTTCTATAAACGACCAGAAATGAAAGTTTAATCATTTTATTTCCAATTACATTCAATTGTTTTATTCAATTCTTACAAATGTCGGACAGCTGGTAAAAGTAGTCTGTCGACGATGTACAGAAACAAAAGGTTTCCGATTGAAAAAGAGTTTATCGAAGTATTAACTCCCTCCATTGACCAATCAAAATGCGTAGATTTGTAAGAATTGGAAATAATACTACATGTGTAAACCATAGGCACTCGTTTCCGTGATTTTTATACGTCTATAGACGTTATTTTTCAATTAAACTCATCTGAAACAATGCAAATATGTCAAAAGAAAAATCTTCATTTTTTTCCGCTTTTGGGTGTGTAAAAACACCAAGGTAGCTCATTCGCAATTTTTTCGATTGACGGAAGTCACGATATCCGAGATGGACTGGTTGCAAATCCTCGGAATCGAATGTCCATGGTAAACGTATCCTAGTCTGGTTCCCGGACGTGCTCTACAATTACGATAACATAGTGTAAGGGGAAGGAACTCCAGAGTATACGTATCCCAATTGTTGCATTGCACATATTTGTCAGAGGTACACATAATAATAACAAATAAAAACTGCTTACTTTTTTATTTCAAACACAATGATTAACATATATTGTTCAAAGCTTACATGCTTGGACTTAATCTGCACCGGGACATGTGTGGTTCTGGACACAAATCCAAGAGAGGAATATATAGAATGATAACTGAAAAATACGCATCGTACGTAAGTGTACGGTTATGCGGTTTCCGGTAACTTTTTTTCAACACTAGGTACTCGTTTTTATGAATCACTCACAGAATGACGGACTTTTAATCGTGTTCATTGTTCGCGATTGATAAACTGGGCATTAATATCCCTTAGAAAGAGAAACGGTGTTTTAATCGGTGGATTCCAAGAGGCAGCCATGATGGAAAGTAAACCATGAACAACAACAACAAAATGGTGGCCTGACTATTATGTCCGAGGTACTCGTTCTATACATAGCGTGACGTCACTACGTTTGTCTAACCTCTATACATAAAACTGATTACTATCCACATTTAGATAGTTATACATACGCTAAAAGTATAGTTCCGCGGAAGGATTAAACATGTCAAAACAACCATATCGGTTGTATGTTATTAACAAATTTGTTTAGTTATGTAAAATGAATACGTAGTACCATTTCTATTCTTATGCTTTTGTCAATAACACTCATTGTTCAATGAAACGCAATGTTGAAGTACGCTTGGCTCCAATGTGTACCATACGGTGACGTCACGCTATGTTATTGTTTATAATTTCCATTTTGTAAGTAGTTCCTGCAAATACCCATAATGCCCCGAGCAGAATAACACAGGTCAGTGCATAGCGCTACCGTAGTGTACACATTGCGAGGTACTTGTCTAAAAAAAATGCCGAGGAGTTCCGATTGTAAATGACTTTGTACAGAGTCTACAGATAGAGTCAACTATTTTACCAGTTTTAGATTTGATATATCTTAAACTATATTCCAGACAATCGTAAGTAATCGGTCAAATCCGTAACAAAAAATAATGTACTACTTTCAGTTTGTTAACAACAACCATCTGATAATGTGACGGCGATTCGCCAGTACTTGAAGTGTGGAAACGTAAATAGACGCGGTTCCTAATTAAGTATACATAGTTCCCACATCTACAATATTTACCTCCCTTGGCGGCCATCTTTATTGGCAAATTCAACAAGCATTGATAGAAGATATTTATGTTTTTGTTTTGATAATCCTAAATACAGGATATTTATTTGTGACAACACATTTTCTTAAACCTGATGTGCTTATGGCCTTAACAAATTTCATTATTAAGTTATCTTTTATAAATTTAGTTTAATAACCAATTTTCTTATTTTTTCTATTAAGCATATAACAAATTTGCCAACTAAGATGGCTGCCAAGGGAGGTAAATATTGTAGATAAAAATTGAATTCAATACAGTGAAAGTAGTCGTCGCCGACTTTAAAATTAAATACCGTGAAATTTTATACATACAAATATTTGTTTTAAAATAAATAACGGTTGCACTAGAAACATACATAACAAAATTTGGTCCAAGACCCAATGAGATCCAATACATGTAAATCAATATTAGCCAAGTTATGCTTATTAAACTGACTGGCTGATATGTGTCATCTAAATGTCTCATCTATAAATAGTTATTCGAAACTAACATAATAAAGTCACCATAAAGTACATATTATCACATAATCCATATAACAACAGGCGATACCGGTAACAACAGAAAAATACACAATAAAATAAACTGATCAGCTTTCATATACTAATGAGTAGATGATTAAGTTCCTTTATATATCTAACTCTTCAGTTTGTGTCAACCTTGGTCATTGCACTGGTATACATGTACTTTTGTGTATGTGTCATGTGATTTGCGTACTTTTATGGATATAAATATACACTGTTAAATTCATTCGACGAACTTGTTCACATGCAGAATTCATTTCGTTCATATTGTAACACAATAATTCCTTATTGGTGAAAGAGACCAAATTTCCAAGTCATTTCACTGTGAAAATTTCTCAATTTAGTATGTTCATTTTATCAACAATTTTACAAATATCAATCAATGACAAATTGTTCTCTTAGGTAGTAACTCATGACACAATATAGCTTCCGTAAAGCCAACATCCCAAAACACGCCAGTCGAACATCAGCAATGCCATATCTAGATTTTGTTTAGCTTTGATACTTTTTAGTAAATGCATAGCTTTTTAAACACGGCTGTGCTAATGTCTATGTCTGTTTATGTAAATACACTGGGATGTGATTATCCGGGCTAACGTGTATATCGTAGGTTCACGTAGATGCTGAATTGTTCTTTGTTTGAAATTCTGGTAACGCAATGTTCTTCTTACAATCAGGAACAATAGTCGTGTGTCCTGGCACCCGATCGACCCCATTATTGGAGCCCGACCTAAGTTCGAACATAACCAAACAAACCTCATAAGTACGAAAGAAAGAAAATCGAAAAGACAAATTTTGTGATCTGCCTACGTAGTCCTTTTGTCAAGTAACCGTACATATGAATGGTCCATAGAAAATCGGAAAACACCAAATAACCGAACAACACCCGATAATCGGAAAACACCAAATTCTTGTCTAATTGAATATTTCAAACTGACATTTGATGTAACGTAATTCTTTCACCGGTCAGTGAATTGGCCCAATAACTTAACTGCAATGTAGTAGTAATTAATTTACTTTTCTAGACGAATTATACCATTTGATTGGCTAATGGGGATTTCGACCGGCTATTCGTCGCGTTACCTGTCCTGTTTGACTGAATCTGTTCGTCTGCTCTGTTGTTGAAACGCAAATAAGTAATGTAGGCATCGTTCTATGATGTTAACGTGGCATAATATTGGGAACATCATTAGATGCAAGTTTAATGTGATTTTATCATATCAGACTATGGTGGATTTGGTAGTATTTAGGATGTACTTTATTCCATTGATGTATGGTATGGTAATACCATGTACATATGAACTATACATGAATGTATTCATTTGTCAAATACTCATGATTGTCAAAATATACATGTATTATCTATAACTTGTAAATATGTTATACTCTCCGTAATGGAGGAATGAATAAAAGAAACTTCATACAAAAAACTTAAACCAATGCTTCTTGTAATTCGTCTAACTATAACGTTTTGTTATAGTTGTTCTTGTTATTGCTGGCTTGTGTTGGCAAGTATGCTTTGGAATCAGTTAAGGGTGCTCCAATGGCAGCACTATATTTATTGCAATAAATTCAATAATTAATTTACTTCTATAACTTGTCTGTAAATTTGCATCGGAATCAGTCGAGGGTCAATATTCCTATGTAAATACATAATTCTAACCAATTTTGATTGAAGTAGGCGTGTTTTAGGACAATTTAAGAGGCGCGTCTAAAACTGATTTCTTCCTGGCCTTCACTTTCTGTATGCTAATTTCTGTTGAACTTTGACTTTGGTCTTGTGATAATTTTCTATTTATAGGTTCTGTTGTTATCTGACAGTGATATCGTATCCAAATCAATCCTGCTTCGTACTTCAGATCGTAGATTTTTTGCTGGAAATATAAAACAACAACACTCATCGGTTAGTCTGTGCACACACATTAATTAACGTTTCGGTCATTGAACGGTCATTTAATACGGAGATACACGGTATTTTATGATATAATATCCCCTTTGTTAAAGGGGCATGCCCTGGAACTGAAGCGTCTCAAATAGCAATCAAATTGGTATCATTTTAATGCCTAAATCAATTAATTAAAGCCCTGTAAAATATTTACAAAACATCCCGCTACTTTACTCAAAATACACATTTCAAGATTAATTAAACCTGCCGATTTCGGCCTCAGAAATTATTCGTCATTTTCACAACTCGACCCTTTAGGTATGTGTCAAAACCGAAAATATCGCGAAAAAAATGTCAACAAACTGAAATGGTAAGTATTTCTCATGTTGTGTTCACTTGAAATGCAGCGCACATGCTCAGTTAAACTTTCAGACGTATCGGAAATATCGTTGTCGTCAATAAAAGGCTGTAAGCCTTTTATTCAAACCGACATACAAATACCGACGCGCGCGTTACAGGGTCATTTTTGAGCGGACATTCTTCTTTGACTTTTAGGTAATAATTGGTTTTACAAGTGACAAACGCATTTTTGGTGTACGAAAAAAAAACACAGTAGTTCCTGGGCATGCCACTTTAAAGCATTCAATGCATATGCTACCCAAACTGAAAGCTGCTCGTATACACAAATTCAATACACGGTGGCCTAAAGGGGACATAGGAAGTATTTTATTTATTGCAAGGGATAGCTGTAACTTGGCATCATGTGCACACTCGATAACTACTACGTGCAGGCTTGTTAGTAATAGCTATCGGTCAATAGTAATATGTCGGTCAATAGCTATACATAGCTGTTATTTTGTTACATATCAGCCGACTGTAAATAATTTTTTGTATCTTGCATCTTGTATCAAGTGTGTATATAAGTAGCCGTCTCATGATAGCCATCGCGTGCCCACGTGAAAAATAAAATATTTCATTTGTCCCCTTTATCCCACTTTAACAATACCTTCAGTCCAATTTCATTTTTCCCCGTCTCCAAATCAAACATATAAGAATGCCAGGGACACATCACGTGACTTCTACCATTGTAGTCCTCAATGTCACCTTGATACAAGGGGCCACCTGGTTAAAAAAAGAACATTATTACAATATTTAATTATGTAGTAAAATTGAGAGTTTGTTCATTACATGTATATACATGTACAGTGCAACATCTACAAAGCAACATATTTCGGGGAATCAAAATGATGATGTTGTTGAGAGGTTGTTGCTCTAGAGAGGTTAAATTAATAGGTAAACGGTAAAGTTAAAATTGTTGCTTAAGAGTGGGCCACTCTGGGGAGGCTGTACTGTAATTCCAAATTTAACTTTTTATATATCCGAAAATTTGCTACATCCGAATTCAGTACAGCTGTGTGATTACTATATTACGTCCCAATGTGTACACTACGTCACGCTATGTATAGAACGTATTACGTCCATCTCTCCATTACTATTTAGCTTTTGCTATGATAGTGCACGACAAATGATTAGAAGACAGACATTACCAGTTAATGATGCAGTAATTACTAAAATAGTCTCTGCTCAAATCACGATAAACAGCTGTGATCTCTTTATTAAAAGCAAATAACACAATACATGTTCTCTACAGATATCAGTCGGGCCTAACTGTGTACTAGCATTATACAGTATATCGCAGTGATGTCTTGGATTTTATTGGTCTTATTATTATACACATATGATAATACACAAATAATATGTATTATATCAACACACATAGTTATATATAAATATAAAGTAGTATATTCAGATTGGCATAACGTTCTGCTCCCTCTCAACATAAACTATCGCTCTAAAAACTACCTCATTTCAACAATTACCTCTCTACAACGACTACCTCTTTACAGCAACTACCTCTCCACAACAATTACCTATTTACAGCAACTACCTCTCTACAACAACTCCCTCTTCACAACAACTACCTCTCTACAACAACTACCTCTGTTTAACAACCAGTTGCTTAAGAAAGATAAGATGGAGCATTGTACATGTATGTCAGAAGGTGTCCAATTAGCTAGTATAATACAAAATTAGAATATTACAGAATAAAACATGAGGACCAGGTTACTTAGCAACAGTTAATTATTACAAAATCTATCACAGCATTATCGCCTTGGGTTTCGAGAAAATAGCACAGTTTTCTTTAACACATACATGAAAAAACAACGTATCCAACCATGATATACCACTTCTATATTGATTACTGCGGCACACTTATCACATTCTTGTTAGGTTGTTAATTTATAGTATTTTTCATCGATTTCTTTTTGGCGAGAAAATATATTTAGCTTATTATCAGAATGACAGCACGTAGTCTGCAACCAGAAACCAATGTGAGGGAACCAGCGGAATGTTGTCAAAGGGGCAATACTCCACCCCCCCCCCCGTAGAAACACCATCGATTTAATTGTACAAATTACCGAAATAATCAAGGGTTATCAATTTATATTCTAACGTTAAAAACTCAAACTAAATCTACAGTGCAACGTTTTATGAACGACCCTCTCTTGAGTAAGTTTACATTTATGATTTCGACAGGTCTGTCCGGAATCGAGACTTTCTTGTTACGCGAAAATAACTTAATAACAATATGCACAGTCAACCTGCAAACAAAGGCCACACTTGGAAAAGACAAATATATCCTTTATTGACTGGCGGGCTTTATTCAGAGATACTTTTGTTCTTAATAACCAATAATGGGTTTTATAAGAAAGATCATTTATTCACACAATGACCTATATTCAGAGGGGTCCACCAACACAGGTTTGGTTGTAGATGCATTTGAACTCTAATTATGTAATTATAAAAACAAATCAATGCACATCACCGTGTATGTTTAATTTGAGACATGCGTCTTTGTTACAGTACAACCTCTCCAGAGCGGCCCTCTGTAGAGCAACAACCTCTCTATAACAACACTTTCAAAATTTCCCCAAGCTGATATCTATCATAAATTTAATCACTGTAGAGCAAATAACGGTCAATATCTACAGCTCCCACAGGGTGTTGCTCTACAGAGATTGTACTATAC
This sequence comes from Lutraria lutraria, assembly GCA_964023205.1. Taxonomy (NCBI): domain Eukaryota; kingdom Metazoa; phylum Mollusca; class Bivalvia; order Venerida; family Mactridae; genus Lutraria; species Lutraria lutraria. Next base: position 6,467,804 of record OZ026848.1, on the reverse strand, counting down.
TTTTCAGTGCCAATATGTCAACAATATTAAACGAGTATACATACCATCACTAATCGTCAAGATGATGAGATAAAAAATAACACATGTCGATGTTAGAGTGACAGAAAAGGTATTTCTATTATGCGCTTTTCTACAACTTGTTGTAACTGAAACTCATACACAATCATGAAGTTCCGAATTGGTTTGGATATAGGTAAGTGTTGTAAGCTGAGATAAACCATTATGGCTTGTAGGTTTTAAATAGGATAATACTTTTACGTACCCATGTGCGTACACCAGGCTTCCATCGCATGGAATCGTCCATTATGAAAGAACAGGGCTAAGTCATCCGCACTGCCAGTTGATGCGTAGAGTCTTTGACAAGTCTTTACTTTCAGTTTCTTATACGGACCTATTCTCTGCCATGGTATATAATTCGGGGACAAAGGTTGGCTCATCTTCCGAACAATGTCCAATTTACCGCAATCATTATCATTTTGTACCAATGAGATTGATCTGAATTTTATAGATTTGGACAAGTGTTCTTTCGATCTCGCACCAAAACCATTTGGCTCTTCGATAAATGTATCACCCGTTGAAGCTTCAAGTTCGCCACCGTCAATTACAGCATCCTCGCTAGTTTCGTTTTTCTCTGAAGACTGTGCACCTGTCGCTTCTTCAACACTGCTTTGGGCTTCATTGTTATCCGCTGATTTGATTTCTTCTTTGGACAAGCTTTGAGATGCAGACCCACTTTTCCGCGGCGAACTAATGCTTAGATTTTCAACATTTTCTAGTAAAGGAGATTCGTCTGTTACCGCGTCTTTATCGCATTTAGACTGATCTTCGTTTTGGTTTAATGCAGTATATTTAACTCGTGTGTCTCCGTCAGAACTTCGGGAATTTCCGGATTTTATCATGCTGAAGAAAAGAGAGTTAAATTTATAAAAATACAACTAGCCATAGAAGTATTCACAAATATAATCCCAGAACCAAACGGCAATCGACTCCACGAGAAACTGAGAACATTACAACAATGGTATACAAAATTGGCCAGTGATAATTAACAAGGGTTGGTCTAAATGTTGCGAAATGAATTTTTGATATCGCAGTCATTTAGCGATAATCATAAAAACGTACGAAAAAGATGATCAAGATAAGAATTACATTAATCTGTTGTAACATATTGTACATGAAAACTTTGTTTTGATTTGATTTTCTTATTCTTTAACTACCACGCAACCTCTCCAAAGCAACACCCTTTGTGAGTAGCAAAATTATGTTGTTGTTCTTGAGAGGTTGTTTCTCAAGAGAGGGTCGCTCTGGAGAGGTTGTACTGTAGCTTTGTAGTCATCAAAATTCATAAATAACGCATTGGCGAAAACGCAGGAAATATGTAAGAGTTTTTAGCCATTATGTAAACCTTTCCGTTCTTTAACCATTTTTTGCACATCATTAATGGTCTATAGTAGTGTATAGTCTACAGACGGCATTTTCTGACGGAAACATTTAACAGACATACGCGTGTTTATTGTTTCCACAGAAATTGAATGCGATATTTCATAATCAATGGCTTATACCGCCGGAGGAATATAATCCATTCGTAGTTGGTATTCATAGATCATAATTATATCATATATATAGTAGATACATTCTTACTAATATTAGATGTTGTCAGAGATAAAAGCAGTGTTGATGTCTGATTATAATAAGCTTGATTTCTGAAATTAACAATAAAACATGGATGTCGTCTGCTAACACAAGAAGTTTTTCCCGTTTGAATATGTGACACGTCATTATACAACTTTATGTCATGCTTCTTCATGTATGTTATTTTAAGCATAGCTCAAATTCTTTAATTTTATGAACCATTTTTTAATTATTGTCTGTCCTTCTTCTCTTTGAACTTTCATGACGTCATATGACCAAAGCTTTATTGCATTTATTATATGTTTGTAAGGAGATACTATATATTATGTACACGTTACCACCAATCTGATTAAAATCATATCCCCAAACCCGCTACGCTGTAAGGAAGATCGAATACTTTAGTCAGATTGACGTTACCACATGTATATGAAATCATGTTCTGTTCTGTTCATACAGATTACATGTATGAAGATTTCTAAATTCCTGCATTCCTGATTCAAAAACATTCAAATCCGTTAAAACCCATTCCTCCGTATTTTTCTTTACAAGGTTTTTGTATCATTTTCAAGAGTCATTGTTTTGTTAATGTAACAACGCGAGGTGTTAGTTACTGAACTGAAAACAGCAAGAGTAATAAAATTGATGTTCATGTACAATCAATATTCACGTTTGGTCTGCGACCAGTTGACCTGGTTTCAGGTAAGTGCGACGTTGTGTGGCATCATTGCACCTTTCCATTGTAAAATATCTCGATGTCACATCGTCACACTTAATGTGCTAGTGACATACATAATATCAGAAGTGTAGTAATAAACAGACAAACTAACAAATGTATCAGTTTTCGACTATCGTTTTATGCTTACTAGGATGCGTTGCTATATTGAGAGTTTTTACGTGTCTGACTCCGATGTTCAAATCAAGAGTGTCACTTACTGGCACGAACGTTCGTGTAAAACATTTGTCAAATGTTGAACTCGGCTAAGAAACCATCAGTTTAAAGTTTGAATATGAAAGATACAAATTTATAATTATAAGAAGTATGCCGAACATTAACCTTCATTAACAAAAATAAACAGATCATAACCGACCAGATAAGACATTTAACACATTAAAACCGAAATCTTTCAACTGAAAAAAAAATCGTTAAAAATGTTCAGTATATTCATTATATATATATATATTGTTTCACAATGACTAAAGTAAGTTTGTAATCAGTTATGATAATCACCAATCATTGTTTAATTGTCTCTTGTAATCGCAATAATTGTTTTAGATGGACCGATAACACATTCGAAGATCTATATACATCTACAGTAAAGTCCCCAAAAACCGGACTAACTCGAGTCTTGAAAACCGGATTTCTAAAATTTAGACGATTTTTCAAGTCTATTTATTTCGGAATTTCTAAAAAAATCTCTGAAAACCGGAATTCTCAGAATACCGGACTTTTGCCGCCACCCCGGAAAGGGTACGGAATTTAGGGATTTTATTGTAGTTATATTTACCGTTATACAACCCTCATCATATTGAGCAGTATCCTTATTTGTAGACGAAATCACATAATGAGTAAAACGTCATATAAGTGGTAATAAGAATGATCGAAAGGTAATTATCTAACAACTTACTTCAATTAGCACTGTAGAACATGGACCAATTATCGACAATTATTTTTCCAACTGATGGATGTTCAATAATCTCAATCGGCTTCTAATCCTGGTCGCGGATGAAATAGACAAAGACTGAACTCCAGTCAGAAATTTGTGGATCTATAGAAGTACAGTTGTCTATCCAATAGCAACATTTTAGCAACTGCACAAAAATCTCTCGCAAAAGATCGCGGTAATTCAGTTCTCAGCAATGCGAATATGTCACCATAGAAACGATAGTGCCAGTATTACCTCTTGCAGAATGTCCATTGTAAAATCGATGAGTCTAAGAGTTCAAGCGACGTGATTATAGAAGGCGGAAATAGACACGTCATGTTTGGTGCATTGATGGTTGGACTTAGTTAATGAGCAGAGGTAATTTAAAGATAGTTTTACATTAATGACAGACCTGTCACTTCATCTATATATCTTTAGATTTTGAAACAAACCGAACTCATTTGTGGTGAATATTTCAAATAAAAAATCGAGAATAAAAAAGCAAAATGTTCTTTTCAATTAGGTACGTATCAGTAGGGCTCATTATACCAATGAAAACGCAATTTGTTAATGACGTAATCAAAGGTTTCAAAGACATTTTCCTCGTAAAGATCAGAACATGGGTCCCCGAGGCTAGACATATCTAAAGTTCGTGACGTTTAAACATTTACAAAATAATTCCACCATAAAGTACGGTATAACCTGTGGACACAGGTCATCTTTGAGGGAGACCAAATGCGGCCTTTATTGACAGGTGGTCTTTGTATGGAGATCATTTTGTTTTTAATAATCAATTAAGTTTTTATAAAAAGACCCTACAACTTGGTGCATCTAGAATCAAGGCAAAATGATGATACATTAGAAGCTTGTAAAGAAAAAAGCCGACGAAGAAAGTTTCAGCCAAAAATTCATCCAATTAAAAATAAAATCACAAAAAATATTAGTTTCCATAAAAGATCGGAAACTCTTTAGAATTTGTTGTACAATTTTTGGGTGGAAGTGATTTATTATTCATAGCTATGATTTTTGCGGCTAGTACCTAAACTAGTCATTTTATGACCCAAGTTCATCTTGCAATTATCCATTATAAATTGTTTTACATATACATCTAGCACATTTTTACACTTTCACAGAATGTTTGTCAGTTTTAGGGTATGCCCCTTTAAACATAGAGTGGCTTTTATTTGGAGACAGCCGCTAACACAAGTTTGACTGTATACAACACTCTCATGATATGCATATACTTTCGGACAGTACGTTTCGCTCGGATAATACAGAAATCACGTTGAAGTCGTTAATTAAAATCAGATAATAAGACATTAATGATGCTGATACAGTAAAGTCGGCACATTTTGATGTGCATGGTTCTTTGAAGACAAAAACATATGGCTGTAGATTACTGTGTTTGTGTAGCGTTTCAATATCACTTTTGTTGAGCTGTTTTTTGTTTCAGTGCTATATTTAGTAACATTATGGAATTCATATTCACGTTTAATATCAGTTGGGACATTTAACATTGTCTTTGTACAGTGCACATGTTAGAGGTTACTTAGATTTTTTGAAGACTGAACGATAGTTCTGCTGTCCATAGCCGTCACTCGCTCGATGCGCATGAATGTTGATGCGGTCCAAACGATATTACGTTTTGTACATCCGCAATGCATTTCTTAAACTAGTTTCTGTTAAATGTTGCAGTGCAAGTATTTATAAGTTCAGTTTCCACGAGTACTTTCAGTACTTTGATTGTTTATTCTAGTTTTGTAAAGTGTGATGTCAGTGACAAACCATAAAAAAAGTTATTTGACCGATGGCTTGCATCAGCAATGATCTTTTTATAAATTTCAGGTTTGCTCCCATCTCGTTATTCAGGCTCTTAAGTTTATTATCTACATACTTACACATCCAATCTAATTGTTCTGATTCATAACAAATGTTGATTGTATAATTCTCGCTGTACATCTATATTATTTTACTTACCAGATTCCCTATTTCACAATTTAATGAACAAAAATGACAAAAGATGTCAATAGAATGCAACATTTATTTAACAATTCATTACATATATACATACATGTATATTTATATTACACAGTAAAATTTCTGAAAACTGGACTCCATGAAGACCGAAATTCTCTGAAAATATATTTCAAGTTCCAATATTTTAGGAATTTATCTAAAGCTCTCAGCAAACCGGAACTCTAAGAAAACCGGACTTTAGACCAGTCCGGAAGAGGTCCGGTATTCAGGGATTTTACTGTATTTCACTTCAGGCATCATCAACGCATTAACATGAGATAGTATACATAAACAGTTCTGTATAACATCACAGTAGTAAAATAGATTTTTAAAATCAATTATGATTAAACAAAATACAAATTGCACATGAAACAGTTTTAAAACTGATAAGCATTTTTAACCAAAGTATTTACAAAAATATCAACATGACTATCAAAACAAGTGGTTAAAATAATATTAATGACTAATAAACACGTGTAGATAAAAGAACATGGAAACGCGGTTTTAATATTTCCTTTTTTGTCCGAACTACACTAAAAACAAAAACATTAACATGTAGTTATACGCCATGTTATCTTTATGGCACAATACTGTTGTGTTTTCTTACATAAACATTCATAAACTCACACATATCAATATACCAATAAATATAATAGCAACTCGATCCAGCGAAGAAGGAGGAAAAGAAGTAGAAGTAGAAGAAGACGAAGAACAACAACAAAATATCTTAATGTCCTCCTATGTTCATTAATTATTTTTTTATCGCTACTTTTCTAAATACAAAGGATCAATGTTGAGGAACCTCTCATACGTACGCCTTAATTCGCTTTATGTTACACACATGAATTATTTACAATGTATCAACCATACCGCTTATTTACAACATAAATATGTATTTTCCCATCAATGCATTCTATTTACAATATCATCAATATTTAGTACATAAACTTTGAAGCATTAGAACGAATTACAATAAACATCTAATTTAATCGATATATGTAGGCCTATGCATCAACATTTAATTGTATGTGATAAAAAAATAACATTGTATAAAAATAAACTGACGAGAGTGATTCAAATAAAATCAGTGATATATTATATATGTAAAACATAATACAAATGTCATATAATGACGTCATGACGGCGACAATGTCACTTTGCAAACAAATAGAATGCGTAAATCTAAAAATGTAGACACAACATCAGCGTTTCATAGAGAAACGCGTATCTCGCTAAGGTAAGTTACCCAGGACCTTATGTTCCAAAGTCACTGTCGTAGCTTCCTTAAGGCACTGTTGGCACGTGTCTATACTTTTTTATGACAGATTAAAAGATATGAAAATGACAAAACCTCTAGAATAGGAGATCCGAGTACCGAGACCTTTGGACCATGTTTATGTGCCTCAGAATGCGTCTCCGGCGATCAACAGTGAACTTTTTTTCGGTGGAGGGTAGGGCACGCCCTGGCCCCCTTAAAAGTGTCTTCTCATTATGTCTGGGCAAGCTACGCCCCTGGAAGTCTTTAGCTGCTCTGGTAGAGGAGTTAAACAGCGGTCTTATAATTCATGGAGAGGAGGCTGCAATTTCCTTCAAATCAGTTTCTTCCAGTGATGCATGTTCTTGGACAGGGAGTTCAGGACAAATAGTGTGATCAGAATCAGCACTTTGGACATGAGACTCCATTTCTCTCCTTACAGGCCCCATTTCAGAATACACATATTCATTTGACTGTGCATGATCAGCTTTGCCAGACGTGAGTGTAGATTCTCCGCTGGACGTTGAAGCTAAATGAGCATTACCCAACTCCGGACGCGGTTGGTCCCTACATTGCCCAGGAACCAGATTATCGCCACCCCAATTTGTTTCGCTTTAAATGTTTCTGTTATCAAATGCCTAGATTATGCAAAGTATAAAAAAAATCATTGATCAGTTTTAATTTTTCCTATATGTCTAGGTGAAAAATGTAGCGAACTACCGAAAACGTCTTTAAAGGAGGGTCTTAGTTTGAAATACATGTGTATCACAGAGCTCACCTCAACAGGAAACCTATCTTCTTGTCTTAGTTGTAATTCATCAATAACAATACAGTCAGATACACCAGTCGTGTTGACATCAATGATACAGTGAAACGTATAACTTGGATATTCACCATCTTTGCTACGTAGATACCACTCAATGCCGCATGGTATTTCATTTTGTGCCAGATGATACCTTGAACAACCTTCACACTTCTCCACAATGTCTGACAATCTTAATATCTGCAATAATGTTACCATGTTATTAGTTATACAGCTTCCTACTGACCCGATACGTTGTGATACAGGGTCCGTAAATTATATATGTCTAGAGGGATAGTACATTGTACACGACTCTGGAATTAAACTAGTCCTCCCAAGAAGAAATAAATGTAGGGGGCGGGGACATACCATTGTATAGGTAGATAGACCGAACTTCATTGTGAAACATTTAGATGCACTACTTGTCTTCTCTTTATGTCTGGGCAAGCTACGCCCCTGGAAGTCTTTAGCTGCTTTGGTAGAATTAAACAGCGGACTTACAATTCATGGAGAGGAGGCTGCAATTTCCTTCAAATCAGTTTCTTCCAATGATGCATGTTCTTGGACAGGGAGTTCAGGACAAATAGTGGGATCAGAATCAGCACTTTGGACATGAGACTCCATTTCTCTCCTTACAGGCACCATTTCAGAATACACATATTCATTTGACTGTTCATGATCAGCTTTGCCAGACGTGAGTGTAGATTCTCCGCTGGACGTTGAAGCTAAATGAGCATTATCCAACTCCGGACGCGGTTGGTCCCTACATAGCCCAGGAACCAGATTATCGCCACATGGTTGATTGTGTATATCATGGTAATCGCTTGTATTCTGAGCTTCACCTCGGCCACTGGCAGCACCACGTTCCCCTGTTCCTGGAGCCGATCGCTCAAAAGAATTTACGAGAGATTCAGCGTTTGGTGGCTCTTCCACACTCACAGACTGCAAAGGGGTCTGTAACAATGTTCTAGGAAGATAACCGAACTTTGTCAGTTTGTCAATATCATCATACATACGTAAAGATTTCATTGCTGTTGCCACCGCTTCAAGTAAACCTTTTGACGTGTATTTCTCTTGTAAATGGAAGAAAACGTCTTCTGTTGTTTGTCCTTGTGATTTTGTCTGCGAGCTGAATAAAGACATTTTAGAAGTTTTTTTTGTGTACATTTTTTGCATGAGCGAAATCGTTTATTTATGACGGTTAGGGATGTTATGTACAACGGATATGCATGATGAAATATATTGAACTGAGGACACGTTACACTCGTATTTTCCTTTCCAAATTTGTATACAGTAGATTATGGTTGATAACAATATTTATAGAAACTATTTGATGAACTAAATTGATAGCAAGATAATGCTGGCTTGTTTTATTGCAATAACAATAATTAATCACATAGTTCAATAAAAAAGCACACGAATACTCACACAAGCATTTTAAGCAATTCAGTCCTTTGTCTAGGTAGAATGCCTGCATCTATATATTCTTTGACACCTTTAATGCATCTAGAGCTGTAGTCCTCCTATAATGTAGTGTAATAAATGAACAATAAATATCACCTATTCCTCATTCAATAAGTGACAAAGATTTGTTTTAATTTTTAAGGTAAGTTCATAAAGTTTTTCCATTTTGATCCTTAATATTGGTGGTATGAAGTAAAGAGGCAAGTTAGTTCCGAAGTTGATCATAGTAACGACGTAAAATTTATAATTAGATTATCTGTTTCTATGTCACTAGGAATGGTAAAACTTATTACACGTCATGTTCAGGATTACCCCACCCCCTGGCCATACATTAAAACAATCTTGGTTTAAAGTTACGCAACCAACTAATTTCAAATATCATACCTACCTATCTACAGACATACACACGACTTAAAGTGTGGGTCGTGTACAAACTAGTACTTTTAAAGGAGGGTCATAGTTTGTAATATCACAGAACTCACCTCAACAGGAAACCTATCTTCTTGCCTTAGTTGTAATTCATCAATAACAATGCGGGTCGGTACAGGGTCTTTTTTAGCTAAGCCAGTCGTGTTGACATCAATGATACATTGAAACTGGTAACTTGGATGTTCACCATCTTTGCTACGTAGATACCACTCAATATTGTACGGTATTTCATTTTGTGCCAGATGACACCCTGAACAACCCTCACATTTCTCCACAATGTCTGACAATCTTAATATCTGCAATAATGTTACCATGTTATTAGTTATACAGCTTCCTACTGACCCGATACGTTGTGATACAGGATCCGTAATGTATATATGGCTAGAGGGATAGTACATTGTATACGATTCTGGAATTAAACTTACAGAAGTCCTCACAATGTACAGATCGACCACCAATACGAAGAAGAAATAAATGTAGGGGGCGGAGACAAACCATTGTACAGAAGGTAGACGGACCGAACGTCATTGTGAAACATTTAGATGCACTACTGAGGTGAAGAATACAGTAAGTACCGTTTGCACTTGGCACGAAGCCTTGGCATACAACAAGCACTGATATTTTGATATTAAGGACAGTAAAGAGTGGTCACACGTTACAAATCCACAACATATTCAGGTAGATCAACGCGAAGACGAAATGAATTATGGGAGAACAATCGATGTAGAAGAAACGAACTTTGAGAACATTTAAACATTTAGATGCACTAATAAAGTAAATGTCCTAGAAACTACTGCATTCGCATTGGCACACAGCATGGATCCCCTTAATACAAATATAAATACTAAGTTCCCACTGTCGTGCGATCTACTACGAACGCCACGATATGTCTTTCGTGTTTGATCGTGGGATGTTATTGAAATTACAGGTTTGGATACGCAGTAATGCAAATAGATACATTCAGATACCATTTGTTGCGCTACGATGCGATTCGGTCACGATTTGATAACTTCGTGTGTCACGATCTGTTACGGTTTGGTTTTCCGTTCAGATGCGATCACATACGTTCAGATAGGATTGTTTTGACATAGTCCACGATTTGTCTCGATCTGATACGAGCATCACGATCGGGATTCCTGAATTGTGAAGATCTGGTACGTATGGATACGTTCCAATACGTACACCACGAAGTGATGCGCTCTATAACGATATGATACGATAGTCTATCACGATCAGAATCGTAGGTGATCACGATTTAAGCTACTACTGGACCAAGACGGGCATATATACATCCCGATTGAATATGAACATCAATGTTTCTTCAACTTCTACCGTTAATCATCACAGATGATGAATAAGATCGGTCCCGATCACCACGATTTGGAATCCCGATTGAATACTGTCGCGTTTTGTGACGATCCAATACAAACTGTCACGTTTTGTGACGATCCAATGCGATAATCCCGATTGAAAATTGATCGTGTTATAATCGATTTTTAATCGTTAAACATTCTACTATTAACACGGTTGTCACGACTGACCTCAAGATCTGATAAGCTCTGATAGGACCAACACGACTGGTCCACTATTAAGACCACGATTGTGGTGCGAATCGTGATAGTGGGAATCTAGCATAAGGATAACAAGTGGATAGTATAGTTCCCCAGGACGGGTGACTCAATTCAGCATTTATTTATATGCATACCTGAATGGCGTCGTATATTGGTTTACCATTGCCAGGGTGTAGCTTATGTATCCATTGGCCATCATGACCATCGGTAGGAGACATTTCGGCTTTAATGTCACATTTGTCGTCATCGAGCTTGTCCGGTAATTTAAGATGTGTTTCTTTCTTGAGTATTCTCCCCTGACGCGCTTCGTTGTCATTCATCCTCTGTAAAAGTTGTGACAACGAATTTTATTATCAATTCAATAATACGTGCTGAATAAACAAATGGCACAGGAAAGATTTTAGAAGGAAGAGATATATTGTTTATTGTTAAGCTGCGTCTTCATTTCTGCTAAAAACAGACCCGACTCCATGGTTGGGTGGTTAAGGTAGCTGACGTCAAATAACTGTAACCTCTCACTGATAGAGGGTCGTGAGTTCGAGCCCAGCTACCGACCATATCTCTTTATGTGAGAAAGTAGGCATTTGCTTACAAAGGGAGGGAGTTCCCATGAACGATGGTTAGGTGAACTGTCCGCCTTATATGATGCTGACTGTTGAAAAGGAGCGTAAAACACAATCAAACAAACGAACGAACGAACGAACGAACGAACGAACAAACCCGTGTAAGCGGCCATCTCCGAATAAAAGCCATCCTGTGAATGAAGGACATTATTAAAAAACTATCACTTATTATGAAGAATAAAAATAACCTCCGAATAAACGCAATCTGTCAATAAAAGCCATATTTTAACTTTCCCAAGTGTGGCTTTTGTTCACAGGTCTGACTGTATTAGAAATTAATTTCAGTACCTCTTTGTAATCATCAAACTTCAGCACATCATCAGCAACGTACATTATCATCCTAACCTCGTAACGTAGTGGTGACAGAAATCTCTTGTACGAGCCGTAAATGAACGCCCTAAGCTTCAGTTCACGATTGTGTTTACATGTCGTGCAATAAAATCCAGAGAATGATTTGGTGTAAATATGCACAAAGCATCCTGGAAAATAAGAAGCAACTACACATACATGTATGAAAGTTACTCTAATTCTACAACGTAATCAAACTATCGCATTTCCCCCCGAAGTCGTCCAAACGGACTTGTACATAGATCAAGCCAATGTTTGTTTTGAATATTTATTTCGGAAAATTTACTGACCTTGTTGGCCTTGGATAATACTCGATACTTTACAGCTTCTTTTTAAATCTAATAGCAACTGCTTGCTGTCAAACATGAGGTGTAATCAAGAAATGGAATGTGTAAGTGTTATCAAGAAGTATATGGGCTGTCCTGGTCTCAAACCCACAATTCTTCATCAACAGTTTATGAGCTCTGGACTAAGCTAAACAGACGGACTTCAAAACACTTAAGCATATATTAGGCGTAGAAATATTTGTTTCTGGTCATCCGACCGGCCCAAAATCCCCCCGCGACCCTAGACTTTTTATTAGGCTTGTGGAACGGTACGTCCGCCTTCTCACTTTTTGCCTTTCCATGCATCACGAGCAAATAAAGTCCCGGACTACCTTCCATGTTTTTAATAATCAGAAACAAACATTTATACGCCTTATTTAAAATTATTTAATAGTATCTAACCACAACGCATTCATAATGTGTAAATGGATGATGGCGGCAATTAACACACTGAAATATATTTACCTTTAACAATATAATACAGGTCTAATTCTTCATTAGCCTTTCCCTGTTTAGGAACCTCCTGTGTATCAGCAACAGCTTTCAGTCCATCGTCTGATTTGAACTTAATCACTTTCAAATCTTCCTCAGCCCCAACGAATGGCATGACAACTACTGCGTAGTCCTTCAGTGTCGTATAACCTGTCAGTACATATTCCACGGCTGGGGAAGCAATCTGTTCGTCTTCGGACAAATCAAACTTTTTCTGTACCTCAGTTAATGATCTAAACGTAGATGCATTCACTTCCACGGCGCCTTCCAGCAGTGTGCTATGTGGCAATGTCATCTTCACTTCTGAATGTGGCATCTGAATCGTTGATTTATTTCGATTCAAATGTACAGTGTAATCAAAATTCCTTCCTAAAATGTTTCGCCGATTGGAAACTTTGTTTATGCATGTTTGGGTCCACACAGATTTAAAGTAATTATCGTAAGTATTTTCTTTTATGTTTGTTTTTGTCTTAAGAAAATCAGCATCATCCATTGATATCATTCTCTTATAAGACTCAATTGTATCAAAATCGACAATAATGTTTGTTGTTTCTTCACAATCATTGCTACGTGATTTAGAGGGAGTGACATATAACTTATGTATTCGGCACTGATCCAATTCAGATGAGCGGACTAAATCATTTTCATAATCTATGCGATCAGTGGCCGGGTCACATAAAGGCTTATTACAGCTGTCCATTTCAGTTGAGAAATCCCAATTATTGTCAAATTCTATGCGACTAGAGGACGGGTCACATAATGGCTTATTACTGTTATTCATTTCATTTGAGCCAGCACAGTCATTGTCACTAAGGGGCACGCCCCACTGTATGCAAAGAGAGGACTTGTTTCGCCTTGTATTTAGACGATGTCGACAACAGAGTGCTGTACCTATTATTAGACCGATTATCGTGCATGAAGCTGAAAAATTCAAGCATAACATTTATTTTTATTTGAATATAAAAAAAGAACAGGATTAATAAAACCATAAAAAGCCCACCTTTCCCCAAATACTACCTTCCCTACTCCGAACTAAAAACCCCACCCGACACATAGGACCTTAAAGCGGTGGACAAAACACTGTCACCCGGTTGGGACCGCCTTGGAATGGTCTGTCACAAAGCTACGATGGGTTTAAAGGGCCATCCTCACAGTTACCACCGTGAAAACAAAATAAAGCTACATAAATAAATGATAAAGAAATACAAAAATACGAGCTTAAGAAAATGAACATAAATTTTAAGTTAGCCACATTATTCAGCTAAGAGAAGAGCTATATTTATTTCAATCCAATAAATCCAATATTTATCTAAGACAAATAATTAACTGAGGAACCTTAAGTGGCCCATCCACGTTCAATAATATTGTCAATATTATTGATTCAATATTATTGACGACTACCGTTTTGCTCTCAACGTTCAATATCGATATCAATATTTCGTTCTTTTCTACTAGGCTTTCATAGGAGAATAAGATAAAAACGCACAGCAATGATATTGACAATACTTCCTTCAATAATTATCTGAGATTTTTGATTCTCATTAATATATTGATGGGTATTTCTATATCGCCCACTCATGTGGGTGATAATTTTATGTTATGCCTGACAACAGGGTGTGAAAATGAGTTAAAGCCACCTTTTAAAGTGTTTATTGTTATTATTAGCCTCCCCCATCCTATGACCATGTTATATTATCATTCGTATGTTTTAAATAATTCGATTATGACCTTTTTATGTTTTCAGAATGTAGACAATGTATGATATTACCTGAACCATATACAACAGCAATGACCACGATATTCCTTTCCTCTGAGGACCTAGGTTCATATAAAACTCGTATTGTACTGATACTAAACCCGCTTACATTGTACACTGTGGTGCCCTCTGTAAAATACGAATTTGCAATTTTATTTGAAATCTATTAAGTTCATTAATATATTAAACTTGCCATTCACTAAAGAAAAACACAACACTTTCTTATGAGTAGTTTTGTAATTAAATATGCAAATAAAAAACGTAGACATAAGTAGAAAGTAAAAAATATAATATCTTGGATAATTCATTCTTATTTTTTCTGGATGAAATAATTACATGACACTGCATAACAAGCATATACGTAAACATGTAGAATGTATGTAGTAAATATAGGTAAGAATAGGATTAGTATCAGATATAACAAAACAGAATAATTCAACCTTCCGCTATAAAACCACTTTAACGTAACAACTCAACTGTCCTTCAGAGCAATACTAGCCTTCTGAAGATTACTGTTCTTATAAACAAAGCCAATATTTTGGACAAAGCCAACATTCTGGACAAAAGCCTATATTCTGGACAAAGCCAACATTCTGGACAAAAGCCAACATTCTGGACAAAAGCCAACATTCTGGACAAAAGCCAATATTCTGGACAAAGCCAATATTCTGGACAAAAGCCAACATTCTGGACAAGCCAACATTCTGGACAAAAGCCAATATTCTGGACAAAGCCAACATTCTGGACAAAGCCAACATTCTGGACAAAGCCAATATTCTGAACAAAGCCAATATTCTGGACAAAAGCCAATATTCTGGACGAAAGCCAATATTCTGGACAAAGCCAATATTCTGGACAAAGCCAACATTCTGGACAAAAGCCAACATTCTGGACAAAGCCAATATTCTGGACAAAGCCAATATTCTGAACAAAAGCCAATATTCTGGACAAAAGGCAACATACTGGACAAAAGCCAACATTCTGGACAAAAGCCAACATTCTGGACAAAAGCCAACATTCTGGACAAAACCAACATTCTAAACAAAGCCTCCATTCTGAACAAAGCCAACATTCTGGACAAAGCTATCCTTCTGGACAAAGCTATCTTCTTAGACAAAAACCTCTTCTAACAACAAACGTAGCAGCAGTCTCCAAAGCAACAGATATGTTCCATATCGATCTCTTTTAAACAGTAAATTCTCATCAACCAAAATATTAACACCTACTGTATGTTCCTTATAGGAGGCGATACTGTATAATGCAATATGTTTTGATAGAAAACAAACAATGCACAGACATCCATAATCGACTTGTTCTCAAATTAACAGAAGTGTGTAGAACAAGAAATATCCAGTACATATTCGAATACCTGTGATAGTGTTTCTAGAAAGTATTTCATTGTTCACGCACATATATGTAGTTTCATCAATGAGGACCGCCGAGCAGCATCCAGTGTTATTTCCGAATACTCGTTCTTTCAGCTATAAATAAAAAGATTGGATGACATCCCGTCAAGATTATACATTTTCTTATCACTTCACGTTTGTTTGTTTGATCGAGTATTAGGCCCCTTTTCAACAACCAGTCATATGAGGTGGACAGTTCACCTAACCATCGTTCCTGGGAAGAACCAGTACTAGGCTCTCATTCTCCATAAGCAACTGTCTATTTCCTCACATAGCATCACTTCGCGAAGATTACATTGATATAATTATATTCATTTGCACGCCCTCCTAACAAATGTAATGTTCATTGTTTAAGGTGAATCGTCACAGCACAAATTTGTGAAAAAATAGCCACCTGATATTTTTG
The DNA here is from genome assembly GCA_964023205.1 of Lutraria lutraria. Taxonomy (NCBI): domain Eukaryota; kingdom Metazoa; phylum Mollusca; class Bivalvia; order Venerida; family Mactridae; genus Lutraria; species Lutraria lutraria. The sequence goes on along the minus strand of OZ026848.1, from coordinate 6,451,638 downwards.
CTATGCATCCTTAAAAGTGGCGTTGTTCAATAATTACTGAAAGTACATAACTGAAATGAGTTTTTATCAATAGCTAATGATTCAATGTAAATTTTTGCACCAGTAAAATAATATTTGATGACTAACAAGTATCTATAATTCTCACCTGAACTTATGCTAATTCCATTTGCCAAAATAGTTAATCATAATATCAAAATTAATTTAAACTACAATGTCCAACAATAACTTCAATATGTCATGGAGGGTTTCCATATTTTAATGTTTCATTATTAAATGTTTTTCCATGTTTATTTTTAATTCTTAACACAGTCCTCAACTTTCAGACAGTGAATTTTCTTCCATGTTTGTCTAGGCTACTGTACATAGTGTAAACACAGGTGTGGAGGATTTTTGTAAAATGTGAATATTGAGGATTGTGTTTTAGAATTCAACAATAATAACGTACCTGTCCATCACAACAAATCTGATCTCCGTGGATTGGATACAATTCATTGCCGATGCAATTGTAACATTCAGAATGGTAACTTTTCTCTCCACAGCAAAGGTCTGAAATATTTTAATGGACCACTGCTGTGATGTAATTGTTATAATTGACAAGTAAGTATAACTTAATATGATTTGATATGACGTTAACAAACACGGGGCCACTAAAAGCGAGGCATAAAATTTCGATGTATAAATGATTTTATCGGGACGATTGTGAACGAAGTTCATTTTCGTAAGGTTCTGAATGTTTACGCAGTTGTAGATATTTATGGCCATTATTATTAACTCGAAGCCATGTAACTTATGGGGTAAGGTGTTGTCTTTTTGTGCAAAAACGTTTCCTAGGAATCCTCTGGAAGTACAAAATGACCTCCGAGTAAAGACCGCCTGTCAATAAAGTTTACGTTTTGTCATCCCAATTGTAATATTTGTTTACACGTTTTACGGTACCTATTGTTTTCTATTGCACGGAAAGGGAACGAACTTTCTCTGTTACATTTCACGATGAGTGTAAAATGCGTAAATGTACCTGTTTTCCGTTTGTTTCCATTATAAGTTGGTTGAGTTTTGGTTCCACAACATATTTCTGTTGATGAGTTGTAGACGGCCATACCACAACATTTGTCTCCTTCTGTTTTATTAAACACCGTTCTGTTAAAACAACATAATTGATCTCGCGAGTTGTAAACTTGATTGTCGCAGCATTCGGCGTTTTTAAAGTTGTTGCCTAAAATTCCGTTACAGCAAACGGACAACGAGGTGTCGTATACCACTCTTCCGCAACATGCTTCGCCTTCAGTCCTGGAACATCATAAAATGAAAAGTAAAGATGAAATACATGTACAAGTAAACGGCCGTATGCAAATACTTTCGCCGTAAAGCACAGACTACAGCCTTCACATATTACTAGTCATCACGGCAAATACAATAACATGTGACTACATAGGAACACGTAACGATGATAAAAGTCACAAACTTTTCAACATGACGCTAAATATCAACAAATTATAATGTAGGCATTGAATCTGAATAAGGGCGACATACGAAATATTTAATTTATCGCGTGGGCACGCAGTGGCAAAGTACTATACGTGCGTGCGTGACAGCTATGCGTGTGTACACAATAGATATTATAGGCTACTAGGTACACATGCGATAGTAACAGCCATCGGTGCGCACGCAGTAGCTACTTAGTATCGCCTGGGCACGTAGTAGCTATCGCGTGCCCATGCCATAAATAAGATACTTTCTATGTCCCCTTTATGTCACCGTAGAATAATGAAATAATATAACACGGTTTGCAAAAGCAAAATTACATGGAAACGTTTGATTTATTCATTTTTATCACCGACGGTAAAATCCAAATGTATTGTCTTTTGTTTGTTTGTTTGTTTGTTTGTTTATCAATTGTTTGAAGGCAGATATGTAAACACTAGTATTGTCATGACAGTCGTACAAGTCATTTTATAATTATGTGGTTATATGTGAATGCTATTTGGTGTTTTATATGTTTTAGATCATTTTTAGGAGCGAAACTCATAATATCTGTACACTATACCGTTCCTTATCAAATGACGCCTCATACATCCGCGTTGAACAATAGTATCACGTGTTGTGTAAGTATACTTTGCAGTTTTGATAAAAGTTGGAAATATATTGCAGGATTCTGTTGATTTTGAAAGGATGTGAAATTCACTGTGTTTTGACAATTTAAACTGTAAAACTAACAAGTATAATAGTGAAGTATTCATCCGCACAAAAGTTTCATTCATTAACTGTTGCGGTAACAAGATTTACTAAATATTTTGAAAGTAGTGCCAGAATACTTTATTGTCTCAGAGCAGTGACTGGTTTTGTTATGATGTCTATATCGGTATGATATGTTTCATTTATTTAAAAGACGACACTATGCATTCAAAGTAGTGTTATTATAATAACTATTATCGTTATACATAGCTCAGAAAGTGAATTAATCAGGGAGCTAACCATAAAATCATTATCATAGTCTTGAAAAAGTATACACGTGTTAACAGTCACCTGCGAATAAAGTCCACCCTGTGAACAAATGCCGTTTCATTAAAATCTGTAATTTATTGTTTAGAACAAGATAACCTCCGAATAAAGGTCATAACCTCCGAATAAAGGTCATCTATTCATAAAGGTAAAATTTTGTCTTTCTCAAGGGTGGCCTTCGTTAACAGGCATGACTGTACATAAATTATACAATACATTTATAGTAACCCCCCCCCCTCGAAAACCGGACTTTTCGCCGAGTCCGGAAGGGTCCGATTTCGGGTGGTCCGGTTTTGATGTACCTACCTGTTGTGTATTACTTCATTACAACAGTAATGTTTCGTTGAGTCGATAATACTTTTGTTGCAACATATTTCGTGCCCGAGTGATTCTTTTATGATTCCATAACAACAGATTTCTTTCTCTGGATTATATAGCCGTACGATTTCCCCATCAAAACAGAACTCTAGTACAAAAGAAAAATGCACAATAAATGCCTTTTGTTCCCAGGGGTTTAAGGAATTTGGTGACGTTCTAGCTTAAACGGTGGAGGATGCCGACCACATACATAGGACTGGGTTGGACCAAGATCGTCTGTCAGCTAACAGCACACTTTCGTGCTGAGTGAGACTCGAACTCACAGTTGTGAGGTGCTGGTAAATACTACAGTCATGGACCCAAAACCTCTAGACTACGGACACCTTTGAGAAATACATAAATTGCATACAAGCGATACAAGAAAATGTTGACGGGAGGTCGTTGTAAGAGGGCCACTCTGGAGAGGTTGTACAGTACTGTTGAAATCAGGCGTTATACACAAACGAATATTCGATTTAAATTATAATACAGATATACAGTAACACTTACTATATGGGGGAGAAATGCTTCGTCTTTTTCTCCCAATGGGTTCAATAATGTTCTGAAGTAGTGTTAAACATTCTTCATTCTGTTGAATAAACACATTTGCTAAATAAAGATTTCGATGATGTATGTAGAATATATTGTTGTCATATGCATGATGCGTTTTCGTGCCAGTGAGAACTTAGTGTGCAACAGTTTGCGCTACCGTACATTCTAACCCATGAAAATCAGACGATTGTTCATGTCCCATTTTATTGGGGAACTTATCACGGGCAAAAGTTCTCTAAAAAACGGACTTCTCAGAATACCGGACTTTTGGTCCAGTCCGGAAGGGGTACGGTTACTCAGGGGTTTTACTGTATGTAACGGTTGGTGATACGGACGCGTACATTTGGTATAAATCTAGGTTAGCAGCCACACGTTTATCACGCTCACTTCAACACATCATTATTATGACAGTTAAAGCAGAAAAGTACAACTATACAGTCAAACGTTTGTTATAGGCCATCTTCGACTAAAGGGCACCTCATACTTTTAAAACCCATCATTGATTTTTTAAAACAAATTGACCTCCGAATAAATGTCAGCTGTCAATAATGACCACATTTGGTCTTTCCCAAGGGTGGCCCTTTTCACAGGCTTGATTGTACAATTCTTTTTAACCTTTGTTGACCTTACAGTTTGAGCTATTACAACACATGTAGGTGCTTGCGAGCGTCTGTTGAATCGAAATAGTAAAATTGATGGGGAATCGATACATGTAAGAAACGACTTAATTCGTGAAATTGGGAGTTTCAGTTTTTAATTATTAATCTGGTATTACCTGAGAATTGTTACATAGTTTGTCTAGATCACGAAGTATTCCGTAAACAAATCCACTTCGAGGTTTGTCTGAAATGAAGAAAAAAAGCCAAATTACAATTAATATTAGCTCGATGCTTCGTATATATAGTCCAACAAACACGGGCGACAATGTGCATTCCGGGGACGTGATATCAGGGTCTTTCAAAATATTTTAATGAACTTGGTTTATTGAGCGATAAATAACATTTCCTCTCATACATTTTAGCCTTAAAATAGGTTCTATTGGCAAGCGGATTTTGTTCACAAAATACCAGTATACTATATTAGGCAAAAATCGCCATTATGCAACCGTTTATTGCGACCACGAATTAATTTGACAGATCTGATACATTGTACATAATTATAGCTCGCACAAGTTTTGATCATTTGTATAAAACGGACATTTTGGATTTTTATACTGGAAATAAAAAAAGTGGGTCAGTAGAAGTACCGATACTAGGGCCTAAAAGGTTAAAGTTCGTGGAGGGGGGATTTAGGTAGCTAGGTCGGGTATCCAGAATAAAACAATTTAACGATCTGAATATAACGCAATTCACAATCAGTACGCAGTTCATTGAACTGAGACCCAATATTATGAATGATAAATGGTTTATAGTTCAAATTAATTGTTAATGTAAACGTTATCGATTCAGATGTGAGAGCATTATTGTTAATTTCATCAACCAGAACAAAGTTTGTTGTCGCATGCGCGTTAAAGAGTTTTTATTGTGTAGAGAGAGAGAGAGAGAGAGAGAGAGAGAGAGAGAGAGAGAGAGAGAGAGAGAGACGGGGGGGGGATAGAGAGAGGGGGAAAGAGGGGAGAGAGAGAGAGGGAGAGGGAGAGAGAGGGGGGGGGAGAGTGGGTGCGTAAGTGCGTGCGTGTGTGTGTGTGTTAGAAACTGTTTTATTGACACAATGCATTTATTAATGTCGATATTACATTTAGCTATACATGTATTTTATTTATACAATTATGCTAACTTCAATACTACAATACCTGTTTCCTTCAGTATCGAATCCGCCTCGTTTCTATACACAGACATCAGCTCCGCTATAGAAACTTTCGTCTTCAAATCCTGAAACAATGATGTTAACTCATAATAAATTTCCTTCTTCGTAAAAAAATACAAAATTCTGGTAACTACCCTGATCTCGCATGTTTCAACACATGACTAATAACCAATACCCCGCCCACATTGAAAATAATTCGGAATTTTGCAAAGAGCTAAATATACGACCTATTTCATCTTTGGGTTCCCTACAAAAAAATCCCCAAACAATTTATTTCCCGAAGGAAAAGATAAATATCAAAGTTTAACTTTACAAAATCGAGATTAAACTTATAGCATACCCCCATAGAAATAATGTTCTAGATGTAAAAACAATCATTTTTATAATAACTTATATTTTGTATACATTTGTATAAGTTACATGACCTGAAAGTTGGTCCCTATAAAGGTCACATATAATTTTTCCGACGAAGTTTAACAGACGATGGTTCATCAGACGCCATCGGGGATGTAAATACAGTGTATTTTGGTCAAAAGTTAACTAAACCATAATAAATGTAATCAATAATCAATGGCACGGACTTTTGACCGAGCCCGGTGTTTATATGACCAAAAGTTTTTTTTCAATGATACGAAACCATACAATAACTTCTAGTACATCATGCCGATTTTCTTACCTCGATATTAATCTATTTAAAACACTTCAGAAACTGATTCATATATGCATGTTGGTCTCGAGAGTACGCTACTTGCATTTTGCATGTTTAAATTTTGGTGAAGTTTTGGGCTTACTAATCATGGTTTTCCAAAATAAAATGCAATGACTAATTTCTACGTGATTATTGCGTAGCATAAGAGATTACAATACTTGTGTGTTGTTACAGAAATTCTTACATATGAATTACTTATATTGTACATAAATGTATGTAATTATTTCTTATATATTATTATTATAAAATATTGTACAGCTTTTAGTCGCACATTAGGGTTATTGGAACAGCGCGCGCGAATCACGTGACATTACAGTGTATACAACGCAGTAAGCTGCGATATTATTTAAACTTGAACAGATGTAGCGCTCTGAATTTATATTAATATTTATATCAATTCTAATGAATGAATATCTTTGTGTTTATGTTTACTCTCTTATCTAATACGAGAGAATCGACTTGAATAAAATTGTATCATTACCTGAGTCACACCCGAATCCGACAAACAAACGCTGATAACTAACATGGCAATCCTCAACATGGTATTTTTCTATAAACAAAATACAGGAGAAAATGTTTTACATAAGAAATAAGCAACAATCTGAATTAGAATGATTAACTTACCTTACATATTGTCCAAACATTGACATTTAACCGGGGTATGAAAACATTAAGGGAATTTTATTTAAAAAGTTTAAATATAATTTTAGGAATCCCGTGACGTAATTACTATTAATATCGATGAGCTAGACATGCACATGCATGTACATAATCTTAACTTCGACTCTTTTATAAAAGAAATACAAGGAAATATTTAAATAAAATGGCGCAATGATCATTTCGCAACGTTTTGTGATGTCAAGATTCTATTCAGTAAAAACACATTATGAGAAATGACCAGTGTACAGGGTCGTAGCTTGATTGTTAATCAGAGGGTGGTACATAACAAAATACAAATCTTCGTCGAAAAGAAGTACAAGCAAAAGCAATAGTGAATTATAAACACGAGATTGAACGATAAAACATTATATAGACTACAGACAAACCTGTGAACAATGGCCATCCTTGGTAAAGACAAAATGCGACCTTTACTGAAAGGTGGCCTTTATTTAGAGGTCATTTTCTTCTTTCTAATCAATACGGTTTTAATTAAATGGTCTTGATTCACAGGGTGGACTTAATTTGGAGGTGGCCACTAACACAGGTTTGACGATATGTTACCGTGTCTATTTTGAAAATTACAACTACACATGACCTGTACCCCCTAAAGGTTAAGAGTTTTGAAATTACTAAGGGCATGTTTAATAAAATGTTGATATGCGGTTATACGACTCAAACTTTTAATAGTGTGTGGGTGGTTATGTGGGTAGGTAGGTAGGTAGAAATTGAGAAGTCATTGTGTTATATCTGTATATTGGTCATTTATGGGAGCAACATAACTGAACAATATTCTGGTTAGCATTATACTAAATCTGTTCAGTTTCATAGAGGCATAATTAAACGTGTAAATCGAAAAATGCCGAACGTTCAAAATTTGAACTTTTCAGGTGAACAAAAAAATTTCTAAATGAAAAAGCAAAAATCTTTTTCAAAATGTCTTTCGTCACAAACCTTGTTTCAAAAAAGATACAAATTTTACAAAACTGTCATACAAATCCTTCATATTCGGATTTTTTCTCACACGTACGCAAGTTAAGATCCAGGCAGAGAACCATTGAAACTGAAGCAAAATTCCCGAACACACATAAACAATCCGAACCTTCTAAACAAGCAAATTGAAAAACAAACACTATCTCCCGTTCCAATAACTCTATTGATAATCCAAATAACTTCCGTATAAATATAAAATAAACATATAATTTCTAATTGTTTCGCCATTTTTCTACCTGATACAAATACAATAAAATGCATGTAGGTTCGGACTTTTTACCTCTTTATTCTGTAATACGTAATTTTGTCATGAGGCATTAGCCTTATAATGCCTTCCCATGGCTATATAGTGTTCGGTATTTTCAGAAATTGCGCTTGATCCAGTACTAATTCAGGTTCGGCAAAAACCCCGACAACATCAGAAAGTGCATGTTCGGCATATTCGAACGAGACTATCGAAATGGTAAATCGCATTTGTTTGCGTATGACTTAGAAATAATCTTTTCAGGAAGGTATAAACTTACTGACTGTATAATGCTTAAGTGAAAAGTATGATACTTGACAATGAGACGTAACAATGTTGGTTTCTGATTATGTGTGACATTAAAAATAGGGTATGTCGTCTGAGGCTTGGGGGGGGGGGCTCTCCAAAGTGTGTGAAAAGGTAACAAAGCTGATAGGAGGATGCATCGTTCCTCGAGCTAAGTCTAGGGTCGCGTAGAAAAAATATGGTATTCACTAGCGGAGTCAATTGGGGCGTACCCGTCGCGCACTCCACCTAAAAGTCCGCGATCATTGATAGACATAAAAGATCATTCAATATGTAATAGCATTCATGTAGTTATTCAATTCCTAAATATTAAGTATCGGGCCCCTAGCCTGAAATCCTTGATCCGCCTCTGGCACCGTGTATGACGGGTAACCAGTGCCTCCGTTGTTCATAATCCATAGTAGTACCCTTTCAATTATCACGTAGTGTCAGGGGCAGGTAATCAAGACTAAACACTCGATACGACGATCGTACTAAACTCCTACCGGATATATACAGATTCGGCATATCAAGTTAACAAACTAGTATATGATGACGCAGCAAATATACTTACCTTTTATATCGAGTTATCCAGGATAGACACTTAAATTATTATGAACTAACAGTTTATCACATAAGTTCCTATTTTCGTTTTTGATGTGCACTATAGGATTTTTTTATATGAGGGGTATGGAATTTGAATATTATACGATGTGCTATTCAATTCAACTGATACATTTCTAAAAATAGAAAAGATGAAATAAAGGTTATTTCCGACGTACAATCATAATATCCAAAAATAACTTTATGTTTATCGGGGATTTCCAAAAAAAAGAAAATACTGCTTATTCCTCACGCAAATGAAAAGGGTTAATCAATGAGAACCGGAAAATATAAATCAATTTGTTATGACCTTCTCCGGTTAGGTTTTCCAATTCCGTACACCATAATATTATCTTCATAACAATAGTGGATTGTAAAATTATTCCCGCTTACATATAACCTATATATAACTCTGTAATTGATATCTTCAGCTTGTAAATTGATTCGCTGATAATGTTTTTTTATAAATTCATTATCCACATGTATTTTTGCCTGAGGTGTATTTTATTAAATGTAGTAAAACCGCAATATTTAGCGTACCTTTAAAACCTGAAAATAATCTTGAGGTCAAGATGGCCTTATTGAAAAATTGAAATAAAGAGTAAAATATTAGAAACTGGACCGTAAGTAAATGGTTGTTGTAAAGTGGTGGTCGTTTTATTTAGTCATATTGTTGAGGTGGTGGCTTGGCGAGGTTTCACTGTATTTGACGAGCTTCGGTGATAGATAAGCTAAAAAATACATCAGTTTTGAATGAAGTTTGTTAACGCGTCACATTATAGGTAACTTAAAGATATACAGTAAAACCAAGTCACTTCAAGGCGACCTCACGGCACTTAATATCCCTTCAAGAAAGGGACACTTGGAACTATGAATCCATATATTGAAAATCGTGTCTGTCTATATACAAGTTTGGTTCAGTACTAATTTGATTGTTATCTACATATTAATGTTTGTGTACATTTATCTAGAATTAATCATTTTTAGAGACTGAACGATAGTTCCGCTTCCAATAGTCGTCACTCGCTCGGGTGCATGAATTTTTATGCGACCCTAAGTACTATGTGTATCTATATCCGCCATGCAATTGTTAAACTAGTTCCCGTTTCAAGTCTATGTAAGTTCAGTTTCCATGAGTACTTTCAGTACTTTGATTTGAATTATATGCCATGAAACCATATGCTTGTATGAATCATACAGGGAAATTTACTGTGTACTGCATTGTTCACTGTGGGGAAAATACGTTTACAACTAATTTAATCCTAAGGCCAGTAAAATAAAGTCCTGGTTACTTTTACCGGACTGGCACTTATTTAGCATCGACCGTTAAGTTTCTAACTGTAAAAATCCATAGTGCGAACATATTTGGGGACGAATCGTGCCCCGTGTCCCCACAAAAGGATTGTAGAGAAAAAAGCAGGCCTATCTACCCTAATTTTCTGATCAAGTAAACCTAAATATGGCTATAATTACTAGCCTAATGGAGTGGACAAGTCATTGGAATTTACCTAATATGTAGCCGACAGACGACTGTCGGGTTATATGGCGACATTTACATGAAGTAGTAATATATTTTACGTCGGATATAATTTATTACAATTAAACCTTCATAAATATATATTATATCCGTTAGATCGGCTTGTGGAACCACAGAAAGTCTGTAAGCTAGCTTGATAACTTGCTTATAACATAATCTAGGAAATCGTTATATTCTTAATGAGGCTGCAATACCCCCCATATGGACAATTTTTAGGCAGGACGCGGGACTAACATTTTATTTTGTTCTTAAATGGGACGCGGGACTCGCTCTTTAAAATATGGAGGGACGCGGTACTCAGCGGAAAAAAAGATAAAAGGGACGTGGGACTCGCGGGGAAAAGGGGTATCACAGCCCCTATAATATAATACATGTTTCACGTTGCCACGTGTTATCTAATTATTAATGTAACAAAATAATACACGTGATTTAAATGAAACATATCTATTTAACAAATTGACTCCAGAACAATCGTGTCTTAATTTGATCAGCTTAAACCTTTATATAAATGTATATATTCATGAAATAACGACATGTATTGTATATTTTTCATTGATTCTCCACTGAACAAGTAAATTGGCGAGAAACCAGGTCTCTTTATCACATTCGCTTTCTCAGTTGTTATAAATCATGTGTACCTCATTGAATACGTCAAACAATTAACGATCATGTATATATAATTTTTTTTTTATATATTATATATTTAATATAACATGATAATGTATGTTAATGAGTCGGTGGTGCGACATGACGTATCCATCCTAAGCAGAGACGGACCCAGGATTTCAGGCTGGGTGGAGTAATATTTAGGAATGTAGGCAGTTGGGATGGGGGTTGAAGAAGTGAAATGGTGCACTCTGGTGAGTTTTGGGTCCGAGCGCTTCAGAATTGAATTAGAGAATGCTATTTCATTGAATGATATTTCATTTTTATCTATGGTCTGGGACTTTGGGGGGGGGGGGGGGGGGCGGGGTGCTATCTAAGCTCTAAACTTATAGTGCTTTTCAAAAAAAGAAGATTTTTTTTATCATGATTTTCCTACATACAAATCTACATAAAACATGTGAGCCCTGGGGGGCGAGGCCAATTATGACCCCAGATATATGTGCATTTGTTGTTGACACATGGCTTTTGTCCTATTTCACTTCCAAATGTAAGAAGAAACAAGCATAAACTTTCTCAGATACTAGCTGGTCCCGAAAGATGAGTCGGATGTAGATTTTTATTGAGGAAGTCCACTTATAAAAAGTATGTATTTTTATCACGTAATGACATTAAATCTTCAAGCTATACTGTGTGGTTGAAATCACTGACTATTATACTTCATTTACTTATCAAGTGAATCTTTTGTGGATGAAGAAATTGCTGAACCAAATTAAACAATTCAAAGGCGCGACAACATGGATATACCATTCTTTGGACATTCCTGGGTAAAGATAAGAGAAAATCGTTTAACCTGAAAAAACAACAGTTAAATATATATGAACTGGTTCCCGTTCCATGTTGCAGTACACTTTGTACACACAAGTCAACGGGAACCAGTTTATTAGATATACAACCAATCAAGAGAGACAACTTGATCATCATGTTGAAAACCGATAAGGTAAGAGTTCTCTACCTTTCATACCAATGTTATCATTAGTAAATATTCTCTGATTATACATAGATTCTTTATTCGTACACAAAATATCTCTGCAAATGAATACTTTAGAAAAGATCGTCTGTAATAAACATGGAACATAAAAACGAAACTGTAGCCGTAAGTGTTCGCATATAAGCATAAAACTGTACAGAGTAGCAAACTACCAATAATATCATATTTTCCATGTAACTGTTATTAACCACACACCGTTCAAGTTTATTTTATTCCTGTGAAACAGAAAATAAAACACAATTAAGGGACTTGATCTAGACGGACTCATTATTCGTCGCTTCTTACTGATCTAGTCACGGTTGTATTTTTAACTGAGGCTGTTTATCATCACTACCATCGACCGGAGTATGTTGGCGACATTTCCGGCTTTAAAAGTAGAGGAAGACCATGTACACCTAAGTAGAAACACCAGCCTTCTGTAAGTTAAATGTAGAACTTCTTCACAAGTGAACTCGTGTGTTTCCGGATGGGATACGAACTTAGAGCAGCGAGGGGAAAGTGATTACTAGCCAGGGACCATGACCACTTCAGCACGGCGGCCCTGTGCCTGCTCATAGTTGGTGTGCGGGTTGGAAACCTAGCGGTCATCTATTGATTGTCACTGACATATGTATTTTGACAGATTTTCTTATTTGAATCTAAGTTAATCGTCTTATTATTCTGGTTCAGTTATTTAGTAACAGAAATTTGTAAATTAGTAATTCAGTACTAGTATATTGCAACCTCTCCAAAGCAACACCATTTGAAAGAAGCAAAATTAGGTTGTTGTTGAGAGGCTGTTGCTCTAAAGAGGTTGAATTAATAGTTACATCGTATACTGGGAAAAATCATGTTGTTGTTGAAGGGAGGTTGTTGCTTTAGAGACGGCCGCTCTGGAGAGGTTGTATTGTATCACATTTCAAACTTTTAATTTAATGCAAGTGGATACCAATAATGCTACCAATTTCTAACCAAAACAATACGTGTTATATTTTTAAATAAATGATATAGATATTCAATATTATCCCGTTTCTATATAATATATAATATTGCTTTTAGACCTAATAAAGCAGTGCCTGGATAAACGTAGCTTTCTTAATAAAAAAAGTAAAAAAGAATAAGCACGAGACAAAAAAAAGAGAGTAAAATTGTCCCCACTACTTTATAAAACAAATGTACAATTAAAAAAACTGTGTTTTGGGGCTCGGCGCGGTCGAGTGGTGATAGTCTTTGACTAATGATCACAAGCCCTTTACCGCTGTGAGTTCGAATCCATCCGCGACCAGAAAAATCGACTTAAGTAGAACATGTCCAGCAGCTTATTGAAGGTCATTGGTTCTACCCAGGTGAAGCCCTGGGGGTCTTCAAAGCTTGATAAGTCACCAAATGTCCCTGGCTGTTATTACGCCTCAGCGAACAAAATTATTCGATGACTACAACAACATGATGTGATCACAAAGTTTAATTACCCAATTAGAAATTTGTAATTAAAACGAGCCTAAAACACGGAATAGTGAATTTAACAATGTAACCTACCTGTCTTATTATATTTAAGAGTTGCAGAACTTTTTCTTACTTATGTTGTAGCTTATTGTCGTCCTGTAACACTCAGCCTCCATCCAGTATTAATTTTCCGAGAATCACGAAACAGGAAGTAGATTTCTATTTTTAGACATGTTACGTGTTTTCTGGGTTTCTTTTAAGTTGATCCAAGCATCTGAATCACAAGATTGTAGAGACCGTTGCGATGCAGCCACGTCAATAGCGTTATGTAATGAATAGCTACACTCACTGACGTAGCAAGAAATAAATTTAAGCCGATGAACTCTTGGGAGGTCCTGGGTCACTGTAGGAGGGGTGGGGTCCGGGGGCATGCCCAATCGGATTTGTTTTAAAACAAAAATCTAAAACATGCGATAGGATCTAGGAATCTAATGCTCAGAGAATAAAACAAGGATCATATACATTTGAATGCGTTCTGTTCATTATAACATGATCCAATGAATATCTGTAAGATGGAATTAATTGAAGAAAGTATGTTGTATTGCTCTGCAAATTTTAACTGAGATCATTGCCTCGGCGTGCATCAGCGTGGCTACGACGCTGACACTTTATTTATAATGTGGAAATGCGGTTTGTGATTTAAAGATTAATGGTCAACCGCATTATGTAATGGATGAAATTATATATATCATGATGAGTTTTGAAGTGGTTGGCCGTGCAAGAGCTGGTTTTGAAGGGTGTTATGGATTCGAGCCTCATCACTTCTGCATTGTATGTCTTAAAGCAAGACCGCTTCAGCAGTCTTGGTCATTTGCATATTGGTACCTGTATTTATCTAGAAGGTGAAGGATGCTAGATTTCAAACGGATTTTTACCAATTTATGTTACACAATAACCTTTGATATAAGACACCATTTTGGACTAAAATCAGCCTACTGATTTGGGCTCATTATAAAGTTGAATTATGCAGGATATATTAAAAACCGGTCCGAAACTAAGTGACCGTTATATGCGGTGATCTTTATACTAAATTGGTCGTTTCAAGTATATTTTAGTAGCATACGATTTTTAGGAAACAAATCAAACATTAACGTTTTGTAAGGTATAAGAACCAGAAACTATATTTTATTAATGGCAATAATTCAATGGTATTTTTGACTGTACCTTCGACAGACGATTGTTGTCTGTAATGTTTATATCGCGATTATGATTTATACTCGTCTTCGGGGTCATTATTTACTTCCAGAATTTGACACAAGTGTAGGTAGAAGGTATTGACTTAGCGTGTTGATGAGTCTGCTCTTTTAAGTGCTTTTTATAAAAAAATTTGTAGACGGTATTGAGGTTTCAGACACATTCTTTACCGTCGTTCTGCTTGCGATCCATCTAATTTCTCAAATTGTAGTCAAGACTGATGACTGACTTTCGGAGTTTACAGAGGACAACAATGTGACTATTTTCTAACCGCCTAAATTCCTGTCTCGAGCACATTCATGAACGGAATTTTGAATGCGCTTTCCTTTTGTATTCAGTATAGATACACTTCACTTAGAATACATGCAGTCAGCACTATTCAACTTCAACTATCTTTCATCTTGGTTTTAAGTTACGATGTACTTTGTTAACGCAAAGATAAAGGAAACTTCTATTTTAGATAATTGTGCAGTCTTTACTTTATCTTAGATTAAGATTGCAAATAATATGTGATCGAGATATCTAAATAATTAATGATCATTATGCAGTATACAAGTACGCATATATAAAAGATTCATAGCTTAAGAGTCCATTAATCTAAGGTGAATAGTGCATAGCGGCAAATAGCCTAATAACAATTTTCTTGCATGTAACACGGTTTAGGAAACGGGTCTTTCTATTGTAATTCCAGCAATTAGAGAACATAATCGCAAACTTTAATGTCTATCCAACAGTCAGAATCGTCACAAGTTGCGACTTTACCAGCTTTTAAACGGTGAAGGAAGACCCAGGCATATATACCTGAATACATTGTAGAACCATCGATCTCATGTAAGCTAGCTGGAGAGCATTCATGCATGTTCCGGTTGGGATTCTAACTCACAGCGACGAGGTCCTAGTATCCATTAGGCCACATAGCCCCCCCCCCCTTCTTCAACAGTTCTGCAATGTCGCTAAAGTTCCTTTAAATATTTATATCCGAGATGACTTGCAATTAAATTCTTCAACAGATACAAACTTTACACATTTACTTATGAAAAAGAAAAAAAATACACAAACAGAAACGTAATCAATGTTTCCAGAAACATTTAACAAATGTGTTTGCCATTATGACCCGAAGTACAAGTGTTTGATTTTTTTACTAAAATAAATAACAACATAGTGATTGTACCCTTGTACTGTCGCGGAGACATTCTTTTTAATACTTGGACTGATAAAAGAAGTTGTGAATACCGGACGACAAAAAATGCCGCTATTACCCAATAAAAACATTATTCGATATTTTGGTCTGTCAATCCACGCACCAGTGGTTTCAAGCAGTCTCCACGAGTCAAAGCATTGATCCAGCAAAGTAGCGCGAAAAGTAATATTAGCGAAATGTTTAACACTTTCATTTTCATGGAGTAAAAATCTAGCTATGCTTAAAATCGCCATAAGGTTGTCGCCAGTAGCTTATTGATTGGATCTCTTGCGTTTGTGCGCGAGGCTTAATTCAATTTAAGGAAAAACTCGATGGTGGTAAGCGGATGGTGCAAATATTTTCGCCGTCAAGATATTTCTCGAGAAAATTACTATACACCGATCAGAGCCTTGCGTGAGACGGTGGTGACATTTGAAGAAACCATTTTGAAAACATTCATTTTCACATAAAATAATCGTCTCTAAATGTTCAGTGTATGAGATACTAGTCTCTCTAAAGAGTGAAAAGTATCTGGCGCTTATTTGTGATTTCTGTGGATATAAACGCGTGAGTTAAACTAACTTTCTGTAACGCTGTAAACTTATTGAAAACAATCTGTTAAAAACTTAATATAAGTTTATTTGTGACTAGTGATGTAAAAAGGAATCTATATATACTAAAAAGAGGAACTTTGAACTTATTTTTCTTGGATTTATTTAGTTAAACAGTTAAATTATTTTTTGGCAAACATGGAAGGACAGTCTAGTGAACCTCAAAAAATGAACACACACGTTTCTATTGCGGTTCCGGAAGAGTACCCGCGTGGTCCTAGGGGCTTGATAATGCGCATGCGCAATAGGAATTGGCGTAAACTTGGTAAAAATATGAAAGAGAATCTACTTCTCATATTATTGCTTGGTTCTGTCATACTAGGCGCAGCAATCGGTTTTGGGGTCCGAAGTGCGTACGGACACATGTCCAAACGCCACATATTGTATCTACAGTTTCCGGGAGAGATTCTGATGCGTATGTTAAAAATGTTGATCTTACCACTAGTTGTATCAAGTCTGATAGCCGGCATTGCCGGTCTAGATGCTTCGACCTGCGGAAAAATGGGACTCCGTACCATCGCTTACTTCGCCACCACGACCCTTAGCGCCGTTATACTCGGCATTATTATGACTTTTATAATGAGACCGGGATCCAGCTCCGACAAGAAAGGGATTCCAAGATACGGAAATGCTGCCCAGATTAATGCTGTGGATACATTTCTGGATCTAATCAGGTGGGTTCCAAGAAAAATAACATTCGTCGAAAACTATTTCCTGTTCGTTCGTTTCATTAGATTACATATAATCCTGTTTGATTAAAATGCCGCGATAATTTTCGGTAATTATTCCATTTTAATCACAGATCTTACGCTACTGTCCATAAATCATCGATGTTCAGCGACAGGGCCAAATCATATTATACATCAATCCTGCGTCTGCTTTATTAATATATTTCCTATCATATTTTATTGACTGAACTAAACCTGACTATATATGCGCGTGTTCCCTTTGCAGTAAACTATTTTTACCGTTCATAACCCTATGGAAATTTTATAATTATGTAGCCGAAATGCTAAAAATGGGCACATACAAATAATACATTTTTCAAATAATACATAAAGGTCCTATAAAATGTGTCTGTTCTATGTAATTCTATTAACCATTATGCAGGTATAACCATTCCAATTTCCCACAACGGCACCAGTACCTCGTGGGTTTGGTTGATCTCCTTCATCCTTTCATCTTGAAACCCATTTGTGACAGTTTCCTTGATTTTGTTTACAAAACTTTTCCTTGCACCAGGATTACACCATGTGCTTGTACTGGTTTGCAGAACAATTGAAAGATAAAGTTAGTTCTATGCCGTGCAAATAAATACCGTGGTGTCATCTCAGACTTTAACCAAGAACCATATTCATTCGTGGATAAACTTGTAAGACCTTTGTATCCGAATTAATCTTAAACTCATTCAGATTTGTACTAGTAAAATAATCCCTAAAATTCAGGAATAACTGTAAAGGCTGCAAATTTAAGAATATTGCCAGTAACACTCCACTTTGTGAAAACATTTACAGTAAACTGATGTTGCATCAGGCGTATAAACATCAATGTACATTAAATTGTTCGCGGATTAAAGCCCATGCTGTACGATTGTTCTTTTGTTCTGAAATAGCTGTGTGGTATGTTATCGCTTTGGATTTATGATAATGGTGATATATAATGATAATATGATGTGTTGCTATGACAACCATAACCTTTTTTCCAAATACAAATCATCATGTTTATATTGTTGTGCCATTATGATATAAAAATGTAGCTCTTGAAGTTACATACTTATTTTTTTTAAATATAAAGAATGTATCATCTTTGGTAGAAAATAAACGGACAGGCTTGCAGAAGAGTTAAACTGTCTAGTCCCAGGCTATCAACTCGTGCGTAAGAAATGGAAAAGACCAAACATACCCTCAACACGACGACAAGTACATATCCAGTCTCAGAAATGCATTTTAAAAGACAATAAGTGAATAGTGTTTTTCGGAAGTTTGTTCAAAATATCAGGTTTGGACAGAAAGCATACATGGGAGCATTTTCCGTTTGAGTTGTCGCGAACAGAACGTCAAAAATATCAACGTCTGATTTTTAAATTTACGCCGTACTATAAACTACGACGACACAAAAATGTCACATTTACAATGATTCAAAATTGTATACAAGAGCTCCCGCTAAACACGCCCGGATATCTTTTCCGTCTTCCAGCAATTTACTGACAGAATTCTCATTTCGTTTAGGGAAAAATAGTATTATACGGGCTTGTGTGAACGTGGGCTTGAATAAGATTCCTATTTTCTAAGTGACAGCCCAAAAGAATACTTGAAGAAATGTTCTAGGCCAGGGTTTCAGTCTTAACACTGAAATGCTTTAATCTGCAAATCTCAGTGTGAAAATGATTAATTAAACAATTTGACGCAATAAAAGGAAAATTCAAATGCAGTTAATGCCATCGTCTTAAAAGGATTATTATCACACGACCCAACAGAACATTTTTTTTTCAAATCGTCTGAAAGCAACAAACCAAAAAGTACTTTTACAAGGAAATTCAGGTTATTGCCTCCTCGTTAAGATCTGCTGCTAATTCAAAAAGAAATTAATACGCATGCATTTTTTTATATAATTCTATTTGTGATTTGTTGTATGATTAACTACAAACGCACAAAAAAAGAAACTGATAGATTCAGTAGATGTACGTAATTTGCAAAATTATATTAGAAAATCTTAAATGGCGCTATTTCTGAAAAAAAAATGCAATTTAGCCTCAAGTGATTTCCAAATATGTTATAAAAACAGTCAAACCTGTGTTAGAAGCTGTCTCCGATTAAGGTCACTCTATGAATAAAGGCCATTATTTTAAGCATTGGTTACTTAAAAAATAACCTCCGAATGAAGATCACCCGCCAATAAAGTCCACATATTGTCTTTGCTAAGGGTGGCCTTTGTATACACGTTTGACTGTATGTTAATGACCTAGAATGAATATGTCATCAAGGTGATGAAGATATTTTATGTTTTGATGACTACTATCTAAGTACAGAATAATATAACATGTACACTGAAGCTGATGTACCGTATACATATGATAGAATTGTTGAAACTTGTAAAAGATTAAAGGTTGATAAATCTAATGGATCTGGCTATTCATTCAATGAAATTTTCATGTTTGGGTCTTGGTTTGATCATTTTATACATATTATAAGTTTTTTTTCTTCAAAAAGGCGTTTGATTTAGATTAATTATATATGTTACTAACTGGTATATATGTTCCTGACTGGTCCATATGTTACTTACTGGTCTATATATTACTAACAGGTCTGTGTATTACTAACTGGTATATATGTTACCAACTGGTTTAGTCTATATGTTACTAACTTGTCTATATGTAACTGACTGGTCTATATGTAACTAACGTGTCTCCATGTTACTGACTGGTCTATATGTTACTAACTGGTTTATATGTTACTGACTGGTCTATATGTTACTGACTGGTCCATATGTTACTAACTGGTCTATATGTAACTGATTGGTTTATATGTTACTAACTGGTCTATATAATACTAACTGGTCTATATGTTACTAACTTGTCTATATTTAACTGACTGGTCTATATGTTACTAACTGGTCCATATGTTACTAACGGGTCTATATGTTACTAACTGGTCTATATGTTACTAACTGCTCCATATGTTATCAACTGGTATATATGTTATTAACTAGTCTATATGTTACTGACTGGTCTATGTGTTATTAACTGGTATATTTGTTACCAACTGGTCTATGAGTTATTAACTGGTATATATGTTACCAACTGGTCTATATGTTACTGACTGGTCTATTACTAACTGGTCTATATGTTACTAACTGGTCTATATGTTACTGACTTGTCTATGTGTTTCTAACTGGTCTGTATGTTACTAACTGGTCTATGTATTGCTAACTGGTCTATATGTTACTGACAGGTCTATATTTTACTGACTGGTATTTATGTTACTGACTAGTCTAAATTTTACTGACTGGTCCATATGTTACTAACTGGTCTATATGTTCCTGACTGGTCCATATGTTACTAACTGGTCTATATGTTACTAACTGGTCTATATGTTACTGACTGGTCTATATTTTACTGACTGGTCTATATGTTACTGACTGGTCTATATGTTACTAACTGGTCTATGTGTTACTAACTGGTCTATATGTTACTGACTGGCCTATTACTGACTGTTATATATGTTACTGACTGGTTTATATGTTACTGACTGGTCTATATGTTACCGACTGGTCTGTATGTTACTGATTGGTATACTTTTTACTGACTGGTATATATGTTACTAACTGGTCTATATGTTACTGACTGGTCTATATGTTACCAACTAGTCTATATGTTACTGACTGGTCTATATGTTACTGACTGTAATATATATTACGAACTGGTTTTTATGTTACTGACTGATCTATATGTTACTTACTGGTATACATGTTACTGACTGGTCTATATGTTACTAACTGGTCTATATTTTACTAACTGGTATACATGTTACTGACTGGTCTATATGTTACCAACTAGTCTATATGTTACTGACTGGTATATATGTTACTGACTGTAATATATATTACGAACTGGTCTTTATGTTACTGACTGGTCTATATGTTACTGACTGTTCTATATGTTACTAACTGGTCTATATGTTACTAACTGGTCTATATGTTACCAATTGGTCTATATGTTACTGACTGGTATATATGTTACTGACTGGTCTATATGTTACTGACTAGTCTGTATGTTACTGATTGGTGTATATGTTAATAACTGGTCTATATGTTACTGATTGGTATACATGTTAATAACTGGTTTTATATTTCCGAGATCTGTGTCTACATATAAGAGTGATCTTATTCGAATAAAAGTATTGTCCTTGCTATTGTGTGGTAATTTGACAAATTCATTCAAGATTAACTTAAAACATGTTTTAACCAACTAGAAATTTTGAAAAAAGAAAAAAGGTTCTAAAAGAAGTTCTTATTCGCTGAAATAAAATCAGTAGAGCAAGAAGATATTGTTAGTTTATCTCTACTCTGTGTCTTACATCATCAAGAAAATCAATATTTCAAAATAATTAGCAGGGTACCAACCTAATTATCGTGCTCTTTTAAAATGTCAATACATGTTTCATTAATTAAACTACGCTAAATATGCATGTTTCCTGTGTTACTATACTAACACGAAAAAGAAAGCGCGCACCTTTATATTGGGTATAACATCTAAGTATAAACTTAAGAAGTGCAATTATTAACACGTAAAGTTCTGACAATTATCAATTAAAAGTTAAACATATATCTATTTTATTCTTATTGCCATACATGATAGATTGAAAATTTTATGCTAAATGCAACATAATACTGTCTAAATAACTTACTAAATGTCACCAGTCTTTGATACAGGATTTATTGAACTTTATACAATATGCTTGTACTCCATGAACAAGTACGGAATCGAATGGATTTTTGTCTTTTTAAAAAAATTTTTTTTACGCGAAGCATTAAATACACATTGACACTTATCTCCAAAGCCGTTTTATTTAGTAACTATCTAGTTATTTCTTAGTACATATCCACGTCGACTAGTTACAACTTTAATTAGAATAAGTTGCTGCCGTCCGCACGCGTTTGATGTTCTGATGAAAGATATAAAAGAAGTACCGACAAGTTTGTTTCCATCGTCTAACATGCTATAATATTAATCGATATACGTGAACTTGTAAAAGATTGAAATCATGTCACATAATTCTATTCACGATACTTTAAAAGTAAGTGTCTGCTAAGCAAGATCATGTCCGAGACCAAAGTTTTATATTGTGTGTAATATGCCAGATTCTAAGACACAATGTCTATTATCACGTGATATATTGTTTTGATACCACAGGGTCGAGCTCAATGGCCCCACCAAGGAGTTCGGAGGTCGTCGAAAACCTTGTTGCTGCCGCAATTTGTCAAGTTTCTCAGCACGGTCTATGGACAAACTACGACAGTAACAATGCTAATTTTGGGCTACATGAAAAACTCAAAACATTTAAACATGTCGCCGTAAAATGCGATACACCATCGAACTCGTCGGCGCCGCCATTTTTCCAAACCCTGTGGTATCAATCGTTATCGAAACAATATATCACGTGATTATAGGTCGTGAAGACGCAGTCTTTAAAATAACGCTTTACAAATTTAAAGACTTCATGGGCAGTTACAAATTTCGCTTATCTTCGTTAAAAGTTATTTTTCTGTACTTAACTTAACAACGCCAGATTCGTTTTGTCCCAAAATCATGGCGTGTAGTTTACCATACACATGTATTTTGCAAGAATCATTGGGCTGCTGCCGAGGCACTGTGGTTAGTGCCGTTGAAAATTCGACAATATTGATTTATGTAGAAATAGCCGGCTCCTTGTGGAAGGGTAAGTTAGTCCTGGTTGGGATTCAGTCCAGGAAAACTGAAATATCCTGGAAAAACGGCGTTAAATCCACTAAAACACGCGTACTTCTAAATATATCACTCTTATCGGTCTGATTGGCGACCATTAATGCAAGTTATTGGTCAGTGGATTTAAATCACAGCCAATAATCGCATCTCATTAAGACCTTGTCACTTACTTGGAAATAGTAAAAATCCGACTCAACTGCTTTAAACCATCAGCAAATAGTAGTATGCATCAAATTATTATTTCATACCATACGTGTGGCGAACCGTTGATAGAGTATTCAACCAAGAAGCAAATAAATCAGTAAATTGTCTTATTTCCTACATGGAACATAAAATACTGTTATATAGCAATAAGAATTGTTCTTTTAATGAATGTCAACAACCTTACCGTGCTGATTGCCTCATGACATCTTTGTTCATTTCGATAGCAAGGCTTGATTAAGAAACCCTACGTCATAGCGCAATCTACTCCAAATTATAAAATAAAAATACCACTTCTGTAAACATAAAATATGAGGTATACCTTGCACGAGTTAAAGACTTGACGTAGAATAAGATGTGCAGTACAACCTCTGCAGAGTGACCCTCTATTAGCAATAACCTTCCTTCAACAACAACATGATTATTCCTACAGCACGATTTAACTATCAACCTCTCAACAACATAATTTTGCATCTTCCAAAGGGTGTTGCTTTGTAGAGGTTGGTTGCACTGTATATCTTGTTTTGACGTAAATAGTGGAACTTCCGGTTTCTTTTGTTGGGATAAATGTCTGTTGAGTGTTTTTAGATCGGTAAAATCGCGAAACAATCTTAGAAATGCTATTTTAATAATTTCTAGATTCAATCCTATGAAGATAATAGGAATTACAATTCTTACATTCTACATTTGAAATATTGTTGTCATTGATATAGTTTCGTACCATGTATTTTGAAAGTTGAAACTCTATGACAAAGGTACAACAAAGGCCAATCAGTTGAATATCGGGAACTACAATACAGATATACTTGGCATCATCTTGTAAAGAGCAGTTGGTTTAACTTCAAACATAGATACAAGATACACCTCCGCGTCCATGACTTTTGGAACGGTCACG
This sequence comes from Lutraria lutraria, assembly GCA_964023205.1. Taxonomy (NCBI): domain Eukaryota; kingdom Metazoa; phylum Mollusca; class Bivalvia; order Venerida; family Mactridae; genus Lutraria; species Lutraria lutraria. Next base: position 6,427,716 of record OZ026848.1, on the reverse strand, counting down.
CCGCTTGCTAGCCAGTTCATTAATTGCAACAAGACTGGCGACATTGCGTGAAATAAGATATATACTGAAATGATTCACATCATCAACGAACCTGACACTCGAGCATATTTACACACATTCTTAAACCATTCGATTGGGCTGAATAATTGAAAAATGAAAAAAGAAAATCAGGACGGATCAGTACTTGTATCAATTACGCAAAATGTCAGAACAAGCTCATAAAAAATAAGATAACGCCGAAAAGTTTAAACCAAACTTAAAAAGGAATGATTGGTGTGTTGTTACTTTTGCTGACAATGGACCGCGGCCTTGGTCCGATGGTTAGTGCCGTGGATTTGTAACCCGGCGATCCGGCATTCCGTGAAAATTTGACCAAAAAAATCGATTTCCTCCTTGTTTGGAGATGTTGTCCGTTCCTAGTGGAATAGTAAGTTAGTACTGGTTAGAATACAGTCCAGGGTAAGTTAGTACTGGTTAGAATACAGTCCAGGGTAAGTTAGTACTGGTTAGAATACAGTCCAGGGTGAGTTCGTACTGGTTAGAATACAGGGTAAGTTAGTACTGGTTAGAATACAGTCCAGGGTAAAGTTAGTACTGGTTAGAATACAGTCAAGGGTAAGTTAGTACTGGTTAGAATACAGTCCAGTGATACTAGTTAGGTGACCCGGCCGCCGTATATAAGAGAAAAAAGATTGAAAAATGCCGTTAAACCTAAATAAATAATTATGCTGACAACACATTTTTTCTCTGGATTTTATCGAAACAGAATGTCTTCCATAACTTTCTGTATCGCAATGTAGTCTTGAATAAATGTAACCCGAAGATCAATCGTACTACTAACGTTGAAAGTATTGTAAATGTGTATTGTACTATCTCATGTGTCATTAAACCTATTGATTTCATCTAGAATCTCTTTAAGAGCACAATAACTCTCCGACCCTCTTAATTAATATATGTTTCACGATCAGATGCACGCAAAATTGCAATTATCTGTTATTTATAGTAGAGAAAGCTTGATGCTTGATTAAAACAGATACTAGTATCGCATTGTTATCCATTTTAAATTAGATCACCTCTAATCAGGATATACAATTGGTTTATGTCCTATGCATTCCGCTTGAAGGGTTTTGCTATTTGAGCAACTGTCTGTGTAGCACCAGGGAGAGTCCTGGAAGGGATGGGTGTTTGACGAATCTAATACGGTATGTCTAGCAATAGCCTATGTTTTCTCATGCTAGAGGTCTAACATCTTTACATAAGGAACCGGCAAGTAGCTGTAACTCATATTAGTGTTGGTGTATTTATAAAATCTATCACCTTGACCACTTTTAAGTTCCTCGTCTGTATTTGATATTTCTACTGCAAACTGCTTTTCAATTTTAATAAATATAACTGATTATTTTGTTATCTATTCTTACATCAATTCATACCCCCACACTTTTATTCACTGTCTTTTTCATTAAGTGGATTTCTGATTCAAAGTGTGGCTATGAGACATCTTGTTTGATATCGTTACACAGTCTGTACATCCTCACAGCATGTAGGAAAATTAAATAAAACTTTAGGAAGGTGGGTATTGTGTATTTTATCTCTGTTCAACTCTACTAGGCCGTCACTCGCTCAGCGCATGAATTTTGGTATAGACCAAAGTACTCGGTTTTCTACATCCGCCGTGAAAACTTATAAAAAGAAACACCCGATACAAAGTTCAAACCACAAGAGTACTTTCCGAACTTTGATTTCAATAAAAACCCTTTTCTTGTCAATTGAATAAAACACAACAATAGAACAAACGACACTGTCTATACTGGAATAAAAGTTCATATTGCCTGCTTTGTAAATGGAAAAAACAACATGGTGAAAAATAATAAAGTTTGTATAGCGTCAGAAACAAAGCAATGAAGAATGACAATAGTTCCTTCCATATTGGCTTTGCGAGGATTGTTATTGTCTCTGAACCATCAAACTGTCTCCTCGGGATTTTCATTGTAAAGCCGATCTTGTCAGCTAAAGACATTGAGGAACGAAGTTATTGCAAAACATAATAGATATTGTTATTAAGCAAGCTACGAAATACACAAAGGAAAAGGTGAAAAGTAAGGCGTATTGTAAAACTGATATCAGTCTGTTTTTGAATTCAATTTTAAGGTGTTTTTTTATCCAATAGATACCTCTTCGATATTTCAATCATATACACGTTTGTGGCGTTATACCTACCGCATACCTTACGAGTTTGACAAATCGTTGGGTTATCGTTATTCAAATCAAAGTTCCTTATGATAATTACGTCTATTACAAAGTAATATCTAATTACTGTCCTCTGGATTCCAATGCCTCTTTAAGTTCTCCCTATGTCAGTTCCGTCTATCGTGTGCATACTACTAATCATGACTTCCCTTTCACGTGTAAAACTACGTCTTTCTGTCTCATCTCTAATTCCTTCTCTTGGCTGTTTCTGTAAACATTCATTCTAGTGACAGTGTACGATTACTATTACTAGTAGCTGTTGTCTCTTTATTAACAATTCCTTCACCACCGAATGTAGAAATATAAATGCATATCAAACAGAAACAGATAAGAAATATTCCCAGACGGGATGAAATCAGGCACACACAGACATCAATTAATTCCGAGAAAGTCCATTCTTTATGGCCATATTGCAGTAAGGTTAATCCCTCTGTTCTAAGAATCAGTTGGTTCTCGTCCTGATAGATAATCGGCTTAGAATTCGTGTAAAATCGTTTTATGTTATGCATAGAATTGTAGATCAAAAGAACATCAGACGCGCCAAATACAGATCCAGGATATGCGAAGATATCCCCTCGGTCTCCGAACAATAACGAATATATAGTTAGCCAGCACTTTAGTTGTTCCATTGAATAGGAAAGACAATTGCTTCCATTTCTTTATGATACATTTCTTGAAATTGAAAGATATTGATTGCACAATTGTTAAATGAATTGAAATACTCAAATTTAAATTGAAGAAAAATCATATTACTAATCTAAGGCTGTAATGTGTCCCCGAGTATTCGGATATTCGTCGCATAAACCTAAAATCGAGTACGAATACTCGCCAACTCAGAGATAGTCGGAACTTGATCTCAGTAAAAATTACTGGCTTGATATATATTTTCATTAGGGTAGCGTGTTATAAGGTATTGGCACATTCCTCTAGCCAGTCTAGTGTTTACCTAGATTTTATAGTCCGTCCTGTTAAGAAAATTGCGATGTAGTGCTTTCAAACCTATTAGAACCATTGACCTACACGACTAGATGATTCATGAACCGTTTGGCCAGACGACTCTCAGCCAAGTCGCTGGTTTTCGTTGACAATTTTATATCACCATTTTGATCAAAGTGTATTGGAGCAGTATTCGACTTTTCTGATATTTTTCAATTTAAACAGTGCCATTCACCGAATAGAGCTTCTAATTTCTTATACCAGTCTGGAGCTTAGCCACTTTAAGCACAGCATAGAGTCGAGCAGTTTGATCAGATGACAATGTCAAAAACAACATCAAATCGACGTCAAAAACAACATCAAATCAACGTCAAAACAATGTCAATTCAATGTCAAAACAGCGTCAAGTTAATGTCAAAACAGCCTCCAAACATCGATCAGACAAAGTCCCAACAACGTCAAGAACAACATAAAAACAAAGTTAAAAATAACAGCACAAAACGAAGAAAAACGACATAGAAAAACAACGCAAAACAACGCCCAAACAAACGCTTGAAAGTAACAAAGTATATCTCAAGATAGATGGTTAAAACAGCCATGGTGGTATATTAGCATTGCATGATATTGTAGACGTCTGATTTCCATTTCCGGATGTAAGTTCAAACAAACACATTTTAAACGCATATTTAGTGGTTCTATCAAAATGATAAGGTGGTAAATATAATTATTTTAATATAAGGGAACCAATGTTTAAACATTGTTCACATACTGATACAATCAAATAGACAGTTTGGAGAAAATGTCAATTATTGCAATGTCATGTGAATTTGAGATAAAATTCAAAATGCTCATAGTTTTCATTTATGCAAATTGTTTGAAATACAATTTATTTATGTAAATTACTTCAAACGGAGAGATTTATGACCATTCGGTCACAGTGATATTTCACGACAACTTGATATAAAATCGGAAACTCAATTTGACATGGTTTTGGTGAATCAGCAAAAGTTTAGAAATAGATTGCCATACATTGAGTGCGAACGACATTTATAAAAAAATAGTCACGTGACTCAGTTGAAGATAATGATTTATTTAAATACTGATATTTCGTTGATAAAGTATTTTATCTCAACTGGAAACGAGTTTAAGGTTGTTTTTTTTCACACGAAGGTAAAAAAGGGGATGGCTCAGTTTTTATGCTTATAACGGTTATTTCGTCAGAGCTTGTTTTGCAATTGTTATCACTCTCTTAAGTATCACGTTTTATATCATTTATTTAATTTTATTTCTTTGAAATACGAGCTCAATTACATGAGAGAGAAAAAATATCGAAAACGTTACTTTAGAGTCTGATTGAATTTATATTTCACATTTGGAGAAACTTTAAATTAAATTTCTGTCTTGGATATTATTAACTTGACGTAGTATAATATTATGATATCTATAGATCAGAAGATTTTGTCAGTTCTTGGAACGGTCAACCATTTAAGCAAGCCAAAATCTGCATTATTACGTTTGTATCAATACTGAAATAAAGAATCAAAACTGCTTTTTCTTCGGTTCCTTGCATTGTCCACTTTGCTATTCTACCATGTTAATATTCTAAATCGGATGATCACAACCTTAAAAAAAGATAAAACATGGACTTACCAGAAATTCCAAAATGCACCTCACCACTCTGGCTACATAACTATATCATGGTACACATCCGCAATACCTACTAGTATATAAGAATACGACAACAACTTTAAAACACAATCTCTCCAAGGCGATTTACGTAAGAGTTTTCCATTCTGCCTAATTAGTTTATCAAATTTAAGTCAAACAAATACCTTTATAAGAACAGGTATCCTCATGACTATGGTCTGCGTTTTGGGTATTGAAATTGATGTATTTATTACACCATCTAAGCCATCGTGTTCCCGTGGACGTCCACAAATAGGCCCTCCTCCTTTTGATATTTATAAAATGGTACCCAGTGGGGTATGGAATCAAATGTAAGATTTGGCGATGGGATGCAATGTTTTTTTCTGTTGTTTTTTTGGAAATGAAAAGACATTAATGAACGGCAAACGTCTATATTTGGAACTAAACTAAGGTGCTGGTTTTATTTCCAATACTGAAATAGCCGTCCAAATATATCATTGCACTAAAAGAGACACGCGTACTATGCAGAATATATTTGCAAACATCCTTGAAACATTTCCATTTTGGTGCCTTTAAAATTGATTATCAGTGTGAGTAAAAACTTATCTTGAGACAATTTTATTATATTGGGAGAATTCATTTAAAGAATCGAACATGTTTAGCGCCATCTGAAGTTCACCTTGAATTAAAACTAAATTTGTAGACTGTTGCAACGATTTCACAAAAATAGCTGTACAGAAAAAAGTTATACAGCGGAATCCAACCTTGTGATTAAATGCTTGAATATATCGACGCCTAATAATAACTTAATCGAATTTGTTAAAGTGGTAAAACGCAAAAACCAACTTGATATCAAAATGAAATACGTTTATAATTATATCAGCGTACCAATCAAGCCTAAACGTATTTAATTAATTAATTGTACTATCATCATTGATTTATTTACACAACATTGATATGCTAATGCACACTGAATTCGATTAAAAAAAACCTTAATACATTAAGCGGTTCCTACACTATTATGATCAAAGGGAAATTATACAAAATGCACTGAAAAAGTTACATTCACATCGCAGAGTCTACATAAGGGTTTTGAGCATTTTCCTTAAAAAAGTCCGACTTTAAAAAATCAATAATTTGTCTTTTACTTATTTGCAGCATTTAAATTTTAGACATTAAAGAAAGTAAATTGGACCCAATGGAACGAATGTGAAAGACAACAATAATTGGTGGAAACATAAACTACTTGCTTCTCGAGATTGCCAAAAATACAAAACATCTAAATGCGAAAATAATCTACCTCCATATGGAGAGTACAAGAAATAGATTTCTACGGCACACGCTCCATCAGAGAAGAAAATTGATGTAACGGCATTGCATGGAAAGTTTGAAGTGTTAATTTTATTTTGCAGGCTTCTCAATGAGACCCATGAGTGCTCGGCAGCGATCGTTCAATATATTTCTCCGCATTTCTAGAAACAATTATTCTCCCTCATTGTTGGTCTCAGTTATTTTAATTGTTGCTTAAATAGACAGCTGAAGGTGGTGATGTAATCTATCATAGTTCTCCTGAAAGCGAAACACACGAGTTTAGATGAAACGGAAACGATCCCATAAACAAAGGCATTATTTTCATGGGATGCGGTCGGAATTTTAAGTTGCTTTCTTTGTACTATTTTAAAATCATTGATGATCATGAACTAGTTATGTTTAATTTCATGGCAGTGATCCCCGCACTGTGTTATCAAATCAGGGACAAGCTTTTTTTCAATGTTTGGCTTTCTTAACTAAATAGAAAAACAGGCGATCTAACTTCTTAGTTTCGACGAACGAATTAGTATACACCGCGATTGCCGAGAACTGCTTAAGAAGGTTAGAATGTATTGTCACTTCCGCTTCTTTTAGCTTTCTTAGAACACCCAAATATGCACTCTAACCTTTAAATAATGACTGTTATCAGTTTTGTTTGGCGAATTTAACCAAATTCCTATTGTTATAAATACCATTGTACCCCTTTACTGACAACATAGCCAATTAAGACATAAATGAATTAGTACCCCATAACACGATATATAATGTTGGGAGGTTGGGAGATGGTGAACGTTAGCGATGAGTAAGGAGATGGACCAGTAGTCGAAAATCACAAAAGATAGGAAAATACAAAGAGCTGGACAGCACAAACATTCTTCAATATAACACTGCATGTATACACAAAATGTAATAATTATAGTCACCGGTTACTCAATACGTTATACTGTCATTTTGTTTAACCTTATAGAAGAAAATATAAAGGTAATAATTCTTGCCCGTACTTTTCATAGATTTGCCATTTTATGCGGTGGAAAAAAGGAACGTAATTTAATTACACTAAAGAGTACTTCGGAGGAAATGAAATAATAGTTTGATGTGGGCCTCGAGAATTATCCAATTAAAGCCGCAATGTTCTTGAATAATTGGGTTAAAACTGTGGGTAAACGACAAATCCTGCCCACGAAATTAACTTTTATGCATCTACCATGTTGTCAATGCCACTGATCTGTGTGGCGTCAATGAACGAACAAGTTGGTGCGTTTTGGTTACAACAATGTTTGAAAGGGATCAGTTTTATCATCCGTGTAGCTGACCAGTATATATACAAAAAAAAACAAGACAAGGGGACTTGTTAAAGCGATTTAAATCTTTTTTTTTCTTTTCCTGATCACCAACTATTCTAGGCGATGTATCCTTGTATTAAATATTCCGCTATAAAAAATCGTAATATACCCATTTCAGTCGACAGAACAATAACATTTGTTACACAAATGTAATATACATATCTTACTTAAAGACATGCCCTGTCTCATTGTTTCCTCCTTAGTTTGGAAGAAAGAAACCTTTTATTTCCTAAAGAAGGATTTAAAACCATTTACCACGAATCAATAAGATAAAAGACTTCTTAAGACTTCTTAAGTTGACAGCAATTCTATAACAACGTATTCTTTTCTAGATGTTAACACTGATATATGTCTTTGTATTCCACATGTTTTCTCTCTGTGAAATAACTTATATATAAACCAGTAGACTTTTCCCTGAGACGTTTTCTATACTTAAAGGCTGATATAGCTTTAACATTGACAGTTTTATATGCATTTTTATCTCTTGTCGTTGTTGCACAATTCGAGCCTAGTTTTACCATTATTGTGTAATTGTTGTATAAATACAAATGTCAAATATTTACAACCGTTTTATGAGAGTAAAAGATGAGTGATTTTCTGTGCCTTGGGTAGAAATTAAAGAAACAATTTGTGTAATAAACGATGATAAATTGAGACATGGGCTAATGCTCGATATATTTATTTTAAATTTACGCCTATTTAATTTTTGTTCCCTGAAAATTGCTAAAGTATCCTAAATGCAGTGTGGTCATAAAACGTTTTGTATAATATATTATTAAATGTTTTCAACCCGAGTGATGTTCTCCAAATGGTCTACAAGTGCTTTTACTAAATCGTTTGATCAAACTTAACAGCTGTAATTATAAATATGATTTCTCAGAAATTTTCCTCACTTGGTTTAATGGGGAAAACGATACAGACATCAGTTTGAACTTTGTGCACGGCATTATGTGGCCTGACTATTGGAAACGTTTTAATAGATTTAGATGTATTTATTTCAATATGCAATCAATAAAACAAACATATAGCAAGACAGCAATATGTATGAATCGATGAAGATTTGGAGTTCCAAACGGAGACCAAAGTGAGAACTGGTACAAAATCTTGGAACTTAGATAATGTTAATGCAATTATTATAATCTGAAACAATCTCTGATGTATTAACAATTTAGTATTGAACTAGCAAGGCCAATGCCAGAAAAGTAAATCACAGTAAACGAAGTTTAATAAGCGTACAATGATTGAAGTCTATCATCATTTCTTGTTCCATATCTTAGTTTAGAAGAACTCAGATCGTCTATCACAGAACTGAACATGGACAAATCTGAAATTTCATTACAGTTTCTGTGTCACTTAACGGAAGCGACTAGCTTAATCAAAATATCAATACACGACTGTTCCTGAGAAGATGAATTTCACCAAATCTGATATCTGAACATAAGACATAAACTGTCTGCATTTCTCAATTGTTCAAACAATATTACTTATTGTCTGACTGCGAGAGACTGCAATTGCACAGTAAGATGATATCAAAGGCAGTGGATGACGCTAGAGATATACGAACAATTCTGACGGATTCATTGTACGCTTCTCAAATCAATATTTTACTGACACTTTCGGCAATTCTGAGGCTTATAAAACTCTATACAACTTATTGATAGGAGTTTAGTTTCGTCCGAATCAGAATCGCCACGACGGCCGCGTCCAGCATACTCATTTGTCTAAATTATTACGATCTCAATACATTTTGTATTGCAACAACTGATAATAGATATTTATAACAGCCAGCATTTAGTCAAAGCTCATTCAATTGGACATGTTACCATTTGTGATTTGTTCACGCGTTTGTATTAAGCATAGATTTAATGGCACAACTCCTGACCAAGATGTAAAGAATTGGACTCATTGCTTCAAAGAGATTTACAGAGTAAAAAAATAAAATAAATTTCAATAAATGCCCTCCTCAGGAAATCACTTCAAATGTATAAACTTATAAGCTGTTAAAAACATTTATGATAAGTTACATATACAGTATTGTGTCGCAATAGTAATCTAATGATATGTGTAAATGGTTTACATTAAACAATCATCTTGCTGCGGCCGTGGTCCAGTATTTGTGCGCTAGATTTGTTACCCGGCGATCCGTGCCCAATTCCCGGTCGCAGCCGGTCATATACTTCAATGAATATCTGACAACAATGTTGAGTTTCCTACACAAGCGGAGAAATTGCCAGTTCCTAGTGGAAGGCTAATTTAAGTTACTACTGTTTAAGTGATCTGGGCACCGTATACTAGTATAACTGAAACATGTTGTAATACGGCGTAAAACCCAAATAAATGAATTAAGCATCGTCAGTCGTATGGTGAGGTGTGAATTCTATGACTGGTTTCTGATTAAGGCGTCATAAATCAATGTGACACTCTTAATATAATCACACACAGAATACTCCCAAGGAAATCATATCGTGTGATCGATGTACAAGACCAATTCGCCAAAAGCAATTTTCTCTGATTGTAATCTTACGACCACACATTTAGCATCCCATTGAGTCGATCATGTACCGTTCCCTTTGCTCTAATAAAAATATGTTTGCTTATTTCATAAAGCGTGTGTAAATGCTTAAAAGACTGAATTTTATTATGTAGAATTTGTGTTGCTTGCTTAGTGTAAACGAGGCATTGCTAGAACCAGTTCTTGCTCTTATGATATACTGAATGATACCTAAATCAATTCCTTAAATACAATTATAATTATCAGGGCCTCGATAGTCGAGTGGTTGAGGTCTCTGACTAATTACTAGCCCTTCATTGCTGTATATTCGAATCTCACGTGGAAGCAAAAACAAATTCCAGTGCGAGGAAGCCGTCCATTTGGTTTCAGGCTGGAAAAGTCACCTAATGAACTAATGAATGTTGGTGCGACTTAAAACCTAGGATATTTCAAGTCAGATTGATAATGATTTATAGGGAGGGGAACCACACACTGTTGTGTCGTTGTAGTTTTTAAGCTATAGAAGACGTAAGAACGTTAACTACTTGAACTACGACAAAACCAAATGTTACAAGCAGTATATTTCCCGAGTGTGTTTGAACACTGATCGAGTTCATTGAACTTGTGTTATTGAACGATTTCAATCGCATCCATTGGAATGAAAAGGTCAGATAGCAAAGCGTTATTAATTATTTCCTAGTTTCACTGTGATTAGAACTTGTTTGTTAATTGAATGAAGCTTGATGGATAAATAACTCATTTTTACCTTAGGATATTTGCAATACAATCCTATAGCTATGTCATTTATCAAGATAATACTATATAGTGGTATGTTCCTTTTTTACGTAAAATGATTACTTTGTTTTATGGCGAAGAGAACTGTTTTAACATACTATTATGAGCTCGTTCAATGTTTATATTAAAGCCCCATTAGCATTTTGGATGTTAAAATTAAAGTAGGTCTTATTTTACCTAGAAAGATATCTTATCAGTGAAATTGACTTTTACTTTCGATAAAAACATTCCGAAATTTTCTTTTTTAATGGCAAAGTACATATAGGAATATAGCACAGTATTTGTTTCAATGATATTGCAAAAAAATAAGAAAAAACTAATGGGGCTTTAAAATGCATAACACAAATCTACAAATCTTTATTGATAGATAATTTAGGCATTATACCCATGGTAGTTAATTACATAAACATGTATATAAAGTAATAAATTAATAAGATATTATATTAAATTAGTACATATATTTAAATTGAAAAGATGATTCAATAAACACTATATTGCGTAATACGTTACAATGAGGTGAACTCAACATTAAATACACTTTTTAACTACCTTTGAATAAGAAAAATAAGAAACAATAAAATATACTATAAAAAAGATAATATATAATGCTGAGAGAGTATTTTAATTCTAGTAATGTATTGTATTTGCTACAAAGGGTATAATAAATTAGTTTGGAAAAGAAATTCTCTAAAATTGCTTTCTTATTAAAAGCTTTCGAATACATATTATATTGACATTTTTGTAATGAAAAGATACTGACAAAATAAAATTGTATTCTACGAGAAGCAAGTTTTGTAAATGCATCCATATTTGGATGATTAATTTAATTTAACTAAAGACTTTTAAAGACATCAGTCACGCAACTGTAAAGCAAATCCGTTTAATTTCAGAAAAGGTCAGTTAAAGGAAGAAGCAACTAGATATGTTAATACTTGTGTATTTTCAAGTACATGCATACCTCATTAGTTAATATTTATCATAATTAACACGGTATAATGTGCTCATTCTTGGAATAACACAGTGATTGACCAAATGTTATCTTTGAATACTATTACAGCGTCAGTGACATTTGCATAAAAGGCAATAACATGTTAAAAATCAGATTTGCGGGGTATAAAATAAATACCTTTTTAACAGGGGTTCAAAGATACACCAACTTCAATGGTCATTTGACAATTAAGCCATACGTCCCGTATAGATACATCTACTTTAAGTAAGCTAGCTGGACTGCTTCCTCGTCTGTGAATTTTTGATAATTTTTTACTACACCTGAATAACGAGGCCATCTCGTGATGAAGCAAAAAAGAGACATTTATAGTCAATCATACTGAGTAAATATCCTGACTAGTCGAATATTTTTCATCATTTAATATCTAAAGATATCGCAAATTCAAACCATCATTTACTCGTTTATACCTTCAGGGAATTGGTTTCAGAAATATCTTCTCTTTTGCCCTTTCGTGTTGTGTTTGTTTGAATGACATATCATTCTCGGGGGTTAGGGCAGTGTGTGTAAGGTATGTGTGTTCATGTGGCGTTTGAACTATGGTTTTTAGATGGATTGCGCGTATGCTGCGCGTGTGCTCATAGATACGTATACTCTTTTTACTGAAGTTCTAAACTTGTTCACTGTTAATGTTTTATATAAATGCAGCTCCTATGCCTTTTTTGTTGTTTTCTTCAGTTGGTGTATAATTATCTGTTTTTAACAATGCTTGCAGTACGGTAAAATGTGCCTTCCAAATGTCTTGTTTTGGGATTTGAGAGGGGCTAGTATGAGATAGGTCCGTAATTTTACATTTTTGTTTTGACATTATACAGGGGCGAGTGTCGGCCATATTTGCGGTTTTGAGTTTTTGCGAGGTTCCGTCATGTTTTCATTTCTTCTGCTAAACAGTCTGTCAGGAGAATTCTTTGCTTTTTTCGATTCTTGGAAGTTATGGATTTTTTCTTTCCTGAAAATGAAAATTAACATGTGTTTATGTTTTTTCCCAGTCAGGGCAACAGATAGTCATTTCCTGTGTACATTTACCAACATGTATAGAGTGTTTATATCCGGATGTGGCAGTAATCATTTCATTATTTATTTCTTATCCACTTCTAACATCCACAATTTCTACACTTTAGGTAAACAATCATGCTTTCAGCCACTAGGCGTACATGTCACCATACAACATTGCCCTGTCTCATTGAACCTATGGGGATATCTGTAATTAACGCAATAAACCACATAGCCCACTGGGAATATAATTTCCTATACTGTCGACAATCGCCTCCCGGATAATGTCTTAACAAATTATTGTAATAAATATTATCGGACTGGCCATCGCCATTGATTTATGTCCAAGTGTTTCGTATTGTCTATGTCTGCGAACTTATAAAATCTCCTTTGACATCAAGCGTGTGACAATAGGTCCATAGATATACTGTCTATAACAACACAATACTGATACTGCTCTGAAATATCGGACCGCCTCGCCCTTTGAACACAATCGAAAAAAACCCACAGGATTTTTGATAAACAGAAAATAAGTTCGAGACTCACTCACATTCTCCTTTACCATGCCCTGTATTTTGACTGACTGACGATATTTCGAACAAAGATGTTGATTCAAATAGTATGTGGGGAAGTCAGAGAGGTCATCATACAATAAAAACTAGACAAATTAATCCTTACCCTAAAGTACATGCTGAATACAAAGGTTATCAATTCAAAACTGACTCCAACTTATTTGCTTAGATGAAATACAGCCCGGTTATATCAGTTTTATATGGGTTGAAAATGATAAAATAAGGGTAGTTTTCTAGCATGTCTTTATATGGGATAAAAATGGTTAAGTATAGAAAAATGTGAGGAACTGGGACCATACTGACAATATTTATGGTTTTTTTTTCGGAAATGGCAGCTGTCATGCATCTGATCTTATAGATTTCAGGGGGTAAGAATTTCAGACAAAAGTTCATAAGTTCAATTTATGAAGGATGTGTTATGGTTTGTGCCAAAGCATAATGTTCATAGTTCCCAATTAAATGCACATTTTTGCATTGTAAATAAATGTTTACTTGAAGAAATTTAAAGAATTTCTTACTCCTTTTAAATCTAAGGAGCTTAATTAATATGGGCCTAGGACTCCACTGGTTCTATCTATGTTTAATTAAACAAAGTTCAACTAATTGCTATAGAAACGTGTCTTATTTGTTGTCATTTTACATGTTCTTAATTGCTTCAATTTCATCAGTTAACAGTGTGCAACGAAAGATGATTAAAAGAGATATGAAACATACTCTTTTAAAGATTTTCTTAAATATGTCCAATTGGTTACCATGGAGAAATTCTTTTTTGTGGTATCACCGTACTTGGTAAAACCGCAACTTTAAACTGTTCTTAAGATTTTTGAAGCATAGCAGTTCGACATATAAACGGCATCAAAACAAATAGATGCTGTAGCCAAAAAATATCTGAATTTGTAAGACTTGCCACACACTCTAACGCAAACAGTCTGTAGCGAATGGATGACCAAAATTCCATCAGCAAAGAGCAACTCAATGCTACTTGTCCCTAAGGAGCGCTGACACCGCCGAAGTGTTTGACATCCGAAAGAAAGAAAAATAAAACTTCTATGACATAAATCACGTTAGTTGTCCATAACATAAATCATTTGGGAAAAAGAATAAGCCCGTATCAGCCTCGGTTTGGACATAATATGATATTTCTGTCTGTGAAACGGATTGGATTTTTACTCAGAACTATTGCAAATGACTTCATGTCAGTAGTGTGCAGCCCGACGTTTGCAGAAGTATTTATAGCCAATGAATCCACAAATAACAGGCCTGTCACGGAAGTTAAAATATGGTTGAAATGTTTTGCGTTTAATGTGTGAACATTTCAAATTAAAGCGTTAAATGCTCCCATATGATTATAGACTGTGGAGAAATAGTTGAAAGCCCCAGACTGCTTCTCGATAAAAAAAAGCTGAAGCTGTTAACTGAATAACTGTGGAATGTTTCTGTCAGATCTTTAAATATTGTTTGGAAAGTTAGTATTCAGAAATTCCTAAGAAAAATGAATATTCATTTATCCATCAAAATTATGAAGTTGATATTTCTAGATAATTATGATGTAAAATCCTCGTAAAAATCGTGTCTGATCTTATCTTTGCTCTGAGATAAAGCATGGAGCGAGAAGATAGAAAAAATCAATCTTTAGAAAAGTGTGGTGTTAATTCAATCACACAGGAATTAAAAGTTAATATTTGTCAGCATCATTGTTTGATTCAACAACACAGAATCTATTTCCTGAAGATTTTGCGTGCCATGTATAGAACACGTCTCTTATTGAGATTTCTGAAGATATTAGAATCAGATTTATAGTTTATTGGAAGAGACTTTCGTTCAGACTGTCGCTTGAAAAACATTTTAGGTGCTGTTGTCACACATTAGTTTTTCTTATAAGATACTTTCACACCATTATGACAAACTATTTCTCTAACGATGACTTGCCTCGACAGACAGATTCATTACCGTCCAAAATGGAATTCCTCGCTGTCAATAAATTTGATGAAGAATTATTTAGTAGTTGTTTTAATTGATTTTTTTAACACCAGCGAGCTAATTTAATAGTTGAATGTGCTTTAGCAGGGTGTAATAGACAACATGGCTTCTTGTATTGTAGTTACCGGTTATAGAATTATCCATATCCTGATATAAGAGAGAGACATTCCAATTTTACGCATATAACCTTCGTGTACACGTGTATATCACTTACTCTGTGGCATACATGGTCTTCAACCCCCGGTTTTTAATGTAGGTCTTTTGTCTCATGTCTCAAAACAAAAACTATAAAGCTGGGAGAAAGGAAACTGATTTAATCCATTCGTCAAGACATTATACTTTATAAAACCTTATATTTGATTCCTGTTCGCTGCAGGTCATTCCCTTCCATGAACATTTGACAACAATGTCGACTTTCCTCCACACGTGGAAAAGTTTCAAGTTTCTTGTGAAAGGGTCCAGAAAATCTTGTAAGGTGAATCGGTCGATGTATATAACTGAAAAATCGTTGAAATATGGCGGTAAACCCTAATATATAAATTTTAAGTAGATAAAATTATAAAATCTAACAAACAAATATAATGTAAGCACCGGCAAAAACAATAGAACATAAACTATATATTATCCATTTGCGTACAGTTGGCATTTTTCAGAGGTTAATAATATTATGATCTATTATATAAAGAGATAGATAGATGAGAGACATTCCTCAAGTTGGTTTTCTTCTTTGAAGTTTAACTGTGGTCTCAATGTTTTATTGTTTAACTCTGTGAATCCATTTTCAATCTTGTACGCGTCTGTGATCAGAGTGATTTGGCGGTGAGCTGGAGTGATTCCTTACAATGCTCGGAAAACAAATTAACATTAGTGTCGGCATTGACAAGTTTTAAACTGGGGTTTGAAATATTTATTAGTCAATTCCATTATAACGTACCCTATGGGAATTAAATGCAAATTTACTGTTCTCTAGTTTTATGAACTTGACATTTTTATGAATAAAGATAGAACATGGGCTCTTCAAATAGGAAAATTGTTTTACATTTCCGAGAATAAACTGTTCGAATTTGAAAAAAAACGTGGTATCTTTACGCGACTTTGAAGAACAGAAAAGTGGCATTAATGGTACACTTCATATGAGACAGTAAAACATATCAGTTGTTATTGATTTTGTAATGTTATAGTTATATGGTGATTAACTGAATGATAATACAAGTTATAGGCCCTAGGGACATGAAAATGTATTGTTTGAATGTAATTTAATTCCTTTAATGCATCCTTGGTGAAATAATGTTAACACATTATTGCAGAGTTTTTAACTATAACAAAATAAGGCAAAGGAATGAGGTCACATTTATCATTGTTGCGAGCAAGTGGTTAGGTTGCATTGAGATCGAGCGTTGCCTCTTTATGACCCGGCAATGTCCCACGAAGAAGGGTATTTAAAGCAAAACGAGTAAATATTAACGGCGGTGAGAATAGTATAAGACAGTTATTACTACATCATCATCATCTTCATTTTCTCCATCATCCACTTGTTCTTCCTCTTCGTCCGATCGTTTTACATGTTCTATTCATCAACCAAGTAAATGGTCGATGGACAATCGTAAAACCAACTCACTGACTGTAAACTTGTAATTTCATTTTTTTGCGCAATTTCGTTTCCTAATTGATAACAGAGGCATCAATTTTATGTTTTTTTTGTCAAATCACGCTGATTTATCGTGATAACTTACTAAATTGATAATATTCTATTTCAGGAATATGTTTCCTAGTAATCTGGTGGAGGCAGCATACACTGGAGTACGTATAAACCTTTTATTTATCTAAGCTACCCTTTGATAGCAATTCAATTCTCTTAATAGCTATAAAGCGTACTATAGACCGTGTATTATATCTCAATAAGAAAAAAAACATTATTGAATCGTATGTACCAGGTTGTAAATGACAAAACATGTCCCATATGAAACATTTATTAACATAATATTGAATTATTTAGCAATAGCACTAGTTTACATCTGGACAGTTTGATTTCCTTCTACATACCTTTCAAATAGTGACGTCCTTGTGTCTTTTCCAGAACAATGCGTACCTTACGAAAAATCGTAAGCGTTACTATGTATTTACGTCAATATTTACGGTTTGCGTGTTTTTATATACATGTGTATACATATGTATAGTGCGACTTTATTAATCTGTCATAATTACACGGTAGGTGAATGTGATTATTTTTAGCTCGTATCACAGTCGATAGGATTCGTTTATAGAATGTCCCATTCCGCATGTTTATACAATAGTATGAAGCGTATCGTTAATTACATGATTATACATACAACAACCGTTATAACAAAAAATATTGTATAGATTACGAAACTAACCGAATCCTATCGAAGCCAAACATATGCAAGCATTGACCGTGAAATTATGCATCTTTGACAGTTTAATAAAATCGCACTATACCGGTTTATGAACGAGCTCGGATTATGTTTTTTGGGGGCCTATTGGTGTTATATGGTTCAAATTTCGAGGCCCTGTGCCTAAATGTTGAAAAGTTATGCCCGACTTTACTCCAAAAATACTTCCACCAATATTGATAGAACGACATTTAAGATTAATTCCGACTTACGCCAAAGTTACACTTTATTTAATGCGTGAGTACGTTGATCGAACGGGACACAGATTGCGAAATTATTTCAACATTATATCTTATTGTTTTATTTTACCATTACAGTTTAGGTCTAAAGAGCAGATGGCTTATTACAACAAGTCCGAGACGCTCATGTTGAATTCTACTGACAATGAAACACTCTATAGTTCTGATGATGGCAAAGTGTTCAATGTAGTAGTTCACTACTTGAATGATTCAACAGCGAATATAACAAGAAGTAAGTTAGTTTATATCTTCCATCCAACCTTGTGCTTAACATTGCGAATCTTACAACTTAAATATCCATTGGTTATAATTCCAAGTATCCGTAACAACTGGTGACTACATGGCAATTATTTCATTAGCATAGCCATGCCGTTTAAGTTATAGCTTTAATATCGGGTAAGCAATAATGTATGTCGTTACCACATCATAATAAAAGTATAAATGTGAACTGTAAGACTATTGACAATGTCAGCAAGATATTGTAATCTAGAATTGATGCACACTCGTTTATGAAGTAATTGAAGTATTTCAGTGATTTGTGAATTCCAAGGTGTGAGTCGTCTTTTGAATGTAAAATAAGTTTTGTCTAGTTACGTCTTAGTAAGTATGACATAACCCGAAGTTCTTTTTGGTAACTTTTCTACTGTTTGGAGTATTGTCCATGTATTTTGATACGAAGTACATAATGGAACTTTTTCCCATTAACACACCATTTCTTTCTGGTATGGAGTCACCTTCAACCACCATATAATACGTGAATGCTACATTAAGAATCACACGAACATTGACGGAGATAAGTAATATACACCCATGGTGCCACGACATCCATCCAAGCATTCCATATTATCATCAGCTTGTAGCCACTGTGCCTCAGTGAATGATAGCTATTGTCAAAATGTATCACAAACACTAGTATTCATTTTCAATGTTGTAAATCGTTGCATAATAATGCTGCCAGACAAGCTCCGACAGTGTCTTTGTTTGTAAGACAACTCATCTATTACAGTTACAAGTTCTCTGTAATAGACTCCCTCTGGGAAAAACGACACAACACGCTCGCACATCACAATTATCTGATACAGTGTTTACTGATTGTTTAAATGTTGCTTTAGATGTCTGTCACAAAAAGTTACCACCGAGTGCAATGTCTCCATGATCGAGTCTTTGAAATATGCATTGTGAACTATTTTTATAAGAAAGAAGACTACGTAACCAGACGCATGTGGTTTAGATGAAGCCTCTATTTGAGGATATGAACTTAAAAATAATACTTTATATAACTGTCGCTAGCTAGGGATCTACTATTTGTAAGTCAACGCTGTGTTATCGGATGATCATAACCACAGGAACGTTTTTGACGCATGTGTAGAACATTGAAATGACGTATGGGCCTTGGTCATTTTGTGATACAGAAAAGAAACGAATTCATAGAAAAAAACACAAAAGTCCAACTTTCCCGGCAAATATTACCTTTTCGCCAAAACTCCCAAACCGAAACCGTTTTCAAGTAAAATGTGATTCATTTGAAATTCAATAATCCATCGAGATCTTTTTCATTTGATGTAATTGAGGTGTAACTGCAATTCACAAATGAAGTACGGCCATGCTAAAAACAAAACTGACAAATCTGTATCTGGTCCACATTACTAAATAACAACAGTATTCCAAAGCATCAAAGAGCTATAGCTTCTAAACAAAAAAATGAAAAAAATGTTATAATTTCAAATGATCGAATTTTTTTTCTATCGCGATATTTGTTAAGGAGTTAGTCAATTTTGGTTTGGTTAATGAGTTTACTGGTATTCTCTATACACAGCTAAGTCCGCACATGAGCGAAGACCAGAGACCAATGAACGTCCTATTAAGAACGGTATTGTCTGTCTTGAAACCAATGATCTTCAAAATCTCTATCAATAAATAACACAATTAAGTCTGGATTTTCTTTTCTTTCATCACCAAAAACATTCTTAGCGTTTGGTTCCCTGTGTCTTTAGGTTCAATTACGGTCGTTCTGTCTCCGAATAAAATGCAATAGCCATTGTTAATTTCCCTTGGGGACGAATCTCCACATTTTCTTTCGACATTAATATTGGTGGTGATGTCGGATGGATGGTTAGATGTCAGAACCCTTGACAAATTTATCACATATGTCAAAGTGAGATGTAAACGTAATTGTGGTTTTTGGCTATAAATGTGCTCCATGTACATAGATTTACAGAATTTGTAACGTGTTCCAACAACTTTTTCCGACATATTGGTGTGTTAACTGAATCGAGTCAGCAACGCATTTGACTTATATTATTTGATTAAAGTCTCTATTCTTTTATTTTGTTACATGTGATACAGCAGCTAAGTCTGTTAATTGTACTTTGGTCTGATTGTACGGATCGTAAGGTCATGACAGCCAGGAGCTTCAACGGATATTAAGGACCGTTTTTCAATGTTGTTTACAGAGTGAGCCCTAACTTGTATTGTCGCCGTCGCAATGCTTATTTGATTCTTACTCGGTTTCGTAAAATGTATAAATCAACACGATCATTTATGATTCAGACTAGAGTGTGTCAAAGTTCTCGTACAATATTGAATCATACGCCATCGATAAATTACTTTGAAAATAAATGGATCAGGTAAACTTTATTGGTGTTTGTTGTAATGTCAGAATCAGCTATGTTTAGTTGAATTGGTAATCTGTCTGCAGATACCTCCGTCAAATGGTCTTGTTCTTAACCGATCATTTATCCAGCCTACCAATACGACCCAGTAGCTCCGTGCGTTTATGCACCATTTTACAATGCACCGGATTTCAAATTGTAATGAACACAAACTATATCAGATCAAATGTCTACCAAAAAGTGGTGTAATATATTATACACATTTCGGGAATAAAGAAGTTTCAAAGAGAGAAAACGTTTCACTTACTCCTGTGTAAATTTTATAGTCAAACGATTTAGTTTTTAATTCTAAAATTTATCTCGTATACCCGTACTTCATTTGTCCCTCGACATTTGGCCCAATTGCATTAATATAACTTTCTATTATTTGAGTATCATTCTCTCAACGATTCGCTTTATGTCAAGATAATCTAATCGTTTTTATTTCATTTCATTGTTGAATCCCTTGAGGAATTGCAAACTATGAATTTTCCATTTTACTCAACACACATAAAATGTATCTTCGTTCATATCACCAATACGTGCTACTTTTTCACCTTTAAAATCTTAACTTGGCAGTTTTGATAATATACCGATCTAATCCAACTATTTTGTGAAAGTGTGATTACTTAATATTAATGATCTGTTAAATTCATATTATTTATGTCAGTTAAGTCTACATGAATTAATATAGTTCGGTATCATTTGTGTCCTTCATACATGCACGAAGATCTCGTGGCTCACTTCCAATTGACCTCATATTTATAGTTTTGCTACATTTATAGATATTTCAAAAATTCAAAATACAAATGGACACTTATCTTTCATTCAGAATATCAAATATATTTATTTAAATGTTGTATTTAGGAAGTTATCAAATTGCTTAACTGCAACTAGTTGTCTTAATTTCGGATATTTTTCAGGAGGACTTGGTTATACTTCAAGTGTAAACAAGATGTTTTTGTCTCATTTTGGAAGGAGAGCAATTGTTTTTTTTAAATCAAATTTTCCTCCAGAGAAATGAAATTGGTCATGTCACCAGCCCGAAAATTCAAACATCGCATGTTCAATTACCACTAAAATTTGTTCTAACGTAAATCAATTAGAGCACAATTGATTGATTTACGGGGGAAAAGTTGATTAACATTGATCCGTGTAAATTGTTTCATGATTTTCAACCTAGTACATTTTACAAGTTTTCAACACCCTAGTATGATGTGTTTATTTTTTAATGCAATTTGGTTCCAGTGTTATCCTGTACATAGCAGCTATAATACTTTAAGAAGACTTTGTTATATAAATAATATGATTATTATTACCCCAGTTATTCAGGATGAAACTCTAATTATTCTGATGTTCTGTTTTGAATCTCCGTGTTTAAATTCATTGTAATTTTATTGGAAGCCATCAAATCTGATGGTAAAGTTTTTTGTCCGTGAGTCACATGAACGCCGAGATATGAAGTCATAGCGTTGATTTATATCGGTATGAATTGTTAATGGTTCTCCATAAAATACACATTTTGAGCCAGGATCTAGCACGGAAGCCTAAGATGATAAAACTAATAGCATTTATAACACTGTTATAAATTTATGAAGAGGAATTGAGTCAATGTCACGCCGCTTTTGTTTTAGTATTGATTTAACGATTATGAACGATTTTTTATGCTTCGTCCGGTATGTTTTATGTTCCATTTATTGAGCATGGGTCTATTATCAGATCATATATCAGAGTCTTGAACGTTGTTGAAATGTTACGGGTGAATGGATGATTGATTGATTGGGTGATGCCTTTGAAAACTGATAATGGCGCTTTAACGATTAAGCTTTACACTCGATGCCTTTTTATAGTAATCAATGTATCAATGTAAAGATGGAGAAACTAGCTTGTCCCCCCCCCCCCCCGACTGGCCATTTCTCGACGATGGTAGATATTGTTAAATGTTTAACTTGCCTTGCTTGCCGATATCATTTCTATTGCTGTTTTTATAAGTGCCTTTACTTATAATTTTATGAAATAATCGAAGCATTCTGGTTTTGGCGTATATAAATCAAAGCTCTGAAGGTTCTGATGTTGTTCGGAACTACAAAGCTGTCAAAAGTTGATTTCCTTTGTAGGGTGAAGTATTGTGCAGAGTTTTGGAAACCGAACGATAGTTCACGCATGAATTTTGATACAGACTCAAGTACTACCGACGCTTTTCTACCCCCGCTATGCAGTTGTTCAAGTTGTTCCCGTTCCATGTGCTTTCAGTACTTTGATTTATGTTTCCCATCTGATCACCAAAAGTTATTCAGCAATTAGCATAATAATATATAGTCTACATTACCTGCCTTTTTGTATACTCAACTTATGCAGAATGTAATAATGTGGGACTTCGGTGTTTTAGACCACTGTTACGTATTTTTAGCTTACATTAGTTTACTCCCGTTAGCTTTCAATGTGGGTGGGGTATCGTTCGCGGAACTTACTTTTAGTCAGTTTTCCACTTTCTGTTTGTTTGTCATTTATAATCGTTCGCCCTTAAGGATATATCGTGTTTCGCATTTACGTTTCATACTTTATCCGTGATATTTAGTCCGAAGTTTTCCCCTCCACAGAGATTTATTGAAGTTTAAGTCAATGTTTATTAATTTCCCTCCATTTATTTTTTCATTACTTTTGGCCGTTGGCGAAATTAGTAGGTTTTAATTGATCAATTGAAATATATTTAACTTAATTAGTATACGTATATATAAATAAATCAGATATATTTAGGCACATATTGACTTGCTTATTACTATTATTTAATTTAAGTGAATACAAACTTTGTCGCAATATCTCATACATGGAGACATGCTGGAAGAAAGTTACCCGTTATAAGCATTAAATTAATCGATTATAATTTTACAATGAACCACTTCTATACGTTTACAATAGAAGCTAGGAACCAGACTAAATTAGCATATACAGCACATATACAGAGGATTATGACGTCATCCTTCCTTGAAATGTGTGTACTGATAGTAATTATTGTAGTAATCCGAGGATAGGATTGTTTAGATTTTTGTTACGACTGGTTTGTATTGCTCGTTTACGATATTGCATAGCCATATAATTTTGACTTATATGCACGTAGTATTTGAATTTGTTTTTATGCCATTCAATTGAAAAATTGGATCTATGTTCATAGGCGGAAGGTTAATGGAAGCTGTTCGGTATGCAGAAAAAATGAAAACCGAGCGATTGTTGAAAACTGGTAATAACTTTATCGTTTGTACTAAACAACAAAAAAATACTAAAAAAAATCAGGTTTAAGTGTTAAGATCATTTCCCCATATACCCCTAATGGTGAAGGTTACATAGGATTGTTGTTGTATTGCCTTTGGTCCTGATTGCTAGATATCAAAGTTTTAATTTTTGAAAGACTTCCATAGAAACATGACAGTCTTATTTTCCACCGAACAATTTTGTGTTGTCATAAGTTCGGGAAAACGAGAGCAATCATTATGTTACTATGGGCGCTAATCCTTGTAATGTCTTTTCCAGTTTTGGTTTTCTGTCAAGATAATGTGTACGTTTTACTTTTTCTATTCCTAGAGTGTGAGGTTAGGTTCTCAAAACTAATCCTTTTGTAGCTTTGATACTGTTCCTAAGTGTCCTCCGTTTTTTTTGTGTGCTCATAAATATGTATTCACGTATCCAAAACACGTCGCTATAAGCCCATTCAAAATCTACGTTTGTCACATCAAAAACCGTCTCTGTCGTTGCTAGTCAGCATTGTATTGATTATATTGCCCTCTATTGATAATACCAGAAGTAACATTTGTTTCAATATCATACTGATTCAAGTTTAAACAATACATCTTGATTTGGAACATTGTAAAGATAATAAAATTAAATTGAATGTACGTTGAAACAGAAATTGCTACTCAGGGAGTTCACGAAAGGACAAAACATTCGTGACGCTATTAATATAAATAACACTTGATCTAAATGAGGTTTCAACTCTGATTGATCCTTTAAATGACACAAATCTAAACTCTCGTGAATTTCCGTTCTTCAATGTGACATTTCCTTTTCAATAATTTACATTTATATCAAATTATAACATGAATGCGACATTCGTTCACGATCTCTTCGTATTCGTCTTGATTAAAGCTATCTAATGGTTTTGATTTTAAAAACAAATATTAAGTTTCAAACTTGCAAAATGTTATTGACATATTATATAGTTTCCAAACAAATTATTTAAAGTGGAATCAGGAAATTTAATGTCTAAATTACAAAACGAATTATAATATTTTTAATCATAAATGTAAATTCTTATTACGTTATGCAGTGCTGTGTAATTTGAGCAAACCAAGCGTACTATTTATCCAAAATTGTTTTCCATTTTCAATTATTTCAAAGAATTCAATTTACGATTTGAGTGATGCCTTATTGTTTCTGGTAATAAGTCTTGTGTGCTGCTATTATCACATGTTCACATGATTCCATGATCACTGAACTAATGCAAAACTTCATTGACGGCCCTGTGTACGTTAAAACAAAAACATTATAATGACAGCTTAATTTAAGGACCTGTTTCCCAAAAATGGTGTTGATATCGAGGTTCACCAGCATTCTTTGTCAAAAATACTATAACACTTTCTTTAGCATAAGCATTAGTATTGAGGCTATTCATTGCGAAGTAAATTGTAATGGTACGTTTCGTGTTGGGGAATTCAGAGTAGCGGATGATGCTTGTTTTATCTTGATTAACTAATACATTTGTATAACTTTCGTGACAGGCATTGTCCTAATATATCCATCGTGACAAGGTTTGTCTTAATATAAGATATGTGGCTGGATTTGTCAATGTATCTGCTTTGTTGTTTTTCTACACAGAAATATGATTTAGCATGTCCGGCTTTGCTGACTTTATAAGGTTGTTCTTTTCACTCACTATATTGCTCTGTTTTGTGTATTAATGTGTAACAAGTTTCTACGATGAAATGTTTGAACAGGTTAGGTCTAAATTCGTTCATAAATACTTGAACATGTGCCAAATTATGTTGACAAATGACTGATTAATGAGAAACGTAACTGTTTCCATAGAGGCTCGCACATATGAACTACTAAGGTGAAGTATTTCTGAATAAATCGTTTATGGACTGGTGTATCCCGTTATATTTGCCTTTTTCTATTTTTTTTGGATAGTTTTCTTCTTAAACAATAGGTATTGTGCATGATAAGATAACCGTCAATTTGAGTCAAAGGAACGCCCAGTTAGGTCGTAATCTTGTCCTCTGGTGGTCATTAGAATTAATACCTGACTATATAATCAAAATTCTCATTGTACAGAATGCTGAAGTAGTGACAACTTTAAATTAATCACACCCATAATATGACTAAAGCCGTTTTTAAGGATCAATACTGTATTGTTTCTCTTTCCATTATTCTTTCTTAAAGGGGCATACCCTACAACTTGGTGCATCTAGAATCAAGGCAAAATGATGATACATTAGAAGCTTGTAAAGAAAAAAGCCGACGAAGAAAGTTTCAGCCAAAAATTCATCCAATTAAAAATAAAATCACAAAAAATATTAGTTTCCATAAAAGATCGGAAACTCTTTAGAATTTGTTGTACAATTTTTGGGTGGAAGTGATTTATTATTCATAGCTATGATTTTTGCGGCTAGTACCTAAACTAGTCATTTTATGACCCAAGTTCTTCTTGCAATTATCCATTATAAATTGTTTTACATATACATCTAGCACATTTTTACACTTTCACAGAATGTTTGTCAGTTGTAGGGTATGTCCCTTTAAAGGTAATGTCAAAAAGAAATCTAACGAGCCTTTCAAACACAGGATATTTTAGACTAAGCATTACATTATTTTTCGAAATGGATGTTGATAGCATCCAAATATTGTGATAAGATAAAGACACTTTAAGCCATGTCTTAATTCCTCTAATACAAAACTCTCACTCGGTGTTAGAAGAAATGCCGATCAGACGAAATACTTTATTGGTATTCCGCCTTTCTCGTGTATCTGTTCATCAATCAATTAATTGTCAGATGCCGACTGCATTTTCCTTCTGTCAGCGTACATCTGTGCATGATTTCAACAGATAACTCTGAGTTCCAAAGCTCAAATCCTAGAAAGGTTTCAATAATTAATTTTGTAGCACGGCAGATAAAACTCTATATTGATTGTACATTGATTAGCTTTTAATTCAAGTTAGATCTCTACGATGGAATTAAATTGGGAATCTATTGAAACGAAGACGAACCATGTCAATTATTTGTGTCATTGCTTCAAAGCAATTCAAAAGGAACCTAATAGAGCATTGATTAAATTACAGTAACACGAAAACCAATGTTTGGACGGAAAGACATCGAGTACACGGAAATAACAATTAAGAGTCGACATGGTACATGGGGGTCACTGTATGGATACGTCAGGTATTGTCAAGTTGATGTGTCGGTTAATTAAAGAAAGATACACACGTGTGTCTCTATGTAGTATTATGGCATTTAGTAAACTGTACTGAAGTTATATGTACATGCATATCCACGGCATATTTACAAATGTAAGAAAGCGAATGGAGAAGTTTGGATTGGTAAAATATAACTGCCAAGATGAATGCAGTGAATCTCTATGACAAAGAAGACTCAAGATGTGTAAACAAAGCATGAGACAAAAATGACAAGTGAAAACCAAATAATCATCTAGGAGAAATGAATATCAAAACTGCACACAATAAAGTGATTCTGGAACTACATAATTTATTTTGTATGTACATAGTTCATTACGTCTACATGTATATAACAAGTATGACGGGGTAAAAATCACATAGAATAATACGTTTTCGTGTGAATCTTTCATTACTCATTTATAGTGTAGTGGTTGTCAGTTCTCTTGAAAAATCTCTGAATTAATTTCTCTTGTCACTTAATTGAATACATTATTTTCCCATTAAGCAACTCAACAAAACTGCCATTTAACTACATTACCATGCTGTCAGGGGCAGAATCAATGACTTAATACAATATTGCCGTGAAAAAACGAACATTGGGAGATTATTGTGGTTTCTAGATATTCCGAGATGATAGACTTTGCCCCTAGCCATTGTGAGAACTATTGACTCATTGACTCCTGAAATACGGCTCCAGTCGTTGGAAGAATATTTCTCCGAAAGTGCTTATAAAATCCTTCTTAGGACTAAGAGATTAATTTTCAGCCAAGAGTTTTACTTCTAGCATAATAACTACGGGTTAATGCATTTTTCGGAGTGTTTTAAATGTTTATCTTAGTCACTCATGGGAGATGTAGTATTTCTTCAGCCTAAATCGGACAGCAAACTATTATCGTATTACGGTATATATTGCGCGAAGAACTGCATGATTGTGGCACATATTTTAAAATGAAAGAACAATTAGAAATGTTATCATGAAGCAGTGTCTACTTCCGAATGCATAAAAAATGTTGTCCGGGAACTCGATCATGGCAAAATTAAGAAAACTTTTGTTATCTAATTAAAGAGAATTTGCACTGGTTACTGTACATGTTAAAATGTAAAATGAAATTGAAAGTAAAAACTAGTTCCCACTTTTTGCCACTGGCAAAATATTTCATCTTCCCTCGCAGACTATTGCCATAAAACAACCCACGTGGTTCACACCAGTACAACAATACACACATTAGGGTAAAAAACGACATGCTATTCTGGCCTCTGAAACTGTCGTATGTGATGATTACTGGCCAAACAATGCTTGAACTAATGAAAGAACATAAATCTTATTCAGCGTTAAAACTTCACGAGGCTGTTGAACAAATCCTTTTGAATGTTACAAAGAGTGCGTCTTTGAATATGATGACAAACATTCGATTCCGTAGTATCCTAATGAAGTTGTAAATCCGATCACAATGCTACAATAAACGTCCTTCTGAAGTAATTTAATAATATTTTGTTTTCTTGCGTATGTGTACTATTTTATTCCATTTTTGGATGGCACTCTCTATATATTGCCTGAACAGCATGCGGTTTTCGCGGGAGACATTCACAAATCTAATATTTTACTTTAGTTGCTGCAATTTTTGACAAATAGTACGGCCACAGTACGGGCTTCGATGGAGCGATTCAACTGAAATTTATTTGCCACCTTGCATTATTGAACATTATTTTGAATAAGGTGCAATGTTTCGTATGCGGTTCTTAAAGAAACCCTTTCTTATTTATGTACACAGACTTGATTACGTATGTCGATAACTGAAGGAACAATTATACTAGTATACAGGATATCAGATGAAGACATAACAATTGATATTGTACGGAAAATGAATTTTGCACACACAGACACATTTTAAAACTCGTTATTAGTTTCATATTCAGCAGTTGCAGTTGCATACACATAGAAACGTCTTCACTTGACGACGTTAACTTAATTTGAAGTGATTTATTTTAGTAAGTAATTTGACAGTTCAGACAATAGCGTACGCATGTTAAAACTTAAAGTCGCTTTTTAATTTCTCACTTATCTGCCAATTGTCTGAACATTGAACACAAACATAGTTGATTTCTGTCAATTTTGCAGATGCTAAATCAAGACATCCCCAGTCTAAATAGATATTTTACTTTTAAGTATATTCTACTGGGAATGATACTATCAAGATAAGAAATCTATCAATTCGTCTGTTTTCGAACCAACTTTTAATTACAGCTAGAGTAGATGCTATTTTGTGCATTGTTTTTAAAGTGGAAACAAATTTTAGTTTGATTACATTCAAAGAGTATGATTGAGCGTCATCAATTGTTGGTCGTGCTTTTTTGTTGTTGTTGGATCCGAAATGATTTTAGAATGAACAAAAACACAAAATAATAGGGTGCAACGATATGGTATAACACGTATGCCCAAACTTGGAGTCTGTTTTCGCTGTAGTGTAAAAGATGAAATGTTGGGTACGTTAAACGTTAATTGTTATGAATAAGATAACTGAAATAATTCGTAAGATTACTAAATGGAAATGGTTACCCTATATTCGTATATACAAATTCGTATGCATGCAATTGCTTCGGCAACTGAACAAAATTCAGAATATTGTTGACATAATTATTGTATTTCAATTGAAACAGCTTCAAAATACGAAGAGAGTAATTGAACATGTCATAAGAACATTAGAATATTCAGAAACGAGGAGATTAATAAGAAATAAAATCCGATTGACCTGAAATATATTGATCGATAACCCTAACTTTTGAACATCTGACAAAAACAACACATTACATTGATTGAGTTTAGAAATGATAAAGATTTCACAAGCGTAGTGACACGGCGTTAACCAACGTAGCATAAATGGTTTCCACCACGGCTTTCATCAGCTTTAAATCTACCCAATCCTCCTGGGGAATTCCATTCCTTTATAAATAATGCAAGGGTATCGGAAAAGCGAATTGAAACGGGAAGGATTTTTTTATTAATTAGATTAAATAATCCGGGTAACATACGAGGTATATCTGCAAGGAATGTATGCCAATCAACAAGCGCCATACACTTTAAGTCTAGACAAATTCTTTCCAAGATAAATTTCTAGATTGGATTGTAGAGAGTTATGCTTGTTGACACATGTATAAATTACCAGAGCACATCCACATCTGCGCTTAAGTATTATTGCTCCTGCTTCGATTAAAAAGATATATCGTTAGTTGGAAAACGATTCCTTTATGACTTAAACATGTTACGCTGATGAACCTGTCTTGTCTTTGCTTTTATGAATTCCATAATGATCTTTACGGTTCAATGATGTGTTGTTTCCATTTATAACCATTAACTTTACTGTGTTACTTTTACATACCTCCCCTTTGCAGGTTTTATTACATTACTAAAGTTGAGAGCTGTCCTTATCTTTCATCTATCTATCATAGACATTGATTTATAAATTGAGTTGTTATTTGATTGATTTATAATGTTCGTTCCAGTAAGTATACAAAACCTCTGCTCAGAGTTCACTAGAAAAACAAACAATTTTCTACGAGTGATTATCGCTACTATGTTATGCCCTCCATTTTAAGTATGCTCTTATGTGATAGATGACTTTTGGGATTCGGGGAAATGGTATTTTCGGGAAGTTCTGACTTTTTATTTGTGTTTTCTTTTCATTTCTAGGAATCCTTATCAATGTTCAAACTAAAATAACAAAACCTTTACTCTCCACGTGTAAGACCCATTTCCGAACTAGTCATTTGTACCGAACTTGTCAAGCTTATTGGAGTTTCACTGTATTTGTATACTGTGTTGTGCTTGTATTGCCAATATTGTTGGCAAAACGTCAACGGAGAAAGTAAATTTAAAAACAACAATGTTTCTTAAGGAATACATTTCGGTACAATTGTATATATAACTTTGGCAAACCAATTTTAACTTGGGTGTGATATAATTACAAACTTAAAGATAGTTGTTATGTTATTTACGACCAGTTTCTGACTATAAAATGGGCGAGGAGAAGAATCTGCGCCATGTTGAATAAATCGAATTCATTGACAGGATTATCATTTTATTAATGTTGTAGAAAGTTATTGAAATGAAAAGATAATTCATTTTTGTCTAAAATTTACCAGTCCAAAGGCAAGTGATGTCTGTTCCATTGAATTGTACTCTAAAGACATACAAGGTGGTACTCTCGGAAGTGTACAACTTGCAAATTTGTTTGCTATTGTTAGTTTAAGGTTTTGTATTAATAGGGATTTGATGCGAGTTGGTTAACTTCTAAATATAGCTGTATGTGCCGAAAGAAGGACCAAAATAACTGCTCAATATGTGTTTCCTTAGAAACCGTTTTCAAAAAACATAGTTTATAGTTGTAACGTTTAGGCTATTGAGTCTCAAATTTTCTGCTGTGGTCTCAATACGGTTGACCCTATTTTGTTAGTCACAAACCTTGCTACTTGACTTCTCTCCTGTGACATCACAACTGATTGTGTTTAGCTGTTCATTGACATATAGCATGTTCTCCCGACGACGCAGATAAAAGTATTTATAAATGTACAACTGTATGAAATTTGGACACCATAAGCTAACTATTTTACTAGAATGTCGATTATTCTGTGTAATGCAGCTTGTACCGATATTACTGAATCTTTGACTTTGCAGTACTCGCTTCTGGTAGAAACCTTTGTTTAGCACAATAATAGAAATTACATTGCTAATGGCAGCCCGAACTCAAGTATCCAATATGTCTAGTCACGAAAATCACCGTCAATCAGGAAATTTAGTGTGTTCTTTCAATTGTCGTATTGTTACGACGAACAACAACAAAAAATTCAAATGTCTTGACAGTGGCTCAATAAATTAGGTTACTTCTTAACTTTATCTTCATATCTTCAGACGTCTGGGACGTGTATTTTCTTTGGATGAAAGAAAAAGTTTCGATTACCCGACTTAATTTCAGTCTTGGTCTATTGTTTTCTTGCTGAACTTTTCATTTTGAACTACATGTTTATCCGCACTAAGATTTAGTTGAAATAAAAGTTCTGCCGATCTATCTATTTTAGGAAATCCAATGTTCTTTGCTGTCCTTTATTAATTACAACACCAGGGGTTTATCAGATGCATCGTAAATCTTGATGATCTCATAGCTAGCCTCAAAGTCTTTATCAGAACCATCACTAAAGTCTTTTCATCATTTTCCCCAACATGCTCATATTGTTCGTCAGTTTCCAAGTTCCTTTGTTTCACTAGTATAGCATTCGAAGAAGGAAACGAACACTTACTGTGTCAATTCTTAACAATTTCTGATACCAGCCCAATAAAAGCCGATAGCAACAACATAATAATTAAACGACACCTTTTTTCGTTATTACAGATTTTACAGAAGCGATTTTGGAACCGGGAAGTTCCACAACGGACTCCACAAACATTCTAGGTTTGGTTGTGTTCTCCGTATTAATGGGCATCATTCTTGGACGAATGAAGGCGAAAGGCAAGCCTCTGGTTGATTTCTGCAATTGTTTGGCTGAAGCTACAATGAATATATTTGTAATTTTCATTTGGTAAGTATTGTATATAGATTCTATGAGGATTGCAACAAATATTCCATCGTTCCCAAACATAGAAACGTAAAACAAGTAAAAGACAAGTACGGATAGTATCGCCTTGAAACTGTCAGTAGCAAAGCTGCAGGGAATTATACTAATTTGAGCGTCAAAACTCTCATTACCCCTGGGGAACGAAAAATACATAAATCAAAGATTAATTTAACATTGGATATGTGGCCCTTTTTTAAGAAACACAGAAACTAGAAGCGGTTTACATATCAAGAGCTGTAAATCTAACCGTTGGTTCTAAAGAAGATTTAGTAGTATTAGGAAGCTTAATTGAGCACACAGTGTACAAGGAGGAGGATGCTTGATATAAGCTATTTTTGATGTCATTAGATGTAAAGGAAATGGTGTACGGTAACATTAATAATAAAATCAGTCAGAGTTTGTATTTCTTGTTTGTTCCGAAAAAGTACAACAAGGACAGTTTTTAATACATTTAACGCAAACCCAAAAACATTTTAAGAATATTACTCTATAAATGTATTTAAATGGAAACGGACGCAGACAAGAAACCTATAAAACGAAATACTACACGGAAACAACTGACATCATATAATTTAAGCTAACACAATAAGACATTATGATTATGGACTCCTTTGAAAATTGAAATTCAAGTCAAGTCAGAAGTGTCTAAGTCCAGGATTATTGATTACATGAGTTGTATACTGATGTAAAACTGATTCATATGTTCAGTAAAAATGTCATGACAACGTTTAATTATACCCAGCTGGGAACTTATCTTGTAAGATTTGATTGATGCGAATTGAGTTAAAAGTCAGAAACTTGCGTAGACAAAGAGATATTTCAAGTGTTTAGTTATAATAGGATTTTCTAGAAAGACACTGGTATTTTACAGGATGCATTTTAATATGCTGAATAATAAAAGCACGACCAAATTTGGTATTCTCTCCCCATTAGCGTGATGTTAATAATTGCTTTTCTTACTCAGAAGCAAACAAACAATTAAATTTCATTTTTTTTTAATTGTCTTGTGCAATACATTTACAAATGAGCGGTGCTTTCCCAGTACTTGTTATTGCTACACATGTCCCTGGTTGCGACTTCTCCGATTCAGCAAAATGACCAGTATGTCATCTTTATTCCAGAAAAAAATCTTTTTTTTATAAAAACGCGTTAAGAGATTTTGAGGTCACTACAAAACGGACGAACTGGACGTTTGTTGCCCAGCGATTAAGCCTTTTCATATTAGTGCTACAAGCATATAAGATAGTGCATGTTGTAGAGCGTATCAAAATAACGGTACTAAACACTCATTGTTTTGCTAAGAAATGAAGTTTCTTGAATTAAATGGTTACTACTATTCGACAGTATTATTCAAATTTTGGCAATAAAGGAAACCAGGACTTAATAAGGACATATTAAAGGTCTAGTGTAATATTATTGTTTATGATATTAAAATATAACAATGTAACTAATTAGTCCCAGAAGCTAGCAAAGCCTCTGCGAACATCCATTACAAATATGTCATTAAGTATATTTCCCAACAGATTTCCATACTCAATAGAAGCAACAATGTATGGTTCTGTTTTGTTATTAAATATCATGGACTTGTAAACTTATTTTGTGTAGTTTATTTAAAGTGTGTTGAGTATCAACAACGAAAGTAAAAAAGGAAAGTAATTAATTCATAATCAATAACAATGAAGTACATATTTTACGAACGAAAGCAAAATATGATAGTCGCAGCATTAGACGGTTTGTTGAATTCTTAATAATGCTCGGTATTGCCTTCCTAAGTTTTTTTATGAAATACAGTTGTTGCTGAAAATATATATGAACCGAAAATTGTAACTGAGCCCTGGTGGTTTCAATACTGCTTGATTGTCGTCCGAATCTTTAAACATCATCTACATTTAACAATTACATAGTTTGCAAGTCGAGTGAAGTGTTATTGTTATGATTTATAAATAAATAAAAAAAATTACATGTAAACATCAACAAAAGTGTGAACTGTTGTCACCCATAGGAAAGATAGAGGTCATTTTGTTCAAATCAACGACAATTACGCCTTTATACATAGGGTGACATTTATTCGGAGGTGACCACTAACACAGGTTTGACTGTAAATAAAACTTCAAAGAAACGCAGAAAGATTCAAATACATTTATACGAAAACACAAACCTGTCAATATATGATTTTAACCCACTCTTTAATCAGGAAACGTTTTACACATCCCCTTTATAGTTCGTAATTTTTCTTCATCTTTTTTCCAGGTATTCACCTATCGGTATTGCCTTCTTAATTGCCGGTAAGATAGTGGAAATGGAAGATTTTGGTGTTATGATTGGTCAAGTCGGTGTGTATTTCCTCACAGTACTTTTAGGATTACTGATCCACGGTTCCTGTGTGCTGCCTCTGATTTTCTTCGCACTGACGCGACAAAACCCCTATAAATTTATCTACGGTATTTCACAAGCACTCGCTACTGCTTTTGGAACGTCATCAAGGTAAGAAATAACCACATTCTTCATTTCTTGTCTGTCATCACCGTTTTCTTCTTTAACGTCAATGTTCATATGGCGTTGTTTGGGGTTTACTGAAAGCACCTTTTAATGTAAGCGATGAACATTCCTATAAACCATTTGAATGCATCAATTCGCATGGCAAGCCATACCTTATAAACATTATATGTGTATAATCGTATAAAATGTGATGGAAAATGACACTCGTCGTCTTCATTCAAAGTTCCATAGTATCCATTTATATGGGTTGATGCCCCACTTTTAAATCACATTTTTTTCGTATATCTACATTTTGTTATGTTTCTGCCCATTCGTTTTAATATAAAGTGGAATTTGATCGTGAATGATTTTGACTTCCAGACATAATTATACATGCACTCTTGTATCGATATAACTTCAATTATCTATCATTTCTTTCTGTTTATTCAATTGTGGTAAATATGTACCTCGGTGACAATAAAATCACCAGATCAGGATTGAGTCTCACAGATTCCGAGATTATTAGGTTAATACTAAAGTAGAATGCAACCAGAAGTAGAAACATGGAAAAGGGGTTAATTTTAACGTAGTTGTCCTTGAGAACGCAAAAACACGCTGACGGTGGCAAGTTATGAGCTGTGAATACCTACTGACATGCAAGTGATAGCTTGCTACAGTTGATGACCTGGTATCATTTGCAGACAAATTGACACATTTGTAATCGTAAACTAAATTATTTTTGGAATAGAAATCCTATGCGTTGTCTTAAGGTGTTCACGAATGAGCTGTGACAATGCTATCACTTTCCAATGGTTAACACGTCCAACATGACATTAGGTGACTCTTAAATGTCATTCTTTATTACATAATGCAAACCGATGTACGTCTCTACAATAACCAGATAATTCGATGTAGAACCGACATAAATATTTCTCCAGGGTACCATAAACCCCGAAGACTTCATCGTAAGAATCTAAAATATCAATGTTTCAGAGAACATTGTAGAAAACGGCAAATTTATTACTGGCGTTTTCAACGTGCGCGGACTCTTTAAAATATGTAATTTGACGTAGAAAATGTAGAACATGTACTTTAACTGATACTTACATGTACTTCGTTGATAATCATTGGGTTCTCGCATTATGTTCACTTATTCTTAGTTGTTCGATGTATTCTATTTCTTTTAAATAAGGCACTTGCCCCCTTTGAATGGAATTCATGAAAAGTGAATCATTTTTTAACTATTCTTGTATGTTCTTCAAATATCATTAATGAAATATGAGCCACTTTTTGACAGGTGTGATCTAAAAGTAACATACAAGTGCTGTGAATAAATAAATATACTACATGTAGTATACAACAGTTTATCATCACATGTCTGTGTGTTTCAGTTCCGCTACAATGCCCGTGACTCTCCATTGTTTGGAAGTAAATAATCACGTCGATCCTCGAGTGAGTACATTCGTTATTCCTGTTGGGGCGACCATCAACATGGACGGCACAGCCCTGTACGAAGCAGTGGCTGCTCTTTTTATAGCCAATGTCAATGACATTACTATGAATTTTGGCAACGTCGTAACCATAAGGTAAGATACAATTTAGTGTAAGAAACCTATTCTACAGTTGGTCCTTTATTTATTTTGTGGGGATGGAAGGGGGTAATACTGTTTTTTTTTCAGTTATATATATACGGCGGTCGGTTCACTTAACCAACTACCCTGAATATATCCTAACCAATACTAACTTGCCATTTCACTTCGAACTGACAACTTCTCAATATGTGGAGAAATATCGACATTGTTGTCAAGTTCTCATGGACGGGTATGACAAGCCGTGACCTGTAATCGAACTTGGATCTCCGGGTAGCGAATCCAGAGCACTAATCACTGGACCACGTTTGCAGGCTTTTGTTTGTTAAATTTCATTGGTTCATGTACATTCATATCACAAGTAACAGCCACTAAATTTCTTGTTGTACAAAATCATGCATATAAATATCATTTGCCTGTTACTTGTATAAGTTATTAACTTTAATATTCATATAGATTAGTGTTACGACAAATATTTGTGTATAGCACTGATTTGTTTGACATGTACATCAGTGTGGGGAATCCACGTGACTTAGTGACGTCACAATGTTATCGTTACAAGCGCGTTTACTGTCAATTAAACTAGGAAAACATCACGTAAGTGCATTATTTTTCGTTTTCTTCTAAAGCAACATAACTGTTGCAACTCCTTACATAAAGGGCTACCTCCGGTTCAGAATTTTGTCACTGTAGGCTCTCACCTTTTTTGCTTTTCTTGTCCAAACCGTTTGACAGTGTTGTGAAAATGAACGTTATTTTTACAAGAAAATGTTTGAAAACGGTTTGGACAAGAAAAGTAAAAAAGTAGAGGGCTTTCAGGGACAAAATTCTGAACCGGAGGTAGCCCTTTATGTAAGGAGTTGCAACAGTTATGTGGCTTTAGAAGAAAACGAAACATAATGCACTTACGTGATGTTTTCCTAGTTCGAATGACAGAAAACGCACTTGTAACGATAACATTGTGACGTCACTAGGTCACGTGGATTCCCCACACTGTACATGTATAACATCTTTATGTATTATAAATCCGGGGTGATTTGAACTGCCGACAAATATATACGTTTATTTCCAAAATGAATTATATAAACTGTCGTCGTATGAGGTACATGTATTTAGGATTATTTCAGTTATCGAAAACATTAACTTTGGCAAGTTTGTTATACGGTGTTCTGTTTTGTAAATGCTCTAAAGCCGTGTGGGATACACCAGAAACCATGGACATTAAGACTTAGATAAAGTTGTTTTATGTTTTCATTTTATGACGTTAGTGTTTTATTGACATGCTCTGTTTTGGTTTGTTGCCATGTGGGTGTGAAACGAGCCGCGTTGATTGGTTTGTTGCCTTGTGGCTGTGAAACGAACTGCACTGATTGGTTTGTTGCCATGTGGCTGTGAAACGAGCCGCGCTGATTGGTTTGTTGCCATGTGGCTGAGAATCGAACTGCACTGATTGGTTTGTTGCCATGTGGCTGAGAAACGAACTGCACTGATTGGTTTGTTGCCATGTGGCTGTGAAACGAACTGCACTGATTGGTTTGTTGCCATGTGGCTGTGAAACGAGCCGCGCTGATTGGTTTGTTGCCATGTGGCTGTGAAACAAACCGCGCTGATTGATTTGCGGATATTGTTTTGAATCTTGTTTGGAGCCATTTCACCAATTTGTGTTTATGCTGTGTAGATGAGAATATAATTATTATGTTGATGCTGGTACCTTTTTGTGAGAGTACTGATGCTTGCTTAGACGATCGGCTTGTAACTTTAGTGGTCTAAATGACAGCAGGGAACCTTTTGCATGAGACACTTCCTTGGAATCTGATTTTTACTTTCTAGATCAAATTTGCGCTTGTTTTCACAAAATGTAAATGTAAGAGATAAGTTAGGTGTCATACACTTCCATTGATATGATTAGTTTAGTCCAATGACTTATACCGAACCGGCATTTATGAAGCTAATTGGTCATTTGTACGTTCATCTATAAGTCTGTATTATATCAATAATATAATACCAGACAGTTTACTTCTAGACAGTTTTGCACACTAGCGTATCTAACAAGATTATTGTCAACATCAAAACATTTACGTACATTGCCATTAAGCATCAACGCTAGAGATATAGCACCATTATTCAGAATGTGTGCTTACAAACGAACCGTTCTGCTCTCGACAAGTAATTACGAGTCATATTGTGTTTTCTTGCCACTCATTACAATACTTAACTATACGGATGAAACCTCTTTGCGTTGGTGGAATGGTCGATATTGCATGTGGGGAACAATTCTCATCCCCGACGATAAATCATGGACAAAAACATGATAACTGGCACAGGAGAGCTGTGATTTACAATTGCTCATTATATGTCTAGCTATCAGACGAGGCGTTTTGGCTTATTGAAATCTAATTGTGACCTAACAAATATCTGAGGTTTGTCTTTGGGATGAAAGGAGATGATTGTACAATTTCGCAAAAAATGTAAAACAGCGATGACACTAGCCAATTAAATCAAAGCTTTGTTTAGTGTTCAAGGAGTGTAGTGCAATCAGCTTTACATTGGCATACAATGAAAACAAATTGCGTTTGTAATTAGTAATTATATCCACCAATTTTCAAAGGTGTGTTCGTATCCCGGAATTAAAAACCTAATAAAATGCGTAAAGAATACATAAATGTATTAGACCAAAAAATTGCTTAATTGTATCTTAAATGTTTTTTGGACCTACTGTCCATTTTTTATAGAGACCATGTCCATCTTACAGATATTATGAACTTTTTTACATTGCGAATAGAAAAGAATATGTAGAATTCGTCTGTATTTAAGAAAAAATATATATCAAAATATGTTTAATTTGAATATCATTAAATTAGATTTTATGTATTGATATGTTTATTGCATTTATGCAGTCTTTATACACTAAATGACTTATTTCGAAAGCAGTGGTGCTGAAAGTCCCAGATTTACATCGAGGACAAAACGACGTTCTTGAGAACGATCCCAATAGATGTTGAAGTAATTATTACATAATTGGATTGTAATTATCATACTAGCGCGATGTTGTTAATGCTATTGATAATTAACCAAATACCCCAAAATTGTTTTTGTTGAGAAAAATTCACCCTACTTATTGGAAGTGACAATCGTTGTAGATAGCTAATGATTTGTCCCCCAGAACCGGATATTAAACAACAAATATATCTTGGAATAAGACCATGTCCAGCTTTGCAGACAATACTTTTATTAGACCCGTAGGGAATCTGTAATAACTGGACAGGAAGAATGATTATAATGTCACCTGGTGGTGACAAATTATGGCGCTACCTTATGGTGACAACCTGATAGATAAAATATAGTGGCGTGTGTTATTCTCCGTAGACCGGTCTTATCGGATTATAAAACCAATCGTCATTGATCGTTTCCTTAAGCATTTTGATGGAATAAAACTGATAAACAGTACATTTTCGCGGAACATTTATCCATTGTTTCCGTGTGTATCCATTGGAAAATACAGGTTTACCCAAGCAAAAGAAAACATTGGATCACACATATTTTGTTAGATTTTGGTAGAAACAAACAATTTTGTTTACATATATTTAGGAACTTGCATTCCCACTTATTCGTTCCATTGTCCAGATTATTTTTTTTTAGAATATCTACCAGCGAATAATATCTGACAGTGCTGCTTCGCGGACGCAGTTCGTGGGAGCTTATTTCATTGCTGTCTCTCCTCTGCAATTGTGACGTTAATGCTAAAAGCATATTTTCTTACCAATTCATGATAGTTATGATTGTAGTTCTCTGTGGTTCGACAGAGACATTGCTCTTACGGACAGGACCGTTTATTGTTTCGGCAATTT
The DNA here is from genome assembly GCA_964023205.1 of Lutraria lutraria. Taxonomy (NCBI): domain Eukaryota; kingdom Metazoa; phylum Mollusca; class Bivalvia; order Venerida; family Mactridae; genus Lutraria; species Lutraria lutraria. Next base: position 6,387,127 of record OZ026848.1, on the reverse strand, counting down.
TACAACTGATTTTAGTTGAAGATATTTACAAGAACTTGAAGAAATGCTAACGCTAAGCTGCTCGGTTCCTTACAATCGAACATCTAAATAAATGTAAATTATTCTGAGTAATGAAATTAATTTCTGACTTGCTACAAAGCCTATTTCGAAGGCGCTTTGTCAGAATCTTTTTTTTCCTGAACGTGGCGAATGAGTGTGTTCTAAGTCAGGTAACTATCACACGTGACATCATTACTAAAAGAGCAGACACAAGAACCTGTTTTCGAGATCACGTATAAAAGTCAGTATGCAACTCTTCGTGACTACAATACATTCCTAGTCACATCTGATTTGATAATGTCAATAAAGATGTTCTCCAAGCTGATTATACGAGGATACAAGAGTTCATCTTTACGTTATTCTGTTCAATTCTCCACCACGCCCACCACAGATTACTCCCGTTAAATGTTAGATAGATACGTTTAATATGATCTGTCTCGGTTATATTTGATTTGCATTTTGCTTTACGTTTATTTTTTTCTTTAGGATATTTCATTAACTAGAAGTTGGAAAAAACAGCTGTTATTTTTCATCTCGACAATCCCAAGGAAGATTCCTACCAAATATATCACGTTATGCAATGGATTGGTACATTAATTTAAAAGAACATCTGTTGATTATACTTTCGCAGCAAACGTCTGGCGTGTCATTTGATTCTTATGTACTATGTACACTGTTGCCACTGACATCTTCCTTAATCCATTTTAGACATTGGATTGTCAGTGTACGGTGCCCGGCAGTGAATGTTAACATACATTATTGATCAATGGAGACCCTCTAGCTACAGAATCGAAGCCACTTGGTGTTCATTCCTGCTGAAATTCACGAGAGGGGTTGATGAATAAGCTAGTTCTAACAAATTGAATTTATTGAAAGCAAACGGTTATGTAAATTGCTCTTTGTCTACAACGACTAGATAAAATAACCCATGAAACTGACTTGCAAATGTCTGTCTGCTTTTCAACATTGTGCACTCGTATTTTAAAATGTTCAGTATAATTTAGCAATGCTATTACAGTTCATTCAGAGATTTTATTATAAAACAGCATTTTCTTGTTTTCCTCTTCTGTATTGTTCTCCGATTGAAAGGGTCGTCTTATGGTTGCAAATTGTTTCATTTTAATGCAAACACTCCACATGTATCTGACACAATATCTAAGACAACACAAAATAAACAGTGACAGATCAGAGTAAAGATAATAATTATAATAAAAACTTGCTTTATCTGTGTTTAAAATCAGAAAAGGTCTACCGAAAACTTAGAATAATTATGTAATAGTGAACACATTATAATCCACTCATAAGCCATTACATGTATTTTGATAATAGTCTTCTCGGTCAATTTAGAGATAGGGCTTAGTGAAGGCAAATAGTGTTCATCAATAAGAGGTCAACTCACCAGGAACATAAGATTTTTAAGAATAGATTCATTCTTGCAAGTATTTTATTATACTATTTAGCTGGGACCACTCAGTCCGTGTGATACAAAATCTAGCATGCTAGAACTGTGTGACTGTATGGCTACGACTATTGTTGTAGAATTATCTATGAGTATGTTTGGGATTTAAATTATTTTCCCAGACTATTTCTGTGGCATTTATTTGCAAGTCACACGCAACAACATTGTTTTCAATCTTACAAATACAAAACTGTTCATACTACAGCACCATTTGTTTATTACATTTAAAACAAAACCAATTTATACTGCGATTTATCAATTGCAATTCAGCATCATCTACAGTGTTTGCTTGTTCCATATCTACAGTGTTTGCTTGTTCCATATCTACAGGGTTAAGCAATTATGATGAATAATAATATTTCCTTTCTTAACTTAGTCTCTCTAGAGAGCATTTCTGTTTGCCAAGACGTCTCGGAAAGATAATAATCACAATGGTGAACATTGCTCAATCACTTTTCGCTCCTGTGCCATCGTGGTAAATCCGTCATTATCTTCCAATGCCACACTCTCCATTGGAACTCATTCATTTCCGAGGTTTGCTTGTCATTTAAATACTCATGGGGAAAATTATTATCAAATTATAGAAGAACCTAGCTACGAAATACCCATCGTACATGTAGCCTGATAAAATAGGAAAAGCATTATTTCCCACTCACTTGTTATTCAAACTGGAAAGTTTGCAAAAAGGTTATATATGAGCTCTTGTGCAATAAAACTAGTAATAATATCAGCAGGTATTCCAGGAATAATCTCATAACTCGGTTGTCCAATAACAGAAAACTGGATTTCTAGGAAAATTGAAATATGAGCATTCGCACTTCCAATTTGAAACATTTTGCACAATTTAGATATGTCTGGTTCGTCTGACTTTAAAGTAATTACAAAAAATCGTCTAAAATCACATGAATATATTTTTAATTCACGACTGTATTACAACATTTCATGCAACGTAATTTAGAATTTAATTTGCAATGGTTAAAAGTACCACCATTTTATCGTGAGTGTTTCGATATGTCTAAAGAAGAAACCCGTAAAATATATTTATAGAAATTCTGCAGGTTCCTGGTGTCAGCTATTCAATCCCTTTGTTGAATTCGATTTAATTGCGAGGAATTATTATAAAAGATCTTATAGATATATCACACACTCTCACATCGATTTACTTGTTATAATACGACAATAATTCATCATCATTTCTGTCAGTAGTAACTTTAATGTCCAAAGAAATATTGATACTATCCGAGCGAGAGATTGACGCTGAACATGAAAATTCCCAGGAACTACTGCGTGTCGTGATTCATGCTTTATTCCATCAATCTATCAAATATAATACTGCTTGCCTCAGGAATTCAAGGTGTTATTGTCTTATGCATTATATATGCTTTCCTTTCCAAGTTCACACCATTATTTGACGACTGGAATTATTCATTTATAGGTTATGAAGTTATTGAATTGTACAAACGTCTAGCTCCTGTATTTAATCTACGATACAGTGTTGAGCACAAACAGGGTATACCATATTAAACAAATAATAATTACCAATGGCTTTGTAGGACCGCCACCTCGAATAATAAAACCTAATATTTTTACTTGGAAATTATACTATGTGGCAAAAGCTGAACATGAATTGCTACAAGGTTTGGATTGGTGATCAAGTTGTTGCGTATTTGTGACCCCTGCTATTGACCCTATTATTGATATGCACACATATAACCATACCAGATGAGCTATCTATTCAACTAGCTAGATTTAATTCATGTATATCAGTAACCAATTCTTTTGTATTGAACTACTGTCAATATTTTGCCCGCCCGGGGGTTGGGGCGGCGGTGGGACGACCCAATGGAATTTGACATTTCTAAAATTTGATGTCTAAATCCCCACCCTAGAGCATACTTGGTCTATCAAATACGACATATATATAAATTCGACCATCTTCTATTTCCCGGGACCCGGAGCCATTAGGCTTGTCAAATCCCCGCCTATCGGAAATAGTCTTATGTCTAAAGTCCCGTGTATGCCCGCCACCCCCCGGGCGGGCAAAATATTGACAGGTGCATTGTACACTCCTGTTGTCCTAGTAAAGTAATATTACTAGAGTTAAGTTTCAAAGCACTGTACATAATAAGAAATTGTCTTTAGTACAAAGATTCTGTACGTAAAACTATGTATTATTCTGTATCACTTATAGCCGTGTAATTCATCGTTTATCATTTTATACACGAATTGTGAACCTGTTAGAGATTTTGGATATAAAGAAGAATGGCCTTGTTATCAAAATATATTGATTCGAAAGTGTCTGTGTTCATATATTCTTGACTAAAATTTTCTGTCATAAAGAATTCAAATTTTCAGTCATAAACAAATTATATACATTGATCAAATTTGTTTTATATTCTCAAGTTTTGTCACTGTTTCATAGTGTTCTGTATAATTCCAATGTGTATTCGTTTGTCTTATTACGATGTTTTATTCTCTTTTTTAATCTTAAACGTTTCTTTATTTCATTTTTTTTCAGTGATTTTGTTTCTTCCAAGAATATTAGTTTTGACATATTCAAATGAATCGATGCTCTAGGTGTTACATGTAATATTTAACGAAGCATTGAATTTGTCCCACGTTTCATAATTAGTACAAAGCTAATTTAAGTCTTTTACACTCACAAAAATTGGTTACAACTCGGCAAAAATGTTCATGATTTTCATTGTTAAATTAATTTACATGCTCCTGTTTAATAGATCAATTGAAGTACTGGTAAGGGAATAGGAATTATTTTAACCAATGATTAGTGTGGCACGAATAGGGTGTTTTCTCTGAATGATTGCGTTTGCATATTGTTTTGTATCTCATAAATAATCATCATGACACAACATCAAAATGAAATACGTTTATTTCATGCATAATTCGGCATGCATGTTCATCATAAGGGTAAGGAATCAGTTCGTATTTCATTCGGAATAGTTCTGTTCTTTTCCTATGCATATTTTATGTTTGTAGGATCTTTCCAAACTAAACCAAATTTTCAGCATTTCTTAGGATAATAATTATATTATTGTCGGTACAACCGGCTTTGTGTATGACAATTTTGAATAATTTTTACAAAAATGCGAATCTCTTTAAAAGCATTTTTAGAAGAATTCTGAATCCTGAAGTTCATTTACAAAGTTTAACACCATACCTTGAAATAGCATCTATAACATTCTACATGGCTGGAGGTCATAATAATAAACGAAATTCATTTTCGTGATTTTGAGAGCTCTGTAAGGCAATCTGATCAAGTATATGTGTATATAGCGTTGCCTTTCTTTATATGTGTGTATTGAGTTGTTTTTCTCTGTAAGGTTATCTTTCTTATAGACGTGTATAGGATTGTCTATATTCAAATGTGTATAGGGTTGTCTTTATTCAAATGTGTATAGGGTTGTCTTTATTCAAATGTGTATAGGGTTGTCTTTATTCAAATGTGTATAGGATTGTCTTTATTCAAATGTGTATAGGGTTGTCTTTATTCAAATGTGTGTAGGGTTGTCTTTATTCAAATGTGTATAGGGTTGTCTTTATTCAAATGTGTATAGGATTGTCTTTATTCAAATGTGTATAGGGTTGTCTTTATTCAAATGTGTGTAGGGTTGTCTTTATTCAAATGTGTATAGGGTTGTCTTTATTCAAATGTGTATAGGGTTGTCTTTATTCAAATGTGTATAGGGTTGTCTTTATTCAAATGTGTGTAGGGTTGTCTTTATTCAAATGTGTATAGGGTTGTCTTTATTCAAATGTGTATAGGATTGTCTTTATTCAAATGTGTATAGGGTTGTCTTTATTCAAATGTGTATAGGGTTGTCTTTATTAAAATGTGTATAGGGTTGTCTTTATTCAAATGTGTGTAGCATTGTCTTTATTCAAATGTGTATAGGGTTGTCTTTATTCAAATGTGTTTAGGTTGTCTTTATTCAAATGTGTATAGGGTTGTCTTTATTAAAATGTGCATAGGGTTGTATTTATTCAAATGCGTATAGGGTTGTCTTTATTCAAATGTGTATAGGATTGTCTTTATTCAAATGTGTATAGGATTGTTTTTATTAAAATGTGCATAGGGTTGTCTTTATTCAAATGTGTATAGGGTTGTCTTTATTCAAATGTGTATAGGGTTGTCTTTATTCAAATGTGTATAGGGTTGTCTTTATTCAAATGTGTATAGGGTTGTCTTTATTCAAATGGTTATAGGATTGTTTTTATTCAAATGTGTATAGGGTTGTCTTTATTCAAATGGTTATAGGATTGTCTTTATTCAAATGTGTATAGGGTTGTTTTTATTCAAATGCGTATAGGGTTGTCTTTATTCAAATGTGTATAGGATTGTCTTTATTCAAATGTGTATAGGATTGTTTTTATTAAAATGTGCATAGGGTTGTCTTTATTCAAATGTGTATAGGGTTGTCTTTATTCAAATGTGTATAGGGTTGTCTTTATTCAAATGTGTATAGGGTTGTCTTTATTCAAATGTGTATAGGGTTGTCTTTATTCAAATGGTTATAGGATTGTTTTTATTCAAATGTGTATAGGGTTGTCTTTATTCAAATGGTTATAGGATTGTCTTTATTCAAATGTGTATAGGGTTGTCTTTATTCAAATGTGTATAGGATTGTCTTTATTCAAATGTGTATAGGATTGTTTTTATTAAAATGTGCATAGGGTTGTCTTTATTCAAATGTGTATAGGGTTGTCTTTATTCAAATGTGTATAGGGTTGTCTTTATTCAAATGTGTATAGGGTTGTCTTTATTCAAATGTGTATAGGGTTGTCTTTATTCAAATGGTTATAGGATTGTCTTTATTCAAATGTGTATAGGGTTGTCTTTATTCAAATGGTTATAGGATTGTCTTTATTCAAATGTGTATAGGGTTGTCTTTATTCAAATGTGTATAGGGTTGTCTTTATTCAAATGTGTATAGGGTTGTCTTTATTCAAATGTGTATAGGATTGTCTTTATTCAAATGTGTATAGGGTTGTCTTTATTCAAATGTGTATAGGATTGTCTTTATTCAAATATGTATAGGGTTGTCTTTATTCCAATGTGTATAGGATTGTCTTTATTCAAATGTGTATAGGGTTGTCTTTATTCAAATATGTATAGGGTTGTCTTTATTCAAATGTGTATAGGGTTGTCTTTATTCAAATGTGTATAGGGTTGTCTTTATTCAAATGGTTATAGGATTGTCTTTATTCAAATGGTTATAGGATTGTCTTTATTCAAATGTGTATAGGGTTGTCTTTATTCAAATGTGTATAGGGTTGTCTTTATTCAAATGTGTATAGGGTTGTCTTTATTCCAATGTGTATAGGGTTGTCTTTATTCAAATGTGTATAGGATTGTCTTTATTCAAATGTGTATAGGGTTGTCTTTATTAAAATGTGTATAGGATTGTTTTTATTCAAATGTGTATAGGGTTGTCATTATTCAAATGTGTGATTCCCTCATTCATAGAAGACATAATTTTATTTTATATATATTCTCTGTGTAAGCTTGCTGCTATGAATAACCCGCCAAATACAGGCCTCTTTGAACATGTTTTTATAACATTTAGATTCATGGCATTTGTGACATTTCTTACACCAGTCTATCTAGTCAGCCATGTCTGTACTCTGTACAGTAAGCGACTGTTGATTGAATCGACGCAGGGTGGGGGCTAGTGCAATGCTTGTGTGACGATCTGAATTAAACATATAACACGAACGAGTATTATCTACTTCTGCTTCATATACATGTATAATAATATTATCATGACAAATAGACAACAGCTAACATAAATGCAGGGAACATTAAGATACTCGTAGTTGTTCGGGAACCAAGAACCACTGCTTATGTTAACTGTGTGTAGTATTACATGACCAAAATACTATTAATGATAGATACAATCAAACATCCACAGACGACAAGAAACATTACAAATACTGCTACACAGCTATAGGCACTAAATACATTATAATTAGTTGTTGTAGGCCTGTCAATGGTACTTCTGATTTGGGTTACTGTCCACATTCAATGTATGATACTATTTTATATGTGAGCCTATGTGTTACTTATCTTATCCAATACTCGGATAGACTAATATAAACATTACCATTGATAGCTGGTAAGACATGATATTAGTCAATTTTATACCGAGTTAATGAAATAAGATATATGTATATTCATTGATGAGATAATATATCATCTTCATGTACTGATTGGAACTCGACGATACATCGATAATGTATTTGTTGGTGGGTTAAATCAGTAATTGAATAATTCATGGTTAATCTGATTGTGCACTGTTTATCGACCTAGAACATGATTTTGTTTCTTAGGTTTTACGATGCACAGAGTTCATTGGCGACCCCCCCCCCTCCATTTAACGATGGGATTCGATCTTACAGCTGTGAGAAGCTAGTAATTACCAGTCAGAGTCCATAACCACTTGACTATGGATCTATCCTCTTCTCTTATCCAGTTAAACCCTTTATTAGATAAACGTTACAAAGAGAAATAATATATATGGTGTTTGGGAGCAGTTGGCCTTCATTCGAAGGTTAATTTCTTTTAAATCTAACAACAAAGTGTAATAGTGAGTGCTTTCTTTATAAGGTGTCTTTATTCACAGATCTACGTCAACTCAAGTTCGAATGATGGAAAATGCATACTGTATATGGAGAGGATTATTTTTACATCTTTAGGAGTACAACTTGGTTCTGGATTAATTTCATCTTAAGAAAAATACAATTTCCTGCATAGACAATCAATTAATGCAGTTCTGTTGGCGACAGTATTCATAGAATTAAGGTGTATTTATATTCAAAGAAGCAATAATGCGCTTGGTATTTCTGGTAAAATGGTTACAAAAACAGAATATGGCGTCTGCTGTACCACTGGGTGTTTTCAGAGAAATTCATGATGTGAAATAAGACAATTTCCTAGAAAATATACAAAAACACATTCAGAATACCGAAACGTGAAATCGTGGGTGACATCATTAACCACACGGAGAATAATATGATCCGACTGAGAGCAATTTCAAAACAATTAGAGAACAATAACTGGGAACTATTTAGCACCAAAATTTAAATGTTCAATATTCAGGCAATTAAAATATCATTTGGGGACAATGAAATTTTTACACGCCAATTACTGAGAAACCCAAATGTGACAAAACAGTTAATGACCACAAAAAGTCCACAAAATAACTTTTTTTAAAAAAACATACTATAATTTATACAGGATATTGTAAAAAGCGGTTGAACGCAGTTATAAAGTAACCAATGATTACTTGTATACTATTTTGCATTTCAGTATCACGGCAACAGCGGCATCTATTGGGGCAGCTGGGGTACCACAAGCTGGTCTGGTTACCATGGTGATCGTATTGTCTGCAGTAGGCTTACCTGTTGATGACATCACTTTGATTCTGGTGGTCGATTGGTTCCTGTAAGTAGATGTAACTTTTTAATTCATATACAGCCATGCAATAGTTTGACGATAGCTTTAATGCTTTCTTGCCTGTCAAATTGCATATTTCAACCGGAAACACGAATAACAGTATTCACCATACAGAAAACATTTTTCTCTACAGATTTTAGATTCAAAATTTCTGCATGCACGATATTTTTGTTTTGTTTTTGTGTTTAGATTTGACACTAAATTAATAATATTACTTCTTCCAGGGATCGTTTCCGCACATTTACAAATGTTATGGGTGACAGTCTAGGCGCTGGTATTGTTTACCATTTATCCAAGAATGAGTTACCTCCCTTGCTAGATGTTCGTGACGATGTACCGTCTGTCAGCGTTGAAAGCCCAAAGCAGCAAAGCGCGCCAGTAAACAGCCCTGGTATGAATGTACGGAAAGGTCCGAACGGAGCCGAAGAAGCGGAAGTGGCTGCGGTTTAACAACTATAAATTGTGTGTGTTTTAATATTTTACACGTTACTAGGATATCGGTTGTTTTGAGTGTCAATGGTTGTGAATTTTACTGCATATCGTCCTTGATTTTTTTCTACTTACTTAAAAAATTGTTCGAAATAATAAGAGCTATTTTAAAAAATGAGTCAAATCCATCGAACTTCCTTTATGTAGTAATCAATTGTTTTACCTAAAACATCGTGTTGGTAAAATATATATATATATTTTTATTATTATTATCTCAAATCTCCGAACAAATTTAATGTATGACAAGCGCAATGATCATACTAGCATGATTGAATATAATTAGTCCATTGCAATAATAAACTGGATTGAGTTTTAATGTTTAAAGTAAAGTTACACCGACAAATGGGTTCAAGATGTTGAAATACCAAAATGTTTGATTTGGAATATTTTTGTAGTACTTAAAATATACTACTATGTATACAGTCATGTTTGGTCGTAGGTTTATATTTTTATTAATGTACATACGTGGAATGAATGGTAATCTTTATTGAATAGTATTGATATGTACAATATTTTTCCACAGGAGAGAAAAATGCTTGACACCACATTTAAGATAGACCATTAAAAAAGGTATAAAATGATTGAAATACTCGTAATAACGGACGTTATACTGAACTTGCCAACTCGATAATTATCTATGTTGATGAGGAAGTTGTTTTCCAATATATCAAAGATCAAAACGAATCAATGAAGGAAATACGAATGTTTTGTTAGTTCAGAAGAGGGATGTTGTTATACTAGTATGTTTAATAATAGACATTGTAATTCTAAAGTATGTTTTAATTGCTGTAAACAAACTATATATGTTTACAGTGATTTGTAGTTTAATCTGTAGTTACAATAGATATGAACTCGTCTATAGAGATATGTTATCGTTTATTTTGTTAGATTTTAATTGTATCTTTTCTGTTTTATACTCATTATTGTAAAAATGGAAATATTTCGTGTATTATGTATATTTGTATGTTTTACTGTAAACTGTCATCATTCATGCTTTTAACATAATTAGAATTAGTATCATTCAATGTTGTTATAAATATTTCATCAGAACATTATGATTATTAAGTATACGTATAATTAAGTAGTTCGATCTTCTTCATTCATCATCTTGTTTATATAACGTTTTCTATATCATTTCTTCAACATCGTACCCCGTACCAGGTTTAACCAACTTATGTCGACAATTGCACCAATTGTCGTATAGTAAATGGGTTCTTAAACTGGTTCCCGTTCCAAGCATGCAGTGCACCAAAAGGGCTTCGTACAGACAGAGTCAACGGGTACTGTTGAATCATTAGTGTGGTACATTTTTGTATCATGTGTTTATTTTGTTGTGGCTACTTTTATCATTAATATTGCCGGATATGAGACTACCTCACCGATAACATCGATACACAGTTTTGCGAAATGGTCTAATTCGGTGAATTGTGTGAAAGTTGGGATATTTAAAAAAAATTAAATGAACACGTTAATTCGAAGTTTGATGAAATAAAATTTTGGTCGACAACCTAAAGTAAAATTAACCGAAAATGCAAAAAGGTTTTGTTCGAAAAGCATTTACGTACACCACACAACGAATTCAAGAGTTGGCGAAATTTTCAAATATACATGTAGTTCCATTGTATTTTAGCTTGTAAATATTTTTTGATTGTGCACACATATAAATAACTATTGGCTTAACGTGAAATTCAACACAGTTGATATTTATAGTCATTTATGTATCATTTTAATATGCGATGGTGTTTACCGACAGAGTCATAATTAGTTATTAGGTGTTTTTGTCGCATACGAAGAAAAAGTACTGTTCTTATATTGAACATAGCGGAGAAATTCTGAGTGAAGTATATAAAATGAAAACTTTTGAACACTAATGGAATAGAATTTGGTACAGAACGCCTACAACTCTGCTGCTATCTAAAGTGAAAATTAATTCTACTGTTATCAGTCCATGTATCAGGGGTAGTGGTATTCGTGTATATCGTATGTCTGTTTCTTATGACATTGTCCTAAAAACTGACAAACATATACTCATGCATTTATAAGAAGAAAAAAAACACTTAACAAAACTTTATTCATATTCAATCTCGTTCAATGAAGATTATTTTATATCCTTTTATAGGCACATCGTCAGCTCTAATAGCTTTTAAAACATTTCCATGTACAGTGCATTTGTAAATAGCGAAGTTTAGAATTTATTCATAGCAATATATATTAATTATTACACTAACGTTATTGATAATGTGTATAGATTGTTTCCACAAAAGGTACTTAGATTCAATATATATTTAGTTTAATTATTATATAGTTCCGCATACAGTACAGCTAGACACACGACTCTGACAAGGGGAGAGCAAAATGACCTCGGTTCTAATTTGCGAGTTTCCGTAGCTCGAGTTAATAATTAATAGGAACAGACGTGGATCTTTCGTTTTGCGGCGCTAGAGGTGAATTATTGGACCGTCGCAAGACGAACTACAGCGAAGCATTTAAGTATATGTACAAAGATTCTGCTAAAGGGACAGCAAATGGTCGTCTTTGAACACAAGCAGTCTCGTACTACAACGCGATTAGTTCTAGTTGTAACACCACAGAAAGGGGCTGTAAAAGGGTTTAGAACTGTGATCTCTCGAATAAGTTGGACTGATTACATACATCATTAATATGACGTTGTTTTCGTAGTTACATTTAACATTGTGTTATAATGATAATTGTAAGTAGTGTGTTATGTACATTGTAAGTTTTGTATCATTAAAAAATGGGCATTGTAAATTATTTTCCTGTTTGTTTCACGAAGTCATGTTGTATGTAATAATGTATCATTTCAATAAATCTTGCATCACTTTCTCAAATCATTTTCAAAAAGGGCATATTTGAAACATTAAGAAAATCGTTTCAATAAGAAACGGTTACAATATCCATCGATAATACATGCAAAACAGTGGCAATAACATCGCAATATTATATTTTTCTTTCATTCATGATTTTTTTTTTTTTAAATCTTGGTAAAATTGTAAAATAGTTCTATATGTTTGATTAAAAATATTAAAAAGCAAATATAAAACAAAATACAGTAAATCATATTATTCTTTTAAATAAAAATGACAACAAAATACGTTATGTGTTACATACATTTCATGTCTGTTAATATTCTCAGCGCTATAGAAAACTTTGCAATTGAACATCTGAAGTTTGAAAACACTGCATTTGTTTATATGTAGAAAAGTATATCATTAAGCACCATTGTTGTCTGTTTGCATGAAAATTCTTTTATTTTATCATAAACGGTAACGTGTGTACATATTATATACATATATAGTACCATAGGGATAGTTCATAGAGTTGAATTACTTATTATATCTTAATAGTAAATATGTCCAATCATTATAAGCTTAATTAGGTATAATACATGTACATAGTCAATAACGACGGGCTAAATTGACAATAAAGTGCAACCTCTCCAAAGCAAAACCCTTTGGAAGTAGCAAAATTATGTTGTTGTTAATGGGACGTTTCTCCGGAAAGGTTAAAATAATTGTTAAATGTGCAGTGGTAAAAATCATACTATTGTTGAACGGAGGTTGTTGCTCAAGAGAGGGTCACTCTGGAGAGGTTGTAATGTATATTCAATAATTACTGGGTTAATTGACAATACATGTATGCATATTCAATACCCAATAGCTTAATTGAGTATATATGCTATAATGAGCTTATCTGATTAGATCTTAAAGCAGCTGTTTCCAGTTTCAATTTTGGAAATGTCATCACAAATCAAGAACACCCTCGTGAAATTTGATAGCCGACATTTTAATGATAAGTCATATAATCTAGGTGATCGAACATTCAGTGTAAGAGCTAAAGCATAGAACAACTGTGGTTTTAGATTATTTATTTCTTGACTTACTTTCGACAGAACTTTATAAATTTCTTACATTTCGTTTGTGTCTGTGAAATTTTATTGCCAAGTTTGTAATAAATCCAAGAAAAAAACACCGTGTTGTTAATTCTCAAAATATTTTTTCCACGAAGGAAGCACATCGTTCTAACAAAGTCATTCGGAGTACCTCCACAGACTACATCTAAATGGATTTCAAAACTGGTTTCCGTTCCAAATTGCAGTGCACCAAAGGCTCTGTATAGGCAGAGTGGGAACTAGTTTAGATGGATTTACGAAAATCAGCCGAGGTGTTACGAATGCATATTGTGCTGAATTCTAACTGGTTACCGTTGACTCTGGACTGATACACTGCAACACGAGAATCTGTTCACACTGAATTGTGTGTAGTACAATGTGAATACCCTGCCTGTTTATATGCATTAGGTCGTGTTTGGAGGTAACTTCATCAAATCATGGGGTTGGTAGCTCGAACGTCTTTATATAAATATGTTTTCCTACACATTGCCTTTCACATTATCTTTATATTAGAAGCTAGCTACCACGGTCGATGTAGGTAACACACGGGCTGTGTGTACAACTGAAAATAGTGTTCCTGAGATGAGATTCGTCCCAAAATATTTTCATATTTTGCGATAAGAAACTTGAAATCGCCAAAGACGGTCAGACAGCTAACTGGTAACATAAATATCTTCTGGCCTCACAAAGGAAGACAACTCCTCCCACTTTGTACTATATAATATCATTGATTTGAGGTTTTGATGAATTCATCTCCCTATTAGGCTATAACACATTCCGAACAATCAGAATCACCCCCATCTTGTGGTTTTAATCTACCAAGAATGAACATTACGCACCATTGACCATCACCATCGACATTCGTGCTATAATTTATATACCATTGTGATGTACTCTTCAATCCGACCTTTGACTGAATAATACCAAATTACACATTGGACATCAGTTGGGACCGATATATATAGGTTTATATTAGAAGTATAGACTAAAGAAACGGTCGCCATTTTGGATTATATTTATGGTAACTCATTTGCATATTAACGTTTACTTTTATTGCGCATACGAAGAGACCATCTTGGATTCTATTTATAGTAATATACGATGAAAAATTATCCAACAAAGGCGCACGCGCAGATACCATGACGCTTTTACACATATGAGTTATTATAAATAGAAAATAGGTCATCCAATATGGCGACCATTTGTCTACATCTCAACTGACCCCTATACTACTTAAAGTGGCCCCAGACGTCTGGGATACTATGTACTATGGTTGCACATAAGCACTGATTGTTTGTTGGACAGTACTACAATATACACAGTTCCCACATCTACAATATTTACCTCCCTTGGTAGCAATCTTGGATGGCAAATTCAACAAGGACGCATAGAAGATATTTATATTTTGATAATTTCAAATGTAGGATATTCATATGTGAGAACTACATTTTCTTAAACCTGTGCTTATGGCCTAAACAACTTCATGATTAAGTTACCTTTTATCAATAAGAGTTGTTTAATAACCAATTTTCCGATTTTTTCTATTAATCGCGTAAGAATTTTGCCAACCAAGATGGCCGCCAAGGGAGGTAAATATTGTAAATGTGGGAACTATGTATACAGTTTACAAGCAGGCGCCATCTTGGTTTCTACTTATGGTAACTCATTCGCATATAAACGTGTATCTTATTGCGTATATGAAGTGACCATCTTGGTTTCTATTTAAAGTAATATAGGATGACAATTATCCAATCATAGCGCATCACATTACGCTTATACTACTTATAATAGTCCCAGACGTCTGCGATACTATGTACTGGTTGCACATAAGCACTGATTGTTTGATGAACATTACTACAATATTGTTATCAAACCGAAAAAAATCACTAACTAAATTACAAAGATTGAATGAAATATAACGAGAGTGCATTTTAGTTTTTTATTACAAGAATTGATTTCACACAATATCAGACAATAATATCATTACTATTTTATTTCAAATTAAAACTACATGTATAGACATCTTGTATGGTTGCTTTTCCTTAAGTCGTGGCTTTTCCTTGAGTCGTGGGTGAGGAAAACACGTGAATTTTCATGAAAGAACGATCGCACTCAGAAACGTTCTATCCGTAAACTTGTCAAGAAACATCACATTCACGATTCAGTGACGAAATGCGTATGAAACAGAAAATTATCTGCATATACTTTAAAAATTCGATATTTTTGCCTTTAATGTCTACATTTAGTTGTTATTATCGTAATTATCATTCTTCTTTGGGACGGTTTTCTTATTTTATTTACATTTCTTGTGACCGCCAATGACAGACTGATTGTTTACGGTTTGTTGCGCACGCGCGACAAAATTCTGGATAAAACATTGATCTCACAAAACTATCGGTAGTCCACTGATTAAAAACCAATGTTGCGCTATCGGCTACTTGCATTGTTAACGAATGATCATCTTTTAATCACAAAAAAACAATGATTTAAATAAATTTCTTTCTTTCTTCTTTTGGCTGTTATAAATTTTTAATATTCATACCCAAAGAACCCAAATAAAGTGTAGAGAATGTAATATTTAATTACACAAATTAATTGATATGCCATTTAAAGTTCAGTTCATCAATAAGGATTTTGTGAAGACTTAATTTCCACAGTGTCGCTAGTTAAGACTGTTCAGTTCTAAATATTATAATAATTTCCTGTTAATAAGCATTGAAAGAGGTTACTATCTATGTATATTGTTTACGTTGACAACTTGTTTCAGTGATTTTTAATAGTTTAGTGAGACTTATAGTGTTTTGTATACACTACACTATTGAGATATTTAAAACCCACGACTCAAGGAAAAGCATCATCTACGTAAATGCAAAGAGGTACTAATGAATAATGACTTTAAATATTAGTATAAGACATTAAGAGAGACATGAAAGTTGATATTAGTGTAGATAAAAGGTGTCTTATGTTTCTCATGCAATTTTCATGCTTGTACCTGTGACGTCATCACGCGCCACTAGTCTATTTTTAGAACTGCCCACGACTCAAGGCATATAAAGCATAATAGTTTTGGTCATTTTATTTATAACCCTGAAATACTTAAACATTTAGTACCATTATAAATGACTTATATTAAAGCTTGTATTCCAAATACAAATCAGATACATATATGTCTGACAATAGATAGCCTTCTACAGTTCCTTTAAAGACATTTTTCTCTTAAAAGATGCACATGATAAACAACTGGTGCCCGTTCAATGTTGCAGCACACCAAAGGCTTTGTACAGATAGAGTAAACGGGAACCAGTTTACACATGGTAATTAATGGTACTAAGATTCAAGGGAGAATGGAAACATTTTTCTTTTGTTTCAACGTGTTAAAACTCCTGTAGGTTGTTTTTCAAGGGAGAGAATTCACCAACTCTAAAGGGTATCCCTCTACTGCCAAAGACATCAGCATTTGCTTGTGATCTGTGCACTGAAAAGCAAACATTTCACTAGTTAAATGCTAGCAATGACATATCTAAAATCATATTGACACTAAAAACTACACACAAAATACAATTACAGTCAAACCTGTAGACAAAGGCCGATTCCTTTAGAAAGATGTAATATGACCTTTATTGACAGGTGGCCCATATTCCTAGGTCATTTTGCTCTGAATGATCAATGACGGTTTTTAAATGAATGGCCTTTATTCACATTCTGCTAACACAGCTGTATTTGTATTTACTTTTCAAGGTTGAATGAAGGTGCCTCTCTAGTGTGGTACCAGTATTTTACTAGTAATAATTAGCCCCTCACTGCTGTGTGTGAGTTCAAATCCCACATGGGACCAAATTTTATTGATGCTTGAACCATGGTTTACCAAATGGGTCTTCCTCCAATCCCTAAAGATGGAAAGTTGCCAAAGAGCCGAGTCTGTTAGTGTGACATTACTAGCAGAATTATGATACAGATGATAGCTTTCAAAAATTCAGAAATTCTGTTGTAACTATTCAATTATGTACTTAGAAACACAAGTAATATCAATCAATTGCTAGGGAACCAATACATGTTCAAGCCAAGACTGAGGTTTGAAATAAAGTATTCCATGTCAATGAATCTATATCACTTCACTTTGTTAATTAAATATAATTATTTCTTTATTTTCTGTTTAATTTGTCCTGTCACAAATACACTAGGAATGAAAATTGTTTGTTTCTTGGTCCCTGGGTACCAAACCTATCCTAATTTGTCCAGTGACCCTAGACCTTTTACAGGGCCCTTGGTATGTCCACTTTTTAATTATCATTTTACCCTGCAATCTTTCAACACCCCTAAAACCTACCATCCTACCCTGTTTATAATGATCATTTACCCAGAAACACATATTTTCTGCCATAGATACATACAAATGATTCTACACAAATGAATAAAGTTAACTCACCAATCCGTTTTCTATCATCTTCACTTTTTTCTGAAGTCTTTTAAGCAATGTGGAGTATTGTGAATGATGTCTTCTAAATATCTTGTAAGAAGCCGTTAAACATAACCTGAATACAAAAATGATAATATCATCATACATGCCCAGATAGACTTGAGTACTTGAAATATATCAATCAAATAATTCAATGAACTTCAACCAAAAACGTTCTGTAAAAACTCTTTACATAATACAATGTAAAACTTAACCCACAGTATACAATGATAAATAAAATAAGAGGGCCAAGATGGCCCTAAATCACTCACATGACAATCATTGTTTATTCATTAGAACATTGTTTTGAACCTGTGTCATGAGGTCTGCAGATATCAAGGTTTTCCTGTGATCTGACCTGGTGTCCTAGTTTTGACCCATGATGACCCATGTTCGATTTTGTCTCACATTTTATTAAGACAACTATTGTGACAAGCTTTGGTGAAGATCCAGTCAAAATTTGACAACTACAGTGTAAATAAAGCTATCCTAAGATTTGACCTGGTGACATAGTTTTTGACTCCAGGTGACAAATAATCCCACATGATTTGGTGAAGATCCAATTAAAACCCTGAGCACTAACAAGATTTTTACCAAAGATTTGACCTGGTGACCTAGTTTTTTTACCCCAGCTGAGCCATGTTCAAACTTAATGTTTACAAGGTTTTCCCTTAATTTACCCTGGTTACCTAGTTTTTGACCCCAAGTGACCCATTATCGAACTCTTCCGAGATTTTGTCGATACTAACATTCTGACCCAGTTTTGTAAAATTGAGCTAAAAATGTGGCCCCAAGTGTATTCACAAGGTAAAAGTTGACGCTGCACTGCGCTGGACACTGGACAAAGACTGATCACAAAAGCTCACCTTGAGCACAAAGTGTTCATGTGATAATGAAGAAGATGAATCTAGTGGACAAGTCCACAAATATGTTTATATGTACAGACAGACCTATAAAGAAAGGCCACTCATGGGACAGACAAATTTCGGTATTTATAGACAGGTGCCCAGATTCTGAACAATCAATGACTTTTATTTTTAGAATGGCCTTTATTCCGAGGTAGCCGTCTGAGTTATTTTACTTAGTAAAGCAATGTGATACATGTACACCCAAAACGTACAACTAAAATGAGTCAAACAGAAGCCAAAGATATGATATCCCACAATAGCTTTAGTAAAAACCCTAAAATTACAGTCTTACCATCGTATTCTTGCTGCTAATATAAAATCAGTTTTGTTTCCATTCACCTAAAAGAAAATGAATTATAAGTTAAGGAGCACATAACAATGTATGACATTGTACAGTGCAACCTCTCCAGAGCAAAACCCTTAGTAGCAAAATTATGTTGTTGTTGAGAGGTTGTTGCTCTAGTGAGGTTAAATTGAGCAGTGGTAAAGAATCATGCTGTTGTTGAAGAGAGGTTGTTGCTCAAGAGAGGGCCACTCTGGAGAGGTCACACTGTAGTTTTGTTCTTACAATTTATGTCCAATGAAATAGAAGGAAAATTGAAAAAAATGATAAAATTCATCATTTCATCATAGAAAAGCAAAGAAATTTAGTTGATTGATGTAAATGGCCAAAATAATATCATACAGAAATCTAGGGAGAGCTGAACTAAGAATTATATCATAAAAGAAAGTTAAAAATACTACCAGACAATGAGTATTCCACAAAAATGATGCAAAAAAACAACAGAGAAAATGCAAACCTGAAGCAGTCTACGAACTAGAAACACCATAACACCAGCCACTTGTTGTATAATACCTGTATAACAACAATAAAAGATTCCTGAATGAATGCCTTCTATATGTGTGTGAAGATTGGCACTTCATTCTTGCATCTTTATCTTCTTACAATATTTCTTTATTATGTCTTTATTTTTTTGCTTTATCTTTTCTTTTAAAATATTTTTTCTTCTATATTTTTGTTATACTTTTTATTATATTCTAATTCATTTTTTATTATATTTTTTACATGAACATAATCATAGTAGTGGAAGAAACACAAAGCTAACAAATGGAGAAGTATCTCCTGCTGGTTAAAGGCATTTACTGCAGTTTGCTACAGTTTTCACATAGACATATACAAGGTCTATAATCACGTAACATAATGTTTTGATACCACCGGGTCTAGGACAATGGTGGCGCCCACATTCCAGTAGTTTGGACATACTTTTTCATTATATTTTTTTCAAATTTCTCTGCAGGGTCTACGGACAAACTATGGCAGTAACAATGCCAAATTTGGTATCGATTGATTTGGAAAATTGTTGACTGGAACATGGGCTACATGAAAAACTCAAAACGTTGAAACTTTTGATGAAAAATACTACTAATCTTTGAACTCATGGGCGCCGACATTGTTCCAGACCTTGTGGTATCAATCATTATCAAAACAAAATACCATGTGATTATACATTGTAGGCTGTGATATAGGAAGAATGAAAACTGTACAACAGAATTTGATAAACTTGATCATTGCATATGATAACAGAAACATTTTAAGTGAAAAAAAATTGGGGGTCACTGATCTCGTTTTTGAATTAACTGTCGCTGAATTTGAAATTTTGCTTATTTTTGGTCATTTCAAAGGCAGATCACTTAAACATAAATCTCAAACGTCTTTAATTCAGCTACTTGGAAAACACACATTGTAACTTCTACAACACATCTGTCTGAGAACTGTTTACTAAATTTGAATTATAGTTGCATTCAGTCGCATTTTAAAGTAATAAAGAAAATGTATACACCAAAGACTGATATGAACAAATTGATCTTAGAGTCTGTACCTGTAAACAACAATCCGTGTTAATATCATTACTATATAAAAATAAGCATTGCACAGTGTACCTTGGAAATACTTGGCATTTTTATTCGCCCTCTCCTTATACGGAAGTTGTCTTATCCCTGCGTGAAGTTTTAAACATGTCACCAAGAATATCTGATAAATGTTGGTCAGCATTTGTCTCTCAGAATTAATATCAGTGTCCACATATACATGGTGAAATTTCTGGCTAATAGACCTAAAATGTACCAAAAATAGAATACTGATAACAGTAAAGAAAGTTTCTGTTTCCACGGACCTCATGACCCCTTTTTTCTGCTGACCTGAAATTTTTCAGTCTAAGTCAGTTTTTGGAACAGAACGATAGTTCAGCTTTTCAAAGCTGTCACTCGCTCAGCGAGCATGAATTTTGATGTTTTCTATAACCACCAGGCAATGGTTAAACTAGTTCACGTTCCATGTTGCAGGACAAGTCTAATAAGTTCAGTTATCATGAGTACTTTGATTTTTCTGGCCAATATTTCATTTTCTGTTTCTCAGAACTAAAAAACTACAGAGAACAAGATGTGTTTCAAAAACACAATGCCCCGTCTGGGAGCCCTTTAACTTGAAAATGCACAAAATAAACAAAGGGCCATAATTCCATCAAAATGATCGAATCTCAAAACCCTGATTATATGTCCAGGGGTTCTTAGTAACAACAAGTCTGTGAAAGTTTCGTCAAAATCCCATGAAAAATGAAGGAGTAGTATCCTTAAAGAAATGTAGGAATTTTTCTAAACACCAAGACCCTGTGACCTTGACCTATTGACCTGTAATGCCCAGGACCTGTAGAGGTTGTCATGAGGAACCTACATATGAAGTTTGATGAATGAAGGTGCAAGCGTTTTGATTTTATAGGCAAGGTTAAAGTTGGTAGAAACAGACAAACAGACAGACAAACAGAGAGACCAAAATCAATAGGCCCCATATCTATCGATACGGGGGCATAAAAAACTCTGAAAACCTAGTTTATTTTTATGTCAGTAGAAACCAGGTATCCACTTTTTAGCCAAATGGAGATAATCTGAGAGTCTATTAGTAACACAGTCATTATAGACTAAAAGGTAAAGCAAGATGTGCTTGTCAAACACAGATGCACACTAAACACCAACTGGATAGTATGACCTTGACCTTTAACCAACTTACGTTAAAATCAATAAGGGTCAACTACATGTGGTGACCTAACCTCTTAACCAAGTCAGAGAACAAATCTTTCTCTAGTTATTGGTCCAACAAGGGAAGGTTGAAGGTCATGACCTTGACCTTTGACCTAATGCCCTCAAAAGTTAATAGGGGTCGTCTAAATGTTTATACCAACATTCAAACTAAGTCTGAGGATCAAATCTGTCTCTCGTTGGTCAGACAAGGTTTGGTTACTAACAGACAGATGGACCAAGCAACAGACTGTATGACATGCATGCAATATATCCACATGTCTTCAAAGGTGCATACATGGGACATGATTAAGATTATTTTTGTAAAATGCATTATCATTCATTTTATAAAATAATAATGTCTAAAAAGTTTATTATGTTATTATTGATAAAATTTTGGAACATACATATTTGCTTTAGTAATAGTACATACATGATCATTTTTTCCTTCAATGATTTCCCAGGATTTTTTGATAATTCTATTGTCAGTGTGTCCTTGATATCTGAAAGTCAAAAAACACAATAGACATGAAATAAGTCTGATTTTGTTTGTTTGTTGAATCGGCTTTAAAGACCTAAAATAAGCAAACAACCCAAATTCAAGGGCAGATAACTCAACAAGAGGGCCATGATGGCCCTATAAATGCTCACCAGGAGAAAAGGTCATTTGGAGATGAACATTGTTAAAGTTTACTATACGAGTCCAAGTAAGATCAAGTGACCCATCTGGGCCGTTTTTTATCATTATATGAACAGATTTAAAAGAGGTCCATTAGACAAAGCTAGATACCAAATATCTTAGCTCTAGGCCTTGTAGTTTCAGAGAAGATTTTTTAAATTTTCCTATATAAAATAGAATAAACCCCAGGGCAGGGCCAATTTTGACCCTGGGGCCATAAATTGAACAAACTTGGTAGCGGTCCACTAGACAATGCTACATACCAAATATCTAAGCTCTAGGCCTTGTGGTTTCGGAGAAGAAGATTTTTAAAATTTTCCTATATAAAATAGAATAAACCCCAGGGCAGGGCCAATTTTGACCCCGGGGCTATAATTTGAACAAACTTGGTAGAGGTCCACTAGACAATGTCACATACAAAATATCTAAGCACTAGGCCTTGCAGTTTTGGAGAAGAAGATTTTTTAAATTTTCCTATATAAGTCTTTATAAATCAAGTGACCCCCGGGGCGGGGCCAATTTTGACCCTAGGGCAATAATTTGAACAAAATTGGTAGAGGTCCACTAGACAATGCTACATACCAAATATCTTAGCTCTAGGCCTTGTGGTTTCGGAGAAGAAGATTTTTTAAATTTTCCTATATAAAATAGAATAAACCCCAGGGCAGGGCCAATTTTGACCCCGGGGCCATAATTTGAACAAACTTGGTAGAGGTCCACTAGACAATGCCACATACTAAATATCTAAGCTCTAGGCCTTGCAGTTTTGGAGAAGAAGATTTTTTAAATTTTCCTATATAAGTCTATATAAATCAAGTGACCCCCGGGGCGGGGCCAATTTTGACCCTAGGGCAATAATTTGAACAAAATTGGTAGAGGTCCACTAGACAATGCTACATACCAAATATCTTAGCTCTAGGCCTTGTGGTTTCGGAGAAGAAGATTTTTTAAATTTTCCTATATAAAATAGAATAAACCCCAGGGCAGGGCCAATTTTGACCCCGGGGCCATAATTTGAACAAACTTGGTAGAGGTCCACTAGACAATGCCACATACAAAATATCTAAGCTCTAGGCCTTGCAGTTTTGGAGAAGAAGATTTTTAAAATTTTCCTATATAAGTCTATATAAATCAAGTGACCCCCGGGGCGGGGCCAATTTTGACCCTAGGGCAATAATTTGAACAAACTTGGTAAAGGTCCACTAGACAATGCCACATACAAAATATCTAAGCTCTAGGCCTTGCAGTCTCGGAGAAGAAGATTTTTTAAATTTTCCTAAATAAGTCTATATAAATCAAGTGACCCCCGGGGCGGGGCCAATTTTGACCCTAGGGCAATAATCTGAACAAACTTGGTAGAGGTCCACTAGACAATGCTATATGCCAAATATCTTAGCTCTAGGCCTTGTGGTTTCGGAGAAGATTTTTAAAATTTTCCAATATAAAATAGAAAAACCCCAGGGCAGGGCCAATTTTGACCCCGGGGCCATAATTTGAACAAACTTGGTAGAGGTCCACTAAACAATGCCACATACAAAATATCTAAGCTCTAGGCCTTGCGGTTTCGGAGAAGAAGATTTTTTAAATTTTCCTATATAAGTCTTTATAAATCAAGTGACCCCCGGGCGGGGCCAACTTTGACCCTAGGGCAATAATTTGAACAAACTTGGTAGAGGTCCACTAGACTATGCTACACACTAAATATCAAAGCTCTAGGCATTGTAGTTTTTGACAAGAATATTTTTTTAATTTCCTATATAAGTCTATGTAAAATCAAGTTACCCCCGAGGCGGAGCCAATTTTGACCCCAGGGGAATAAAACAAACTTTGTAGAGTTCCATTAGACAATGCTACATACCAAATATCTTAGCTCTAGGCCCTGTGGTTTCGGACAAGAAGACTTTTTAAGTTTTTTTCTATTTGTTTTTAATGAAATTTAATTTTTTGAACAATTTTGAAAGGGGACCACCCAAGGATCAATGTCAGCAAAGTTTTGTTGCAATCGGAATAGCGGTGTAGGAGGAGATGTTGTTTTAAGTAAACATGGACGCCACTTCACGACAAACGACGCACGCAGGGCGATCACAAAAGCTCACCCTGAGCACATTCGTGCTCTGGTGAGCTAAAAACGAGATCAGTGACCCCCAATTTTTTTTCGCTTCAAATGTTTCTGTTATCATATGCTACGATTATGCACAGTTTAAAAAAAATTCATAGATCAGTTTTGTTTTCCGATATGTCTATGTGAAAAATGTAGCAAACTACCGAAAACATCTTTAACGCCATTTTCAACATTATTTCAGTCATATATCGTGACGAGCAGTTATCCTAACCAGCTTTCCTGGACTTCATGTAGGCCTTAGCCAGTACTAACCACATTCTATCTGCAACCTATTGCCAAGCTACCCCACATAATTCAGAAGTGGAGGACAATTTACTTAACATAGGATGTAATATCTTCTGTCAAATTTGTCACTGACAGTGTGAGCCTCGCCAAGGGTTCGAACTCACAACCTCTTGAACAGTAGACAAAGAATAAGTCTTAAGTATGATATTGAACAACATGTAGCAGATAATTTGGTTACATCTGTTTAATCCTCCTTTTCAACAATATTTCAGTTATATACTGCAACCAGTTCACAGAACCAGTTAGTTTTTTCTGGACTGTATTCTAACCAGTACTAACTTATCTTTCTACAGGGAGTCAGCAATTTTTCACCAAATGGAAGAAAATCAACATTTTTGTCAAATTGTCAAGGAAGGATATGACCGGCGGAGAGCCGATTTGTACCCTGGATTGCCCAGGGTTACAAGTCAAAAGCATTAACCAGTAATCCATGGGTGTGGCCAACTTAGGAGATAAGAAAACGATTAATACCTTTCGTATATTGAGGTACCTTAATGGAAATAATTACTTTTGTGTGAATTTAAGTTGTTTGCTTTGGTTTGCTTTAGTGGCTGATTTCAACTATTACAGTCAAGCTACTGCTATATATATACCGGAGTGACAATGAACCTAAATAATAGTTTTAAAACAAAGGATATGATAAACTGTAAACCCCTTGAAATCAGACCGCTTATGGACTGGGTCAAGAGTCCAGTTTTAAGAGAATTCCAGTTTTCAGAAAGCTTTTGATGAATTCCAAAGAAATGGGACTTGAAAAAATCTTCTGATTTCCAGGAACTTCCATAGAGATCTGTTAATAAGGGATTTTACTATGTAAGGACTACATTGTTCAGTGACTTACTAAATCCCATGTTTCTACTACAGTCGAGTGCTATCTCTAATGTTGTTATGTTTAACTGTAAACCACACCATGGAAACCAGTCTAAATAAATGAAAAAGAAACTGCAACAAAAAATGTATTTCACAACAAATACCAGAATATGATAAGATTTTCCAAGTGAAATTAAACAAACATTTCTTTTGCTTGTTTATCTATTGTTTAATGGTCGTTGATCAGCCATAGTAATTTCTGAGCCGCCCCAGAAAGAGGGGAAAGAAGATACAGGAGAGAGAGCCGCCCCAGAAAGAGGGGAAAGAAGATACAGGAGAGAGAGCTGCCCCAGAAAGAGGGGAAAGAAGATACAGGAGAGAGAGCCGCCCCAGAAAGAGGGGAAAGAAGATACAGGAGAGAGAGCTGCCCCAGAAAGAGGGGAAAGAAGATACAGGAGAGAGAGCCGCCCCAGAAAGAGGGGAAAGAAGATACAGGAGAGAGAGCCGCCCCAGAAAGAGGGGAAAGAAGATACAGGGGAGAGAGTTGAGTCTTTTATATCACTACTTTTATTTCAAATAACTATTCTGGATTCTTTATCGTGCCCAGTGTAAAGGATATAATAATAGCCTCACACGTTTTCCTATGATTTTCAAAACACAATACTAGGCTCAGTAATTTTAGGTAGGGACACTGAAAGTGTCCCTGAAATATCGTTAGATGGAACTTCATGAGATTCAAACTTACAACCTTTCAAATAGTAGTCCAGCATGTTAGCACTAGACCTCTGATCTACTACCAGAAGCAGTCAAAATATGGAATATTTATATAAAATGATATCACTGACCTCCTGTATTCACTGGTAGAGATGTACCAAGTATCTCATGTTCAAAATTCATTAATACTTTCTCTTTGTTAGTGACACAATTGTATTCGGGTATACCTAAAAATGTGAAACGATGTAAGATAAATAACATACATAACAGTACTAATAAGTCTCACATTAATAAAAATCTCAGTAACACATACAGGGCCTAATTTTTACCTTTCCCCAAAAAATATCGACCATAATGGTAACTATAGTACAACCTCTCCAGAGTGGCCCTCTCTTGAGCAACAACCTCTCTTCAACACCTCAACAACAACCTCCCTTTTTTGCACTGTACGATTTAACTATTTATTTAACCTCTCTAGAGCAACAACCTCTCAACAACAACATAATTTTATTTTTTCCCAAAGGGTGTTGCTTTCGAGAGGTTGCACTACATAACCGATTATCTCCCCATTCCATTGTCAGACAAAATCTAAAATTAGTTCCCCAATCTTAACCTGCTTCTTACAGATTTGATGTAAGCTATTTCTGTGGGCACCACAAGTTGGTTAAGTGCTCATGCAAGACTGTTTACAAAGACACTGAGAGTCAAAACTTGAGTGACATACCAGAACTAGTACATTATATTTTGTTGCTATCAAGACACATTCACTGAAATCTACAGGTGGTTATCTAGTCATTTGTGATTCATACTTTTATTCAGAAGCAGGTTGTGTCCTTGTGGATTTTCCAGAAACATAGGTTAAGTCAACAGATTGACGGACATAAAGTTTTAATTCTTGAAAAATAGTTCTGAATTTCACTTGTTTGTATGTTTAATGTTGTTTTATGGTGCATCAACAATAAAATTAAAGCTTATACAGCATGCAATATAAATTAAAAAGGGAAACAATGGATATATTAAAGTCATGGAATACAATAATATAAAATTTCACTATAACAGGTACAGACAGTTTTGCTATAGAAATTTGCTTTAGGCATCATTTTCATAAATTTCTAAGAATACGACCAAACCTGTGAACAATGGCCACCCTTAAGAAAGGCCCTTATTGACTGATGGCATTTATTCAGACGTCATTTTGTTCTAATAATCACTGTTGGTTTTTAAAAGTATGGCCTTTACTGACAGGGTGGCCTTTATTCCCAGGGTGGCCTTTATTCTGATGTGGCCACTAAAACAGGCTGAATGTGTAATTTTCTCTACCAGCAAGCATCTTGTTCACAAAGGTTATAGCATGGTCTCTGTGTGGTGTCACAAACAAGTAATCATCAACAATCCTCATTAGTAGTTCATCATCATCAACATGTAGATAGTGTCGTTCCATGTTAGCGTAGTAAATATGACATAACATGGTAGATAAAACAGAACCTTGACTGATTCCAGCACTCTGTACATAATAATGACTTCCTACCTGTTAGAGTTAAAACTTGATGTAATACATGTATAAAACAGTTAACATTAGTAATAAACACAACATATTACAATCCTTAGAGTCAAGATATGCCAATTTAATTATTGAAAATCAGACATTAAATTTTCAACTTTGGCATGATTGTCTGAACAGTGTTTTGTATCATCAAATATCATTCTATAATGAGATATCATACAATAGCAATGCATAAACTATATATTAAACAAGCTGATTGCACACTGACAATAAATATGTATTAATAGAATTTAATACCAGACTTAAACACAGATATACAAATTATAACGTACATGTATGCAGACAGATACCAATGACAGTTATAGAAAAAAGGACATAACTAAATTTTAAGGCAATAACAACTTAACCAATACATGAAAATCTTACCTTGACTATTGTATTCAACAGTAAAGACTTGAGTAATGTAATCAATGAATCACTGGTTTCATGTTGATATACAACCTGTTTATATATATTTGTATTATAAATTTTAGTGCAAGAATAATATTGTCCTGTGAAGTCATAAGTACAAGAAATTGAGAACAATACACATTCTCCAATACAGTTCCATTTAACAATGGTCTGTAGAAATGCCACAGGAGGTTAAAACATGACAAGTAATTTACTTACTAGATGCCCAAGGAATGACAAGTTACAGAGCGGACACAAAAAATAGACACCATTTTTTATGTGACCTTGACCTTGAAGTTACGGACCTGGGTCTTGTGCACTGCCCAACATCTCATGGTGCTTAACAATTATGCCAAATTATTTTCAAATATGTCAATGCATAAGGGAGATACAGCCTGGACAAGGAAAATCCGGACGGACTAAGTAACTAACGTACAGACACGCAACTGCCATTGCATTGTGGTGACAATGTCAAGCTGACCACAAGCGGGCAGGACAAAAAATAACACAAGACTTACTGCATCCACAAATATAACATTATGTAGGTTCCTCTTCTTGACAAGAGTTTTACAATATGATACAAAGTCTGTATTGAACTCAGAGAGTGGGGTAACAACTCTATGGAACTGTTTCTTGATACAACCAGACTTCATCCTAACACTAAAATACTTCCTGACAACATATTCCTCATCATCAATCTCCTAAATCAAAATATATAATAAATGAATAAATATTACCATAATAGGAGAAGGAAAATAATGTACCTGATGCGGGGCTCGAACATGCGACCTCCTGCTTGCAAGTCAGATGCTCTACCAACTGAGCTAATCGAGCTGGTGAATATCTCAGCCAATTTATAAACACAATATACCTCACTGCTACAATTACCTGACTTTTAGGAAAGCATTGTAAGTTACTTCATTTCTACAACTGATTCATTACCAGACGAGGAATTAAAATTTGTCATGTACCTGAGGATTTATAATTCTAAGTATGTGAGACTTTTTTACAGTATGGGAGTACTAAGGAACATTTAAGACAAGTTAAAAGATTTAAGCTTGGAGTCCGACCTCCAGTTTAATAACCTTGAATCATGGACATGAGAGTTTTCATGGGAACATTGGACAAGCATTCTAACAATTCACTGAACATAGTATTACAGTAAAACCTGTGAATAAAGGCCATCCTTTTTAAAGACAAAATGTGGCCTTTATAGACAGGTGGCCTTTATTAAGAGGTCATTTTCTTCTTAATATTCACAGACTGTTTTTAAAAGAATGGCCTTTACACAGTGGCCTTTATTTGGAGGTGGCTGCTAACACAGGTTTGACGGTACTCACATTTTGAAGAAGAGTTTCTATAATTAAACATAATTTCTTCTGATCTATGGAATCATAACAGTTAGAAATGTCAGTTTTCACGAAGTACAACATAGGTGATTCCATACTTCTCCACTGTCGGACATAATCTTTCCAGGCAAGATATATATCATCCATACCAAGTTTACCATGGCTTATCAGAGAAGGCTTGTTCTTCTTTAAGTAAGAAAGGACGGAATGTAGACTTGAGAGCTGCTTGTTGACTGAGAGTGTCTGTAGAAACTATTATAAACAAGATGGTAGGTAAGTCATTCAAACACACATCTAATGAATGAATAACAGTTGTTCATAAATATAATACACAAAAATCTTATAACTTGTCTGTTAAGAACTGTTTGTTCGTTTGAGTTTTACGCCCCTTTTCAACAGTCATAGTCATATGAGGAGGACAGCTCACTTAACCATCGTTCCTGGGAAGATCCAGTACTAGACTTCCATCCTCCGTAAGGAACCGTCTACTTTCCCACATAAAGAAACATTGTCGGCAGCAGGGCTCGAACCTATGACCCTCTATCAGTGAGAGGTTACAGTGATTTGAAGTCAGTGACCTTAACCACTCGACCACAGAGGAGGGTGTCTATTAAGAAACCAAGCAATAAAATTTATTTATTTTTATAAATGAAAATCAAACTGAAAGCCTGAAGAAAAAAATCATTCGATTCCCATGGACCCTGGTACTAAGACCATACCTAGTGACCCCTAAGTGTCCTCTTTTGACTGATGTAAGTGATGTTCATACATATTTATGTCACATCTAATTTATTGAACACAAAGGTACCTGGGATTTGGAGACTTGTACAGATCTACCCATGTTCATGATGGGTCGCAGAGATTTCAACTTGGGAAGGAAACGCAGAGATGACACTCCAAGACTTCTTCTTGATTCAATCATCTCATGGCAACATTTCTGAAATATACAAAACAAAAATATCAAAACTTCCACAGTACAACCTCTGTAGAGCAACATCCCGATGGAGCCACAAATACTGGCTGTTGTTTAGAGGTTGTTGCTCTTAGGTTAAATTTATAGTAAATATCTGCTTAGGGAAATTTTGAAGGTGTTGTTATAGAGAGGTTGTTGCTGTACAGAGGGCCGCTCTGGAGAGGTTGTACTGTAATACATCAAAAGATCAGAAATATAGGTGGAGGACATATTAACATACAATGTAATATCTTCAGTCAAATTTGTCACTGACAGTGTAAGTCTTGCCAGGGGTTTGAAAACATAACCTCTTGATCAGTAGACTAATGCACTAACCACTGGCAGGCTTCTTTAATGATTAGGAAGATGATAGGCCCTTACATTTAATACTCGTTTGGTCCTAGCACAGATTCAAACTCAAAGCAATGAGGGGTCTAGTAACTAACTAGGTTGAGACCATAACCACTGGACCATGGATGCCAATTAGGAAGTATGTAAATCATTCAATGATATATATTATAATCATTACACCAACTTAAAGCTGCCTAGGTCAGTAGGTGATATATTTATGACAAATATTTTACCTCTGAGATTGGTCTTAAAATCCCTCTTTTCATCAAACCTGGAACGGACAAATTGATATAAATCAGACGTAAATGAAAACAAGAGGGCCAAGATCAATCAGAACTCGATCCTCGGTGTTTGTCAAAAGAAAAGTGTCTCGGGCTACATTCCTTCATGGCTGATCCTGGGAATCCAAAGATCGAAACAACTTGTTTCTCTTAAAATGGGAACTTGATGCCCATTTTATAAATCGCGAATGATAAACGGGTTTGAAAGTCTGTAATTCTGAGAATGATTCCTGAAAACAAGTGCTTAGTGTTGAAAAAGTAGTGAGTACCTCAAAATTTTTAACCCTACACTAATGTTTGAGTCATATTTCTCAGTAACAAAAATACCTGAGTAGTTACGATTGGGCTAAGATGTCCCTATAATTGCTCATCAGAAAAAAAGACAATGGAGGGGATTTAAGTTGAACCATACCTTTTAATCCTAATACATGAAGCTGATTCCATGTTGTTTGTCTATAATACAGTAGTTTAAATCGTAAGAATGATGTGTCGGTTATATAGAAGAATGTACGAAGTATGACAAATATATAGTTTGTGAAGAACCAGTATAGCACACATGCTAGTAGATACAGTCTTTGATTGTTGGATGTAATTCTACCAAGCCAACTCACTTCTTTTATCTGAAAAGGAACAGTATATGAAGTATATACAAGCATATAAGAAATGTATCTAAGTGTATACATGCCTACACAAGCCATTACAAACTATTAAAACTTGCATATATGGTCAAAACTGTGAACAAAGGCCACTCAATGGAAAGCCAAATGTGGCCTTTATAGACAGATGACCTTTATTTGGAGGTCATTTTGTTTAAATAATCAATGACTGTTTTTAAAAGAATGACCATTATATTAGCAGGGTAAGCTTTATTTAAAGTGGGCTGCAAACAGAAGTATGACTGTATATTCACTAGTTGGTACAGAATAATCATCATTTGTGTGCTTAAGGTATCACACAAAATGCATATTAATAAGTTATTATTACATTAAACTACAGTAAAACTCGGATTATCCGAAATAAATTTTCAGTCCCGATTTTCCCCTATATATTATTTTGATTATCCAAATAGTGTTATCCAAAACCATGGATTCTCCGAAATAGTATTTTGGTGCCATCAATTTTGGTTAATCAAGATTTACTGTAATTGCAGATTTATTTTACTATACAAGTCTTACTCCTCAATAATAGGTTAATCATTTTCTGGAGTCTAGGGATATCATAAACTTGGCATAAATGAGGAAATGGCATTTTCAAAACTTTGTGGTTTTTTTTGTGTAGTAAAAAATTGAAGATGAGACTTACTTTCATTCCATTCATTAATTGTCCCAGAGTTACTTTTTCATGTCTTCCAAGGGAGATAATCCTTGATATATCTGACATAAAGATTGATTAATTTAAACAAAATGCATCCAAGAGAAAATGAATGCAAAAATTACAAATATTCAAAGATCAAACAAAATGTGTAACATTACCCTTCAATGAAACATTGAAAAAAAATCAAGACTTTGAATAAAAATATTCCTAAACTTTCCTATAGATTTTTTACCACAATGAAATGGATATACAAGAATGCCATTAATGGTGCAAACACTTGTCTGTTCACTGCCTCAGTGAGCTCTATAAGTTTCATGTTGCTACCTCTAGTAGTTTCTGAGTTATGAGCTACATTAAAGTTTATGCACGACGCAGACAGTTATCACAATATCTTGACTTTTTCTGCGAAAATAAATGAGATAAAAATGGAATTATTAATGGAAAGTTTTGGTTTCATAAAGAAATTTTGTCAGGCTCTGAACATTCCCTAATTTTATTAAAGCTTTTATAACATATATCTCTGCATGCTTATATGTGTATCTTGAGTTAAACTTGTATCTTCATATATAAAAAGTTGTCAATATTTGCAAAATTATTAATACACCATTTACTGTATATATGTACAACATGTATATGTAACCTGTTGTGAATAAAGCATAAAAAAATGGAATTATCAACATAAAGATACATCAATTTAATGCAATAGTTGAAACTTATAGCGAAATGTGAAACACTACACGGACATCCGTTATTGAACATAATCAACTTTGTACTCAGGCATTAGTTAAAATTCTTTGCTACAATACAGTACATGTATCAGTTAAACACTTACTCTTCATAATGATGTTCATATTATGCTGTTGTCCTAATAAGCCATCAGGTAAGACACGTAGAACACAGTGTCGTAGAAACAAATAAACCTTCAAGAAAGAATCAAATTGAAGTACCAAGCAATCGAGGTGATGATTAATTTTGAGTGCGTGTTGGCAGGTTGAGCAATTAAACAAAAGTCATTATCACGATTTTGTAATACATACTTACTTAACACAAAAAACAAACAAAATGGTACAGATTTTTTTGGGTTATATTTCTTTGATATGAAAAACATTTGTTTTATACATGAATAAATTTTTCCCTAGATTTCTGCTGAATTCTTACATGGGTCCTATACTCAGATGTGGCCTATACACGAGTGATTATGGTAATGAAAATTACACAGAAGTTCGGTTTGGAGTTTTTGAAAGACTGATTTCTAGTCTTATATTCTAGCATGTAAGAGATCTAATGGGGGCGGGGCCTCCATGGTTGAATGGCTATGGTCTCTCACTGCCGAGAACATCAAATCCCACCCAGAACCAGATAAATTTCACATGAGGGAAACAGTCCAGCTAGATTATTCAAGGTTGGGGTTTCTACCCAGATATACACATAGTGTCTTCCTCCATTGTGGATGTAACACCAACCATTAAATCACTACATATTGATTCTAACTCACCTTTCTATTATGTATATGACTGGACAACAACATGGATACTGATGGAGCAGCAGATCTTCTACCTGAAAAATAATATACAGTCATACCTGTGAACAAAGGCCACCTTGGGAAATACACAATGTGCCTTTTATTCAGAGGTCATTTTGTTCTAAATAATCAATGACAGTTTTTATAAAAATGGCCATTATTGAAGGGTGACCTTTAACTGCAGGTATGCCCTAACACAGGTTTGACTGTAATTATACACTCTACACATGTATGTAGAGTTTATATACGTGGGTTGATCAGGAAGTTCATGGTCATAAACTTAACTATCCTAGCATTAGGTTTAGGACTTTTCATAGGACAGTCATGTTAACCCATGCATAAAGCCAACCTTAAAAATATGATCTGCATTTGTATGGCTCAATACAGCGTATGTAGACAGGTAAGCAGACATTTTGGGTAAACATTTGGCTTGTTCTAAAAAGGAACACTTGGTATAAAGAACACAACATTTTTTGGCTGACATCATTTGGGGGTTGGGGGGTAACAAGTCTATTTAATGCATTGTAACTGCAAGCCAACATTTTTTTAAGGATGGCCTTAAATTGTATTTTTTTAAAAGCTTCACAGTTTGAAGAAATAACTTCCAAGTATAAACATAAGTCCAAGATTTGATATTCTAACCAATTCCTAACAGACTTCAATACTGCAAAGTTCATTGAAAAAATGCAACTATACCCTGGTCAAACAAATGGCATGCAAACCTTCAATCTTTCCAGGTAAATTAGTTTTCTTGAAAGATCTTTTAGCTACAGGGCAATGATGATTCAGGTAGTGTATGTAAGGAGTAGACCTACAAAATAAGAACAAAACAATTAATTACTGCATCTACTACTAGTCTGTTTCCTAGGAAACTACAGGAACAAAGAGATATTTTTATCACTGGGGTTTAACATCGCATCAACAGTTTGTTTATATCAAATTTAACGCCCCTTTTCAACAGTCAAAGTAATATGAAGAGGACAGAAGAGAAGAACCTGTACTAGACTCCCATCCTCCGTAAGCAACTGCCTACTGTGTCACATAAAGAGACATGGTTGGTAGCTGGGCTCGAACCCATGACCCTCCATCAGTGAGAGGTTAGAGTGATTTGAAGTCAGCAACCTCAACCACTCGACCATGGAGTCAGATCTGCATCAACAGCAATAGAGGAAGGCGTACACCTGGTTAAAACTACCAACCTTCTGACATCTTTCTTGCATTTGGTATTTGTCCAGTCCCAGGCGGGAGGGGAGGGGGAAATAACGGCATGTGAAAGACTTAAGTTCCTATTTGAGGTCTTGAAAAATAATGTACAGTGCAACCTCTCCAAAGCAACACCATTTGGGAGTAGCAAAATCATGTTTTTGTTGAGAGGTTGTTGCTCTGGAGAGATTGAATAAATAAATAGATCTTTCAATGGGAAAAAATCATGCTGTTGTTGAAGGGAGGTTGTTGCTACAGAGTGGGCCACTCTGGAGAGGTTGTACTGACAGTACTAAAATTACACTTCTTTCATCAATGATCTAACATCAAGCCATGAGCAGCAGTGACAACGTTAAACTAATTAACAACAAAGATAATATTTAATTCATCCAAAGAACTTGCTTCTTGGGTGTTATTTTTTGTAGAACTTATTGAAGTACATTTGTACTCATTTTTCAAACTTAATTTCAAACAAAAGCAAGGTGTAATACTATAATTAAACTAAACCTGTGTCTTTCAATGAATTCCTTTAGCAGTGGTACAACATCAGTCATCACAGATACATCAACATCTAAACTGTTACTTACATTGTCACCACATGTCAGTCTATCAGAATAATTTGAAGATATGTTTGAAGAATGGCTCATAGACACTGAGTTTTCTAATGTATTATTTTGTATCACAGATTTGCCTGAGTCATGACTAAAGTTCATGCTGATGTCAGATTCACCTGTCACAATTAGTTCATGGTTAGAATCGATGTGGCCTTGGGCTGCAATAAGTTTGTCATGTCTTTTAGCCAGCATCTTCTCTTTCTTACTAAGCATACCTGTACTTCTACTTGTAGATTTATAATACTTTATCTTATCATTGAAACATTCAGCCTTGGATACGCTACTTGAAACTAGCACATATCCGAAATCATCACTTTGCGTAACGGATTTCTTAGATTTCATCATTTCTGCATTATTTTGTTTAAATGGTCTATCACAGACTACTTGACTACCCTTCATATCCTCAGAATTCTGGGACACTGATTTTTTCCAGCTAGAGTTCATGCTGTTATCCACTGGCTTACCGACTATGTGACTGCTATCAACTAACTCTTTTAAACAAGTATCATTCTCAAAGGACCTCTGTTTCGTTACTTCTTCCTTTGGAACATCTGAAGTTTGGACAGACTCATCTCTTCCTTGTACAGCATAAGAACGGCAAGAATGTTCTACACGAGTGACTCTCTGGATTGACGACTGGTTTTGAACTGACATAAGCTTCACACACATGGAATGTCTGTGAATTGTTTCACTTGAATGCAGAACATTTCTACACATCCCTCTTTTTGTTAAAGGGTCGTTTTGATTTAAGAACTGCTTTAAGGATGTTTTAATGTTACAATTGGTATGGTAAACTTTCTCACCCTGGGATGAGATACCAGGACATAATGGGTGAGGTTTACTAGCATTGCTACCTAGTATTCCACTAGACACATACATGGAATAATTACTACAGAAGCTTGGATGTCCAGCACTATATTGTGAGCATACATGTAATCTGTCCACTTCCTGACTACTGGCAGTGCTTGACGGAGTTTGAGATGGTACTGAATTAACCGAGTTGTTTTCAGGATGGAAAATTATTTCCAATTGCTTGAGTTCAGGAATCTTAACATTTATGCAGCTCTGATCTGTTGCTATGGTTGAATCACAGAACATCTTCTTGTACAAAGATAACACACCACCAGGGCCTGGTTCCATGTTTGACAAGGCAGCTGAAAAAAGGAGACAGAAACCAGTCCACCTGTGTATAGGAATATACAGTAAAACCTGTGTTAGCAATCACCTCAGAATAAAGTCCACCTTGTGAATAGGGGCCAATCTTTAAAAACCATAATTGACTACCTCAAACAAAATGACATCAAATAAAGACCACCTGTCAACAAAGGCCACATTTTGTCTTTCCCAAAGACTGCTTTTGTTCACAGGCTTGACTTGTCACTATATTACATAATGCTGCAGGAAGTATCCTAAGTCAAATAATCGCAGTTTAAACATGAAAATCGAGTGCAAATACTCGCCTTCTTAGAGATCGTATGATCATGATCTTAAAAGATTTAGCCTGATAGAAATTGTGATGATAAAATACATGTACCCAGTTTCAACAGCATTCTATAGTGAAATAACTTATGATGTTTTATAAAAGAATGTGTTTCATGGATAACCAAAGAATTTCATTCCTTTTTGTTAATGTGGAGTTGTTTCCCCTTAACTACAATAAAATTTTACACAATGTTTTATCAAATATCAAAGTTGTTCCACTTTTAAATCTCCCATATATCTAAATGCATGCAGACAAATAACTTTGGTTTATTTGGGGGAATTAATCACTAAAATTACTAATAAAGGCCCCCAGTGCTTAACATTTTCCAAAAGGGGGTCGTCTATTAAGACAAGTTTTTTTCCTAAATCGCAAATCAACGAGAACAGTTTAAACTGAGCTAAGCAGTGATTGTTAAGGTTAACAGCATCAGTAAATGGCCTACATGACCTAAGAATGTGTTCATTTATTAAAGTTTAATGCCTGAATATATTTTTGTTGTCGTTTGTTTAAAAGTAGGATTTCAATGGATTTGGATTTCAATTTTGGATTTACTTTTGTGTTAAGGACTTGGTGAGTAGGGGGGGGGGGTGACTTTACTAGGGGAGGGGCATTTAATTTATAGGAATTTTACTGTTTATAAAAAAATAAACTTACAACAACGCAACAAGAACTGATTTTACAGAAACACTAAAAAATGACATTATATACAAACCTGATCTTAAGAATGTCCCCCTTGGATTTCTGGTAAATAAAGCAGTACTTCTAGGTAACACCAGATGGTAACTGTAACATAAGACAGTACTAAACATGTTATGTAAGGACATAAATTCATTCTAGCACTTGTATTACAAATATTGTATTCACTTAAATTATTAAAATTCTTAAACATCAATGCATGATTATTTCTTAAAAACTTATGGGTACAAGATCTCAACTCTTTTGTGAGAACATTAAAAAGTGTAACAAATTATGACTTGCCTCATCTGTAGCTGAATTTTGATACACAAGAGGAGCACCTCAAGTGGTGCCAACACTTGTCTGTTCACCTCTTGAGTGAGATTTTCCCATCTATTTCATGTTGCTACCTCTATAATTTCTGGGTTATGAGCTACATTAAAGTTTTTGAATGACCCAAGTTTTATGCTGACACAGACAAAGTGACCACAATAACTTGACTTTTTCTTCGAAAACAGACAAGCTAAAAGTGATGAGTAAATAATTACTTAGCTAGCTCAGTCTGTATGATCATTTCTGCTTGTCCCCAATATGACGTTAATACATTTATTCACAAGGAAGAATTTATACTGAACCAAAAATTCTTACCTGAACATACAACTCTTGTCATTGTGTTTCTTACTTTTTGATGTTTTGTCTTTAGCACTAACTTTCTTTTTACGCTTACACATTTTCTTGTTTTTACCAGAAACTGTTTGATTCATTTTATGATCGCATCTACGTGGTTTGACAATTTCAAAATCACGAGATTTTGAAAGAATTTTGAAATGATTAAGTTTTTCAAAATCATCAGAATTACTAGAAAATGAATTCACATTTGTACTTCCTGGTCCTTCAGTTAAATTTTCAGAATTGTCATCTGTATTCCCATCAATATCAATGTGTTCAGGTAACTCCTTCTTTTTGGCTAAATCATAATCACTATGTTCCATCAGTCCTGCATTAGCACCAACTTTTGGTCTATTTTCATTATTTAGACTTTCATCAACCTTTCTTCTCTTTGCATTAACCAAATTTTTATCTTCATCATTCCTAGTAATCACATCATCGAAAGACTCAGAAATCTTCCTCTTTCTAGATTCTGAGAAAAGTTTCAAACCATAATTTTCAGAAGCCATATTCTGCCCCATTGTCAAAAGATCGCCAACATTTTCCGATTCTGATTTTGTCTTTGCATACATTGCACTAGCAAGTTTCATTGACTGAAACCTTTCTTCATCAATCTGTTCATATTTTCTCTTCCTCTTTGACCCCTTATTAGCATTAATTGTAGAATGTTCTGCAGTCTTTCTTTTACAAGGATTTCTACAATTAGTGTCAGCATTCTCACATTGATTTATATTGATATATTCACTTTTATTTTTATTCAGACAACTTTCTCCAGCTGAGTTATTGCTTCCATTTATCTCCTCATTTCCTTTACCTTTATCTATGGTTCTAATCAAATCAGCTTTAACTTCAACAATGTTGTCTTTATCAGTATACCTAAAGGCTTGAGTTAAATTGTTATCTTTATCATGTTTTTCATGTACTGCTTCAGACTGTGCAGTGCTTCTAATTAGAGATGTGCTAGCTATATCATTGGCATCACTCATTTCACAATTGTCCAAGTTCTTTCTATCTGCAACACTATCATTTGGCCTTTCTGAATTACAACTTTTATTGAGGTTTACAGCAGGATCACACTTTTCGTTATCTTCATTGCTATCCACAGTTTCTTTGACTGCATCAGTAATGTTGATATTTTCAGAGACGTTATTAACAGACAAACCTAAAACACAAAGTTTTTATTCATTTGGGATAACAGCAAACTACTAACCAGTGACATCCATATACTCTCTAAATGTTACTAAATTTATTTATTTTTACAAATTAATAATAACATCAAATACTCAGTATGACTGTTCAAACCATTTTAATCTCTCAAGCATTTAATATTTCTAACATAACTAGAAAAAGCGTTAAGAAAAGCAAAGCTAAGTCCTACAAATAAAATTGTTTGTTTGAAAATGCAATCAGACCATCCTATATTTTTTTTGCTTTTGATTGGTGGATTGGATAAATAGTTAATATCAAATATTCTTGTTAAGTTTTCAAAGAAAGGCATCAAAGCTTGGACAAAGCATTCTTCTATATGAATATTCAAGCACAGTCAAACCTGTTTATACGGCCACCTTCCTCCACTCATTGTGAATAAAGGCCATTCTTTCCAAAACTGTCATTGGTTATATAGAACACAATGAATTCTGAATTAAGGCCACCTGTCACTAAAGACCATGTTATGTCTTCCCTAAGGGTGGCCTTTGTTCACAGGTTTGACTGTATATATATTTTGCTGCTCCGTCAGTATCCATGTTGTTTTCCAGTCATATACATAATAGAAAGGTGAGTTAGAATCAATATGTAGTGATTTAATGGTTGGTGTTATATATCCTTAATTAACAGTCAGTATGTAGTGATTTAATGGTTGGTGTTATATATTCTTAATTAACAGTCAGTATGTGGTGATTTATTGGTTGGTGTTATATATCCTTAATTAACAGTCAGGATGTAGTGATTTAATGGTTGGTGTTATATATCCTTAATTAACAGTCAGTATGTAGTGATTTAATGGTTGGTGTTATATATCCTTAATTAACAGTCAGGATGTAGTGATTTAATGGTTGGTGTTATATATCCTTAATTAACAGTCAGTATGTAGTGATTTAATGGTTGGTGTTATATATCCTTAATTAACAGTCAGGATGTAGTGATTTAATGGTTGGTGTTATATATCCTTAATTAACAGTCAGTATGTAGTGATTTAATGGTTGGTGTTTTATATTCTTAATTAACAGTCAGTATGTAGTGATTTAATGGTTGGTGTTATATATCCTTAATTAACAGTCAGTATGTAGTGATTTAATGGTTGGTGTTATATATCCTTAATTAACAGTCAGGATGTAGTGATTTAATGGTTGGTGTTTTATATCCTTAATTAACAGTCAGTATGTAGTGATTTAATGGTTGGTGTTATATATCCTTAATTAACAGTCAGGATGTAGTGATTTAATGGTTGGTGTTATATATCCTTAATTAACAGTCAGGATGTAGGGATTTAATGGTTGGTGTTATATATCCTTAATTAACAGTCAGGATGTAGTGATTTAATGGTTGGTGTTATATATCCTTAATTAACAGTCAGGATGTAGTGATTTAATGGTTGGTGTTATATATCCTTAATTAACAGTCAGTATGTAGTGATTTAATGGTTGGTGTTATATATCCTTAATTGACAGTCAGTATGTAGAGATTTAATGGTTGGTGTTATATATCCTTAATTAACAGTCAGGATGTAGTGATTTAATGGTTGGTGTTATATATCCTTAATTAACAGTCAGTATGTAGTGATTTAATGGTTGGTGTTATATATCCTTAATTAACAGTCAGGATGTAGTGATTTAATGGTTGGTGTTATATATCCTTAATTAACAGTCAGTATGTAGTGATTTAATGGTTGGTGTTATATATCCTTAATTAACAGTCAGTATGTAGAGATTTAATGGTTGGTGTTATATATCCTTAA
Organism: Lutraria lutraria; assembly: GCA_964023205.1. NCBI lineage: Eukaryota > Metazoa > Mollusca > Bivalvia > Venerida > Mactridae > Lutraria > Lutraria lutraria. The sequence goes on along the minus strand of OZ026848.1, from coordinate 6,345,387 downwards.
TTAACAGTCAGTATGTAGTGATTTAATGGTTGGTGTTATATATCCTTAATTAACAGTCAGTATGTAGTGATTTAATGGTTGAGTATATTTATACAGACCTGATAATTGTACGAAGCATGTATCTGTGATCTTATAAAACAAGGAAGTATTTTCTAACATATACATCATAACTGTATCACCAATCCTGAAAAATAACATAATCATGAAATCTTGATGTCTCAATACAGAAGAGCACAGTTAGAGTAATTTTAAAATCTAGGACAGCTAAATTGGTTACAGTACGCTTTAAGAGTTAACTAAGAGTTATTTTTTGTCTATAAATGCAGCAGATTTGTGTTTGATTCCATTATAAATAGAGTGTTTCATCAGCATCATACATGCACATATATTCACTCTAACCTGGTGAGTAGTGTATCCCATGCACTATAAAACAATCTATTTACACACGTATTTGGGTATCTACTTTCCAAACTACCTCCACACTGTTGTGCAAACTTGTCTTGTGATTGCTGAAATAAATACAATCATGTTTCGAGGAACAGATACGGGTCCCTTTGATAGGGGAAATTAGTGTAGTGAAACACCAAATTCGGAAATTTTCAAAAACTGACATACTTTCTTTAGGTATACAAATGTAGTCTCAAATTATTTTTTAAATCAAGGGGACATTTTTCTCTCAGAGGGAAAAATATATACTCTTCACTTGGGGAACGGGGCTGAATACCAGACCTAAAAATGCCATAAAAAAGACCCTGACAATTGTCATACATGTTTCTATAACAACATAATCAGAAATTAACCTTTTACATTTCACCAATAAAAATAATTCACTCATCATAGTACTTTGCACAGTTAATTCAGGTCATTAGAGAGACGGAAAAGTGATAAATCATATCAAACTGTTCTGAGTTTATTTAACAAGTTCTTTCAAATAAATATAAAAGCTGAAACTTAATTTCAAAATTCAGCTGAGGTTGCTACTACCGGTACTTGTGAGAATATATCACCATAATATTAATTGTTATTAAAATATGATAAACAAGAACATACAATTAACAGAAATGCACAATGAATAATATTTGATTATAAAATTCCCAGGAAAAATCATATTTTACTATTACCCAGAAATGTAACAGATAAAACATTACCAGACAAAATCCATCAGTAAGAATGTTTTTGCCAAATCCATGTTTCGTCAAAATAGTCTGTTAGAGGAGAAACAAACATGAAAATAAAATGGTCACAAATTCGTTAGTTTTACATGCACATAACTATCTGAGCCCATAATTGAATAAAGGCTACAATAACCACATCCTTGACATTTGAGGCAGAAAGACTTGTTTGTGTCAAAATAGAGTTGATACAATATAAAACCTATGTAAATAAATATTCATCATGGTTTTATTGAAATAACAAGACAATATAAAGTCTGAGAGATAAACAATGAGTACATATGAAAGCACTGAATGTCAGTGATGTTACAATGATTGGAAAACATCGATTAGCTACTAGTAGAAACTTGTCAATGATTGATGTTACATTTTCAAAATTGATCATCAGATATGAACGCGCTAGACTAGAACCCAGGTTCTGAGTTCTGGTTTCCTTCATTTAGAAGTGCATCGCATCAAAGGGAAGATACAACATCTGCTTTCAAAATGAAATAATACAAGCAAGTTCTTTCTATGATAAGGTGAGGCTTGCGAGCATCCCAGACCCTCAGTACTGATTTCCAAGGGCTAGTTGGCCCTCTGGTTTGATTATTTAAATGTTGGTGTTATGACTTATTTGAAATTAATTCATATACACAAATGAAACATCTTTTATTTCTGTACATCAAAAAGATAATGTACAGTACATGTTGAATTATTAACCGATTATAATTGTTAAAATCGGATCGGAAGCCACAACCGATTCCCAACCGATGAACGTTTATGATTTCCAACCGATGTCCCATCACTACTGAATGCGAAGTGCACACTATTTCAAGCTCCTGCAGAACCAATAAGTATAAAAGCATAAATTGTATCAACATGGCTTATCAGCAATACTTAATGAGTTGTTCCTCGTCTGAGTTATGTACAGATTATAACACACACATGTATCAAATTCATAATAGTACATATATGATAAGGATATTTGCATATCTGAAACAGTTAACAATAGTATTCTATACAAATAAAGTCTGTTCTATAATATATGACAAATTAAGATTCCTATTTAACATCAAAATAATACTATACCTCTATAGTTTTGATCACTAATTCTCTTTGACTGCTTCCTTGAGTTTGCTGCAATCTGAAATTCTGATTCCTAATTTTATCTTCACAAACATATACATCAGTCAGTAGTGTTTTATAACTGAAAAAGAATGTATGATTTCAATATACAATAACTTTTACATATCCCTATATTTTAATATAGAATAAGGGGGGGGGGGGTTAATTCATAGCATATAATATCAAATAGTCGAATTTTTTAAACGTTCGAGCAATCCATTCATGATATTGCTATTGCATTACGAAAGATAGATACATGTATTGGCAGAGACATATGTGATCTATGTTTCTGAGTCAGAAATGTGCAAGTGCAAAATATATGTCTCTACATCATCTGTACTGTACAATTAGTTGAACTAAATATCGAAATACATTAATACATCGAGAAATAAATGTAAACAAAACTTCAGACAGCAGTGGAATTATGTATTGGAGTGCGGGTGGTACATTTTATCCATAGGAGATTGAAATTATGACTCAAAATTAAGTTAAGATATATATATATATAGCCTGCTATACTGTATAAATAATATATGAGTGATTTGTTGTAGCAAATGACATATGGATAAAATTTCAATTTCCTGTGATTTATCTAAATCAAGCCAAGGGCCTATATACATACATACATAAGTCCTGGTCTAAATGTAAATTAAACAAGTACGAAATAATTTGATGACGTTGTAGAAAAATGAACAGTTTGTATCATATTTTCTGAGTATATACCTCAAACTATCCTTGTCTTTTATCAGAATTTCTTCTATTTGTCTATCAGACACGGTCAGGACCACAGAACGTAACCATTCTTTAAGTGTAAACACTCTGTATCGTTTAGTTAGAACTTCCATCGTTTGACATTTGGCGGGAAAATATCAGAAATGCGAAAGGATAAAGTTTACTATCCGGACTAGTTCTGTAAACAACGCAAAATTTCACTGGTGTCACAACGTATTCGTGTTATTTACCGATGTATTCAAAAGAAATATAAGCCTAAGTACTCTAGGATAGTTTAAGAGTCACTCAATGTGGCGGTTCCGGTACATTCTCACCCTGAAAACGTGTGGCAGAGTTTTCTGTCCCTCGACACCGAGGGACGAAATAAAAGTAGACTCAAAGCGTCTGATGATGACGGCCTATGAAGACCATACATGATCCATTGCAACAAAATATCCACCTTTTATACGAACGCGATAACCAGGCAAAAAGTTGACAAAATGTGAATAACAATAGGCTTCGAGTGTATTTTCATGTCTAGTAATTTCACCGTAACACCAAATCAATTCTAATTTTCAATGGCGCATCGCATTGTAAAATACAATATGTCGGTGAAGTTTGGTAATATTTGAAACATCAATTAAAGTAACAATAATGAATATTTGCAATTTTAGGTCATGTTTTACCTCCCCGTAGTCAATACGTGCCCCCCGGGGGGCATGATATATACACTCTATACAAATCCTTCATGAAAGCTTTTCACACCTTGGTCAGTGTGTTTTTCGCATAATGTAAATACACAACATATCATTATATATAACTATTATCTGAAATAAAACCCAAATATTAACTACATGTACTTTTATTACTATCATAGTCTCAGAAATAAATACAGTTTAACCTTACAGTGCCAACAGACACCCGTGAACAATAAACGTATATACGGTGGACATGCCTCTTCCGCGGACAGTGGACACCAAAATAGCCAAATCGTTTCCCGAAATACCACCGCACTTGGACCTTCTAGAACAGGTCTAAAGCAAGTCTTGTGTCTCATTCAGTCAAAAGAACATTCACTAGAATGTTCTAGAAATGGTATTGACATAGGAATCGTTGGCTATACTTAGACCGCTTATAACAATTAATATCAATTAATACAATATAATTCAGTTAATTTATTTACATATACTTGCAAGTTGCAACACCTTTTCTTAATACGTCAATGATATTCAAAGCAGAGTTAGATTATAGAGCGACAAACATAATAGGCTAACCATAATCCAAATTAAATCATTAGAAACTGAATAATTATAATTATAATATTAGAATTAGAAAACGATTTGACTATTTTGGACAGGCCTGGGCATGTCCGATAATTTTGAGATAAAACATGGTTTATGAGGCTTCCAAAACGCAGTTGGAACGTTCAGACGTTCTAGGTAAAGACGCATTTGCTTCTTCTCTCGGCGTCGAAAGACCGAAAACCCGCACATGACGCGTGTAAGTCGTCGAACGGTCATGGAAAGTTTTCTAGTCTGTCTACTCATGTAAGACAATTACTTTGTGAATGTTCTTACTTTGTACCTTTAAATTATCGCCTATATTATATACACTTATGACCGATGGTATGTGCAAATGGCTGTTACTTTATGTACAAAATGTACCAATAAAAGTCTCTGTGTTAAAGTAATACAGTTTTGTATATCTAAGAGTGCTGTATGCCCACGGTATTCTTTAAAAAAACTTCATTGATTGTTTAGAACCCAATGACATCCAATTAAAGGTCATCTGTCAGTAAAGGACACATTATATCTTTCTCAAGGGTGACCTTCGTTCACAGGTTTGACTTTATCATGCCTATAGATAGCCTAGTGGTCTCATGTGATGGATAGACTGATGTCAGAAAGTGCGAAACTCATGTCTCAGATTTATATATGTGTATGTCGATAAATTTAACTGTCTAGAAGATAGTGACTCCTCAGACAGGAAGTAATGACCTAGATTGCAAAGCAATCTTAAATCGCTTTTAAAAATTAGTGCATGCCAAGTCAGTTCTCGCCATAAGTATTGCCGATGCCTCTTTTTGTACACTGCTGAATTGATTGGCTCACCAAGCTTACAAATGATTCGTTACGACAAGAACTAATATATATATATATAGGTATGTAGGTAATGATTGGTCAATTCGAAAATTCGATCATTTGATTGGTCATGTTTTCCGAAAAATTGTATGAAATTATGCAAATTGAGCGAAACAATTTCGTTACTCTAGGATTGTGTTCGAGTTAATCTTCGCAATTGGTGCAGTCGAATTATACATAAATATATCACACTATTTCAGTGAAAATATGTTATGATATCGTACAATACAGGGGATGTAGCTCAGTGGTAGAGCGCTCGCTTCGCATGTGAGAGGCCCCGGGTTCAATCCCCGGCATCTCCATAATTTTACCATCTGTTTGTAAAATCAATAGGGTTATAGTGTAGTCATCATTTATAAAATACATTAAAGGTTGTTTTTTAGCCATGAGTTTGAAATGATATTTTGGTGTTTTTTCCTTCATTCTAATACATTGTATTCGGATGAGTTTAGTGCACATTGTTAGTTATTGTAATCATATTGCTATATGCACGAGCAGAGTGTGACGCATGAACATACATGTAATTATGAATTTGAGTGGCAAAACAAGAGAGTTGTTGAACAATTTAAGCATCTGGACAAAAGGTTATAAACTTTGAGAATAATCTCCAAGCTCATATCGAGGGCTCAGCGCAATACTGTCGTAAGTTGTTCTTATTTCAAAATGAGTTACGACACTGTTGCGTTGAACCCTCGATATATCGATTTAAATCTCAAAGTATTATGGTTGAAGAGATAGAATTGATTAATCATTGTATTTAACTACATGTCAGATAAATTATGCTGTCAGACTTATGTATCAATATTAAGTATCATTATTGTCTAATGATTATTTACTTAGATACTTGAAAAGACAAGATATGAGATTTGTTACTTCAGACTCTTCACATGTTCAATGTTTCGCGCAAACTAGCCGATCAAGAATATCAGTGTCTGTAACGTTCCTTAGGGCTGGTATCTGGTCTTTATGACAATCCAGCTAATTCGTCATTTCTGACATGAATTCTCACCTTGGTGTTATTCTGCACAACTAGAATACTGTATATTTAAATATATATTGCTTCTCTTAGAACACGACATTATATTGACAGTGAATAGGTATCACGTACAAATACCTACAAAATAAGCATGTAGAATGACTCTCATACTATTGTATGTACATGTATTATAGTGCTTACAATTTGGACGCAGTTCGCAGTTGGCGATTCGAATCTCGAACTGCGTTCTCTCATTCAGTCTGCGATTCCACAAAAAAATAGTTCAAATGTGTTGAAACACTACATGTATATGCTACTTCATTTGCCAAATGAAAGAATAAACATTCTCCGTTCTGTAAGACAAGAACGCGATTTGAATTTTTTAAACATTTCATATCGCAGCGTTTCTGAGTTTGACAATTGGTTGTTTAAAGTCGGTTTTTTTTCTGTTGACTTTGTGACCTTTATTTGAAAAGCGAACTGCGTTCCAACTTATGCAACCGATGTATAATGTATAAATGGGTATTGAAATATTCAATATTTCTCATGCGTTAAGTTGGCTTACCAATTAAAAGTGGTACGTTATGATATATATGCCGATCAAACAGTGCCTTTGAAAAGGCAGTTAGTTAGCATCACATGCTTCGAAAGAAATTCATATAATGCTGTAATTTAGTTAATCCAGTACATACCTCTGTGTCAATTGAAAATGCATTAAATACTATTCAGTGCAAGTATAATACATTTGTATAAGATGTAAATTCGGTGACCCACATTGGAGACTGACTGTCACATGCACGTGTATTCATACAATTAGCCTACATTTTATTTCCAATTCATGTATTGGACTTAAGGCATGTGACCATATTAGACGGGAATCAAAGAATCGTTCCCTTTGAAACGGTAATGAGTTTCTTTTGAAACTGAAAGCTAAAAGCATAGCTGTGTCTCTGTGTACGCTTGCTATGATAATAATGTGTTTGTGTGTGTGGGGGGGGGGGGGGGGGGGGGTATTGGACCCTAAAGAATTTTGATTTTTTATGAACGAGTTCATGAATTTAAATACTGAACTAATAGCTACCGTATGCTGATTCTGGTATAAGGATGACGCATTCAGAACGTGTCATAGCGATTGCAAACCTGTAAACAAAGGCCATCTTTCGAAAAGGCATGGTTAGGCCTTTATTGACAGGTGGCCTTTATTTTGTTCAAATAATCAATGATGATTTTCAAGGAATGGTCTTTATTAGCAATAAAGGTGGCCTTTGTTCGAAGGTGACCTCTAGCACAGATTTGACTGTTTATAGTCAAACCAGTAAATGAAGACTACCAGAGATAGACACAAATCAAGTATATGTATGGTCTTCATGCACAGGTGATCTACATTTAGAGTTCTAGCATGTCAATAAATGTTTTTCAAAATCGAAATTTATGCACGGCTGACCTGCATTCATGAGTCTAGTAAATAAATAACTGAATGGTATACAAAAGCGTGGAATTTATGCACAGCGGAGTTGAATTCGGAGGACTAGTATTTTATGAATTACTGAGTGGTATTTAACAGTGGAATTTGTACACAGGTAACCTGTATTCAGAGGTCTAGTATATCAATTACTTAGTGGTATTAAAGGGTGGAATTTGTACACAGGTAACCTGTATTCAGAGGTCTAGTATATCAATTACTGAGTGGTGTTTAACAGTGGAATTTGTACACGGGTAACCTGCACTCAAAGATCTAGTATATCAATTACTGAGTGGTGTTTAACAGTGGAATTTGTACACGGGTAACCTGCACTCAAAGATCTAGTATATCAATTACTGAGTGGTATTTAAGTGTGGAATTTGTACACAGGTAACCTGCATTCAGAGGTCTAGTACTATCAATGACTGAGTGGTATTTAAGAGTGATATTTATGCACAGGTGATCTGCCTTCAAAGGTCTAGTAGATCAATAACTGAGTGGTATTTAAGAGTGGATTTTGTACACAGGTGACCTGCATTCAAAGGTCTAGTATATCAATGACTGAGTGGTATTTAAGAGTGACATTTATGCACAGGTGACCTGCATTCAAAGGTCTAGTACTTTCAATTACTGAATGGTATTTAAGAGTGACATTTATGCACAGGTAACCCGGTAAACTCGGGTTTATCTGCGCATAACATACATGTAGTCAAGTTCGTTGTTTGTTATCAATACAGGAAACATGTTCATCTTAGTCAAACAAAAATAGAAATGCACTGATAAGACGCATAATTTACTAAATTTAAATCATAGACAGTTGTACAATACACACGAGTTTACTTTATAATGCAGTAGACACATTTTTTATTTGTATAATTATGTACAGAAGCATGGTAAAAAACTCGATACACAATTATTGAAAATCCTGTTAAGTATCGAGTTACAAATATTTATTTATTGTCAAACAGTAAATCGATTTTCGTGAATTGAAAGGTCAGACGCGTCACCTATGTTTTACTTAATATGGTGTTAAACAAAATCTTTACGACATGGATACGACCAAATGAAAAAATAGATTTTCTATTGGAGAAAACGAAGTTTAACAACGATTCGTAACAAACCGTTCGTTTCTAGTGCGTGTTGGAATTATTCAAATTGAATTAAGAAGGAATTAACACTTGTATATTTTAAACCTAAGTTTTTATTATCCAAGATGGGTGACACGAATACAAACAGGTATATTTTAAATTAAAATTCTAATTTGTCATCTGTTGGCTTTGAAACTTAAGCTGTTAAATCGATATGAGCGATCTTACTATGGTTGGGACGATATTTAAAGCAACACGTAATGGGTGGGGAACTTACTGCCACTATGATTTTCCCTAGCAACGTGGTAAATCATTAAATGTTGGTCTGAGCTATATTGAGGTACAAACATGATATCTGTATCGATCTGAAACTATCAAATCAATTATTCATCTTTGCGTCAATCAATACAATGCTACCAATCATATCTATACACAGGTTCGTCTGCTTATCAGACGGCTCGGAAAATTGAAACGTTTAATAAAATTTCAAGATTTTTGTGTCAAGTATGTACTCGTGGTATTAAGGTATTGTTGCATATTTTTAGCGTGGACTTATACGGTATAGACGCCTACACAGTATCGTTACTTAAGTATGTGTATTTAATCCATTATAATCATTTTTATTAAGACATGTGTAGTTATATTGATATACGTATTTAACATTTTGATTATGGGCTTGTGTATTATAGTAACAGTTTTCCACGAGGGGGCGGGGCTGTATATTTATACGTACGGGACGATACGTGTTTCCCGACCGGTGGGATTTTGGCATGCCTAGTGATACGGGATGGCACCTATGTATACTTGTTAGTATAATGACTGGTGTACAAAGTACATGTATATATATTTTGAAGTTCATAGCAATTCTCCCTCAGTAGGAAGCCCGGGATACAGACAAAGTTATAGGAGTTGGATTGATCTTACTTAAGTCGTACTTTCCTAGCTATTATTGAATTTGTTTTAAATATCATTCGAATGTCTTAATGATGCATTATATTTGAGTTTTTGGTCTGTACATCTGAATTAGTTTAACATGACGTTATTTTGTGAAGAGAGTTCGGTAAAACGCGCACTGATAATGCATTTAAATGTACTTGACGTACAAAATAAACTTACAAGTGCGTTTCATTTTGAGAATTTTTAAGATGAAAAGGTTGCTCTTAACCCATCCTACCTTTTTTATATTTTTTATACCTCCTAAATTGTATACATACCAATATGATATTCGATACGGCGTACTTTGTATGCGTAATTAAATACTAATTATCGCAATAAGCACTGCATTGTATTTTTTTGCAACGTCATGGTCAAAGGCATTGTGATATTTTATTTTATTTTGAAATTCTACAAATTTTATTATCAAAATCTGAATCTTAAACCCAATTAATTGGCCTTATAATTGATCCTGGTATTTTTTAATCGATGTAATGTATGCAAAGTCATATATGGGCTAGCATGGTGAAGAGATGGTGCATGATGGTTATTAGGGCCTAAAATAGCAACACGGACCAAAACACTTGTAACATGATAAATTGATAAAAATGTGTTTTGGTCCATTTTCTAATAGGCCTTGATAACTGCATGATACACACTATCCCTTCAAAATGCCAGCCCTCTATGTGCACAAGCAATTGCTTAATAAAATGTGTGGGAGGTGAATACAGTTGGCTAGTACATGATATAGATAAACCGTTCCACATTGATATGTAATCGCGTAATGTATTCCTATTTAAAAATGCAATGTTCACCGCCCAAAGAATACACATGTAATTTTATGATTTATTTGAATAGCTTTCATAAGAAACCATTTAATCGCCACGTGAGATCATTTATTGCACACGTATTTGCATACAAGTTCATCTCTATGCAGAGCTATGGGCAACTTATATGTTTTGAGTAAATACAAACTTTACGCAGTGCTCAGTTTTACTGAGGGTAGGAACAAGTTTGGGAGAACTAAAATGATAAAGCTCACTAAAGCGTTGTAACCAGGTAAATCGTTTAGCATTATTTGATTGTAGACCGTTCCAAAACCTCGATCTTGTTTTTACCTTATATGTTATCAAAACTGTAGAATTTCGAATTAATAACATGACACATTTTCTGGAAGTACATTCCATCTTTCTATAGGCTACTTGAATAATATTTATATGTGCATGTTATCGATTGCCCTCCTTCGATCATCATTTAAACGAGTGCAATCAACTCATATTCAAGTTTCTATGTTTCTACTTTCAGTTCAACTATGACCTTTGACCCTAACAAGGTTCAGCTAACGGACGTTGATCCGGTTAGCAACGTTCCGTACCTTCACCAATCGTTCGTCCTGCACACTTTCGTACCAATACGATATGTAAGACGTCAAAAACCATTTGATGACTCAAACTTTGTTGGAATGTACCCGGATGGCTACAAAATACCAACGGTTTTAACGTGAGTTTATTTATATTAATCCAATGCAATCCAATGCGGATTCGCAGGTGCTTGGTTAGATCCAATCGGTCATTCAGTTTTCTCTACACCCGCCTCCGTGGTCGAGTGGTTAAGGTCAATGACTTCAAATCACTGCAACCTCTCACTGATAGAGGGTCGTCGTGGATTCGATCCCCGCTACTGACCATGTCTTTTATGTGAAAAAGTAGGAAGTTGCTTATGGAGGATGGGTGTCTAGTTCTGGTTCTTCCCAGCAACGATCGTTAGGTGAACTGTACACCTCATATGGCTCTGACTGTTGAAAGGGGGCGTAAACAAACAAACATCAGTTTTCTCTATACGTAGTTAATAGAGATAGAACGGTGAAAGATCGATCGGAACAAACGAACTCCAGAAATCAACCGCCTATGATTGAATTCCCACGTAGATTTCAAATTCATTTCAAATTGTAATTTAAAGAGCGTATATTGAAAAATAGATTTAGAAATAAAAGCCAAATATCTTTGACACTATCAACACGTCTTTTATGTGTTGGTTAAAGAACTATACGTTGTGTGTAATTATTTTGATGTTTGCCAAAAGTTATTGATAACTTTTCATGCGCTATAAATTGAATAAAACATCTGCAGTACAACTATCTCAATGGTTGATTTTTGCTAAACGTTAAACACGAAAAAGCAATTACAAGAAATATAAATGGTTAATGTATGCAAAAAATGCAAATATACAACTTGAAAAAGTGGATTGTCAGTATACAAGTATCTCATTTATGTGTCTAAAAATGGTGATGTATATAATGTGTTAGCAAACGAGTTTTAACATGTAGCGTGTTAATTTGACTGTTCATTATCAAAAGGCGCTAAATGCATTTCCTAATCGAATTTACCTTTCATGAAAGATTTACAAATGTACACTAATGAACAAGTAATGTATTATAAGCGCCACCGCTCAATATGACTACTGTACACAATTTAATAATGGGTCAGAGCAGGAAGTGCATATCGCCTTCTTTTTCAAAATAAAGATAACCACTTCTACCAATCACCCTACATTCGTTTCAGCCAACCACTAGTAGTGTTGCATTGTCGGGTATATTTTTACTATAATGAATAAGAATTTGTTTGATATACGAACAGAATAATTCCTATACAAAATCTCAATCGATAGGCGTCTCCCAAGGACTCCACGACCACGAACACGTAAATGCCGTAACGATAAACATGTTCAATACACATACGTTACATATCTTAACTACTATACGTTGATGTATTACATGCAAACTTGAATATTCAACGGTTGTCATAGTTCCTACAGTAATAGCATTAACATAATAGTCAAAGGGATATGTATTCACGTAATAATGGACGGAAATACACATAGCTCAAAACATACGATTAATTGTTTCTGTTCATGAACTGTGTGTCAAACTTGAGGGCTTTGTTAATACAAATATAATTCAGACAGTAAATGATATTAATAGCAAGTACAGAGAGTGAATAGCTTTGCATTCATCATTCCAGTTATCACCAAATGAAAAAGTAGGACCTCCGGTTATGTGAAAATATGCAGTCTGTACCAAACCATCACTCTGAACAATATACATTTCCAAAAACATTAACAGTAGCAGCAATTACTGTACTACAAATTTTACATGTACTATGACTTTTACAATCAACATCTAGTCCTGATGTACATTTTATCTTACATTCTAACCGCTACAATCTAAATAATTATTACATTTATTTACAGAAAGGACAAAAAAGGGAATGTTATAAAGAGGACGTCATTCGATGATGCTATTGTTTGTATGATGGTAGGACAAGAAAAGGCTGGTCCTGAAAATGGAACAAACAAAGACATTGACTGCTTCACTGACTCGCAATATACTCGGCCTGGTTATGTTTGTCTTCACCCAAAAGGTCCGCAGAGACAAGCAAAAAGTGCCCCACCTATAACACGGGACAGGACGAGAACAATGTTAAAGGCTGAAGTCTCTTCACGTGGCACCTCATCGAGAACTTATCTAAGGAAACAGAACAAGATACAGGAAGAGTCGGAACAAAGCGAAGAAAATGAACCTCTGACACCAAGATCCTTTTCAGCCAAACCGTCCGCCAAAACTAAACGTAAGAAATTACCGGATAACGTCGAATACGCACTTGCACTCAAGCATCCATCTTGGCCGGAAGTTGCTGAGGAATGGGGAACACGAGGCCGTAATTTTGGCTGGCCTGGAAGTAGAATTGAGAAAAAGATAATGGAGGCAGGCTGTCACGTTACACCTGGTGCGCACCCGAACAGTAACGACCCGGATGTTGAATGGGAATACACATTTTATGAAGCAGAAAGGGTATTGGACAATGAGGCTATATCTTCGGTTCAGAGGCAATGTTTCATTTTGCTATGTCTGCTTTGTATGGATTGCTTAGAAAACGGATCCATCACACTATGCCAGCTAAAATCCATATTGTACTTTAGTTGTGAAACTACAGATCCACAAATATGGCGTACAAACAAAGCTGTGTGTGTTAATAAATTGTTAGATAGCCTTTTGGAAGCTGTGAGAAATGGAAACCTACCAGACTATTTCATTCCCAAGAACAACACTCTCAGTCACATGAAAAAAGAGGGATTACTCGAGTTAGATAAGTCTCTTTCAGCAGTAAGAAATAATCCAGTACAATATCTTCTGCAGCAAACAAACACATGTGCATTTGTGAATATATTTCCATTTTATTGTAATGTAGGGCACCTGTTTAATCCATTTGTAACAAATGCTTGTGATTTCGCAAAGAATCCCGAGAAGGACAAAGCTGCTAGAGCTCTGCTGACAGTGATGGATGAATTATGTAATAGTTTTTATCTTGACGCAGGTTTCGAAGTCTATGAAGAATCGTACGAAGAAATATCTATTTACATACAGTCACTGATTGCTCATGGTGTGTCGGGTTTTGAGGAAGCAATTGAATATTTCATCAAACCTTTGCAGGGGGACATAGAAGCGCAGAAGCATATAGACTTTTTGCCACAACTCCTGAGTCAGAAAAATATTACACTCAGTGAGAAATTGCCACCGACAGAAATTTGGCGCCCAATTCGAATGTGCCGACTGCTTATTCAAAAATTTTCCAATTCTAGCCAAGGCTCTGATCTGTTTGATCATTTAGGCTGTATGTATCACTCTGCATCCACAGTGTTCAAAGACCACCGTCAAGATACCCTCAAAAAGGCGGATGCTGCTTTCAAAGACGCTCTAGGAAAAGATGATTGTGGAATTGGATCATACGTTGATTACGGAAGATTTCTTTGCAGAACAAAAAGATACGAAGAGAGCTTACCTGTCCTTCGTAAAGTGATCCTTAAGGAGTCCAAGAAACCGGAGAGTAAGAACTTTTACGGCAAAATGGAAGCTCTTGTAGCAGACGAGTTCATGCAGCGAGAAATAGAAGCAGGAGATGGACTAGAAGTGTATTCATGTGTATACGCTCTCTATCTATCATGCGAATGCTACATTCAACTAAAGAAGAAAGACGATCTTGTAAAATCTTTGGCCCAATTCGAAGAGCTTTGTAAACAGACGAATGATCAAAGCTCTATGTCTTTATTGGGATATACCCTAATGAAACTTCGGCGTTTCAAGAAAGCCGCTGATGTGTTCAAACTGATGCAGAAGGATAATCCTGATAATAAAGTTGTGGTTGGGAATCTAGATGCTTGTACAAAGTTTGAAAGCAATAATGTGTTGGACGAAGATTTGAGTTTGGAGGAAGATTTTAAAAAACTAAAATTTTGGAAGTGATCCTGTAACAACTGTTAATAACGTTAATGTACAATATGACACAAACATCGTATTAGGTTTACTTTTAGTAAAATGTATTAGCTAGCAGTCGGCACTATACATTTTAGTTTATGTTTAAAAAATACTTTGCCGTAGTCCAAATGTTTCTAGGCGTGACGACTTGAGTTATTTTGTCTTCGGCAAGCTCTTCGTTGCTTTTTTCACTTGGGTTTATCGTTGCACCGTCAGCCATGGTGATTTTACGACGTATCCAACTTAAACACATGATAAAGACCGTACTTAGTGTACATCTGTGTATAATCAACAACCTTCCACACACTTTTTAACCTGTGAAATTCAGTCCCAGATGGGATTCGAACCCACAAAAGTGAAAGGCTAATGAATACTGGTCATGTACCATAACCATTTGGCCACGGAGGCCCCGACAGTTTCTTTGTCGAATACAATGTACTATAAAAAATGTGAAAGGACTTAAAGAATGTAACGGACTGCTCATTATCAGAGCTTTGACAAATCTTGGTATTATGAATATTATTCTATGTTCTTGTGTGATATTTTAAAAAAATAGCCTGAGATGACAGCTTTGTGATAATTATACGCACACTGTTACAATTATGGAAGTGTTACCAATTGTATGTCAATGTTTAGTGACTTCGGGAAAACGACATTTACCATGGATGTTGAAGGGCAAGGCCTTTGATGTTTGTACACACCACTGCCATGACAATAGATAGTTTCTTATACATGTAATAATTATTGTACAATAAAGATGTATGTGTTTAGTATTATAATTAATGTTCATTCAACGTGATTCAGACTAAAATTATATGTTTATTAATGACGCATGCACAATGCGTTTCATTTATTTAATAATTTCATACTACAGGCCCGTGGGAAAAGATGTCTGATTGTAGGGCTAATTTTGGAGGGCTGTTATTACCCTTTAATACCATGACATTCGAAATGATTATGGGGGACTTAACCCTCCCCGGCTCATACGGACCTGTACTAATTGTCTAAAATATGAAACATTTTACTTTTCTCGTTTGTTATACATTCATTTGTCTGCACCATGATTATTATGTATAATCGTATTTGTAAATAAATCTAGTTAAACGTTCAGTCTGTTTGTTTACTGATCCTACACAGTTGTCTCCACTTCACCACTTGCAGTATTAAGAAGCTGTGGTCCGCAAATGAAGGGTGGTTAATACATTTGTGTTGTGATTAGGCGTAGGGTGATCGAGTGCTAGCGTTGGATTAGTAAACGAAAGGTCGTTGGCTCGATTCTCGGCTTCGCCTTTCGAATTTCTCAGGGGTACGCTTTTTCAGTATCCCCACCGAAATTACTGTAGAATGTCTAGAAAATCTCAAGAAAAGGGGCGATGTGTGTATCCGTGCTTTACACCGAGTTGAACATTCACTTCTTCTTCAATGTTAATGACAAGCATTCCTCTAGCTTGTACTATAATGGCCATGTGTAGGGAGTTATAAAGATTTAGATTGTCAAGCCTCACAATCTACTCAGTCCACCCAGGAGGACATTGACAATGTGATAAAAAATGGTGAGAACAATCTAACTGAATCAATGTTAATCAATCAATAATTACTATTTCATTGGTATGCTGAGACTAACGAGTTACGCCAAAGCGGCCAAGGACTTATATGTATGTAAGTCCTTAACACGGCGAATATTCAACGATAATCTAGTTTCCAGTGTATATTAAAATTCTATAGATTCAAAAGTATTTCGTACATAAAATTACAAAGCACAGAAATATTCCCTTCGAGGGTTAAGCTTCAAATTCGGCCAGTTATCTGTGAGAAGATTGCTTTAATTTCCGTATACATGTATTCCATTGTCCGGAATGTACTCTACATGCACAGTGCAACCTCCTCAAAGCAACATCCTTTGGGAGTAGCAACATTATGTTGTTGTTGTTGTTAAGACGTTAACGTTGTTGTTCTAGAAAGGTTGAATTAATAGTAAAATTGTACAGTGGAGAAATCATGATGTTGTATATGCCTACATGTTGTTCCCAACGGTATTTAGTTGATACAAAAGAAACAACATTTTTCTCCATTTCGTCTTGTCCGATTAATTCGTTTGCACCAACGCAATTTTATATTCTACCAAAAAAATACGCAGCGAACAGACACATTGTATACCCAGTATTTTCTCAAGGACTTTGTTAAACTACATTGATAACCTGACCTTCTCACAGATTGTGTAGTACCTTTGCAACGAGAGATTTGATAAACATGTATCTTGGGTAGACGTCTAAAGTGTGATAATACATTGTGTATATTAACTGACGTGGACCCAAAATACTTCGATATGTTAATGCATATCTATCGTTTGTCGATAAATAGCTATATATGATTATGTTGATATAATATGAGCCGACTAGAAATAAATACTATCTCTCTTTTTGTGCTAGATATGTGTATTTAAATATATTTATCTTTTGATCCTGCCTAACTTCCCTTTCGAGAATTACTGGCAGCTGCGAGTCAGTGCAAGAAAAAGTTAAAGGACAAAGATTCAGAAGTGATCGAGTGTAGTAAAAGACGACAACACGTAACCTAGCTTGTGAGAATTAAAAGATTAAAAGCACCGTTGTAGCTGTTTATGGTCTGTGGTAGGAGTGCGCAGAGCCTGCTTGAAACTGTCAAGATCAGGTTGCATTACAATGCGGGAAGGTATCTGTATCACCACTGTACAAGGAAAAGGTGAATATTTGAAGTAATTATAGCAGTCGTGTGGATCTGCCTGCACGATAAGGGATGCATATTAGGAGTTATTCTGGTGGGCCGCTGTAGGTACGACGGTATCGGAACCTCCACCATCAAACAGTTAACAATTTACTTGAAAAAAATCAGTCGTGTGTCAGTCCGTCTATCTTCTAATGCATGCCACCCAAGTTCATTTCTCACGGAATTATCGCTGTCTTGATATGAATAATTGCTTTTTACCCAACGGATGGCCCTGCATTGGACTTTCTCATTTTTTTCAATTTTATATTGTATGTGCGGGGACCAGACAGTTGATACATTTTCAAGTTGTGGACGAACCAAATTTAAGTTTTATATGCAAGTTGTCTGATTTTCTCATTTTTGGTGATGATCGATGTTCCTGCGAAGACATTCAAGACTTTTATCAGAATTTGTTGTTATCCGGTGTATATGCTTGTTCCAGGAGAGGTCATCAGAGATGTCTATATATGCCTAAGTATTTTATATAGCACCTGGAACACTTTCTAAGATATATGACCATGAAGAACATTACTAAATTTAATCTTATCTTTGTTTCTAGTAATATTTAAGGCTGTACATTAGCTGGGATTTAATGCCATCTCCGACTTGTCGTTCCATGCTTTTGATTTATTTAGATCTTCTTGGGAGTCTTCTATGCTGTTGATTGCAAGATATACAGCAGCAGTGTCCTCCGCAGTTAGTTTAAACAGTAGACTCGATTTTTTCGGAGTGATGAGATTCTACCACTTATTAAAACAAGTTAAGGCCCTAGCTAGGCCTTGTTCGATGGCAGAAATTAAAACATAATAATATATCAACGATAATGTTCTTTTTCGTTAAGGACTTATACACATATACATGTATGTATATATATAAAGTCCTTGATTTCGTGTATTAATTTAGCCATAGTATGCCTAAGAGTCATCATCACGCTAACTAGGAAAAAACGGACATCCGCTTTGAACTAGGACGTGGAAAAACGCCGGTTTGTATGTTATTTGGCTTCAAAATGTTTATTTTTATTGACTTGTTTTTCATTCCCATTATTTCAACATTTTACCAGGTATAATTTGAATCGTTCACCAATATGGAGTTGTAAGTATTAAACGTATTACAACGATCATACTAACTGGAGTATGTATCGGATGAAAGTTAATTTCGGACAAATTGTATTACTCTGTTAATAAAGTGATGTAGGCCAAATTATTTGTTTGGTTAAGCCTTCTAAAAGTATATAAATTGTCGGATATTATACCCATTCGTATTTTTTTCTTGCTGTCTAAACATAATTATTACTTATAGATACATATTAAGGGTTAAATGTTTTCTGGGACAAGTTTCATTTTTTGTGTGGTACATACTAACAGTAACATAGCTGGAGGGTATTCAGCTATTCTGCTTCAATGAGATAAAATCAATGATGGTGTGCTGTTGTTGCAATATTTGATGGTGCTAAATATTTGTTAAGACCCAGAAGGAATAGTTAAAAGTTTAACAGTCTCATTATTCAGTTGGTTTATAAAATATTTTTAAATATAAATGATTTCCAGGTTTGAAACATTAATTAATGAATGGTACATGGTTCTCAACAGGCCCAAAGTCTAGACAAACAGTCTGGCTAAAGGGGGTCCAAGCATTTTTCCCAGCAATATTTTTAAAACTTTGAGATTTATAATCGGCCCAAACTTGTTTCCAAGCAGCTAAATCGGCTGGCGGCGGTTGATATTGAGAACCATGTGATATATCTGGATAGTACTTAATGTTAAGGATGATTGTGTTGTTAGAAATGACCTGTGATCTATACATACGATTTATGTGTTATGACATACTGTCCATCTGTTTATGTTCTTATTTGATAAGCAAATGATCAAATTTTGATTACAGTTTTCAAGTGATACCCTGCTGTTTAGTCTTAGACTCTATTACATTTCATTGACTTCGGGTTGATGGTGTCTTCATCCGTTGCTTGATCAAAGTGTTTTTCTTTTAAATTCATATTAGACTCTAGGGGTTTTCTTTATTATATAGTTCTAGCCTTCCCCTCTGAAAATTTCTTTGAAATCGTGGAATTTTTCCCTGGATTCATGTAATTTTTTAATGTACACTATTTTGTATCTTAAGTTGTCAATATATTATCTCTGTTTCAGTGAAGGAAAAATGAAAGTGAAGATTCTACTGATTCTTGGGCTGTTGACTCTTGGTTGTGTTGCAGCAGCTAAGAAGGCTAGAGATGACTTTGATGATAATGAGTTCGCAGAGTTTGAAGATTTTGATGATGAAGGTAAGTTAACTAGAAAATAGAATATCAAATTATTATATTAATTCACTTAATTCTCTTTTATTTATGTTTGTTGCAACTCTTTAGATTATTTTATTAGACATTTGGCTGAATGTATCATGTTTGATGGCATATCTGAAAAATTTTGTTTGTGTTATCTAACTAGACATAAACAAAAATATATTGTCTAAATGACATTTAACCTGTGTTATTTTTATTGTGTTTTAGAAGCAGAAGTTATTGTTGATGAGGATGCTGATTTCCCTGCAGAATCTGATGATTCACCACAGCTACAAACAGCTGATGATACAGTTGATGAAGAAGAAGATGAAGACGATGGCACTGTCGAAGTATGACTTGATTTATATTATTGTATTTTTACATACCTGTAAGCTTAGGTGGTCTTAAGTCAAGGTTTAAATGTGATAGCTGTTTTATGTATTGTGTCTATACTGTTTTATTCGAATCGCACATGTTTTTTGTATGTATAAAATGTTTACTTTCAATGTTTATATTCAGACCGAAGATGATGAATTTGATCACTTTACTGATGACGATGAATTTGAAGGTTTTGATAAAGAAACCCCTAGGCCTGGTAAAGGCAAGACCCATGAGGTACCTGATCTCAAAATTGCTAAGGTATGTACCATTTTTACACCCTATCACAATATGTTTCTTTTTCTAAAGTTTGTTTATATGGTTTTTAACAACTCATTCAACAGCTATGGTAATTTCAGAGTCACTTCAGAGGTAGGAGAGAAATACAGGAATACGTGCATTTATATCCCTATTTTGAATATTTTTGTGGTTCTTTATCATGTCCAGTGTTAAGCACTGATATACAACTGACCACTTGTTGTGATTTCATGAACACAGTTCTGGGCTCAGTAGTTGGTATGGGAACTCTGAAAAAGCGTCCCTGAAATATCGGAAGCTGGAGCTGAGATTTGAACCCACATTCTTTCGAATGGCAGTCCGGTGCATTAACACTAGACTACCAATCCACCCTATTCCAAAGTACTTTGGATGTTTTCAAGTAGAATAAATTTATATTCAAATATTTGTTCAAACTTACAGTTTAATTTACTGTAAGTAGGTTGTTTTTAACATGCTTTACTACACAAAAATCAGATTTTGTCTTGGCTATTAAAAGATTTATGCTAAGAAAAAATAGCCTAAGATTATGAATGATGTTTTCCTTATTAATTTCTTTGAATATGCTTTATAAACCAGTATGTTGTTCCATTATTTGTTGACTATTTCAACTGATATAACTTCACTTTGTATTTTTATTTGTTTTCCAGGTGCCAATACATTTACGTACAAACTGGGACAGTTTTTATTTAGAAATGTTGATGTTGGCTGGTCTGGGTGTTTATTTCCTCAATTTTCTTGCGGGTAAAACAAAAAACAGTAAACTTGCTCAAGCTTGGTTCACTTCACACAAACAGTTACTAGAAGAAAACTTTACTATTGTTGGTAAGTCATGAAACATAATCATGCTTTGTTGCTTTTTTAGCTCACATGTCACAAAGTGACAAAGTGAGCTATTAGGATCACTCTCCGTTCGGCGTCCGGCGTCGTGCGTCGTCAAACTTTATGTTGTGACCACACTAGGGGCCACATTTTTGGCTCAATTTTAGCAAAACTGGGTCAGAACGTTAATATCAACAAAATCTCGGACGAGTTCGATATTGGGCCATTTGGGGTCAAAAACTAGGTCACCAGGGCCAAATAAGGGAAAACCTTGTGAACACTTTAGAAATCACTGTTTTGAATTTATCTTCATGAAACTTTGTCAGAATGTTTATTTTAATAATATGTAGGTCAAGTTTGAAAATGGGTAATTTCTGTAGTAAAATTAGGTCACTAGGGCAAATTGCTGGAAAACCTTGTGAACACTCTAGAAGTCACTGTTTTGATTGGATGATCATGAAACCTTGTCAGAATGTTTGTCTTCATAATATCTTGGATGAGTTCGAACATGGGTCATCTTGGGTCAAAAACTAGGTCGCTAGGTCAAATCTTATGAAAAACCATGTTAACACTGTAGATTTCACAGTTATTATTGGATCTTCACCAAACTTTGTCAAATCGTTTGTTTTAATAATATAACGGTCAAGTATAAATATGGGTCATCTGGGTTCAATAACTAGGTCACCAGGTCAAATCTTAGGAAAACTTTGTTAACACTGTAGATGTCACAGTTTTAATTGGATCTTCACCAAACCTTGTCAAAATGTTTGCCTCAATGATATGTGGGTCAAGGATGAACATGGGTCAGCCGGGTTCAAAAACTGGGTCACAAGGTCAAATCTTAGGTAAAAATCTTGTAAAAGCTCTAAATGTCATGGTTTTGGTTGGATCTTGGCCAAACCTTGTCAGATTGTTTTTCTTAATGATATTAAGGACAAGTTCAAATATGGGTCACCTAGGGTCAAAAACCAGGTCACAAGGTCAAATCTTAGGAAAACCTTATTAACACTGTAGATGTCAAATTTTGATCGTATCTTCACCAAACCTAGTCAGACTGTTTGTCTTAATGATATGTAAGACAAATTCGAACATAGGTCGTCTTGGGTCAAAAACTAGGTCACCGGTTCAAAACAATGTTTTAATGAGTGAACAGTGATTGTCATGTGAGCGATATAGGGCCATCTTGGCCCTCTTGTTGGAATATCCTATATTGTGTTTATTGTCATATATAGCAATGATTTTTGGAAACTGAAGATAGATCAGCTTTCTATAGCCATAACTCGCTTGGCACTCATGAATTTTGATGCCAACCAATGCTTTAAGTTTTCTACAATTGTTGAACTTTTCCTCATTCTTCCATGTTGCATGTAGTCTTAAATGCTCTGTTTTGGTCAATTTTTGAAAGGGGAAGATAATTGAGTATTTATCTATACTTATTAAAAATTTTCTCCTTCAAGTTAAACTTGAGTATAAATGTTATTACTGCATTCTTCAGTCTTTGTCTGTGTCTAGCATGTTATAATTTTCATAGCTAAATAAATAAAGATAAAAATAAATTTCTGTAAGCTACATAGCAAGGGTATTCTGTCTTTGTCGCTATCTTTTTAACTGTGAGACTTCAGTTTCAAACTCTGTAATTTGGTACAGGTAAATTTAGGGTTATTACGCACTTTGGTATAGGTCAATTGATGGTTACTGTGCAGTTTGGAACATGTAAACTGATGGTTACTGTGCAGATTTGTACAGGTAGATTGAGGGGTTATTGTATTAAAGGATATGCTTTGTGTTAATTATCAGGTGATGATGGACAATCTAAAGAAGCCACACAAGGTGGTTTAATGAAGGAATCTGAGAATGTCTATGCTTTGTGGTGTAGTGGTCGTATCTGTGTGGAGGGTATGTTGGTTGAACTAAAACTGATAAAAAGACAAGACTTGATCAATGTGATGTCGAATCTGCTCAAACCAGCATCAGACCAAATTGTAAGTATTAAAGAATTTTCCTTATGGCTTTGTCTTTTCATTTTACTAAAAAGGCAATAAAATTGTAAACTTGATTGTGTGAATTATCTCCGTTCAGCCAGAATCCTTGAATTAAGGTCAGGTGAAGAGAAAAAGTGGGCTGATGCATTTTGTTAATCTCAGGGTGCTTATTTAGCGTAAGAAATTGAGGGTAAAAATGACCCTTACCCAATAATTTTTATCATTGAAATTTCTTACAAATGTTATAAATAATTTTGAGTCTAGTACAAATTCAATTTGTTTAGTAAAAATACCATTTTTAAGTGTCAGTTGAGAGCCTCATGTCTGTATGGTCATTTTAGACATTTTGCTTTATTCCGAGGTGCAATTTGATGTTTTAAATCAATTAGGCTCTTTTCTCACATTTTGTTCTTAGTTCACAGTGACTTGTAATTAAAGTTTGACTGTACATATACAATGTATAATTATTGCCCTATGGTGCAGTCAAGATAAGGATTTATTGTATTTATAGATCTAGTGATGCTGGCTTAAATTGAAAAAAAAACATGTACTCAGTCATAAACACTCCTGTTTGTTATATATTTGTTGTTTTTATGATAGCATATATCTGAGTATTTGACTGCAAGATTCCTCTAAATTGAGGAATTGTCTGTTCCTTTATTGTTGTACTGATTTACTCTAGGTTGTCAAAGTAAGCATGGATCCAGCTATGGAGAAGTTCTGTATGTGTATTGCACAGAAGAAGGTGGCTGGCAAGTTACAAAAGGAACTTCCTGACTTGGTGTGTATAACCCCTGTTGTCATTGAAGTATAAATCTGGTCCTTCAAAGTCATATCTTTTATTTGTAATATTATTCAATCCTTAGAGTGAAATCGATAGAAAACAGACCTGTCTAGAAGTAGAAGTTTTAGATCTTTGGTTGGACTCTGTGATACTGTGGAATCATTAATTTTCGTTGGGTTCAATTTTCGTGGTTTTTACTAAAATGGCTATTTCGTGGTTACATAAATTCGTGGATTTTGATTTTTGAAAAGAAATGCCTTATCTCTGGATTTGAATTTGTGGGGATGTGATTTCGTGGATGAGTCGAACCACGAAATCCACGAAATTAAATCCCCGACGAAAATTAATGATTCCACAGTAATTCAAACAGATATATTTAATTATATACTCAAGTCATTCATCTTCTCCTTCTTAATCACATAATTAATACGTTGTCTATTGTTTATTGAAGTAGGTGAATAAGGTTAGTAGTCCTTGAAAGCCTTGTTGAATTAGTTCAGCTTAAAATCTTTTTGCCATGTATATGGATGAGAATTTTCCACTAATCGGCGGATTTCCGCTTTTTGTAGAGCCTCCCATGATTAGAAAGGGGCCTATATGTTATCTCATTTGCCATTTTCATCCCTGCATGTTTGTAAATCACATTGTTGATAAATGCCAGAAATTAAAAAGCAACAACATAATTATAATAGTGGTCAGATCCAAACATATTTTCACATTCTGTTATGTATGTAATAATTTTCATACATTTCTCATGCTTCAGGCAAGTTTTACAGAGAAGAAGAATTTAGATAAATATAATGTGCCATCTAGTTTTCAACTGCTTAGTGAAATTGGAGAAGCAACTGCACTGGTCCTGGATAAAAAGGTTAGTTGTTGTCAAAAATGACCAACTCCTAATAACTGGTGTTTATTATTTAATTTTACAAATGGATGTCTTTAGGCATTATTATTGGTTAGGATGGCTCAGGGTTTTTTCTCGGTATTTTGGGAATATGACCCATACCCTTGAGATTGGGAATTTTTGCAGTGTTTTAATCAAAATTGGGAAAAATGTATAACTACAATTTTTGCTATGTTCAACTTATTCTACTTATTCTCCCATAGAACAGTAGCAGAATAAGGTATTTA
Source organism: Lutraria lutraria (assembly GCA_964023205.1). Classification (NCBI taxonomy): domain Eukaryota; kingdom Metazoa; phylum Mollusca; class Bivalvia; order Venerida; family Mactridae; genus Lutraria; species Lutraria lutraria. The sequence goes on along the minus strand of OZ026848.1, from coordinate 6,320,090 downwards.
CTACCAATAGTGATGTTAATGAACTTAAAAAAATTATAAAAAAAAATTGATTGGGAATTTTTGTCTGTAAATTGGGAAAAAAAGATACTATTTTCCATTGGGAATATGACCGAATTTCGGCAATAAAATCGCCCCCAAAAAATACCTGCTGACTGCCTGCCATGATATAACTGAAATAATGTTAAAAATGGCATTAAATATGATGAAATGAATGGATAAATTACATAGTGTTTAGATATTTCCTCACTAAGTGTGGTGTTATTGTTGTAAGTAATGTTTTCTGCTACCTAATGATAATATATTGATGTGTTATCATATGTTACAGATGTGTCAGGCCTTAGATCGTTATGAGAATCAGATTGAATCCATTCATATTTCTGATCAGTATTCTGGACCCAAGAGTCAATATGAGTAAGTTAAAATATAATATTATGATGCTCTGTTATACAGTATCCAATATTCTTGAATGTTCATGATAATGACATTTACATCTGATGTAACTATTATTCAGCAATTTTGATGTAACAATATGATAAAGAAAGTCATGAATTGCTCATGATATATTTTTATGCCTTTAACTGAATCTGACTTGTACTAGGCTTAGTTAATATGAGTTGATCAAAATCGTTTTGAGAGACTATTGCTTCTTTTAAGTCATTTTTTGATATACTTGGGAAAAATTGCACTGATGATATCATGTGATAGGTCTATATCACATATTTCATTTTTAATAATGATAAAAAAATGTAGAAAATTTATTTGATGTTACATAGGTACATTTTGTACAATATTACTTTTTTGTTGTTTATGATTTGATTTATCTATTTTTCAGTGATCAACAAACAAAGATGCCAGAGGTGAAACCAACCATTGTTTTCACTTTTAATGGTAAGATTAATTCAATATCTCAAGTCAGGGCCTTTTTTTCCAAAAATTGGGAAAGGGCTTTAGCCTTTCATTTTGGGAAATTCAAGCAAAATATTTGGCCAAATTTTGAGAAAGTTAGACAACCGAATTAGAACAGTGTTGTATTTTTGAGAATTTCTTGCCTCAAATTGGAAATAAACAGCCTTTTTGCGATTGGGAAGTCACCGAATTTCGGCCTCTGTTATAGAACGGAAAAAAGCCCTGCAAGTTATTATGTGTACAATATCTTATATTCATATATATTTGTATATTGTATGAAAATGAAACACATCATTACCTTATCCTATGTATTTGACCATGATGTTTAAGTAATTGTTCTGATCTTTCTATTTGTAAAATGTCTTCTTTCTTAGTGTATGTTTCATCATTTCTCTTTTAATCTTTTCTTATAAACGACTGATATTACTGTTAATATACTAATATGGTTTGTTGGTGTAAGTGCAAATACCTCATCTGAAGGCCTTAAATCACTTGATGCAGTTTATGTTTAATTGAATTTTTTCTTTTTCTCTGGGTTTTAAAAGTTGCAGGATCATTAAGTGATTTTTCCAGACTCCATTCTCAGACCTGGGTAGAATTCCAGAACACTCTGTAAGCTCACTTGACAACTTCCTCACATGTGAAATTTGTCAGTTCCCGGATGGGATTCGAACTTACAGGAGTGAGAACTTATGATTATTAGTCATGGACCATAACCACTCGACCTAAGTGGCCCTTTGTTGATATGATAATAACTAACATGTTTGTTTTATTCCAGTGGCTGGTAAGGGTAAATCTAAGACAACAGATATGGAGAACATGAAACCATTGATGCAACTTGTTCTGTATTGTGCGGATAAAGTGGCCAGGATTACCTTGAGCAAAGAGGTATATTATCATCTTAGTCAATTCATGTTTTAGATGCTTTCTTACTTGATGACTCGAGATAAAGCCTTTTTAGGACTGTTTGAACCTTAATTGGTGCAAATCAATTTTAATTTCTGATGGTTGATTTTTGTGGTTTGGGATGAACAGTGTATTTTAGTGATGTTTGACCCAAGTTGTAGAACATGAGTTATTCCCCTTGTCTGAGTATTTGTTTATTTTCCATTTTTCAAGATTTTTTTTTTGCTTCTTGAAAGGCTTTATATCTTGATACTATATCTATGTGTGCACTATTTTAGGCTAAGCAGAAGTCTGACAAGAACCGTCAGAAAGCCGAGGAATCGTTCTTGAAGTCAGCTCACGCACAACGTCAGGAAGCTGCTCAACTTAGACGTGAAGAGAAACGTCGTCAAGAAAAGGAGAGAATCATGAATGAAGAAGATCCGGATAAGGCTAGGAAATGGGAGGTAGGTGTACGACTGGCAGATTTTCATCATTTATATTCACTGTAGTTAAACATTCCACCAACAGCCTGGGTCATTTGGTGACTTCCTACATTAACAGTGGAGGTAGACACCAGGTGTGCACCTTGGTAGAACCACCAGTCCTCTGTTAGCTCGCTGTACGGTTTTCTTTTGTATAAAAATTGGCTCAGTGGCAGTCATGCTCACAGCAGGGAGTCCTCTTGAGTTATAAGACATATCACTAGGTACACACAGCATAGCACTTCAAATCTTTATCCTGTATTTCAGACCCACCTCCGTGGTCGAGTGGTTAAGGTCGCCGACTTCAAATCACTGTAACCTCTCACTAATATAACCTTGCTACCGACCATGTCTCTTTATGTGACAAAGTTGACAGTTGCTTACGGAAAATTGGGGTCTAGAACTGGTTCTTCCCAGTAACGATGGTTAGGTGAACTATCTGCCTTATATGACTCTGACAGTTGAAAAGGGGCGTAAAACTTGATATAAACAAAATTATCCTGTATTTCACTGGTATAGTTCTAGGGTATTAATAATCATTGGTTATCTCTTGTGTTGCTAAAGCAACGAGAGATAATAAAGTCATGTTCTGTTCTGTTCTTAAGAAGACCATATTTGCTATGTTAAAGCTAAGTTCTTGTAAAATGTTTCAGGAGCGACAGAACAAGCAGGATTTGAAGAGAAAACAACCAAGAACTAAGATGTTAAAGATGAAAGGAATGTAACCATAAGTTTACAAGATTCTCAATGTGTCTTGTCAGAGAATCCAACCCTTATCTGGTGTGTGTGTTTTCAATGGAGTCTATATGTTGTCAAGATCAAAACTTATTATTCCCTTTGTGTTTGACATTAAGAATGGTGCATTGTTATGTTTGAACTTCACATTTCATACTGTTGTACCAGAACACAGATTTAACCTTACTTGTGATTTTTTTATTGAGTAATATCGCGATGAACTGACTTTTAGTTTTGTATGGCATAAGTCTTATATGTGTATAGTAATCGTTTGCTTTTCATTAAAAATAATATTATTTGTTAAAACTGTAGAAAGTAAACCCAAATATTTTGATGTTTTTAAACATTCCTACAAATTGCTTATTTAGTTTTAAGTTCGCTATTTTATATTATGTTTTTGAGCTGCGTCTTCACATGAATCAATTTGCCGGATGAATTAAAAGTATTGAAAAACAGTATCTAACTTGTAACTATGTTGTATACTCCAGGTATGATTTTAATAAATAACAATTTAGAACCTTAGAAATAATTAAAGTGGATTATTTAATCATTTTATTTAATTCTTATATGAACACCTGCCTACAATAATTTCGAAAAGTCTTATCCAGTGATTTCTACATTATATTATATATAATTATATATAATCATTTTTGCCGCATTAGATATTTCACATATGATAAAATTTTTAATATTCAATTTGTTATTCACAAAGTATTTATGACTTTTATGTACCTCGCTTTTCCATTATCATATCATTTTATATGATTATTTGTTAGTACATTTTCTTCCTCATATTTCATTTTTTAGTCATTACTGCGTTCGCCAACACTGACTTATGAACTTTCTAAATCTACCATCACTTTTATTCAATCACTTTTTATAGGCATAATGATATTTGGTCCTTTACTTGAATAGAAATTTATGGAAAATCTGTTTACATTAATTGTACTCATTATTTGAACCTCTTTTTGGAGTTCATTAGTATTATTTGAACTTCTTTCTGAAGATTTCATGGGTATGATTTGAACTTCTTTCTGAAGAGTTCATGGGTATTATATGAAAACTTCTTTTTGAAGAGTTCATGGGTATGATGTGATCTTCTTTTTGAAGAGTTTTTTTTGTACTATTTGAACTTCTTTTTGAAGAGTTCTTTGGCGATTTATATGTTGAAACTCACCATGAGAGAAATGTTTTCTTACCCTTAGCACTCCTGTCAAGGATTTGTATTTTTTTAACCAGATACCTTTTTCATATGTAAAATTGTATATTCAGGAATATTGTCTTAATATATATAAAAAAATATAATATACTCATGTTTAATTGTTGTAAAATTTGGTACATTGCTACACTATTATCAGAGGGGATGAGCTGTTATAGTCACTAGCCCTTCATTACACCTGACAAATGTATGTGAGGAAAGTTCAGTAGATTGTCCTGCTAGCTTTCAGAAGGTCGATAGTTTTACCCAGGACTTCCTTGAGACTTCGGGCGTACATCTCTAGCTGCTTAGTAGAGTCAAGTTCCTACTTATGATTTCTATTGAAAATATTTACATGTTTAACATTGTATACAAGCGAGTGTTTTTATGTATATAAAGTTTCAAATGTCAGCAATTACCACCAAATGTATAACAAAGAATTTCTATTAGGTTTCTCAGTTGTACAAGAGAAATACACCATTTACTAATTGCCTTTGATTCGCAAGTTCAAAGAAACAGTTTCTTATGAATATATCACTTCATTTCTGTCCATAAAAAAGCATTACCTTATTGTGAGTACAAATGCTTACCAACAATTTTTACTGTTTTGTACATTTTTTGTGTATTTTTTTTTCATATTGTTGGTGTATCTGTATTTTGTGTAAATGTAAAATGTTGCTTACAGCATAGATATATGCTCAGAATACACTTATAACTAATTTATAATAAATAAAATATGTCTGTACAACTGAATATTTCTTAAAAATAAACTTTTACTGTAAAACATTACCATTTAGGTCATTATGTATGTTTTGTGTTAATAAAATGTTTGGATACCAGTCTGTGAATATAAGTTAAGAGGGCCAAGATGGCCCTATATCGCTCAAATCATTGTTTACTCATTAAAACATTTTTTTAACCTTGGCCATGAGGTCTGTAGATATTAAGGTTTTCCTGTGCATTGACCAGGTACATGTAACATAGTGTCTGACCCTAGATGACCCATGTTCGAACATGTCCCACATATCATTAAGACAAACATTCTGACAAGGTTTGGTAATGTTCCAATCAAAAGTGTGACATCTAGAGCATTAACAAGGTTTTTGTCTAAGATTTGACCTAGTGACCTAGTTTTGTGAGCTAAAATCAAATACTATGAAATGATGTACTAGTATTTTGTTTCGTAAAAATTGAACAGTTAATCAGGGAAAGAAAAGTTGGGTCAAAGGTTACCCGACTAATTACATATTCTGGTTCTGACTTTGAAGTTCCTAATGACGAAATCCCATGTATGAATGGTGACTCATACAGTAACAATTGGTGTTAAGAAAAAAAATCTGAAAAATCGATCGTTCTACCCAATCTTTTTTGTCAAGTAGACTTAAACAGTCTTATGTTGTTACAGCCTGATGCATGATACATATCCTTAAAGTATACCAAGAAAAATACACAGGTAACTGTATCATGAATAGATTATAAAAATATGAAAAAAAAAAATTTAGAAAAAAATTGTTTTTCATATTTTTATAATCTATTTATGATACAGTTACCTGTGGAAAAATACTGGTTCTGAATAATAATACTGTCTGAAAAATGGATTTCATCAGAACATCAGGCATATTTATGAGGGTTTCCATGACAACTACAAGTAAACCATACAAATATTATAAATATTTTATTAGCTAACATAGTTTCAGCCTAATTCAGTATTTGTAATGTGTGTACATACACACATATATATATATATTTATTTGAATAATGATATAGAAGAAGGAAATATTCTGTTTATCTGAGCATAGAATATTCTAAAAGTAATACCAGACAACGCTTATAAGCTAAAAGAAAGACAAAAGGAGGACTTTCTCAGAACATGGTGAAAAAACTCCAAACAAATTACCACCAGACAAGTAAACTACTACATGAAATATGCAAATAACATATTGGCATTTTTGATATCAATGTCTCATTATACAACAGAAAAAACCAGAGCATTTTTCACAATTATACAGTTAAAACCTGTGAACAAGGGCCATCCTTGGTAAATACAAAATGTGGCCTTTATAATGACAGGTGGCCTTTATTTCAGAGGTTATTTTGTTCTGAATAATTATGGATATTTTTTTTGAAGAATGGCCCTTATTCGGAGATGGCTGTTAACACAGGTTTGACTTTACACAAAGAAGCAAATTACATATTTGAAAACTTGATACTGATATATCATTATATCATTTGAACAGAAAAACACAGAACATTTTTGGACTTGATTTTTATCAAAATCAAGTCCTTTGTAATCGTAGACTTATATTGGTCGCTGGACTCCATAACAGCTTGGTTAAAAGAATGCCACATAAAGGAAATAGTACGCAACTAAATGGTATGTTTATATAGAAGTATCTGGAATCTTTCCCCAATTAAGTGTGTCAGATCTAAATATATTTCAAATCATTCTATTGTAACTACATGGAAAGAGTCATGTATCTAAATAAGTGCTTGTCGGTAGATACATGAGATATTCAAATGCGTAGAATTAAAACCGCGTATTCACTGTCCAATAAAATATCTTGCCGTAAAAGTAGTTCTACTTTCGGTTTTCGTTCGATAGAACTTTCAGAAAAATCTCCACGGACGTATTCATGCATTTGCAACAATCTACCATCGATGTGTGTGTTTTGTGCCTTTCTAACATTTCTTAATATTACAAAGCGAATTCTCATTTAATCGTATTCCGGGATATTTACACCAACTAGTGTTATTTTGATGACGGAATCGCTATTTATAGACTCACTCCCCGCAGTGGCTAGTAGCAAAGCGTAACCGATGTGGGGAGTTTCATTTATCGAAGGTTAAATGTTAAAACTGCGGCTTAAGAATAATAATTCGAGTCGCTAAATACGAACGTAAATTACTGGATACGTGCTTTTAAAATTTACTGTTTAAGAGTTCCTTTTACGCCAGATTATTTACAATTACATAATCACGTCTGAATTTCATGCAACATCGGGTTAACTATAGGTCATATAGGTCTTACTCTACTGTGTCAGGACCTTTTTGATTTGAGTGACCCTGGATGTGTTCAATGCGACGATGTTCTGTTGTGTTAAAACCAGAAGAATCAATGTTTGTATTTACTGTACTGAAGTGTTGTTTACTAGTTATGTACAATAAAGAGTTTTTAATGCAATTAAATTGTCCTCAATTAATGTGCTAATCATTAAACTTTCCAATATCAGGCTTTTTTCATTTTAAAATTTTAGCAAAGGGACTATAGTAAAGCCCTAGCTAGCTTATGTCATTTACCTATATGCATATGACCTGCATTACAATATGAATGAAAAATCGGTCCGTAATTTTAAATGTTAAAATATTTGTATGGGCTCGAACGATGTGGGTACACATTTCTCTCTTTTGTCTCGTATGGTAAAAATCAAGTCCGACAGTACTTTCAGTACTTTGATTTATGTATGTAAATATTCTTAACAGACACAGTCCCATTATTCTTTGTTTATCTATTTGGTACATTTTCTTTAATTTGAAATGAGACAAAGTCTTAGGTCAATGTTTACCCCAACATAGAAGAATTCATAAAATGTATAATGAATTGTACACTATCCGGGCGATGGTTAACCGATGTACAATAGCTCATGTGACTTAGACTTATAAATACACGTACATGACTAGAAACGACCTATGTAGAACAAGATTTGAATACAGTGAAAATAATGAAGGCCATGTATTCTCAATTCTCTCACGTCAGTATAAAACAGATCAAGTATAGGAAATATTCCATCTTACATGCCATTTCATCAGAAGCTACGTATTAGCCCCTTTTTTATCCTAGGAAGTCCTTCTGCTTGTTAAAACTGATCAGGGTTCTCACTTGCTGTCATGATTGAGGGTCATAAATGATCCTTAGCTGATAATTATTTAAAGGGTCAACAAAACATTCTACAAATGTAATACTTGTAATAAATTTGACCCTTTGGTAAAAATTCTCAATAGTTAGAAGCTTTAATTTGCTAATTTCAATGTCAAAATACCATTTTAAGGGTCGGGTACTTATTGATAAATAATTTTCTACTCGCGCACAACATACCAAATTTGGTGAATATCAATCAATGATTTCAAAGGTCAAGTTATTTGAAGATTTCAGTACGGTATTTTTTTATTGTTGGCAAAATCTGAAGAGGGGGGCGGGGGGCTATTTGAACAAACTTGAGATATGGGACACAGTTATCATACAAGTCAGATGGACAATCAGTTAACCAAGTGAGAAGTTATTTAAATGTTGGAAACATTTTGGGCACAAGGGGTCAATAATTTTAAGTCCCATTAGCTTTTTGTTGTAAAAAATATGCAAAAACAAGCAATTGCTAATATTATCTCAAGATAATAATTACCAACGAAACGAGCCCTTTTTCTTTGAGAAACACTCAATTTGCGGTGATTTTTGCTTTTGTAAACTGGAAATATATACGGCGTGTGACGTCACTTTATGACGCGTGCATAACATGACTGCGGGAAAAACAGCTGTTCTATAAATAGTTTTTTTCAATGATATTGAAAAAAATACGATAGTGGTTTTGGAAACATTTTTTCTCGCTATAAAGTATGCACATGAGGAAAACACACCAGATTCCTATGTTATAGAACAAACAGAAACTATTACAACCGATAAATTTATATGCTTACAGGACTTTAAACAAACAGCCAATCATGAATTATCACATCTCGTAAAATGACAAAACAATTAAATAGCAAAAATATGACAAAAAATTATCAATCAATGATAATCAACATTGTCCATAAAATTTTAATATTCTAAACAGAAAGAAATACAAAATACATGTATATAAAGAAAATACATTAATATTGAACACAGAAAGATGACCAAGTTATTTAGTAAATTCAAGTAGGCCTCAGTAGGAGTTCTAAACATACAACAGGGACCTCCATAGTCAAGTACATGACTATGTCTGTGATGAGTAATCACTAAATTGTCACTGCAGTGAGTTAGAACCCAGCTCGTAACTGGAAAAACATCATATATGAGAAAGCTGTCCAACTAGCATATGGTTGGTACACACCTTAACTTTTTCCCTGTGGTTTTCTGGACACAGTACTTAGCTCCGTAGTTGGGATGGGGACACTGAAAAAGGGTCCCTGAGTTCAAAACACTCAATCAACCACTCTGCAGTCTCACCTCACTAATTTCACAGTCTCAATCAAATGCACCTTAAAGACTTTAAGGACAGTATGTGTCCACAATCATTTCAAACTCTTAGTTACTTGTAAGTTCTGAATAACATAAATGCAAGGCCATCCTTAAAGATTGTTGGTTTGCTGTTTACCGCCAACTCAAACAAAAATCCTCGTCCCAAAACACTTTTAGTGAGTTTGATGAAGTAACAAGCATATGATGTTATCCTCCGCCGCCTTAAAAAACCTATCTACTCACAGTTAAAAGTTTGGGCCATGTGACCTCAAACCAACATTTATTTCAGGATGGCCTAAACTATAAATTTAAGATCTGCGTCCATGAAGGCAGAGAAAACCACTTTACAAGAATATATTGCACATACACTAAGTGACAAAAATATATAATTGAATTATAAATAAATTCTTGTCAATCAATGACATTAAAATTTTAAATTGAATCACGATTTTTCAAAATCAACAATAACGACAACATCAAAAGGGCAAAAATCACAATTATAAGAATAAACAACGTTAATAATCAACAATTAGGCTATAGAAAAAATATTTCAAATTTTCATCTCCACATATTGGTCTCTGAAATGTTTCATTGATCAAAAACATGTGTTGGAATACAGTAAAACCTGATTATTCGAATTCGTAGGGTCTGAAAAATCATTTGGATAATTCATGGTTTCGAATAATCCATTTCAGTAATCGAGGGCTCAGTGCAACACTGTTGTAACTTGTTCTTATTTCAATATGAGTTACGACACTGTTGCGTTGAACCCTCGTAATGGAATATATAGAGTCATAATCGGGACTGTCGATCTTATTCGGATAATACAGGGTATTCGGATAATCAGTCATCAAATAATCGAGGTTTTACTATATGTTACAGTTAATATTGTACTGAAACAAATTAAAGGAAGGTAGGTCTCAAAAGTTTTCTTTTTCTAATTTTTACTTTGTAAGTATGATTCAATAAATATGTAACTTTCATATTTTGGACTTTTTGTGGCTATAGATAGGGTTGGTAGAATAACTGCTAGCACGTCATTCTTTTCGATTTATTGAATACAATATTGGTAAGCCGACAAATTTTCTGGCCAAACCAAACAGCATGGGGCTACTTTTGCCTTCGCACCCATTGGTTGACCAGAATCAACACATTATCAAAATATAAGAGCCGCACGTAAAAAACGTTTTTTCTGGTCTAAGCAGTAATTAGAGGAAAACCTTAATATGACCTTTCTATGACCTTTAAACAGGATAATGTTCAATAAGTATGCAACAAATTTATAATTACCAATTCAAAATGTAAGACTAGAATTCACCAAAATAAATAAGATTTCATATACATGTATTATATTATATATTTGACTTCAGCTTTTTCTATTATTTTGGTGCCGAAGTTAGCATATCCTGTAGTTGTGATGTGTTTGAAGAGATGACATCCTCATTTATACAGTATTCCATGTCTTTACCATGACTACACTGGTTCCCTTCTGAGAAGTTGACAATGGCCATGATGAATCCTATAACAGCGACAAGACTTCCAAAAGTTGCGATCATCAATGGTACGATATTACCCTTGGAAAAGATTGGTTCTGGTCGTAACTTCATTACGCATAGCGGTGGGATTACAAATGCCAATGGGGCTGCTGCTGTAACGCCCTAAAATTGAAACATACAATTTTGGAGGTTTGTTATAAACATGTATAATGGTGTATGTATTAAATGAGCTTGTCTCTGCATCACTGTATGTATTAAAAGCAATGTTTTAGATTGGTTCAACATAATATTATCTAAGCATGTCATTGCAATACTGAGGGTCGTTAAAAAAGCACTCTGTTCAATTCTTTTTAAGTTGTGACAAAGCTCTACATCAACCACAAAATTGCATAAAAAAACAACTAATGAAAATAAGGATATGATGTATTTATATAGCTATAACTGCCTCATCTTCATACTATTAAATACAAAATGTACAGGCTGATAAACCATTCCTACATTCCTTAATTTCTGAACTAAAACACATATATATATACTGCAGTATGAAATATATCTCAAATACAGAATCTTCACAAGAGACACAGGACACAAACGGTATACTCACATTAAGTTCAAGAACTATTCCCAGGCAATCTGTAGACATTGATATAGCACAAACAAGAGCTGCTATAATTACAGTCACTACTATATGTCTCCATAATGGAGCTTTATCACTTGTTGGAAATAAAGCATTCTCTACAACCTGTGAAATAAAGAAATAAATGTGTATAATGCGTTTGTAATATCCCTCCAATGTGTATACAACATTTGCAACATTCTCCCAATGTGAATAGAACTTTTGTAACATCCCTCCAATGCATACTAAACATTTGTAACATCCCTATAATATGTATACAAACATATTTAACATCCCTCCAATGCATATTGAATATTTGTAACATCCCTCCAATATGTATAAAGCATTTGTAACATCCCTCCAATATGCATAGAACATTTGTGACATACCACCAACATGTATAGAACATTTGTAACATCACACCAACATGTATAGAACATTTGTAACTTCCCACCAACATGTATAGAACATTTGTAACATCTCTACAACATGTATAGAACATTGGCAATATCCCACCAACATGTATAGAACATTTGCAACATCCCACCAACATGTATAGAACATTTTGTAACATCCCACCAACATGTATAGAACATTATTTTGTAACACCCCACCAATTTATATAGAACATTTTGGAACATCCCTCTAAAGTCTCAATGTATGACACAAGTACCTTTCAATGTGAGCTTTTAAGGTTGGCTTTATAAGTATAACATGGACAGTTACTATAGATAAACTTCAGTTGCTGAAGGAGTGTTGTATTCTGAGGAAGAAGACATTATACCTCTCTTGTCACAAAACATTCTATAGGATAAGTCAGCATGATTGTCACAGCAAACATAAATCTCCCAGCATTCATTAAATCATCACTTTGACAGTAGTTTTCCAGTAAATCACCTAAAAACAACAAAATTATATTTCAAAGGTTAACTATGAAGATGTATTTGAACAATAGCAAACAGACTGCCAGAACACGTACACTGTACAGGGAGATCGCTTTGAAAAAGGATGATAACACCTCTCATGCTAGACACATTTTAAAGGTTATTCATTAATTTACTTTTGTAGACAATGCACATATACATACACCTGACATTATGATTTATAAAATAGAATCTAAGACAGAAAGCAACAGAACAGAATATTGAAAGCTTGGAGACAAATTTCTATATCAGTAGTTAAAATCTCTAAGTGGAAATATTCATATATTTCGTGAATACCCTGTTTTTGCAAACATTGTTCAAGCAAAAATTTGAATATAATTACAAATATTTCATGTATTACCTTGAGTCCATCCTGTGAATGAGGCATAACCGACCAGTCCAAAAATCAACATAAATACCATACAAAACATTACACTGACATGAGTAACAAAGTTCCAGCGTTCTTTTGTTGGATTCTCTAATGATGCATGGATCAGAAATGTATTATGATGACACATGTAAGCTGCAAAAAAGATTTACAAAGCCAACCTTAAATTATTCTAATTTATTTGCAAATACGTGACTGGCTCATTAAATCAAAGTACTGAAAGTACTCATGGAAACTGAAATTACATTGGAACGGGAACTAGTTCTTAATTTTCATGCATGCCCAGTGAGTAACGGCCATTTATGGAAAGCTGAAATATCCTTTTTAGAGATTTTTACACGAAATGGTTATTTGCTCTATAATTCAGTTTTTAATCTTTAAAACAAGCTTATGCTAACAAAACATGCCAAACAACCAGCCGACAGTAAACACACTGTAACTCATTATAAGTTCAAACCATCTACAGGTCAAAATCAATGTGGCTCGAAAGTTTAGTACATTAACCTATACAATTTCAAATACAGTGCAACCTCTCCAAAACAACACCCTTTGAGAGTAGCAAAATTATGTTGTTGTTGAGATGTTGTTGCTGTAGTGTGGCTAAATTAATAGTTAAAACTATGTAATGGGAAAAATGCTAGCTGTTTGTTCACAGGATGTTGTTGCCCAAGAGAGGGCTGCTGTCTGGAGAGGTTTTCACTGTATACACAAAGCTATGAGTGGGAGGATTCTTTACAAATCCAGTAAAATATCAGATCACGCATTAAAAAAAAATTCTTTTCTTTTCACCCAGACTGGTTCCAGTCACATTTCTCTTGTGGAGGAAGCTATCCAGCTAAACTACTGAAGTCAATGGCTCTACCCAGGTGTACAACTAGAGGTGTTCCTTCACTGTTTGTACAGAATGACCCTGGTTAGTGGTACAGTCAAACCAGTGATAAAAATGCCAACCTTGAGAAGGACAAATTGTGGCCTTTATACAGAGGTCATTTTGTTCTAATACTGTGGAATCATTAATTTTCATTGGGGATTTATTATTTATTTATTTCGTTCATCCACGAAATCAAATCCCCATGAATTTAAATGCAGAGATAAGACCTTTTGTCAAAATTAAAATCCACAAACTTATGTCCCCACGAATTAGCCATTTTAGTAAAAACGACGAAAATTGAGCCCAACGAAAATAAATGAAAATACAGTAATCAATTACGTTTTTTAAATGAATAGCCTTTATTCAGAGGTGGCAGCAAACACAGGTTTGACTGTACTTTACCGTCAGTAAGCTGAATTACCACGAAGCTCTACATTAACTTAACTATTGATTCGATAACTTCCTATATATGCGATAACAGACATATTATATGTTTTGTCTTAAGATTGCAGACCAATAAAATACACAGAGCTTCCTATAGGGGACATAAATACACAATAAAAACAAACCAAATGCCATGATCCCTATAGCTTGTGTGATGTTACTGTTGGCGAATGTCCATGCATCATTTGAAGAGGGTCTGTAAAATAAACGCATACATTATTGATTAGGCAAAAAAAATTGTTTCTTTCTAGTTGCATGCTCATTACAATAGAACAGGTAGATAAATTTATTTTTGGGGGGATTTTTTTATTTTCTTGATAGGAGCTGTAGAGCTTATATAAAGTGCACTCAAATTGCTTTGTTTTCCTTGGGTCTAATAAAGTCTAGGGTTGCAGGGAAAAATTAGGAAGGTCCGGCAACCCGAAACCATCATTTTTTATGCCTCAGTAACAGACTAAGTAATCTGTACTGACTGAACAAGCTGTCTCATTTTCACATCCATTACATTGTATATTTTATTAAAAGCTTCTCAGTTATCACCATAAAAATAGCATTGTTATAAAGAGAATTATTGATAATATACATCTCATAATTATATATCACGATAATATCACAAACAAAGACATAAAATAAATCAGATACATTGTATACAAAATAAAACAGCTGTTGACAATTATACTGATAACATAATTCAAAACTATACTTCAAGCTCATATTCTTGACTGTATCTCGAGGGTTCAATGCAACAGTGTCGTAACTCATATTGAAATAAGAACAAGTTACAACAGTGTTGCGCTGAGACCTCGATCTATAAAATGTAATAATAAGTACATTTATTTCATTGAGTTCTAATAGTTTGGAACAATGTTAACTCACAGTTTTATTGGTATGGTAATTACATGATTGTATATAATAAATTATATAGTATTACCTTTTATGTACAATATGGAACATGTGCATGACTTTTTTGTTATATACAGATATGATGTTAATCAAACCAGCCATGTTTAATGATCAAAATCTGCTGAGTCAGATTTACTGGGGTTTAATGACGTACCAACAGCCAGAGTGATTTGGTGATTGTCCAGCTTTTGATGCTGGAGTCTGAGACTGCAGCCATACACCAAGGCTGAAGCCAAGCCAGCTGGACAACTTCCTAACATGTGAAATTTGGTCCAGGGGGAGATTCAAACTTACAGCGGTGAGAGGCTGTTGATTACAAGTCAGAAACTAACACTACTCAGTATACATAGTTCCCACATTTACAGTATTTACCATCCTTCGTGGCCATCTTGTTTGGCAAATTCAACAGGCATTGATAGAAGATATTGATATTTTTGTTTTGATAATTCTAAATATAGGATATTCGTATGTGACAACAACATTTTCTTAAACCTGATGTGCTTATGGCATTAACAACTTCATGACTAACTTAACTTTTATGAAATGAGTTGTTTAATAAGCAATTTTCAGATTTATTCTATTGTAGCAAATACTGCCTAGCAAGATAGCTGCACAGGGAGGTACATATTGTAGATGTGGGTACTATGTATTGGAAGCCACCTTAGTTGTCAGATTTATAGACAGTGAATCATTAATTTTGTGCTTGGCAGAAGAACTGATTGAAAGCCATACTTACATTTCATTGACAAACATCCCTAGTCGTATACAGATGAACAGAAGTATAACACCAACCAGAATCAATGACACAAATGCCCACTGGAAATAGAATGGTTTAAAGTCAAAACAAATCTTAACGGATTAGAAAATTGTTTTGGGTAACCAAGCCACACTGATACCCGTTAGTACATTCTGTTGTTGCATGTTAGAACAATACTTATTTGTAGTATCAAGAAAGATGTGAATAGAAATGTATACTCTTTACATAAATAAATTATTGAAAAATAAAGTTGAAACAAGATGCTGTGTTCAATAAATGCATATGCCCCCGTTGGCATGCTTGTGAAGCAATAGTCCATTTGAACAATATCAAGGTCAAAGTTGGTGTTTGGTAATTATGGGTGGATTGAGAATGGTCATACGCAACAACTGTATCAAGTATCAAGGCATTCTAGCAAGCAGTATTGGTGCTAGACAAAACTGTAAAATCTACTTAACCTGGTACAGAATCATTCTAAGTCCAAATTAAGTCAAGGTCAAAGTGGGATTTGTCGATACGGGTGGATTGAGAATGATCATACGCAACAACTATATAAGTATCAAAGCGTTCTAGATAGCGGTATTGGTGCTAGACAAAACGGTAAAATCTACTTAACCGCGTACAGAAAAATTCTAACTCCAAATTAAGTCAAGGTCAAAGTGGGATTTGTCGATACGGGTGTATTGAGAATGATCATACGCAACAACTATATAAGTATCAAAGCGTTCTAGATAGCGGTATTGGTGCTAGACGAAACGGTAAAATCTACTTAACCGCTTACAGAATCATTCTAAGTCCAAATTAAGTCAAGGTCAAAAAGGGATTTGTCGATACGGGTGGATTGAGAATGATCATACGCAACAACTATATAAGTATCAAAGCGTTCTAGATAGCGGTATTGGTGCTACACGAAACGGTAAAATCTACTTAACCGCATACAGAATCATTCTAAGTCCAAATTAAGTCAAGGTCAAGGTCAAAAAGGGATTTCTTGATACGGGTGGATTGAGAATGATCATACGCAACAACTGTGTAAGTACCAAAGCGTTCTAGCAAGCAATATTGGTGCTAGACAAAACGGTAAAATCTACTTAACCGCATACGGACAGATGGACAGGACAATCACTATATGCCCTGACATCAAAGATGCCGGGGGCATAAAAACTAAGTTAGCACTGCTTTCTACATATTTGTATTTATTTGTGGAATGGGAAAAACACTTATCTCCTTTATTAAAAATACTATTGGCACTGAGAGTATATATCAATTTCAATTCTTGTTGTAGAGGAAGCTTAAAATAAATGAAATGTCAATCAAACTAAATCAGATATTTATCTTGTTACAATAAAGATCTTGGATCTAAATTTAAATCAGATTAATGAAATACAGTACTACCTCTCCAGAGTGGCCCTCTTTTGAGCAACAACCTCCCTTCAACAACAGCATGAGTTTTTCCCACTGCACGACTTAACAATCAATTTAACCTCTCTAGAGCAACAACCTCTCAACAACAACTTAATTTTGCTACTCCCAAAGGGTGTTGCTTTTTAGAGAGGTTGTACTGTAAAGACTTTGTTTGACAACATACCTTACTTAGTTTTGTGATGTTTCTGTATAATGATAAAGGTAATGTAATCAGTAGTGTTGACAAGAATATGATAAATTGTCTGCTACCCAATACAGTATGTAGAACACCTGAAATAGTGATTTAGTGGGTTTAACAAAATTTCAGTTATATACGAGGGGTTATCCAAAATTACATAGACTTTCTTATTGTGTAAGATCTATTTAAGATATTCACAAACACAATAACAATACATTAAAATTTATACAGATCAAGTTTCATCACAATAAACGTACATTTTTTTTACAGTGACCGTTTCACCAATCCAGTTTTTCCTAGACTGTATTCCAACCAGTACTAACTTACTCTTTGATAAGGAGCTGGCAATTTCTCCTCATATGAAGTAAAATCACATTTTGGTCAAATTTTCATAAAAGGGTTTGACCTGCTGTGACAAGGATTTGAACCCACATTGCTGAGTTACAAGTCCTGCGCTTATCATTGGACCATGTTTGCCACCAAAGCAATATACAGTCATACCTGTGTAAAATGGTCATTAAAAGGTGAAATAAAACATATAAGTCTTAATACAGTACAGTCAAACCTGTGTTAGCAGCCAACTCCAAATAAAGGCCACCCTGTGAATTAACGCCATTATTTTAAAAATATGCATTATTTATCAAGATAAAAATGATCTCAAAATAAAGGCCACCTGGCAATATAGGTCAAATATTGTATTTCCCAAGGGTGGCCTTTGTTCACAAATTTGACAGTACTTGTATATTCTATGCTTTCACATTAATTTTATGAACAAATTTGCTATTTATATAACTAATAAATGTACTGCATTACAAAAATATTCGCATGTAACTACCCCTGTCAAATTTTTACTTATTCTATTTTCATGAACAATTCATGAAGTGTGCAAGAAAGAAAAAAATTCATGATTTCATTAATTCCTTTTTAAAGGGTAAATTATTAAATAGTCACCAAGTCTGCACAGTTACCAAGACGATAAGATGCTGATACAAATGTCTGGATATCCTCATACCATATAGTTAGGTCCCATGGGTTGGTTAATATATGATATTATGGGAGCATATATAGAAGATATAAAATGCAAAATAATGTTAATTATGGAGTGGTGTGGTATATAGTATTTATAAATTGGCTGGGATATTCACCAGCCCAATTAGCACAGTTAGTAGAGCATCTATCTGACTTGCAAGCAGAAGGTCGTCGGTCGAGCCCTGCATTGGGTACATTATTTTCCTCCTCCTATTACAGTTACATTGTTCTCTTGAACAGGGATAAGACTCAATTGAAGAAAGAGAACAACATAATATCAATTACCGGTAAATTCTTAATGGTGTAAACTCTTACTTCAGAATTTAGTCTTTTGGTGACTTTTTGAGCTTTAAACCAGGACGGAGACTAAAGACATACATGGAACCACTTCTCTAAAGCTAGCTGGACAGCTTCCTCATATGTATAAAATTTCACAGCAGTGAGGGGCTAGTGCTTACTAGTCAGAGACAATAACCACTCAATATCGAAAATGATGATCACAACTGACATACTATGGAATCATTAATTTTCATTGGGGATTTAATTTCATGGATTTCGTCAGTTGGTTCATCCATGAAATCAAATCCCCATGAATTTACAGGCAGAGATAAGGCTCTTTTTCAAAATAAAAAAAAAAACACGAATTTATGTCCCCACGAAATAGCTATTTTAGTAAAAACCACAAAAATTGAGCCCAATGAAAATAAAGTATTCATATATTGGTTACTGAACATATCCAAATCCCTTAATCACTCTTATTGGCAACATATACTGGCAAACAATAGATTTATTAATGTCATGGTATAAAGATCACTATTAGAAATAACTGTTGTGTTCAAAAGTAACATTAGTTTCAAATAAGAAATACTGCCAAACTTAGAACAGATTTATGTGAATATGTTAATTAAAACAAGAGCGCCACAAGCGGTGCCAACGCTCGTCTGTTCGCCACCTCTGTGAGATCTATCAGCTTATGAAGTTTCATGTACGTTGCTTTAAGTAACCTCTTATAGTTTCTCTGAGTTATGAATTTGCACAGACGCAGATGAAGCAGTGATCACAATAGTTTGACCTTTTCTTCAAAAAGCAGTTAAGCTAATAACGATTATTTTCAAGTAAAAAAAAACCCTTAACCAATACATCTAACACTAAAGTATGTATTTACCATTAGATATAAACTCTGTACAAATAGAACATTAAAAATGTACATTTACTTCAAAGTTTAAAATCGCTTTA
This sequence comes from Lutraria lutraria, assembly GCA_964023205.1. Lineage (NCBI taxonomy): Eukaryota > Metazoa > Mollusca > Bivalvia > Venerida > Mactridae > Lutraria > Lutraria lutraria. Next base: position 6,300,403 of record OZ026848.1, on the reverse strand, counting down.
TAAGAAGAACAGCTTAGGCAAGGAAATTTAGAAATCCATCAAACATAAGCAATAAATAACAGATAAAAACGACATCCTTAGATGTAAGCTGCTGTATTAAAAAAAAATATATCTTCAAAATAACTAATTTAGACATTGCGTAATAAATTTCAATAACCAAATTCAATTCTGAGTATAGCCTTAGACAGTTGGATACGAAGCCAAAGAGTTTTTCCATTTGCTGCGACCTTTGGCTACAGATATCTGAGACATTATAAATAATAGTTCAACAATGAACAAATACTACATTGTACAAATCACAGGCTACCGGCGTGAGATAACAGCAAAATAAAGTTTTTTTTTTCACCATATATATATTATAGAGTAAAGGTATAGAACTCCTATTTACTCTACAAGTTATACGACTATACCCCCAGAAGAGCTATTCACAAAGTGTCTTCTAACGTTTGTAAGAAGACACGTTCAATAACTCAACTTTCACGTGGACATAATCCTTTATTGTCGTATAAGTCAGATACACGTACTCGTAATTTCTTCAAAAATATTTTCTTACAGACGCTAAGACGGTTCGCTTAGACAAACAACCAATTTATCCTCGGCTCTGCCTTGGACAAATTGGTATGTTTGTCTAAGCGAACTGTCTTCTTACATCTGTAAGAAGATACTTTTGAAGAAAAACTCGTACTGTCTATTACATATACTGTATGGTGAATTTTTTATTATTTTTTTTGAAACTTTATTTTGCTGTTATCATACGCCGGTAGCCTGTGGTACAAATTAATCAACAATTTCTAGGAAGTACAGTCAAACCTGTGTTTGCGGCTACCTCCGAATAAAGGCCACCTAGAGAATAAAGGTCATTCTTTTGAAAAAAACATTATTGATTATTTCAAAAACAAATTGACCTCCAAATAAAGCCAACTGTTAATAAAGACGCTATATTTTGTGACCCAAGGGTGGCCTTTGTTCACAGGTTTGACTATAGAATTCTGTAATCCTTTAACTGCAAGGCAATTGAAAGTGATGTATCCATAAAGTCGTAACAAATTATATAAATAGCTTCCACTTACTTTCTCCTCCTATTCTAATAATTATCTTTGTTATTGTGTCTCCAATTATCACATTGTAACTGATCATAGCTGAAAAAACAACATGCCAGGCAAATTGAAGTAATAAGCTTCATTGCATTTATATGCATATCAAAAACCAATCACTTAAGATTGCGACAATATACTTTTGAAAATACTCATGATCAAAGAAACTATACCTGCCAAAGTATAGATTGATGGTAGCTATATAATAACTGATTGATTTTAATGAGACATTTCTGAATGCGTACAAAAAGGTTCAATTTAATCGGACTGGAACAACCCAAGTGTATCAGGAAAAATTCCGACAAATATTGTAACAAATTAGAATGACTTATTTTACTTTGTAGCTGATTTCTGATTTTCTAGCGTCATGAGAATTCATAAAAAATATTTACAAACTTCAATAGAAACCTGGATAAAACATAACAAAAACAATAAAATACTTCTGTATTTAGGATCAACATTGATTTTTGCATTATATACATAATGTATAAAGTAAATACAGTACAACCTCTGTAGAGCAACACCCTTTGGGAGCTGCAAATATTGGTCATTGTTTAGAGGTTGTTGCTCTACAGAGGTTAAATTTATAGTAAATATCAACTTAGGGAAATTTTGAAGGCGTTGTTGTACAGATGTTGTTGCTCTACAGAGGGTCGCTCTGGAGAGGTTTTACTGTATTGGCGTAGTAGGAGTTTTATAGTATTTTGTGTCACGTCATGGTTTGAATCAGCCAATCGTTAATAAAGTAAGGGAGGCAACTCATACCTTCGTCTCATCTAAACTGGTTCCCATTCCATGTTGCAGTGCACCAAAGGGGCTTTGTACAGGCATGTCAATGGGAACCAGTTTACGTCTCATCAAACAAACTAAGGGAGACAAACAAGGATGCATGTCAACCATACTAACCTATAAATGGATAAATGAACTGTAGAAATGTAAGTAAATAGAATCCTGGTCTGCCGCAAGCAACAAGCATCATATCCTGTAATAAAAGGTGATTGAAAAGTAACGAATTGCGTAACCTTAGAAATATATTTCACATTGCTTAGGCCAGTCAAAAAAGTTAAGTTTCCAGTCATATAAAATAGGGAGGGTCCCAAAAAATTTCTTTTGCCTTTTTTTCTAATTATACCTTTTGTACTTTGGATGTTACTAAGGACTCAACCCAAAATTTTAGTGCTTTGGATTTTGCTATGATCATTTAAAATCATTTCAATAAAGTTGTTATCATTGTTGTTGTTGTTACAAACATTAGGGTCAACACCAAAAAGGGTCAGTTTGGTAACTAGCAACACTTAAATATTTTTGGCCTTTTTTATAAAGTTTGAAAAGCCTACAGAAAATAATATGTTTTTGATTTATGGGCACATGCGGCACATGCAGGGCCTGTCCAATCATCAAAGATATATAATATGTAAAGACCAAGAATTCAGCAAACATTAGCTATTCTGAGGCATTGCTTTATTTGTTAATGGTTAGGCATACATGTACCTAAAGAGTGAAACTAGGAAACATCTGAATCATTTAGGGCATAGTAACACCAAAAGGTGTGAAACAGCTAAGAATACCTCAATTGTATAAGTGCAGAACCTTCATACTTTGTAATGATTTAAAGCATAGCTAGATTGGAAAGTCAATTAGAACCATCGCATTAATTTGCTATGGCCTAAATAGATGACATATCTAGTTTATTTGTCAGGCGAGGGACAGCCACACACCCAGGTTATTTGATGAGTTAGTAAATAATACATCAAGAGATCTGTACAATAGAAAATAAATATAATTGCAATTTCCCGAGAGAAAACTAAATAATCAATCTAATGTAACGAGGCATAGATGTACAGCTGTAGTCGGATTTCTTTTCCGCCAGTTTAACGCCACTTTTCAACAATTTTTCAGTTATATATGGCGGCCAGTTTACCTAAACAGTTTTCCTGGAGCGTAACTAACCAGAACTTACTTACCCTTCAACAAGGAGCCTGCTTTTTCTCCACATATGGAGGAAATCAACATTTTCGTCAATTTTCATAGACAGGTATAAAAAGTAAAAAAAAAAAAAAAAGTAAAAAAAAAAAATATGAATAACCCGCCTTCGACTGAGATTCGAACTGTTCAATAGAAAGAGAAATTATTTTTGAATAAAACTGACACAAATTATCGGCCAGCCTATTTCCCTTGTTCCCTTGTTCAGGCAACAACTAATGAAATAGCTGCAGTAATTAAGCATGACTAACCCAGTGATCCAAGTTTGAATCCCAGTTATGGGAGGTCATACCTTTCTATATGAAAATTGGACAAAAATGTTGATCTTCTTCCTTATGTAGAGAATTTGCCAGCTCATCTTGTGAAATGTAAGTTAATACAGTTCAGGAAAACTGCTTAGGATAACCGACCATCATATAAATACACGTATGATCGATAGTTGAAAAAATCACATGTAACCCACAGGAACAAGGTTCATAATAAGATTTTCCATCCATGATGTACTGAGCTTGCAGTCAGCTTTTCGAAAACTTGTAAGCAGATTAAATGGTTTAAAACTGACAGGCTTTTAATCCTTCAGAACAATGACAAGAAATGTTTGTGTCAGAAAACGAATGCTTCAAGCTTTAGAAAGCAAAAAGCATGTTGAAATTAAAAACTCACAAAAACACTACATGTAGCAGTGAAGAATTCAGCCTGAAAGCTTTTATACTGAACCTGATTTTAAGGTATTTAAAGAATGACCAATTTCAATTTATTTTTTGATGACTTAGGCCTCAGTCTGTACACCAAAATGAAAACATTCAAACATAGATAATTTTGTTTGAGAGGATAGATTTAAATTCTAAAAATGTAAACTGCGATAGAATGAATGAGAATTGTTTATATATCAATTATGTTAGAATTGTTTATGATATTACAGCAAACAACAGATAAATGAAGCTTTTACAACAATAGTCAAATTGTGATAGTGAAGCCAGCATTTAAAACTCACAGATTAAAAGTTCTGATAAGATTCCAGAATTAACGCTGACACAGCTGTTTTTTACAATTTATAGCAATTTAATTCCTTTAGGATTTCTTTCAGTGCTGAAGAATCACCTAGTTAGACTTCAACAAGCAGACAAAGGGCTCAATATCTGAAGACTTCAATAGGACAGAAATCAACCAAGACCAATTAAGCCCAAAAAGCATTGTTTGTTTCTGGTTGCCAATGGCAACCTACAATAATTTTTCGCCGCAACCCTAGTTTTTTATTAGGTCAAAGAAACAGTATACACACTTTCTCACTTTTTTACCTTAATTTCCACATGATTTTAAAAGAAAACAAAGCCCTGACCTACCTATCCTATTCTAATGAGCACGTAACCAAAAACAAACATTTTTTTACGCCTTAGAATCCGAGGTCAATTAGAAATCAATTCAGACCAATTAGTGACTGTCTAGTGACAACAAATTTCTCATTAAGCTTACCTGATAGGTTTTGGTATTGGATAATTTGCCGGCCTCTATAAGTAATATGATCGAATAATCTGAAAATATACAAAGCATTTATTTCATTTACAAGCACTGCAAGATTAGCTTTACGTAAAATATTGCTATAGGCAAACAGAAGACAAATAACAAATTAACCCCTAACAGACGGATTGACAGGAGGACAGACAGGGCAATCACTAAATGCCCCCTCCCCCCCTCCGGATCATTAGATGCCAGGGCATTTAAATACTGTATACGTCAGGTGCAAACTTTGGCGTTTTTAAGATGTTCATGAATTGGCGGGTCTATATTTGGCGGTTCCATAGTCAACTGCCAAAATAAATCCATGTCTCGTCTCCTTATCCGCCAAAATTAAACCATTTCCACCATTCTCAAGGTTTTACTACATATATTGTGTCACTAGAGGATGAACTAGCTGTATTGAATAAGATGCACGAAGACTGAAGAGGTGGTAATTACTTGGGATCAAACAGGAGTTAACACAATGGCTGAAAATCGATAATTGTTTTGAATATACTGATATGTTTTCTTAAATTGCCATACATTGTTATATCGGTTTTAATTTAGTTTGTCTATGTATGCCGACGATTTAATTATATACAGGGTGTGACAAATAAACCTAAATTGCTTGGATTGTTTAAATTTTACCTTGTTTCAATTACGACTTAATTACCACAAGGCCATAAATGTAATGTATGTACTCATACAAACATACTTTTTACTAAACAAACAAATAGTTATATAATAGTAATATATATAATAGTATATAACACCTTTTTGATAACAAGAGTTACATTTCTTTGACAAAATAATTGGCAAGGTGTTATATTGGCATGGTCTAGATTTGGCGGTTCCGATGCCGACTGCCAAAATCGCCAAAATAAAATGGGCAGTAATATTAAGACGTATACAGTAGTTAAATCTTTTCCATATATTAGTAACAAGACTTTTAAATATGCAGTCATTTTCACAAAGATCTCAAGTGAGATCAGACTCACATCCTGATTAAGATCTCATATTGGCAGTTATAAAACTGATAACTTAGCTGGTCACCAGTGTTTGAATGCTGGGAATGGCACAACTACTTAGTGATGATTGGTTCGTAGCAGTATGGTATAAAGTATTTGTACTGTGATATTCACCAGTCCAATTTAAGCTCAGTTAGTAGGGCATCTGGCTAGTAAGCAGGAAGTCGCAGGTTCCAGCACTGCATCGACTACATTATTTTCCTCTGAATATTATATTTGGTGCTGAGAATGTGTGACTAAAGAATAATAATCTTAGAGCTAGGGTGAAGCAAAGGCTAGGCTAGTCTTAAGGCCTGCGGTTGTTGCAATAAATTACTTTGAATAAAAGGAAGGAGGAATGTAGCATGAGTATGGTATATATATATAGTATTTGTATTTGTAAATTGGCTGTTATATTCATCAGCCCGATTAGCTTGGTTGGTTGAGCATCTGACTTGCAAGCAGGAGGTTGCGGGTTTGAGCCCCCGCATCGGGTGCATTATTTTCCTCTGACTATTAATGGTTGAAGACACAGACCTTTCATCCACCACCACTGGGCATTGAAACGCTGGGAGACAATTTGGCTGCCCTTGTGAGAAAAGCTTATAAAGCACTGATACAGAATCCAGGACAACTGCTAAGATTAACAGCATGCACTGAATGGTTTTAAACTGAAATACTGTTAGAAACAGGTACAAAACCTGATGAAATCACAAATTATGATTGACAGCCAATCAAAAAGGGTGACACTTAGCACTGGATCTAGACATATTAAATTATTATCTCTTTCAAAGGAGAGTCTAATTATGATACATTATTAAGAGTGTTCATCAAACAGAAAAAGAAACAATACAGTCAAGTATTTGACTCAAGGAATTTCTCATTACGAAACGACTGAATTGCACACTTTGTTGTAAATCTGTTTGAAGAAATTTGGTTAAAATCTTCCTAAATCTGAAAACAAACCAGTCCAGATTAAGAGACTGGTTCCCCTGTAACTACACAAGAACTTAACTCAGAGAGAGAATTCAATATGAGTGACTTGGTCTGATGAATAAACTTATCACATATAAAAGAAATTAGCATGCAATACTTTAAAATAAATTATCGGCAGGATCGAGATTGATTACCCAAGAGACACTGAGAGTAATCGTAGACTTTCAGGAAGCTAACACTCTGACACACAGACTTAATTTGAATAATGGAATGAGGAAAAACAAAACAACAGTTATGGAACCAGAAGCCGATTCATGGTAGTTTCACTTCATTTAATGTTCTATATCACAGATGACAACTTAAACAAATCATTCAGGCAGTTAAGGGAATTTTGCTTTGCTATCTCCAATGATTATAATCCAATTTAATCAATTGTTTGATGCAATAAATGCCAAGTGATATGATACAAATTATAAACCTATAAACCTGGCTGTATCGAACCATTAGAATAAGTCATGAATAACCCTTGAAAACAGGCAATTATTGTTATTTTAAACAATAGACACATGTCACCATCATATTGATCGATTATGCGAGGAGTAAAATACAACATTTGATTTTAAGCAATATTACTTCGAATCTCTGGCATGAAGGTCAAGGTCAAACTCTAGTTGAAGGAGTGTCATAAATATCAGGAAGCAATTTGACATTGGGGTGGTGGAGGGGGTGCATTTGGGAGGGGGTGTCCCCCTGCCTCTAACAAATTTTTGCTGAAATTTCTTTTGTTGCCGAAATATTGGAGTGGCGATGATCACTGCGCACTGCTTCAACCTAAGCTCTAGTACTTCTGAATATTGCAGTAGTCATTCAATTCATTGAAGCTCAGTTTTACTGTTTTATTGCTTGAAAATTAAGGGTTTCCATTTAGTGCTATCATTTTAGTCATTCTGTTTATTGAACCATTTCCTTTCAGATGTGTTACCTTTATTATCATGACATTCAGCAAGCACAATGTCATACCAGTACATGCACCCACTCACAAAAACCTATCTTTGTTTGATTCATAATGCATGTTTTGGTTTACTTTTGCCCATGAAACAAACAATGACAGAGTTATTCCAAATTAGCATAATTTTAATATAATTCAGCAATTTCCAAAAGGACTGGTTCCAGACAGATTAATCCCTCAAAAACGTAGAAAAACCCAATTTGCATTTGAATTATTTCAACTGAAATTATCCCCAATAGGTCACATTTATTTGATCAAACTGGACACAGTCTCTATAAGCAGGACACAGTAAAAAAAAGGTAAAAAACCTATCCTGCATTGAAATGATTTCAATAGAAAATTACCCCCACCATAGAGTTCTCAATAATCAATCATCCACTAATATTGCTGGAAAAATGCCTGCACCCTTCACCCCTAGCAGGCCTGTTAATCTAGCTTTCAGGCCTGCTGGCCACAAACTTAATGAGAACCCTGCCATCGGCAACTGGACAGAGTAGTTTTCTAAAGCTGGACAGTCTCCAAAAGCTTGAGATAGTCTGTGAAATTTAAGCTTTGACGCAGAATTAGCACAGCTGACTATCTTCACAGTCCTACCCTATAGCTTCAATATGCATAAACTGGGAGAGGCTTAATTCAACACAATGCACTAATGTGAATATAAATGAGTGAACCAAGAGGACAATTTCTACGCATCAACGGAAACTTTCCAATATTGTGATCAATATACGGATTCCCGTGAGAAATTTCTAACATGTTCTCATTTGTTTGTATAAATTTCCTTGAGTTATCAACTTGAGAATTTAATTTGAAACACAAGGAACGCACATTTTAAGGCTTGTCCTGAATTTCAACAACAAATTAGAATCATTCAATTTGGGGCTTTAATACAAGAAAAATTGAACGATTGATGAATCTCACAAGTGAATGGTAGTTTTTAATTAAAGACAAATATTCTGTGAGATGGTTCAATAAATAATCATCCAGGATTGAAATTACAGGAGCATTTTTGCAATGAAAATCCAAAATATGATCAGGCAATGTTTGTGGAGGCATGAATTACAATTAAAATCATGAAAATTACCAGTAACCCAAACTTAATCTCTTTCACACTTGTGTGTGCATGTCATGAAGGTCTTCCAATTGCATTACAGTAAGTACCCGGTAGGTATAAAACCCAGGCGCATTACACAGAAATAGAATGATATCGGAAAACGAAGACAAAAAAGATATAAAATATTACAAATATATACCTTAGATGCTGGTGGGGGGGGGGGGAGGCACAAAAAAGATTAGGAAATCATTGTCATTAAAATATTACTAGCTTTTACCATGCAAAACAATGAACTCTATTGGGTTCTTTGAAAAACTGGTCGTGATATCAAATTGGTTGTATTATCGGACCAGTCGTTAAGTGGAACTTCACTGTATGAACAGAGAAACCCAAACATGCATGTTAAAACGGAAGACAGAATTTAAAAATAGGCCATGACGTGTTTAACTTTTTACAGCTAGCTTACAGAAAGTCATAGGTTCCACCCGGCTGTACTCCTATGGTCTTTATCTGACCTTTAAGCTACCAAATGACCCCGTGACATCAAGCCCCAGTAAGAATCAAAGTACTGAAAGTAATCATGGAACTCACAGAACTTGCATAGACTTGCATCGCAACATGAAACAGGAACTTAGTAATAAGTTTAACAACTGCATGGCGGATGTAGAAAAACGTAGTATTTAATTATGTCCACATAAAAATGAGAGCCCCCGAGTAAGTGACCGCTATGGAAAGATGAACTACCATTCAGTTTCCAAAAGTACCTGACATGTACATCCGAGAGCTGTTGTATTGCTATGGCAATATAATTAAGGACTTAATTAGTAATCAATTCTAAGGGGAAAGTACAGACAACACTATATATACAAACCTGTTATCATGGCCACTAATATCAGCAGTATAATCCCCAAACCAAACCCAGCTTGCTTCATAGCAAATGGTATACCTGAAAATATACAGAAGTTGTATTTAGATTTTATTTAATACAACTACCTGCAGATACTAAATACTTTATACTTTTCAGCAAGCAGGGGTGTGATAGCTCCAAGAGCAAAAAGGCTGAATTTCCCTACCCCATCCCCAATGCAAAAACATCATTTTCGAGTAGGTCAGGCTGTGACAGTGGACCCTTTTGTTTCTAAAATAAATTTTAAGACAAAAAAGAGGAAATCAGCCTAAAAGAGCAAAAATCACACCACTGGTAAGAGACTTGTCGAGACTGTCTTTGATTGTTCATGATCTCTGACTAGTCATCATTTGTCTCACACTACTGTTTTGAGCTCGAGTTCATATCCCGTCCAAAAACAGAACATTTCGCTTGCGAGACATCTGTTCAAGAAGCTTCCGGAAAGTCAGAAATTCTAACCATATGACTCTGGCTATTAGTGCAACAATAAACCGCAATGGAAAGATGATAAGTTCAGTTTTAACTTTGTTTTAGTGCTGACGCAGCAAAATTCATATTAATTAAGAGTATGATGTTCTACGATATTATTGCGACACAATGTCACATTTTCTTGCATATTATTGTAATAAATTTTATCATAATGTCATTCTATGTAGCATTGTCACGTCTCAAAGTTGTATCACTACCTTAATGAGATAACAGATATTAAACAAGGAATCATTCAGCAATAACAAGTTAATTAATCATGAGATATTTACATGCAATCTGCTGCTATATATGGACATTTATCACATCCAATGCTCAAGTTTATTGCAATGTCTGAGTTTTCTCAGAATCATATCATATAAGACGTGAAAAAATATTTGCTTCTGGTATCCAGACCTACCATATTTTTTCCACAACAACCCTCAGGACTTCTTGTTAGGTATGAGGAACCTTTTATTGGTGCAGCATCATTAAACCCAAGCAAAAATAAGATCAAATTCATGATTCTCAGCTCTTCATCCAAATTGAATAATGAAAAGTCTTAAATTCTGTCGTTATTGGGTGACTATTGACTATTGTGCCATGATCAATCTGAGAATAGCTAAGCTCTAGGCCTTGAGGTTTTGGACAAGAAGATTTTTTATTTTGTCCTATGTAAGCCTATATAAATCATATGACCCCTGGGGCCGGGCCAATTTTGAACCTAGGGCAATAATTTGAACAAACTTGGTATAAGTCCACTGGAAAATGCTTCACACTAAATATCTAAGCTCTAGGCTTTTTAGTTTCTGACAAGAAGATTATTAAAATTTCCCTATATAAGTCTATGTAAAATCAAGTTAACCCCAGGGCTGAGCCGATTTTGACTCCAAGGCCATAATTTGAACAAACTTTGTAGAGGTCCACTAGACAATGCTACACACCAAACATCTAAGCTATATGCCCTGTGGTTTTGGACAAGAAAGTTTTTCCTATTGGTTGCCATGGCAACCAGAGATTTTAATGAAATAAAATTTTTTGAACAACTTTGGTAGAGCTTCGTGCAAGGAACATCCCTTTAAAATTTCATTGACATAGGCCAACTGCTTAAGAAAGAGATGTTGTTTAAAGCAATTGTTGATGCACTGATGGACGGACGTTCTCATGAGACGTATGTTGTGGGGTGATCCCTTTGATCTTTTTGGTGTTTTTAACCCCACAAGTCGCACCCCACAAGTCGAAATTATCCCACCAAGTCCAGTTTGTACGTATCTGAACCCCACAAGACCTAAATGTACTAACCCTAACCCCACAACCACCCTCGCATGCGTGCGGATGCACACATGCATGAACGACAGACACCATGCGATCACAATAGCTCACCATGAGCACTTTGTGCTCTGGTGAGCTAAAAATGTTAAAGTATTGATAGTTTTTATGCCCTGTAGATCGGGGGCATATTGTTTTTGGCCTGTTTGTCGGTTTGTTGGGTACCAAACTTTACCATTGCCTATAAAATCTAAACACTTACACCTACAATCATCAAACTTCTTATGTTGGCTCCTCATGACAACCTTTACAGGACCTGTGCTTTTTCAGTTCAGTAGGTCAAAGGTCAAGGTCACCCTGAGTGGGCACTGTGTTCTAAAAACACATCTTGTTCTCAATAAAATGTGGTGAAGTTAATTACGGCAAGGGGATTTTTTATTGAATATTTGTAGAGCACATAATTATAATCTTGAGCAATGACAGATAGACCAAAGATTCCTTAATAAGATAAATAACAATGATCAGACCAATATTAATCACCTGGCAGACAGGAGTCAATCAAATCAGACAAAGATTGGGTGAGAGAAAGAAATCTATAATTGGATGAGAGGTAGACAATTAGAAAGAAAGCACAGAATATAAGTTAACCTATAGACTAATCAGTTTATAACAGTTCCTATAATATATTCAATCAGACAGTGGATTGACTAAGGTGGATTAACTGAGCTTACAGATTGATTAACCTAAACACTAACTGGTTTATAATAGTTTGTAAAATACAGTACAACCGCTCCTGAGCAGCCCTCTGTTGAGCAACAACCTCCCTTCAACAACAGTATGATTTTTACCCACTCCACTATAATTTATCTATTAATTTATCCTCTCTAGAGCAACAACCTCTCAGTAACAACATTGTTTTGTTACTCCCAAATGGTGTTGTTTTGGAGAGGTTACACAGTATATTCAAGACTCTGGCATGTGATATAGTTGGTTTGATATTCTGGTTTCAACTGCGACTATAGATTAGCTGCTTGTTACTGGTTATATGCTCATCAAACATAGGTGAGGCAGGACGGTAATTATTGTCTTTTTTATGTCATTCATAAGGAAAGGTAAAAAAGCATGTTTGTAGATATATCTTTCCTTGGCCGTAATAAAAAGTCAAGGGTTGTGGGAAGAAATTAGGGTGGGTCGAATAGGCAGAGCCCTGGCATCATAGAATAATTGCCATGCCCCTGAGTATATGAACAGTAACTTTAAATACATTCATCAAGTATAAAGCCAGACAAATATATTTTCAGATTTTCTCCTAAATTGTGGGAAGACTCCGCAAAGGTAAACTTAGGTCGTTGATGGTATTTTCTAAGTCTGTTCATTGCAAAGCTTATTCTAAGCCTGACAAGTTAGATGAGAATTGTTTGCATTTTAAAAAGAAATGCTGAGAAAATATTGACATTTTCAAACATTGTGCAAAGGCTACCAGGAAAAATAGTTCCAGTTCCTGATTTTCCAGTTACCTGCAGCTGACCTAATTTTTCTGCATTCTTGGGCACAAGATCTTCAGGGCTGGTTCAATCATTTTCTTGCCAATATCTTCATTTTCATAATTATGAACCATGAATATATGAACAATTAAAGATCTCGAATACATAATTGTAACTGACAAGATTTGCCTGAGAAATCAACATATATTATGGCCCTATTATAGAATTATACTTTGCGTTAACTCTGTACTGAAGTAACATGATTTTAATTAATAATTCATGTACGAGTTTTCAAAAGACTTATTGAGAACAATTTTTGCTTTTGTATTGAATTATTTAGCCAACTCAAATAGAAAGAATGTAATATCATGCTAGCTTAAAAAGAAACTATAATCAAAGTTACCTTAGAATGACTTAAAAAATATGCTAATATTTTGGCTATACACTAGGCTGCAGCCAAACTTTTGGTTAAGAAACATTAAATGGATTTTCCTTGTTCCAATTTAAGTCAAACTATGCATGTTGTGGATCATGAAATTATTGTCTATTTCATACGAAATCACACTTCTGTTAACATCCAGCACAAAATACATGTATTACGCTACAAAACTTCAAGCGTTTCTATGACATGTTCGCTAGATAGAAAACTTGTTTCGTATTTTCTATTCTTAACGCAAGCACATAGGGGAATATATGAATCTGACAACAGAATGTTTTGACAAAAAGCTATCTGTTCTCTAAAACAATGCAACACATACAACGAGGGATTTCACATCTAACAAGATGTAGAATAACAACCGTCTTAATTAAATAAGCTCCAAGGATTGAGAAGATAGAAAGAGCTGACAAGATTGTGCTTACATAGCACATTTCCCTTGCCTTTTTTGTAACTGTATTTGATCGGGATTATGGGCATTATTTACAGTTATATGACCAGGAAAATCAAGTTTTTATCTTGGTTGCTTATTCCTAAGTTTCAGCTACACTATAAAATGTACATATAAACAGGGAACTGGGTCATGCATTGTGAATTTGTCCGCCAAACAACATCTTAAGAATTAATCTTAAATATCATAATTATTCCCTTCCTCTGCGAAACACAGTTCTTACAAAAAAGAGCAGTTCATAAATTGTTCAGGTACCATAAGAACAGTTCATTATCTGTTCTTGATGACTGTTCAAGAAGAATTTTACTTGAACTGTTCATGAACACAGATTAAGGACAGTTCTTGAATTTTCTAAGAACTCCAAAAGTTCTTAAACTATCCTTAAAATGTTTCTTGAACATTTTAGGAATTCTTCATGAAACCAGATATTCCTAAAATATGACCCACATTACAGAAATTGGGTTGTGATGTTAAGGGTGTAAATCTTAAGCGTTTCTCAACAGTTCCTGTTAAAGCTGGAAGTCACGAAATGACCCTGGCTGTTGGTGTCAATTTTTACCTGCGGCCCCGTTTTAGCAAGCACCAGTTTTATTTCGGTGTATGTAAATTTGTTCCTAACAGATTTCGTCAGGGATCACATAGCCAAAGAGTTGAACTTTTCCGACACTAAAATTATGGTCCTGTATTTGAACTATGGAGACGGATATCGCCAAGTCTTAATAGTTTCGATATTCATCTGTAGAGTACAATAGTTATTATTTCAGGTATAAGTGTACATATCTAACATACGTTCCTTAATTATTCACAGACACTTGTTTAGAAAAAATTACCCCACCCACCACAGTTGCAGTATCAATACATGATAGTCATAAGAGCAAACGTGGTGGGTGGGGTATTTTTTTTCTAAACAGGTGTCTGTGGAATTATTTGGACTAATGAACAAAATATATACCGGAATAAATTTGGTCGGCATCCAAACTGCATCAAAATACATCCTTAACAATACTGGTCTGTAAAGTATCTGGCCGCAGAAAACTATTTGACTTGTCCCCAGTCTTAAGTGGTTATTTATACTTTATGACAGTTCACGAACTATACAAGAACAGTTCAAGAAATATTCATGATTTCGTGAATTCTATTCAAATGGGAAGATAATCTCAGTGAAGAAAAAAACACCATAGCTTTCATTTTATCAATTCACTATCAAATTATGTGCCAATAGTGAATTATACCAAGCTACTGTAAAGAGATGAACACTTTTTTAGGGCAAGTGCCAACATAGCAAGATCAATCAAATTATGGCTTCCTGCTGGTATTTCATGTAATGATTGTGTATTATATATTGGGCCATTAAAGCAACTGTTCCACTTTGACATTGATTAATCCAATACACTTACATATGGCACTGTATAAAAGCTTGCATGATTAATGCAAGGGAAAATGTCATTGGACCTATATCACTGTAAAGGATAATTATATTGTGTGCCACATAAATTTTCCATATCAATCCCTTTTTATGCATTTTTGTAGTAATGCAGTCAAATAATAAAACCAAAATTTATACGAACAGCTGTTATTCAAATACTAGGAGTGCTACACTAAATGTAACCCGCATGGTGATCTGGAATCGAATCCAACAAATGTGTAAAGGCCACTGGCTTCTTGTGGAAGGATAAATTAGAACGGGTTAAAATACAGTCAAGGAAAACTGTTAAGGTGAACCAGTCGATGTATATACAGTCATGCATAACTGAAATATCACTGAAAAACAAGGGTGGCCTTTGTTCACAGGTTGACTGTATTAATGGGTGCATTGAAGGACAGCACACTTTTACAACTGCCTTGAATGTTGATCCAAGATGATCAATAGCAAGAGTATTATGTTTATTTTCTTTCAAAATGATAAATCTAATTCTAATGTATTATGCAGGAAATTTTGATTTAATAAACACCTCTATTCTTATTGAAGTTAGGACATAGTATTTCTATTAGGACACAGTAAATCTTCTAAATTATCATCCTAAATCTGGTGTACTTTCCCAGAAAGTAAGGCAAATAGATTAAAAATGTTCAGCACACAGAAATTGTAAGGGATGTTGCTCAGACATGGAAAAAAATATAATTATGTATGATTATATTTGTAAGTCTATTAAGAAACACCAAACATACACATTTTCTTAGCTTCTTCCACATATGGCTGTATTTTTTCAACATATAAGCGAGAGAAAAAATAATAACAGTTCCACAAGCAGTGCCAATGTTGAGACGTCAATTCACTGCCTCAGTGAGATCTATCCACCTATAAATTTTATGTTGCTACCTCTTATAGTTTCTGAGTTATGAGCTACATTAAACTTTTCACACAGACGACGCAGCTAGTGATCACAATTGTAGCTTGACTTTTTCCTCGAAAACAGCCGAGCTAAAAACACGGTTGCCGATGATGAATCACAGATGACAACATTGATTCCCTGCAGTGACTGTCTCACAGTCTGATTCATCATTATTTAAGCCACTAAAATACCTTTCCTGACCAACAGACAGAGTCTCTGTGTAACACGATAGAAAGTTAGATGGTGTGACAACATGTCCAGAATCCATATTCAGACATTATTAACAGAGAACAGACAGACAAAGCAATCCTTGTATCTATCATAAGATGACAGTATGCACGAACATCATCAGACAACAATGGTCAGTGTATAAAATTATAAGCTAACTAACACTAAAAACTTGAGTACAATATTCCAAATATGATTTAAGATCAAAGCGAGACGTTTCACAGAAGCTAACTCAAGTTTTGTGACTTCATGTCACCTAATCCATCGGCCTGGGTCTCCAACTATTACTATTGTAACCTATTCCTACACATGCTGTCAAAAAGCCAGCACAATTTTTTAGGGAAAAATAGTAGAAATTTTAATGTATAAAGAAAATAAGTGACGATTCGCAAGACTATAAGCACAGGCATCTTTATACAATGTTTGTTTACAAATGGGTAAAAACATTGATAGTTACAATAAAAAGGAATTCCAAAGGTCAACCATTCAATATATTTGACCCAAACTGTCTCCGTTAAGAATAATATCAATTGAATGGGATTTTTTGTGATTTTAGGGAAAACATCATATAGGGAAATGGGGATGAAATATGGCCCAAATTAGTCCCCCCCCCAAAAAAAAACAACAAGTGCTGTGGCACCTTACTCAAAAGACATTCTAAATCAGAAACAATACTCTATTTAAAATGTGTGTTAAGAATCTTCAGAGACATTATGGAAATTGGTAAAATAAAACATGATTTCAAAAATGTTTTTGTACTAAATTCTTCCAAAATCAATTGTTCATCATTTTCTTATCATAAAAATTCAAAAGAGTGACTTAATTATGATAAGGCCTAGCTACTTTTTCTTCTGGTACCTAGCAGGCCCTTAACTTAAAATTGTACAATTGGAATAGCTGCCTGGTTAATCATAGGAAATACATGTTTATCATCACCCATCAGCATAGCAAAGGAATAATATCTCCTGATGTATGGTGCATACACTAATTCATGGCCCGAATTAAAGTCAAATAAAAAAGGAACTAATTTTGATGCAGATACTTACAATTGTAAGAAATTCTTCTTAAATATAAAATGCCCGAAGCATCATAATACATGTAAGCAATAGCTTATAATAGAATAACAAGAGTGCCAGGTCATAAAAAATGCTCGTCAAAATTCATTTTTCAAAGCGCCAAGGGGCATAACTCTGAAGTGCTTGGGCCGATTGGGCTAGTTATCAAACCTGACCTAGATCTCATGGCCATAAACATTGCCATCAAGTTTGGTGAAGGTCTGAATGATACTGTTTAAATTAGAAAGCAGACACCATTGTGGACGCTGCCTGCCCGTCATGGGTGTCCCATAATACGACCCGTTTTTCAAACGGGCATACAAAAATTGTCCTAATTCAAAGGCCTGAAATGATTGTATCTGTAGGAACTTGTGTACTTATGTCCTAAGTCTGTGCTGTATGTATACATACATGTATGACATTGATATTATACGGGTCAATCTGTATCATTTAGTGTTGTAGACATGACACTCACTGAGTCTAACTTTTTTCGTCATTCTCATCCATAATAAAAAATATCTGAAACCAACAACTATTTTATTTGCAAAATTTGATACATTATTTCCCATATCATAAAAAGCAGACGCCAATATGATTGCCGCAATTTTTCTGATAAGATCCAGATTATTATTTATTTTTGAAAAAACGTCTCTGTCTCATTAATTCAAAGACAACAAGTCCAATAAAAAATCTCATGAGATTTATATTTTAGATACAGTGGATATGAAGCCATATATTCAAACAAGCAGACGTTTCATGCAATGCATAACCATCATAAATGTGTTTTTCTTTATCATATGACTTGGCAAAGCAAGCATACAAAGAAGCTTAGCCAGATAATTTGACCATATTTCCTAAAATCAAATGATATGACACTGTTGTTCAATTAAGGCATAAAAAAAAATTTTGTTTCTGGACACCCAACCAATGCTTATTTTGTAAACTTTTATATACATGTATCAGTACGACAGGAACAATGCATCCGCTTTTTCTCACTTTTTTACATTTTTACATGCTTTCAAGAGCTAAATAAAATCCCCTACTTACCTGTATACCTATATCTAATGAGCATGTGACTAGAAACAAAAATTTTTAGGTCTAATTTGTTTGTTTATATAGGGTTTTACGCCCCTTTTCAACAGTCCGAGTCATATGAGGTGGACGGTTCACCTAATCATCGCTCCTGGGAAGAACCAGTACTAGACTCCCATCCTCCGTAAGCAACTGCCTACTTTCTCACATGAAGAGACATGGTCCGTAGCGGGGCTCGAACCCACGACCCTCTATCAGTGCAAGGCTACAGTGATTTGAAGTCAGCGACCTTAACCACTCAATCACGGAGGCGGGTCTTTTAATTATTAGGTCTAAGAGAAATGGTATTGTCATATATATATTTAGTGTTGGTGGCTACACCTAGAGATTGTAAGTTAAAACCCCATAAAACAGCCACATTCTGCAATCAGACAATAGATTTTTTCCCCTGAAGATTGATTAAAAGGAATGGATACTTTTATCACAAGCAAGCTTCACTGACCTGCACAGAACAAAGCTAGTCATGCCTTAATCACATCCAATGAAGGCACTAAATAAGTATATTGGACGTGACAAATAGCAATGCATTATGAATTCATTTAGTTTACCTTACATTAAACAGGCCAATGCATATATTTATATTTTCATGGTGTTTCTGTAATTTATCTGTGACCAGTTTTCTTACATATACTGTACATGTTACAGTGCTAATGTTGTTCTTCATAAGTTATACAAAAATCTTCAGTATCAAGAGAAAAAAATGACCTTCTAAGACACAAAGCCGCAACCAAATCATCACAGAAACTAGAAATGTGTCCTGAGGACACAAAGCCCCCACTGAGAGCTTAGAGGTAAAATTAGGGTCTATAGCTCATGTGTTTAGACTTCAATGAAAATCAAACTTGACCTGTATTATATATTATTATATACCTTCATGTAAAATATGAAACCAATCCATGAAAATATTTCTTGAGTTATTGCTTGGAAACCAAAATTTGAATGCATTGATGGACATATAGGGTATGGGTAACAGGGGTAACATTTTATGCCTTTCTTCTAATGGTAGGAGCATAAAACTGTGCTTCAGCCAAGATTTGAACTTATGCTCAGGACATAGTTAGTAGAGCTTTAAAACTTGAATAATAATTATATGCTTTCACCTTCATTATGAGCATGCAAAATTACTACTTATAATAATATAAATCTGTCCATAGAATCGTTTTAAGGCTAGCTACCTTGTATGCAACTGTTGTAAAATAAACAAAAAAGTCAATTTTAAAATTAAAGCAGTTAAGTTGAAAGTACAGTTAAATCTGTGAATAAAGGCCACCTTTTCGAATAAGATGTTCACATTTATTTACAGAATAGCCTTTATTTGGAGGTGGGCCAAGACACAGGTTAAAAATTGACTGGTCAACATATCTACAGTGCAACATCTCCAAAGCAACACCCTTTGGGAGTAGCTAATCTATGCATTAATTCATTCTAATTTCTTAAAATTTAATAAATTTCCAAATACAGTACAACAACTCCAGAGTGGCCCTTTCTTGAGCAATCACCTCCCTTCAACAACAGCATGAGTTCTCTCTCTAGAGCAACAACCTCTCAACAACAACATAGATTAGCTACTCCCAAAGGGTGTTGCTTTGGAGAGGTTGCACTGTAGATATGTTAACCAGTGACGGTTAATCTTCTTTGTGATAATAAAACAACTTTTCCCAATGAAATGAGTTTTTGCTACACATCAATAATCTGTAACTAATATACTACAGCAGTTTCATAAAATAGCATGTAATTGCCTCAATTTTCCCAGTATTGTTGGCTAAATCAAGTAATTGATTATGTTTCTCAGTATCCACTTTACGAGCCTCTATAATTAGTATTCCTTATTAAGTGTAAAATATGAATAAGTCAGTTCTCAGAGTAATTATTTGTTGACAATTATGTTGCCCTCTTACAATGCTGTTGGCTGTATGTTTACCACCATTTTTTTCTTGACTGGTTCGATCCCTAGTAATTGACATAGTAATATTGACATCTAATGTAGGCCTATCCATTTATGACATGAAATGTGGTTATTTGTGATCTATTTATACAGACTGTTCGGAGGTGGGCTATCCTTCGGGTGATTGCGTTTTTGTGTTTTTTTTTGGAGGGGAATTGTACTTTAAGAGGATGGAATGTTTTTTCAGTGTTTTTGTCTCGGGATTCTTTTCTTGTCTATATTCATACTAGCTGAACATATTTTTGTACATGTTGAAATCACTATGAGTACTATGAGATCACACTTTTTCTTTTTATATGTCACCAATGCTTCAGTTATTTGAAAGTATAAGCAGAGATGGGCCAGAAGTTTTGATTTGTATAAAAGGCACCATAGTGCAAATTAGGATTAGCCATAGCAATTATGTGTTGCGTCAAAAAAGTTAGTGTTAGTGTTTTAATTGTATATATACATTGTAATACTATATACATGTATACAGCATTTAATAAGGCAGCTGTGACCTTTAATTTGTATTTTGGGGAAGACGAGATATGCAATTTTTTAGGAATTCTTTTATTATTTATGTAGTAGAAAAGGGTTATGATTGCTAGGATGGAATAATTACCGTATGTTCCAAGAAATTAATATTACCCTAAATTAGGGGAACACTTTGTTCTAAGACTGAATATCATAAACCTGTAAACATAAGAAAATCTTTGTGCATAAAGCAGGTACCTAGATCTTGGTAAAATTGTATATGTTACATGCAAGTCACTATTAACTTTTTCTCTAAATTATTTCAAAATTCCTTAATTAGGGGACTGCACTAATTCAGTCTTCACAAAAAAATTTTTAAGTACTGGACATTCGATCCAGTGAAAATGCAAACTTTACTGGACCGAATTAATTTTTAGTGGACCAAATAGAGTATACTATATAAAAAATCTTATAATTTGACTAAGAAACATATTTTTCTTGAGTGATTAAAGGATTTTATTTTGTTCTGAATCACTGGAAAAATCACTGGATCTTCGGACCGCTGACTTTTTAAATTTACTGGACCGATGGCCATTTTGGTGGACTTGGTCTTAGGCCCGGTGCTAAATTCAAAGACTGCACTATGATCGAGACACAGATGTCAATAAGGGACAGACAGACTAACAGACAGATAGTGAAATTACTGTAGGGCCATTCATAAAAATCAATGGTCTCACTAATGCAGACAATTTTCTGAAATATCTCTGATAAAATTACGGTGGACGCCCACGTACCAGACCAATAAATAGTGATCTAGACAAATTACTTCAAACTATTTGACAATAAAGAGTATAGCAATCATTAAGACTTACCTATTACACCCGACCCTATGATTGAGTTGATGAAGTTAAAACTAGTCATAGGAACATTAGTCTGTTCCTTGTCTCCTTGGCGATCATCCTCAAATAAATGTCTTGATTCACTGACGCTTGATGTGTCCGAAAAATCAGACTGGGTCTGAAATAGATGAAGAGTTTCATCACAAAGAGGTTGGAAAATTATGCAAAGCTAGAACATTTTGTTCATTTGCGATAGTAACTAAATGTGTGCAGTCATGTTTTCAGGGGCTGTGACTGTCATCGGATGGTTATGGTCTCTGGCCCTTTTTCTGTGAGCTGTAGACCAATCCAAGACAATGTTTCACATGTGAGGAAGCTGCCCATGCGTACACCTTGGATTTACTTCCACCATTAAAAATCTGGAAAAATCACCAAATGACCCTAGTGCTAGTCATCAAGAAAAACTTCTGTGTAAAGTGTTCTCATTTACCTGAAAATTGAAACATATTCGGCAATATTTGATGGTTGTAGGTAAGAAAAAAAATTATATCTCCCTTTTGAAGAGTTTTAATTCTACCAACAGAGCTATAATAAAAGATATTCATTCTGTTCCATTTTTTATTGTACATTTGAAATGGATAAAAAGGAATGAATAGAAATCATACATCGTGGTTAAAATTATCAAGCAATAAAATCAAGATACTTTCAATACAAATTGCTATTTAATAATGTGTTCTTCAATTATAATAATTATAGAATGATTATAAAAAGTATGTATGGATATATTTGTAAGAGAAATGTCAACTTCATGGCACCAACTGAATGGCAGAAATGTTTGATTAAAATGATACAATTTATGAGTGAAATCTCTAGGATCAGAACAGGTAGAAAGATGAAAATAATTAACTAAAATGACAACTTCAGCTAAACCTAGCTACTAGTAACATAGCGAAAACTTCAATACAAAGTCCACCTCACTACAACAATCACAGTCATGGTTTCCACTGGGGATACAATATAATTATGCTCTATAGAACACCTCAGTTAATAACTTATATAATTTATTTTGGTCTCAAAGAAGTTTTTGAAAACTTCATGATAGTCCAGCTTTCCATAGCTTTGCTAGCTCGGTGCAAAGGGGTTTGTCACAAAAAAAAAAAAAAAAAAAAAATTATATATGGGTTACATGGAAAAAAAAATTTTTTTTGATTTTTTTTTGTGACAAACCCCTTTGGCTCGGTGCATTAAATCAGATCCTACTTTTTCTACATCCGCCACACAATTGGTAAAATAGTTTCTGCTCCATGTTGCAGTGCATAAATTGTCTATGCATGACCAGTTTCTATGAGTGCTTTCAGTATTTTTATTTATATCTTTTGTAGTATCCTCAAGACATTTTTTATGAAATAAGTGGCCTCTTTGTTCAAGCATTAATGGTCTCTACCTAGTGGTGATCACCTGAGCAACTCATCACTGTGAGTTCACATCTTGATCATCATGGACCAAATTTCACTTGTTTGAAAACAGTTCAGTTAGCTTACAGAAGGTTGGACAATTGGTAGTTTTACCCAAGTGTGACTGCCTTCATTGTGACCTAGCTTGGGTCTTCCACAACCATTAAAACTGGAAAAACACCAAACAAGTTTAGCTGTTGGTGTGACGTTAAACCTCAGAGAAAAATTTAAACAAGATACACTGACAGAACAAAAATGCAGAAGTCCCCACACATGCCAGCCAAACAAAAAAAAATTTCTAGGAATTTTGTTCAAGACTTTTTTTGTTGAAATAACTGATAATTAGACAAAATATCGCCATGGAAAACATTGCTTGTCATGATTTAGTTAAGACGGTTTCAGACAGTAGATTGTAACACATGTTGCAATTTTAAGGCCATAAAAAGGCTAGTTTGAAGGAACATGTAGTTTCCGCACAAAGCATACAATTTAATGACAATTCGAGAACAAATTCTGTCATTATTTTGAAACATTACAATTTGAAGAAGAGATCTTGTAATACTAAATCAAGTCTTTTAGAGAACTCCCAAGAATTTGAAGCTTTTAGAGTCAAATACCATACAGTAATAAATCATTGCACAACAGCCAGATTGTCGTATATATTGCTTTGTACAATAAAAAAAGTCAATTTATCATAGAAATGCAATATATCCGAGCAAACTGCATGCTTTTATCGATATATCTAAGGCCGAAGAATTTGCATACATTGTTTCATGTGTGTGCAATGTGTGATGATTTTTTACTTTTCAAAATATAAGTAAAATTAATTTGTTAGATCTTCTTTCATTTTTTTCATCTCTTCAAGCTGTGAACTTCTAACATGTAGAAAAAGATTGATATTAATTAAGGTAGTATTGTTAAGCTTACTGGTTATTAATTCCTGTTTCAAGATATCATTATACAACCGCTCGATGGGTCGTTGTTTGGACTTGGCCTAGTTTTGTGAAAAAAGCCTGCGGCGCTTTTTTATTTTTTTACATTTTTTTCATCTTTTAACCTTGCAACCGAAGAAGCATGCCACACAGAAAACAGGATACAAACAATTAATTGCCTCACAGGGCCCTTCTGAGGTTGAGTGGTTATGGTATATGATCAGTAATCACTATGACCACTTAATGCTGTGTGTTCAAATCCCAGCCGGGTCTAAATTACACATGTGATGAAACTGTCCAGCTAGTTTATGGAAGTTAGGCCAGTGGTTCTACCCTGGTGCATGCCTGTTGTGTTCCTCCACCAATAATTTAAGCTAGCAGAGTTGAAACATGAACCTGACTGTTGGTGCCACATTAAATTTTTATTTGAGTTTTACGCCCCTTTTCGTCAGTCAGTCATATGAGGCAGACAGATCATCTAACCATCACTTCTGGGAAGAACCAGTACTAGACTCCCATCCTCTGTAAGCAACTGCCTACTTTCTCACATAAAGAAACATGGTCGGTAATGGGGCTCAGAACCACAACCCTCTAATAGAGTGAGGGGTTACAGTGATTTGAAGTCAGCGGCCTTAACCACTCGACTTAACTGAGGCAGGTTTGCCACATTAATCCTTAGTGAAAAAGGAAGACTCCCGAGTCCAGACAACTTATAATATCCTTCATATTGAGATAAAACTTTGTTCTATGACTATTTTAGAATATAAGTAAGTTCTTGCTGTGAATGGATGAAAAAATTAAAGACCATGAAATTTTCCACCGATCATTTAAGAATTGTTTGTTTCTTGTTACCTCAGAGTCAGTGACCAACCCTGATTTCCACATGACCATGCAAGCTTAGACTTTTTATTAGGATAAACAAACGGTACATCCACTTTCTCACTTTATTTTACTTTTCACATGCTTTCAAGAGCCAAAAATAAAATAAAATGCAACAATCAATGAATATCCTATTTTTAATGAGCATGTTACCAGAAACATACGATTTTTTTATGCCTGAAGCCAACAGACATGAATAATATGCTGTTCTGAATAAAACAATACAAAGGTTAAAAGCTTTGAGGGAGATAGTGTTTTCAAGTATGACATTTTTTCCCCTGGCAATAAGTTCTGCACGACTTATTTGGCTGTATCTTGCGTTAGATATTCACAGTAATTGCGTCGTAGAGCCTAATTCCTCGGAGACAAGAATATAAAACCATGTGTGTGACAAAATGGATGACAGATAGATAAACTAGATAGTCAGAAAATCAATGAAATCAATAAAAGTTAAAACTAAATATCAAAGTAAATTTTATATACATGGATGGGTTGTATACTTAGGTATGATTGAATATATATATGTTCAGTAGATTTTAGTTCAAAGGTGGCTCAGTACACATCTATAGGTGTGGCCGAACTATCACTTAATCCTGTGAAATTTCTTTCTTTTTTCAATTCGGTTTAATGCCGTTTTGAAAAATCGTTTGGTTATATACGTTTATATGGTCAATTCACCAAACAAGTTTCCTAGAATGCATTTTAAACCTGGCAGTACAAATGTATTAATTAATTTACCGCTAGGTACATTTTTGTACCAATGCAAATGAGTGGCTGCAGGTTTTTTTCCGGTATTTTGGGAATATGACCAAATTACCCTTGGGATTATAGGAATTTTCGCAGTGTTTAAATCAAAATTGGGAAAAAAAATATGACTACAATTTTACAATGTTTAACTTATTCTTCTTATTCTCCCATAAAACAGTAGAATTAGGTATTTACTACCAATAGTGATTTTAATAAAATTATATAATTAATATAAAATAAATTTGGGGGGGGGGGATTTGGAATTTTTGTCTGTGAATTGGGAAAAAAAGACACTATCTTCCATTGAGAGTATGACCGAATTTCGACTATAAAAACGTGCCAAAAAAATCCCTGAATTGAACCCAGATTGCCGGGTTACAAATCCACTGAACCCAACTGCAGGAATTAAAATCTTACAATTCTCCATTGATAAATTTCGGTGACAATAACAAAATATACGCACAAGTAAATACCAAGACTTTTTAACTAAGTAGAAATATACATTGTAAAACATTTAATATGTTGAAGAATTTTAATAATACATTAATTTCCAGAAAAAAAGAAAACTGTAATTGAATTTTCTATAAAAATGTCACTATTACCATCATCCTGACAATAATTAAATACACACAATCAAGAAATCTACAAAAATATCTTATATTACCTTATTAGTAGAATTGACAGAAGCCACAGGCTTAAGTTCGCTGCCTTCCTTGAATTCCGACATTTCTAGGCGTGTTCCTTCCACAATTAACTGATCGCAAATAATTCTTCTTTAATCCAAAATTGTCTTAGATATCAGAAAAGCACTTCATCAAAAAACAATACATGACGCATATTCTGCACTAACGTAGTTAACACATGAAATGGAACCAGTTTATAGGACTTAAAAGTTTATTTGGTTCTTTAAATTACCATAAATATGTTAATATCTCAGCCAACTAAAACCTGATTCAAAGAAATCAAAGAAAATTAATGTATCATTGATAGTAAAATAAACTTCTGAGATCCTCTCTACAACTGAAGTCACTCTGTCCAACCATAGCCAACAAATGCACTGTTTATAGCAGATATGACAGCACACTGAATAAAATCAATTAGTTTGAAGCCTGACAGGATCTCAGAGCCAAATCACAATTGAACAGCAAACAATGTCTGCTGCATGGGTTACCACTTATTAATAAGAATAAACGACCAAAGAAACAATAGTTCAACAGTTTGCCCTGTTTAATCACAGCATCACAACAGTAATAATTAAGCACCCTTTCACCTTTAACAGTCACATTATTTCAAAGCGTCACCAAATAAAATAAACACCGCCTAATCACACACACTGAAAAATCTGAAAACCACAAGTAATTAAACAGTCACCAGTGAAATATTCCACTCCAATAATCCATCATGAAATAGTATACAATTCCTTTACCAAAGCATGCATTATGCGACATATTTTATTGATTGGACAATTCAACAATGGGTTAACTGCCTGTAATGCTGTTACAGTAGGGTGTAGGTTACTATTTAGTTCTCCATAATTATGAAAACTGAATGTTTTTACATTTTATCAGATATTTAAATTTGTTTTTTTACCTGCATGGGAATCATGTTACAGTACAACCTCTCCAGAGCGGCCCTCTGTAGAGCAACAACCTCTCTATAACAACACCTTCAAAATTTCCCTTAGCGGATATTTACTATAAATTTAACCTCTGTAAAGCAACAACCTCTAAAAAATGGCCAATATTTGCAGCTCCCACAGGGTGTTGCTCTACAGAAGTTGAACTGTATCATTAATAGCACATTAAATATTTTTCAGAAGGTACATGTATTAATAATTTTTCAATAATATTTCTGTTACGTACAGTAGCCGGTTCATGTGACCAGATTTCTTGGACTGTATTCTAACCAGTACTGTAACCAGTAATTTACACTTCCATAAGCAGCCGGGTACTTCTACACATATGGAGGAAAATTGACATTTTTGTCACAATTTTCATTGAGGGACAGTATGACCAGCCATGACCAGTAATCTAACCTGGATTGCCGAGTTACCAGTCCTGCGCACTTAAACCACTGGACAATGGCTGTGGCCAACACATCAAATGAAGCCACTGTAGTTTGAGGCAGTGATATCAGGTCCATAGTACAGAGGACCATTGACCACCAGGTTCCATGTTTGGGACCAGGACAAGGTGCTAGGTTTTCAGTCACAATTTTTCAGAATAGTCTTTCAACATTATAATATATAAACTATACTCCTTGCATATGAAATTGTCATTTATGTGTACTCACAAATATTATTATGCTTGGAATACTGGAAGTTCAAATTAAGTTAGATCTTGACAAGTTGCATGCCTTTTACTCCATTTTGCACACATACTGAACATCCTGAAGGTGAATATTATGATTTGCAGATTAAATTTCCTACAATTATGTAGAGCGAATCTGGCTACATTTTGAAAGATCATTTTAGCCATTATTTTACCAGTCATAATTGATTGTTTTCTCAATAAGGTTGTGGGTGGAGCACTTAATTGTTAAGGATGGTTAGGTATAGTTATCAATTACTAAGTCTTCCCACATTGGAAAAACCATTAACATAGATTGGAACAGTCTATGGAGAGGAGCCATGAAATCGAGTACATAAATGTGGCAATGTAATAATCCCCTGACATTACAACGAGGCATAATAGTTTCCCCAATAATTTAATGTTATCTGAACCGTTCATGTAGAAGCATGTACAATGAAATACTTAACTCTGCAGAGAATTCTGTGAAAGACAACTTCAATACACCATTAGGAACAAAAATTGTTTCTTGATAAGAACCTATGGTGATTACTTATTAAAAACATGTCAAACAATGTTTTTGAGGGGGTATAGGATATATACTTGAGGGCAGTTAACATTAATAAATATCCTGGGTTTTGTACCTGCATGCACTAACTTGGTACTCTACAAGTTACTTATGACCCGCCTCCGTGGTCGTATGGTTAAAGTCACCGACTTCAAATCACTGTAACCTCTCACTGATTGAGGATTCGAGCCCAGCTACCAACCATGTCTCTTTATGTGAGAAAGTTGGCTGTTGCTTATGGAGGATGGGTGTCTAGTACTGGTTCTTCCCAGGAATGATGGTTAGATGAACTGTCTGTTTCATATGACGCTGTCTGTTGAAAAGGGGCGTTAAACTCGATATAAACAAACAAACAAATCTACAAGTTACTGCCATGGAGAATAAAATATGGGCTTCTTAAGACATGATGTCTACAATCAATTCATCCACTAATAATATATGAGAACCTCTTAAATACTGTTTGCCTGTAAGTGAAGACAACGTTTAAGGCGAAAAAAATGTTGGTTTCTGGATACATGCTGATTAAAATAGGATAGGCAGGAAGGGATTTTTTTTCTCTTTTTCTAATATTCTTAAAAGCATGTGGAAGAGTACAAAAATGAGACAGTGGATGTTATACTGCAAAATCATTAATTTTTGTTGGGGATTTGATTTCGTGGATTTTGTTGGTCGGCTCATCCACGAAATCAAATCCCCCCAAATTTAAATGCAGAGATAATGCATTTCTTTTCAAAAATCAAAATCCACCAATTTATGTCCCCACAAAATAGCCATTTTAGTAAAAACCACGAAAATTGAGCCCAACAAAAATAAATGAAAATACAGTAATCTTCCCCCCCCCCCCCCGAGCCTATGAAAAAGTCTCGTCTCAGAGGGAAAGATTAGGTCAGAAACAAACAATTCTTTAATACCTTAGATTTACATTTATAGGTATTGTAAGAGTCTGTCATTGTTAATAAATATTACATAAATTCAAAACCAATTATTTTGTAGAATGTATTATCAGTCCTATAGTAGAGACACATTTCAATTAATGGTTTGAATTTGAGAAATGTGAAGATTTGCTCAGTTAGGTCTCATCAATGTCACTAGGTGTATGACAGAAAGAGATACATGCTCATTGCATCAACAAAACATGGTGGTGTCACTTTTAGATGTAGTCATTTAATTTATCGATTTTAAACAAACTAGTCAAGGTATAGATTGTTTAGTTCTGACATAACTTTCATCATTTCCTCTTATTTCACCATGGAATCAATATTTAAGTTTAGAATGATACATAGATGAGGTGACTTACTGGCATTCAATGGATGTCACACACATTACTGACTCATATTGGTTTAAATTAATCATTCAGTGCTCAACATCTGTTGTTTAATACATCCTGGTCCATATTAAGAGCTCTACATAATACCCAGTAATTTGAAAATCTATAATTATTAAAAAAATCTTGGTCTGACACAAGTCATGTTTATATAGACAGTTACCCTATAAACACAGATACATGTACGCAGGTCTGTTAAAAATGAGACACACAAGATATAGGAAAATGATTAACAGCCACAAAATAAATCAAAGTTAAGTATATATGTGTAGCCTGGGTAAGTTTTTAAGCCTGTTGTGGTGACATACCTATATATATTCTTCATCGGAAACAAAAAACCTGGTTGCTTATAATACATACTGAGTAAACATTCCATGTAAAATAAGATGTAAAGGTGATCTGTAAAAACAGGATACCTGAGATAAGAGATATCTTGTAAACTGAGGTGACCAGTGACCTGTGAACAGAAGTGACATGTGAACAGAGGTGACCTGTGAACAGAAGTGACCTATGAACAGAAGTGACTTGTGAATACAAGTGACCTGTGAATAGAAGTAACCTGTGCACAAAAGTGACCTAGCTGTGAATAGAAGTGACCTGTGAACACCTGTGAACAGAAGTGACCTGTGAACAGAAGTGACCTATGAACACCTGAGAACATATTAAGTGACCTGTGAACAGAAGTGACCTGTGAATACAAGTGACCTGTGAATAGAAGTAACCTGTGAAAAAAAGTGACCTAGCTGTGAATAGAAGTGACCTGTGAACACCTGTAAACAGAAGTGACCTATGAACAGAAGTGACTTGTGAATACAAGTGACCTGTGAATAGAAGTAACCTGTGAACAAAAGTGACCTAGCTGTGAATAGAAGTGACCTGTGAACACCTGTGAACAGAAATGACCTGTGAACAGAAGTGACCTATGAACACCTGAGAACATATTAAGTGACCTGTGAACAGAAGTGACCTGTGAATACAAGTGACCTGTGAATAGAAGTAACCTGTGAACAAAAGTGACCTAGCTGTAAACAGAGAACACAAGTAACCAGAGGTGACCTGTTGCTAGAGCTACCTTTTACACTTGTAAAAAGCGCAAACATAACAATAAGTAAAGCTACAACATGTGTGTCCTTGATAAAGTTAAGACAAATGACAAATCGAAAGTGAATGGGTAGTATAACTACATGTATCATTAACTCTACGTATAGCCAGCTAATTAAAGTCCCTCAAAGGATTACTGGTACAAAGGGACAGTCGGTCACTGTTGGAGGTGCCAATATCATCCCTTTTCAACAGTCAAAGTCACATGAGGCGGACAGTTCACCTAACAATCGTTCCTGGGAAGAACCAGTACTAGACTTCCATCCTCAATAAAGCAAATGCCTACTTTCTCACATAAAGAGACTTTGTCAGTAGCTAGGCTCGAACCCACGACGCTCTGTCAGTGAGAGGTTACAGTGATTCGAAATCTGTGTCCTTAACCACTAGACCATGGAAATGGGTCTATATATTCTATTCATGTGCCATACTGCCATTGTTCAAAGTTGTGGCAGTAAGTTATATGCCACATGGAATTAGTTACAGAACTAGCAGACCAGTAATGATGATGGTATATTTAAGTAATTTTATTTTATTAAGGGGCCTGGTTTAATGACTCAGCTGTTACATATCATTTGATTAATTTTTTTTTCTTTGATATGGAGGACTAATACGGTTGATCACAGTAGGTCGAGCTTTTCTTCGAAAACAGCTGAGCTAAAGAAGGACCCTGTTCTAACAAATTTAATATTACCCGAAACAACAGGTGTCGCCAAACTCATTTCACACAAAGAATTTATCGAGAAAAAAAGGAGAGGACAAATACCATAAACATCATGTGGCCAATCAGCTGTAAGAGAAATAACCTTCCCAGAAAGAAGTCGTTCCACACATCATTCGCTAATTATTTCCTCCTAAGTCCAGCTGACTTTTATCATGACATTTCCACAAAACACAACACCGATTTTTTTTTCTGTGACAACAAATTTTCTCCTGGTTCAAACAAAATTGAATAACAGGAATTTTTATGCGGCTTTGTTGGAGAGAACAAACAGAGATAACATTTTTGGACACAATTTCAGTCCATGTAAAGTCAAACACGTATAAATTACATTTTAGTACACATGTTCAGTTTGGGTAAAAACTACTGAAGCGGTCAACTCATAACACAAGTCATTAGTGACTATTCATACTGGAACTGTTTACATAGTGTTTTAAATAATGATGTTAAGATATTTAGGCAATATAAAATAAATATAAAACATTGGTTTGCTGTCTCTTTATTTGCAAAACTAGAATGAGATTTAATAAATATTTCATTTGATCTCTGTCCAAAATTATTTTTTCAATTCTTTTAGAAATTAAGTTAATTATCTTTAATATGCTTTTTATAAAATATTCACAAAAGATGTCACTTATAATTAACCCCTTAAAAAAAATTAGGGACCAAAAACATAATAACTTTCATTTGATTAGATCAGCAAGTATTTTTTTAAATCAAAGAAAATGATTTCAAGAAATGAATGCATTGGCATATTTTATGCCTTAGACAATTAATTTAAACTAAGTGTCGTACAATAGGGGAGTCCCATGGTGAAGTGGTACATGATGGCCTCCGACAGGTTGTCACTTGAGCCCATCATCCCTGTGAGTTTGAATCCAACCTGGGGACCAGATAAATTTTCATTGACTTGTAACTTTCTGGATAAGTTGGGGCAATAATTGAAGATTAAGAACACATTAATCAGATCAGATTTTCAACAGTGATGGAACGTGATTGGTTTACACTGACTAGCTATAAGTATAATTCAGAGCAATTTCTCATTATCAATATGACATTGTCTGACTAACGAAGTTGACTATGCAATTAAGACTATATTCATTAATTGTGATTGAGAAAATCAATGCAGTCACCAGAGGGACATTTATGGCAAAAAGGCTTTGTTCGTTCAATAGACTGACTGAACAACCACAAAAAATCACTATCATAATACAAGGGAGGTAACTCTAAATTACAGTCACCATTTCTTATAAGAGTTATCTCTCTTATAGTACATTGTTCTTTGATAAATAAATGGTAAACTTCTTTGGGTTGATTTATAGCCTTTAAGCGACATATTCATATTTGATATCAAGGTAACGCCAGGCTTGTTATGCTTATCCATCTTTTGAACTTAATACATATCAGTAAAATATATCTTGTAATACAAGTATGTTGTAGCCGCTGCTGTGGTCCACATGTTTGTGCGTTGAATTTGTAACCCAGCAATCCGAGTTCGATTCGCGGTTGCAGTAGATCATACCATTCAATCAAAATTGGACAAAAACGTCGGTTCTTTGTGAAGGGTAACTTAGTACTGGTTAGAATAATATTGTCCAGGAAAACTCACTCAGTGGTTATAGGAGAATATAGGCCACCATATATATTTATTTATAACTGAAAAATTGTTGAAAAAATTGGCTTTAATTTTCACTCGAATAAATAAACATCACATTGACATTTCTTGGTCAGCTGTTGAACTTAAAACATGATGGACTTAAAATGAGAAAATTAAACCAGTCATTATAAAAAAGAAAATGGAAAAACAACAAAAGATCTACAGCATTTGATTTCTGATAAACCAGAATTACAATCCTTATTTGTAAAGCACTAAAATTGTTAAAACACAAAATGACAATCCCTTAGTAACAGGGGAAATCACTTTTATCTGACATGAATATCAGTTATTATCTAAAACTGAATCAGGAGACAATTAAACAGCAATATCATTACAGCGGAGACGACTCTAGACTCACATGTGACACCACACTGGTAGTGGAAACTAAACAAAACATTCTAAAGAATTATCAACATTTGGAATCTATTTGACATTTATACCGTGCAGGTGATCTCAAATAGATAAAGTCTGTATGTTTTAAATCAATTTGTACCAAACCAGAAATTGCTTTTAGAAAAAGCTGATGCCTTGTACTGCCCAAAATGTCTGCTCTAGGTAAACACTGAATATGCATCTAAAATTGAAAATGCATATACATGTATTGAGTTCATGTACCAATGAAATTATATTTGGTCTAATCGGTGATATTTGGTGCCTGAGCAAAAAGCAAAGTTGAATTACCTCTGAGTCTTGTGCATTTCACATCAGACTATATATTAATGATCCAGAGTTTATATTTCCTTTTTAAATTTAGTTCTGTCAATTTATGTTTCCTTGATTTGAATTACTATGAGCAAGGACTTATGCATATGTACACACATAATTTGTTTCACAGAAATCTTTCCTAGCAATTGTTGCTGATGAAGAAAATAAACATTCACAGGGTGACACAGACACCATGCAGACATCCAAATTGAGGGTAAAAAATGACGTTCAGCCGATATTAATTTGAAGAGTCAACAAACTTTCTACTACAATTCAACCTCCCCAAAACAACACCCTGTGGGAGTATCAAAATTATGTTGTTGTTGAGAGGTTGTTGCTGAGTAGAGAGATTGAATTAATAGTTGAATTAAATCATGCCATGGAAAAATCATGATGTTGTTGAAGGGAGGTTGTTGCTCAAGAGAGGGTCGCTCTGTAGAGGTTGTGCTGCAATGTAATAGTAAATTTGACCCTTTTATAGAACACATTCTCAAGAATCAGAAGCTTTATTTTGCTAATTTCATCTGAGTCAAAATGCAATAAGGTAAAATGAAAGCCCTTAAGTCACATTTCAAAGTTCTAAATTCTCCAGCTAGTACAACCTGGTACATTTAGTATGGAGTAAAGTACAAACTTCATGAACAACTTCATGTCACAACTAGAGAAATGCATGTTTTAGATAAATTCATTTTCCAAGAAATGGTTTCAAATAGAATGAAAACAACGAACAATTATGTAACAAACAACATGTCTTTAACAATAAAGGTATCATTAAATAGGAATTAGAAAGAATGGTTTGAACTTCATTTATACAACTGTTTCTTGTCTCCTGACAGGAGAGTTAATTCCACTGTCAAATAGTACCTCATATTTCATGAACTATTCATGAACCATATAATAACAATTCAAGAAAAATTCATGTTTCATGAATTCCTTTCAAAGGGGTAGATATGATTTTTTGATTTTCTAATGATATTTGTCATTTATAATCAAGAATATTGTCAAGGGTTAAGAGAACACATGGTAAAAAAAGAACATGAGAGGATTTTCCAAAGAGAAATAAATCTTTTATCACACCATGCAATAACAATAATGACAGTTTTATATCATCGGTCAACATATATACCAATTCCCCGGAAGGGCAATGCTTTTATACATGATTCAATATGACAACATTGTAGTGGCCATTTGTCATGGTAACGTAATGAAGATGATGAAATTCATTCAAATCACATTACTTCTTGCGCGATCATGTGACATCAAGGGGACGAAGTCTCCAAGCTTGTCAAAATCAATATGTTCCACTATATAAAAATGGATAATGTACTCTGACAGCACTATATCAATGCCCTGCCCTTACTATAATATTGTAACTTCATGTACTAGGCTATTGACCTTTCCATAATTTATTTGGCCTGAATATGGGTAACGTGTTTGGGAGACTGGAAAAAAAAGTTAGCGTAGGATTAACTGACCCCAGATAATGGAGTAAGTAAGTATTGTAAAATCAGACTTGAAAGAGAATCCATTATCAAATGGAATCGGAAAGGATGTTTCGATTCACAATTTGAAAATAATCGAATGCAAACTTATATCCTTATTTGACAGACTTATTTGGTTGTTACTAAGTCTTGTTTGTCTTGCAATAAAAATCTGAAACCCAAAATACTTACAGATTGTTGACCTGAACTTCCCTGGACAATTTCACTCAATTTTTCTTAAATAGCGGTGAGCACCCTTGTTTAACTACAAAAAATGCCCGAAAGTAGTGGAAAGAAGACAGTTGCTACAAAAATGATGTGGTCTACCTACTTGTAAAGACATCTATTTAACACCACTAATGTCGATAGTCGCTAACCTCAAGCTGTTAACAACGATTATTTGATTATAATTGAATATCATTACATCACTAGTAAGTGGCAACACTTTTCTTACACACTTTGGAGGAATGATTTGTTATGAAATATTTTCATTCCACAGATTAAAATGTCAATGCTTTAGTGTCTTTGCCAAAAATACAGGGTTGGTCAATTAAGTACGGTAACTGTTGAAACACAGTTTTTATTGTTTAATTGTAACTACGAGCTTATAGGCTACTAATTGACCCTTTCCTTATACATTTAGGGTTAGGGACTGAATCAGAATAATGTGTAAGTGAAACTAGATAAAAATAAGCCATGTTTACGATTTCTAGCATATTTCTACCAAAAAGCACAGGGGGCAGTCATAATAAGACTGTTTGACACAATTAGTTCCAGGAGTCTGGTACATGCATACATCATATCAAGCTTTTATTAAATCCTCTAGCTGTCCCTTTCTCTATAATACATCACAAACCTTAATTACCAAATATTCCCCACGTTTTAACTCACTTTGCTTGGCTGAACTAAAAAAAATTCTACGCCAGTTTGAGCCTACATCTGTGCACATGTTTATCAAGAAATGATCTTAATGTGAAAAGCGGCAGTATATATAGTGTCTTGTCAGAGGTATTTCTTACTTGGTTGTCCCGGATGTTAGGCTAGTCAGTTCAAATCTTAGTTAGCTATTTTAATCTAAAATCAATGTACACTTCTACACTCACCTGACTCCTAAACAAGCTGTATTTGCCCACAGTTGATGGGTCACATTGCGTTGCCATGGTAGTACTGATATTCTCTTGGATTCTTTCATGTAATCTGTAGACAAATGAGAAAAAATATCACATTATCTCAGAAATTACAGAAAATAATACATTGTTTCCAATGATTAATACAAAAAAACTGACATTTTTAACCCATTATTCTCCTTCTATTTCCATGCGATAGTGACACAGTGCTGGGTCGACCATTCATTGAACCAGACACACAAAGTATAAATCATTTTTCAGATGCTTTAGAAAAACCATAATTACAACAAGTGGAAGAATACATGTAGCTTTGCCGGTGTTGCTTTTTTGTGATTATTAAAATTCCAAATCAAATTATCTATAGAGCTTTGACTAAAACCCCCGGCCTGCCGCTTTGACACTTAGAATGCGATAGTACACTATATGGCTAAGTTCAAGGGCACATAACTCTGAAATAATCATGTGAATCACTGCGCATGGAAATTGTGTCTTGCACATATACACTTCATGGTGATGACATATAATGTCAAGTTTAATTTCAATCGCTTAAGGTATGTGGAAGTAGTTAACTCCACAAACGTTTGTAAGTGAACAGACAAACGGACCGACTGACAGAGTGACTCCAATATACCCGATCTCAAACTTTGTTTGTGGGGGTATACTACAATGCAGTAATAACATGAGAAATTATCAAATGTATAAGTTTTACCTTTCTGTAACATTGTTATTGTGCAATTCTCAAAAAAGTTCTAAATTCTCTAAATATAATCACCATGACAAACTATTTTGAAATCTCAAAACACATATCAATCCATTAAAACTATTTCAAATTAGTTTCCACATGAACAAATATCATTAAGACGCCATACCAAAATGAATGGCTTCACAAAGCATGCACCTTGGCATTTAAGCAAGCAGTAGTCTATCACCTTCTCTTCCTGTTTTGTTTTCAACAAATGGAAAATTTGTTTCATGAAAACATTATTTTGGAGGTTACAAAAGGACAATATATTCCTATGAAATCATATCTTAAGCAATCACACTTCAAATGTAACTTCCTGCTTTTATTCTAGAGAGAAATTTAAGCTGGATAAACAACTTGCTTCAGATAAAGTTTAAGTGTATACTTAAAGTTTTCACTAGGTTTAACAACCCATTAACAGTCAGGGTTATTTGGTGACCACATATGGGCATACACAGCAGACCTCCTAAATGCCAGCTTGGCAGCTGATCCTCACTTATGAAATTTAGTCCAGAATGTGGTTGTAAATCAAAACAGTGACGGGCTTAGTGATTACAAGAAAAAAAAGAAACCATGACTTGCAATCAACCATAGTTAAGTTCAAATTCACAGGGGTTTAACATTGAATCAAAAGGGTCCCTTGGCACCTTTTACAGCTTTTAAGATTTACTGAGGAGGAAGATAACAGGTGTACACTTGCAGAACCACAAACAGTCTTAAGGCTAGCTTGACAGGTTGCTCACATGAGAAATTCAAAGTCTTGGGAGGGATTTGAATTCACAGCAGTGAGGGGCTTGCCATTACAAGTCAGAGACCCTGACAACAGCATCATATAACAGGCATCTCCTTGAAAAGAGCAAAGCAAACAAACTGATGTTCATTGACAAATGGTGCCCTCAGGCATGACCATGGCAATCATGAAAACTTGTTCAATTTAGTTAAGCCAATGTAAAAACAACATAACACAACAATTTTACATAAAATTTAAAGAGACAATTACATTTTGACCAGAAACCTGTCATATGTTTGAATACTTTATATATTTCATACATTACTTTTTCATAAACAGCCTACTTTTTGGCTTATGGGTGTAGCCCTTTGGCCTGACCAGTGTTCCCAGACAATCAAAGCTGAATGTCATAAGAAATAAATGGAACCATTGCTTTTTGTCCTACCAACCATAGTTGATAAATACCATGAATGACCATGAAAAAACATGGTTGAACATGGTCACTTAAGACCATAGTCTACCATGTTAATTATCCATGGTTAGTTGGACATGAAAAGCTGTGGTGCCATTTAACAAAAGATGGTCTACCAATGGTAGTTATTATAGCTGCTATCATTTTCAACTGGGAAGTCCGTGGGCATTTTGAGAAAAAAAATTAAACACATCATTCCATAGGGAATCATTTTTAAAACATTATTAAGCCTCAAATAAGGAAATATAAGTTCACCCTGGATTAGCTCCCATAAAAAAAGCATCTAACTGTCCTCTAAACAGATTTATGAAAAACCTTTCTTAAACTCCTTCATGATCACAAGAAGTGCCATTGAAGCATCTCATATGACTTTTATCCAGAAAATACTGATGAATTTTAATGTTTCACCTGAATTGAAATGCATGTAATTTATAGATACATGTGACATGTCCTCTAAAAAGGTCTTCATAATTGTGGTGTTTCATCATACCCCACCCACTTCCTTTCATCATAAATTCATAATTATATCATTAATGATGCAATATGTTTGGTTTTCAGTTGTAAATCATGAATCTATTAAGAACTTAATTATCATGCAGTACACTTACCAGTTTACTAACATCATAGTTTAATAGTTTTACATCCACACTTCATTTAGTTATGTTAGCAGTCAGCCATTTTGAATTTACACAATGATCATAATTATGATTTAATCAAACATTGCATCATCCATAAATCACAGCATGGAACATGGTAGACCATGATAGACCATGGCCAATGTGTTGATGATCATTCCAACCATAAGTTGACCATGGTCTCACATGGTAGACCATGATTAGTCTAACAAAGCTCATTTCTACCATGGTTAACCATGGTCAACCATAAACCTTGCCATGTTTTATTCATGGTATTTTTGGGTGAGCACGATGAAACAATCGACCATCAAAATCAATGAAAGACCATGGTGACCATGAAATCATGTTGCCTGGGATTTATGCATATATACCACTGGAATCCTCATGGTAAGGAATTGAAAGTTGATCATGCGTTGACTGAATGTAAGTTTGGTATTAAAGAACACATAAAATTCATAAATGATTGGTGATTACAATAAAGCTGTCTTAATCACACATTTTTTGTGCATGCCAGTTGTTTCTCAAATTATATCAGAATGCAGGTAGAGATTTTCTTATTCCATACATGTCAAACATCAGCCTTGTCAGTGTTTGATACAGAGGATGTACTTTGCATCAAATTCTATAAATAGAAGTAGACCATTTTAAGCCCTACTAAAAACTCATAATAAAGGACGCAAAGATAGTAACAATCTTATATGTAATTAAGGTCAAGATATAGGTCACCATACACTTTCTTTAGATAGATATTTTCTATTTCTTAACAAGGGCAAGAACTCTTACACAATTTTCAAAATATGTCCATGAAAAAAGGTAATTATCAAAGAATTAAGGATACTTGGTTAATATTATTTTCTAAACTGAACGATTATAGTTTGGTTTTCAAAAGCTGTCATTCGCTCAGCACCCATTAATTTAATGCAGCCCAAAATACTATGTTTTTCTGCAACCACCACGCAATTGTTGAAACTACATTTGTATTTCCAATTCTATACTGCAGTGCAAGTCTATGTAAGTTCAGTTTCCATGAGAATTTTCAGTACTTTGAAGTTAAATTTGGAAAAGCATTAAGTAGATAATTTTAAGATACATCACATAAGTACTGTGAGTGTAATGGTATATGGATATTTTACTGTAAAATAGCAGGAGATTTCTAGCACTAAAATCGTACATAATATAGAATGAACATTAATCTTTAACCATTTTTATGGATGGTAAAAGTGACAGACACTGAGAAAATGAGACTGTCTCTATTTAGGATGTGAATTCAACAGCTTTTAGTCTCCATGGATATATTTTACCAAAAATTGCGGAAGTTACTTACATCTAAAAGCGTAATATGTCTGAACCTTTACGGAGAAACTATGAAATATTATGGCGATACTATTTTGAAAAAAAGTTTTATGATGACAGTAATGTTATGTAGATCATTTTGTGTCTTATACTGTAGAACATGGTAAGGCCTAAAAAGATTTTTCGTTTTTGGTCACAATTGCTCATTCAAATAGGAAGGTAGGTAAAAGTGTGTGAGAAGGTACAAAAGTGAGAGAGTGGATTTTCTGTTCCTTAGGACTTATAAAAAGACCAGGGTCTGAGTGTATACTTCATTACATCCATATTCCACTTTAATATTCCATTGTAACAATTATAATTTAAGAACCGTCATTGATTGTTTACAACAAATTGACCTCCAAATAAAGGCAACCTGTCAAGTCCACAACTTGTCATTCCCAAGGCCTTTATTCACTGGTTTGACTATAATTTTATATTTTTTATTTATGGGATTTTTTTCTTACTGAATATCTTTATTCTTGTATTATTACAATGGAATAATTGAAATATGATATAATGAAGTAGAAATTCAGACTGGCTTATATACAGGTGCCCCTCTCCCCTGTGCTGATGGATTAGATTTACTGTTATACAATATACACAAGAGGCTTCAGATGACATTCTGATAGATCAATCATCCAAGGTTTACAACTTTAACAGCTTTAAGAGAATATCTTCAGAGCTCAGGTCACCAATGGGGAATTCTTGTACTTTTAATAAGATTGAGAAACAAAAACGTATATAATTTTTTAATTTATCATCTTCCTTAAAAAACTTAACTGTTAGCAACATTTCTACAATGACTTTTATACCTTAGGTGACAATATAATGGAAATAAACTGTAACAAATTTAATAAGAACAAAATGGCCTCCTAAAAAGGTTACCTGTCAATAATTGCCACAATTAATCCCAGGCGAAATGAAGGTCATTATTATAATGACTTACCAATGTCTACCATGACCTATAACCATGCATGACCGACCAATTGTTTTAATTATTAAATTGCACCTCGGTTTATTACCATGATCATCAACTGTGGTAAATGACCATGGTCCATGGTAATTGGACATGGTCGACCATGGTAATCAACCACTGCCGACCATGGCCAGCTACCATGTTCAACTGTGACAGGTGCCATTTAACAAAAGATTGTTGAGCATGGCCCACCATGGCTGACTATCATGCCCATTGGCCATGAAATATCAAGGTAGTCAGTGCTGGCATTTTAATAAAAAAAACTTTTAAAACACAATCATCTTCTTGATCACAAGATTTTTATTCAGATAAATACTGATGAATTTTAATATTATACTGAAATTGAAATGTATGATATTATATGACATGTCGATCCTCATATTTTCAAGTTTTTCCTTCTTGTCTGTGAGCGAGCTTCACTGGTCCAATGCTTGTCAATTAAAAAAAATCTTTAAATATAATAAGATTGCACAGTTGACCTTCAAGCAAGTTTTGATTGATAAAATTGTAAATGCATGTATGATAATTATAATCAAAGGAAAAGGTATTCATAATTGTGGTGTTTCATCGTACCCCACCCACTTCATTTCCATGTATCTGTCATGTTTGGTGTTCAGTTGTAAATCATAAATCTATCAAGAATTTAATTATCAGTACACTTACCAGTTTACTAACACTGTAATTTTAGCAGTGTTTCCATTTTTATTACAGCCACACTTCTTTCGATTATATCAGCAGTCAGCCGTTTTGAATTTACACCATGTGACCTCTGATGTCGTCAAACATTGTTGACCATGGTCGGACATGGCCGACCATGGTTGGACATGGCCTGTCGATCGTCCATATTCTCTTACCATGGCCGGCCATGGTCAACCATGCTCCTGATCTTGTTCCAACACATAGCCGAACATGGTATGTGATGGTCAACCATCAAATACTGTGGTGACCATGGCAGACCATGGTCATCATTTCGCCTGAGTTGTCTATCCCAAATTGACCTTTGTTCCCAGGTTTGACCCATACATATTCAAATAAGATCAAATCAATAAATCTATGTTTACATAGCAGTTAAAATAATGACAATTTAAACATTGAATTTATAAAATCCTACCTCAAACTTTGCTCTGTCCAAAAAGAGGTTAAAACTTAGCTCACTAGAAGAAATAATTAATTCACAGTCATGAATTTCAGAGATAATCAGCCAATGACAATACTTTTCATTGCACAGCAGGTCATAACAATTAAAATGCGTACAAATGTTTCTGGACCATTATAGGCAAAATTAGTAAAAGAATACCATGAAATATATTCCAAACCATATATGAAAGTTTAGTTAATATGGACGATCATATCAAAAAGGGTGTAAAGCTGCAGCTGACATATTTTTTTATTAAATCCTGGACATTTTCCGTCTCGTGCTATCTGATATGTTCATGTTCATAATTACATGTAGAAATAATATCTCTCTGTTTAAATACAGTTCAAAACAAAATTCTGCCGAAGTTGTGTAAATAATTGGTTGAATCGTTTGTTTTTTCGATCAACACGCTATTTTCCAAGTCCGCTACCCTTGACTTTTTATCTAAGGTCCGAGGAAAAGTATACGACGAAATCAAATCCCTACGGTACCTACCTATCCTTTATATTGAACAAGAAACAAACTTTTTATGCTAAAATGATTGAATTGTCATCTAATATGGATCCACAATATAGCTGCTTAAATGGCTTAATTATGTAAGTCCACGAAATAAAAAATGTGTAAAATGTTAGTTTGTTTGCTAGGGAACATTTATGTGTACAGTGCAATCTCCCCAGAGCGGCTCTCTCTTGAGCATCAACCTCCCTGCAGCAACAGCACGATTTTTCCAACTGCACGATTAACTATCAATTTAACCTCTCTAGAGCAACAATCTCT